>JALGBA010000019.1:477500-1677500 GCA_023970755.1 Azemiops feae
TGGATTGAATCCATAGCTCGGTTCTCGGCTGCAGAGGCCTTCCGGAAAGGCCTGTCTGTGAAATGCAGGCCCAGGGATGCCACAGAAGAAGTGGGCCGGCGATGAGAGGTCTGGTTGCAAGGTAAGTGGGTGCAGGGCGTGTGGAGCAGCTCCACCACCCCCACCCCCACCCTAGCTTGATTTTTAGGCATGCACCTCACCCCAAAACTAGGGCTTATTTTGGGGCAGGGCTTATATTAGGCCCACCCCCAAAAATCAGGCTAGGGCTTATTTTCGGGGTAGGTCTTATTTTCAGGGAAACAGGGTATGCACATTATAGAATGATCACTTGTACTTAGGTGAGGTTTTAAATTTCTTGTTAACATTATTGTGTGTATGTATGTGTAAATAAAATAACATTGAGAAATTATACATATACATATATATATACATATATGTAGGATTGCACTGTCCAAGGCCTAAATGAGTATTTACATGACCTTCCCTACCTCCTCGTCAATTCTTTGTAGCTGACTCCTGTGGCTGATTAGTATATAAAAAACAACTTTCTGTGTTACTCTGAAATATGAAATTGTATGCTGGGAGATCTGTCTTGCCTACACCCTGATGGTATTCAGATACCAAGTAAATATTGTGTTGTTCTGGTGAGTACTATCCATAACAAATCATGATGATATTAAAATGATAATGTATGTATTATGACATCATCTCTAAAATATCACAGTTATGAACTTATACCACAACATCAAATGGAAGCATATGCACCACAATTTTTGTGTAATAATATTATTCCTTCCTTGATCAAATCCTCGGTGGACAACTATGGTCCTGGCCAGTTTAACCAATCTGCATTTTTAGTTCTTTCTGGCTTTTTATAAGCCATTTAAAGGAATACTTTTTTCTCTTTTAAAACTGTGTGATTACTTTTTAACAAGTGGCATGATGGGAAACAATATTTTAAACAAATGAATAGGAATATTCCTCAGGCAACCATAAATGTTTCTGTAGATCTCAGGTTCTTCAAAAGAGAGCAAATGTTGCTCTGAATGATTAAATTGCTTTACATATTAGACATGCATGCCAAAAGCATAACTTAATTGATGTTTTTTCCCCCCTTTATTTTAATCTGCCCTATAACAAAGTTCTCAGGGCAATTTATGATGGAAAGTAAAAACAATAAAGATTCAATAGCAATGTAATGCATAATAATAAGCAATAATGCATTTAAAAAGCTAAATATGACAGAAGACAAAGGATCAGAAAGTCTGAGAAAATAAAAAGCATCATTGGCACTCGATTAGCCAGATAGTAGATGGCAGGTGTCTGATTCGGCCAAAGTATAGTCATTGGAAAAGACTTTCATAGGTAGCACTTGCTACTTGCAACTCACCTTCACACAAGGTCTCATGGTCTGAAAGGCAGTTATGCAGGTACACTGACCCATTTTTTTTCTTTTGTTTATGAGAAATAATAATTACAGAGATAAAATATGCTGACTTTCGAATATGAAGAGAAAAAAAGAAAAAAAAGGACCTGGCAGCATTAACTCATACAACTTTTTTCCCTGTAAAGGTACGTGGGAATGACCATGGGAAATAGGAAAAAGAAATAATGGTCAGATAATAGCACCTCAGCCCACAAAAAGAATGGGGATGCTACAAATGTCTCAGAAGGGACCCTGCCTAATTTCCTAGGCTATACAGGTGAAAGGGGAGAGAGATGTACTTTTGGACTTGCAAGATTCTGAGAATGTAACCTCACAATAAAGACAGAGCTAGTATTTTGTGGGTGTACTTCTTGTCTGGACTGCCTCGAAGGGTTGACATCCCCAGATTATGTAGCAGCTGTGGAGAGCAGCTGCTCAAGCCCAGCAAAAATGCAGCTTCTTTAATTGTCCAAAGATGCAAATTGACTGCTTCCTGCATGCTCCAAAGCATATTTTCTCCTTTGAAGCTGAAGCATTTTGCAGTATGATGGTGCTTTTCTAAAGAACACAAAAACAGTTACACAAACATGGCCCTCAGGAAAGGATGGGGGGGGAAATAAAATGCTAAGAGGCTACGTAAAATAAGGCAAGTGTTCTTGCTGGAAATTATATCCCTTCTTTGGATTGTGAAAAGTTGTAAGCATTAGAGCAAAGGGTGAGAGACAGAGAAGGGGAAGCTCTTCACAGAGGTCCCTTTCACTCACCTGGCCCATGGATAGTTAGATGAGTCTCTGTGTTTAAGAGACAAAAGAGAACTTCCTCTCTTTCTCTCTTCAAGATGGAGTTTAGTTAGAAACAAGGCTTTTCTATTCTCTGCTACTTCTTAACATATTTTGCTTCAAAATTTAGTAAATGTCTTTTAGCATTCCACTGATAACTGCATGCAAGACTACATTATGAGTATTTTATTCTCCCCCTTTTTTAAAATGGGATTACTTGCTCAGAATTCTTTTAGCACTCTGCTTATGTTCTGAAGCACAGCCTCTAACAAGGGTCCTTGATGAGTTCAACTCTCCAACAGTTCCCACCAACAAGAAACCACCCGTACTGAAGCTCCAGAGAAGAGGAGGATGTTAATTAGCATCTCTTCTAACTATATTATTGCCCCAAGAAAATGGGATTTTAATTCAGTCCCAACAGGACTTGGATTTCTTCACATCAACACCTTGTTTGTAACCCTGTCTCAGTGGGTGGCCTCCTTATGACTGCTGTAGTTCTGTGCTGCTTGAGGAAAGCTTTAATTGAAAACCCCTTCAGCAGGAGTACAAAATTCATTATTGCTAATAAGAACTATTTGCAAAAAGAAGACTAGTGACAGTGCAGCAGGGGGAAGAATTCACTACATTCCTTTAGGAGTATGCTTTGACCTCTGTATGCTACACAAGTGCCCCTCTGTGATGCCATCTAGTTCAATTCACTCCTCTGGCAAAAATTCAGGAATTGTCATTTAAGCCGAAAGCCTATTCCACAGCCTTGAACTTCCTTGTTTTGTGTGAAATCTGATGATACATGGACAGTTTTCACTAAAATAATAGCACATTTGCAAGGCAATTGGCAATGCCCGGTTGAAGCATTGGAGGTTATATTTCACTGGAAGCCAGAGATCTTGAGGGCAGACAGAATCGCCTAGACTCTGCAACCCCATTACATAAGGGTAATATTGAGGCAAAACATTCTGTTGAATATTTATGGAAAAGTCGGAGCTGATCTAAGACGTTTTGCTGCCTGAAGGAAAGGACAAGATGAATCTCCTTGAACACGCACATACAGACACATACACTTCATTCCACGTACAGAAACTAACTGGACTCTCAGTTGAATTGTACTCAGGCAGCGGCAGTGAGCATTTGAGAGCAAATCAGGGGAAACAGAAGAATGTGTGGTGCATTGTCTCTTTCAACAGAAAAGAATGCCCAGAGGGACTAGCGGAAATTGCTCATGGGAATACAGCTTCTGTCTTCGATATCTGTCACCTGAAGTGGTTTCTTCACTCCACATACTGTTAAAATCTGTGTCAGAAAATGTCTTTCCCTGTTTATATTGAGCTGTGGTGCAGATCAATTGAGATTTGCTTGCATGTATCAGATAGAACTTTTTGAATGGAACATGGATCTTTCTCAAGGGTTTCTGTCCCATATTCCTTTCTAGAAGATAGAAGGATCCAAGTTACAACAGAACTTTAGTCTGAGACATGTCAGCGTCTCTGTGTTACCTCTCCTTTAAAAACAACTGGTTCCTTTTTTTCTGCAAAGGCAGAAGGGAAATAGGTGAGAGGAGCAAAATACTAAAATTATCAGCAACAGTAGTAATCATCGCCTGGTTGTCCAGTTTTTCCAGAAAGTACCAGAGAAGAGAAAAATTGTTCTAGGTCTTTAAAAAAAATTAAAAAATAATAAAGAAATTTTGTGCCACCTCATAAATGCTTAAGAAGAGATAGTTATTCATATTCAGTCTGTTCATTTTGTAATGTTTTTTTTAATTTTCATTTTAATCTGCAGGGGGAAAAAAATATTACCAAAGCTGGCAGTGAACCAGAATGAGTTTTTGAGGATTTACTTAGACCTAGACCTATACAAGGTACATATAAGAGTTAGAAGATAATAATTAAACATAGTTACCTACTTTATTTCTAGGACATAGCGACTTTTTTGTGTGCAAAATGATCTTTTTTTTGTGACAAGCAAACTTTCACCAGATGTTAGATCCCCAAATTGTGTTTTGCTTCATTCTCCGAAGACCATGAGACCATATTCTATGGGAATATACCTTATAGCCCACCAAACACTTGCTTAAGGCTTATACTATTTTACTGTTTCTATACTGTATTGTGAGAAGCTGCAGTTAGTACCCTATTCTCTGCTCTTGCAATTTTTACTATTTTATTTTTGTTTAATTCATTTAGGTGCAACCCAACTCCAACCCAATTCCAAATGATTCACAATATAATAAATAATAAAAACACAATACAAAACCAAACAAGATGTAAACAAGGTCAAGAAGTAATGGGTGGGTAGATCATTAAAGAGCGGTCCAACCTAGAACTAAGGAGAAATTTTCTGACAGTGAGAACAATCAGTGGAATGGCTTGCCTCTGGAAGTTGTGGTGCTCTATCACTGAAGGTTTTTACGAAGAATTTGGACAGTCATTTGTCTAGAATGGTATAGGGTCATCTGCTTGAGCAGGAGGTTGGACTAGAAGACCTCGAAGATCCCTTCCAATTCTATGATTCTATGTTCTAAGATGGGATCCAGTCATTCTATTTAAAAAAATCAGACAAAAGCACATACAACAAGGTATTTTGTCCATCTTAATCTAAGCCCTAGGAAAACAACCAGGCCTCCAAGTCTTTATGGAATGCCATCAAGTTAGGGCCTACAGGAAATCCAGGGTATCTCATTCCACAGTGCACATTTCCTGAATCTCAGCTGATGGATTGAATCCAGAGAGGGATGAAACTTCAGTAGCAAGATCATTCATTTGCATCACTTCACAGACTCCTCCAGGAATGTTTTACCTTGTTTTCTTGTATATGGAGTTGTTGGCCAGGAAAGGATTTGGATCTGAATGAATACAGGATGCTGGCTAAGTGTTCATGCTCACTGGAGACTTATGTAGCATTTATTACATCATTTAACATTTTAGGTGATATAAAGTCTATCTTCATTATGGCTGTATCAGCCCAGTGATAGTTGGATGACACTAGAAGATAAATCACTACTGAAGAAAACTGAATTGTATTCTCCAGTTCCTAGTCTGGTTGCAAGGAAGCTTAGCTAATACCCAATCTTTGGTAAGCTAATATTAGTAGATGGTACACAAAATATGCTTATTTCCTTCTAGAAATAAAGACAATTTTATGAAATCTGCCTGTCAGAGAACTGCTAAGCAAGAGGGAGAGGTGGTAGCAGCTAGCCAGAGAGAGCATTGAGTGTTACAGTAATAATAAATACAATTTATTAAAGAAGAGGGGGAATTTATAAGTTACTTCTTAAACCACTGCAGAATTTTGAGGTAGCTCAGAGGACTAATAGCAAGGAATTTGTTTATTAAATAAATGCTAAATAAGGGCTATTTTGCAAGCAAAAATGGATCCTGTTATTTTAAAAATAATAATAAAGGTTTGAGCAAATATATTTGCTTGACTTGGTGTACTTAGGAACAAGATATGCAGCGTGCCCAGGCACTTGGAAAATTAGTGTTAGAGCCAAGATTTAAGGACAGAGGAATCTTTCCTTATAACTGAGGGAATCAATTAGCCTTTAAGCCAGGGTTACATAGTCCAGTGTCCATCCAAGAGCTATAATACATATGTTACACACAATACAACAAAAAAGCAAAAGCATTAAATATATGACAGTTGTAATTATTGGAGGTTGAGGTTTTCTTTGGGTACATGTGAATGTTTCTAAGATTGAGAATCTAACCTGAGCAATGATTAGTGAACCAGGTTTTATAGACAGAACATGTTCTATGACAGAGTGGAGATTTATTCACAGGTAATATCTTAAAGGGATTGGCAAAGTCTGGCACCCAGCTAGCTGCTTCCTACCCAACAAGAACATTAAAGAGGAGAAGAAAGGCAGAAAGAGGTGACCTCAGATTAGCAATCTCATAGCAAAGAGGGGAAACATTCCTTAACTCTTAAATTCCTTCTCTAAATCTACATCTTACTGCCCCCATGTGGTCAGTAGATCATGAAGAGTCAATGCCATCAAATTAGGATCTCCAGCACTAATACCGGTCTTTCATTAAGTTAAATTAATCCAAATAAAATATCCATTTTCATCCTGCATGCCACTCAATCAAGACACTGTTGATGCTGTCAGCAAAAATAGGACAATGTAATCTAACTTGTCACTGAGCTGATATTTCTGGTTGGAGATGTTTCTTTTGCTTACTAGAAAAAGAGCATCTGTGCAAAGCTCAACTTTTCCCCCCAAAATATCCTGGAACAACAATAGATCCAGATATCATTTCAGACGCAGTTTGGAAATTAATCAATACAGTTGCTGTTTGCTTTTGCAATGGGGCCAAAAAAAAAAAGAAATAAAACTCCATAAGAAACCCCTTTGTTATTAACAGTGCCAATAATAAGATGCATCCTGTGATATTGTTGAAGTTACTCCTCAAGAGAAATTCAGCCAAATGATCTCCCAAAATCAGGGTGAGGGGTTTGAAAGGCCATTGGCACCCAACTGTAATCTAGCCACTTATTATTGACCCTTATAAGTAGCACCGGCTTGTCAGCATCTCCAGCAGAGTTTGGCTACAACCCCATCATTTGTGCACAAGATTCTTGGGATGCCCAGTAGCTTAGGCGAGAAACTGTCCCAAGAATAATATGTGAAGTCTACTCCCTTTCTCTATCTCTCTCAATTTGCCTTAGTGATCAAAACAGCTCACATCGGTGCAAACCGGTGATATGATCTTGTCCGGTTTGAACCACAACAACAAAATAAAAACTAATAATCTCTGAATTCTAGGGATTATTTTTGCTTGACATGGGCATTTGTCATCACCAATTAACCAAACACATCTGTAGCTATTGGGAAAAGTGTTTGTGATTAAACCACTCTACTTCCATCATGTATACTTTATTGAGAGTATATATCCCTCAAAACTGAACTCCTTTTTAAGCTACCAGTAAGAGGCAGAACTCACCACTGCTGGCACTGAAGTGGCTGGTGCTTTTAAGTGGCTGGTGCATTGTGCCAATGCCACAGGCAACTTTTACTTCACCACTGTCTATCTACCAGCCCATGATAAAGGGTCAAGAAGCATGGTTACTTTTTACCTGGCCATCTAAGCAGACTAGCAAGCAACAAGAGCCAATTATTTCCATTTATTTCCTTGCCCTCTTCCTTGTTCCACTATCTGGGAGGGCAAGAAAAATTCATACTGCTGAGTTTCCTGCATCTGAGGGAGTGCAATATCAGTTAAATAAAAAAGTTGAAACCCCTAAGGCACATTAGTCCTAAAAAAAGGTTTTAGATAATTTATTACAGACACCAGTGTGAAGGACATGCAAGTTTTGCTCCAGCAACAATCAGTTGAATTCATACATCATGAATCATTGGTTTGAACTATGGATTGCTGAATGCACCATAATAGCTGACTTCCTTCTTAGCTATGATTTACAAACAATAGTATCTGGGTTTATAAAGCATTCTAAGCCCCAAACCAAACTACGTTTTGCTTAAAATGTATGCACCCAGCCTACAAGTACTTTTATCGAGGTCCAGCATGCTGTTCTTTCTCCTTATGTCTATCCTGAAGTTCTAAATAACAGCATGTCATTTCTGATAGCCAACTGTTTTCCAGACTGTTCAGAGTTAGAGCTGATCTTCTGCTATCAATAAAGCCATGTGGATCAAGATAATAGATATGTTCCATCTTCCTATGCAAATGTGTTTGGACAGTGAAAGCCATTTCATTGAGGTTAGCAAGATGCAAGGCAGAAAAAAGTCCTGTAGATGATGTGACAGTATGGCAGATCCATGGAGGTTTTCAGTGATGGGAGACTGAAGACTATAAAGGAACTATCATTCAAATAAAAGCAATGACATTCAATGGTGATTTTAAATGACATAAGTCCAAGCTGCCTAGGTTCTGGATAAATAAACACATACCTTCAAGGCTGATTTAGCCATTCATTTCTTGATAAGTATGGCACATTTACTGCAATGGTCTTGGGCAAATGAATGGAAAAAGTGGAATCTCTGTCGGGCAGATTGTTTCTTAATAAACAGATAATTTCAGAAAAAAAGAGAAAGAGATCCATATTAAATAAAGGAAATAACTAACTGGGGCCAATTGATTGTTAACACAAAGTATCCCAGGAAATGGCAATGAAGTATTGAATCTTGGACAAAACTGTTCCCTAATGAGAGTCATTTCTCACTTGGAGAGGGTGAATCTTTGCTGCCCTCCAGTGGCTCTTCAGCAGAAGACAAGTATGTCTACTACTACTACTGCCTATCTGCCTCTCCTGCTGGAAAGGCTTGATGTGGCTAGTGAAGCGATAACAAACACCAATTTAAAGGAATTAGAAAAGTAAAGCTATTCACCTCATTCTTACACTGCAGATTTCCTTACATTTCTGAAAGGACTACTGGGCGGATTTTGGATTGACAAACTCTTGACAGAGCTAATGTAGTTCCAAGTTTCTTTGAAGGTTCAAATCATTATTTATTTTCCCCAAAGAAGATCAGATCAAATTTATACAGGTATATATTGATATGCACAGCATTGTTACCATGTTACCACAAATGATAGATAGATAGATAGATAGATAGATAGATAGATAGATAGATAGATAGATAGATAGATAGATAGATAGATAGATAGATAGATAGATAGATAGATAGATAGATAGATAGATAGATAGATAGTAGATAGATAGATAGATAGATAGATAGATAGATAGATAGATAGATAGATAGATAGATAGATAATAATAGATAGATAGATAGATAGAGAATAGATAGATAGATAGGTAGGTAAGTAGGTAGGTAGTAGGTAGACAGACAGACAGACAGACAGACAGACAGACAGACAGACAGACAGACAGACAGACAGACAGACAGACAGACAGACAGACAGACAGACAGACAGACAGACAGACAGACAGACAGACAGACAGACAATAATTCATTGCAAAATATTTGGGACAGTTTTTTAAAGCCAGAATAAACAATTGGTCAGTTCTCCTTTCAAGGTTAGAAAAACTCATTCTCTCTCATCAATGAGTGAATAACAGAATCAAATAACTACTTGTTGGCCCTGGGTGACAAAGTGACTGAGAGTTGGCAACTCAGGCAATAAAACAGAGTTGTGACATGGCAAGGGCTAGCTAGCAGGTGGGAGAAGTTCATTTTGTTGGAGAAATCTCTGAAGCCACAGGTTTGCAGGGCTTGCTCAGCTGTAATGGATATCACAAAACTAGTTGTTTTTAACAGCACACATAAACAGCAAGACATCAAATGCCTCCATCAATAAACCCGATGGATAAATCAGGGAATTGGCAATAAGAAGGAGATGGGGAATTAAAGGAATAAAAATGAGCAGGAGCAAAAGGAAGGTGAGAACACCCAAAGACAAGGGGGGGGGGAAACAACAGCTAAGGCAGTGGCTTCTTTCCCCAAAAAGGAGGATATTGTTCAAACCAGTGGTGAGCAACAGGTTTCAGCCAGGCTTTGTCACTGTTCCATTCCTGGGGCTGTGCGGCACCACCAGAGTGGCCAGGAGGATTTTTGCATGAAGAACTGGGAGGGAAGGGCTCTGAGAAATTAAATGGAGTGCCTTAAGGCTTACACCTCAAGAATGGGCAGTGCACGTTGCTTATGAGCATCCTTCGGCTACAATTACCCACAAATTCAAGCCATTTTGAGGTACAAAGCTCATAAATGCTTATTTATGCATTTATTTATTTCGTTCATATGCCACCTGATCCCCAAGAAACAAGAAAACAAGGTAAAACAAAAAAAGAGCAATGATGGCAAAGATAACTAATCCAGATGAGAAAAAAAAAAGGAAAAGATGACCTGGGTTATTAGACATGAACCAACATTGTGTTGCAAAAAAGGCAAATGTATTCCTGGAGTATATTAACAGGTATATGGAATCCAAGTCGTGGAAAGGAAATATTCCATTCAATTCTGCTCTGTTTATACATCACTATATCTATTACTAGATACCACTATTCAAATAAGAATCTGGAAGGAATTCAGAGGGTGTTTACAAAGACCTTGAAGTCTGGAAAGTAAATCCTGTGAGGAATGGTTAAAGACACGGGTGTATTTAGCCCATAGAAGAGATGGCTGAAGGAAGATGTGATAGCTGTCCAAGTATCAGAAGGAATGTCACATAAAAAAAAGAGAATGGATTATTGATTGTCCCAGGAGCAAAACAGAACCAATGGATAAAAACTCTCATAGGAAGAATTGTCTGATCTTTCTCTATCAGAGATGCAGAGTGGATTCTTCACTAAGCAGGGGGTTGGACTGGAAATCTTTATAATATCTTCCAACTTTATAATTCTATGTACTCATAAAAAATATTTTTTAAAAAACCTTCCAAACGCAGTTCCTTCCATATATATAATACAGCTGAATTGCTGTGCAGCCTCTGCTACAGAGGCTTATGTCACCCATTTTGCTCTTAAACTCCCTAGGAGAACAATTGGCATAATTATAGAAACAGGTCAGCCTCTGCAATATTTTAGATGCATTTTGTGTCTAAAGTTGCTAAGATGAAGAAACACTGTTTTAAGATGTATGGACTTCATCTCCCAGAATTCCCCAGCCAGCAATAAATGGGGTGCTGTAGGATCTCAGGCCATCCATTGGCCACATTTTAAGTCAATGGAACACAGTTTGTAGGGCTTTTCAAATGTCCTGGGACTACAATTCAGCAGCATGGGGATTTTTGGAAATGTTACTGAACACATCTGTGTAGGCACCAGCTTGGAAAATTTTCCTCTTCATCCAGTCAAGAAACAATAGGCTGAATGCCTAAAGAAACCATCATTCAAGGTCAAAACATTGAGATTATCAATTCTTTCTAATACATCTTATAGATTGCTTCCAAGAATAACAATCATCAGTTATTTTCATTTTCATTTATTTAAATAGATGAAAGACAGTGCTTTTATTTGTTTGTTTGTTTGTTCATTTATTTATTGCTGATAAATGTGTGACTGAGAGATGTTTACTAGGTAAATTATCTATTGAGGGTGTTAAGCAACTAATACTGCCAAATTGCTTCTTTAATCTTAATATTGGCATATATGCAACATAAAGAACAGAGACGGACATATCTAAGGATGGCTAGAATATGGAGTGCTTATCACAGCAGGAATCCAGATTATCAATCAAATAAATAAATAATATTAGTGCAGCACCTTTGCTCAAATGTTTTAATGTGCTACAGGTTGAAATCCAGAAACTACTTCCATAAAATGCCTTGAATGTTTAATCTTTAACTCTCTGTAGCCCAGTCTAAATCAGCATCTCTTTGGCAGAGAATAGTACCAGCAAGCAAACAAGCAAAAAATAGAGGAAAGAAGGAGCTTAGGAAAAAAAGAGATAGAAAATAGGGAAGTACCTTTAACCTTGGGCCAGTCACTGTGGCTTGAACATAGGAAGACAAGGGAAAACCATTTCCAAAAACGTTGCCTAGAAAACTGCAGGGACTTGTCCATAGAGTTATTAGAAGTCACATCTAGCTAAATAGCAACATACTAACCACCTCCAACCCCCTCAGATTTCGGTCTTCCAAATAAGAGACAGAGGGTGTCATGGATTGAATTTGAGTTCATGGCTGCACAAAATCTCTATTAGCTCATTGCAAAGAAGGAAAGCCCAGATTTCTTCATACTTATTCTAATTCTCTATTTAGCTTTCACTTCTGGAACAATATTTTAAAATAGTCACCATGTTCCAAATACATGTCTCAAAGATTTAAAAATGGTAAATCCATCATTTCCAATTCTCACTCCAGTTCATTTTCCCCCCATCATTAACTTTGTTGTGTCCTATTTCCACATTCTTTTCATAAAATCTTTCCCTGAAATTTTGCAGAAAGCTCCACACACCTTTCTTCTGATAAGCTTTATTTGCTAATCTTTCTAATATAATACAGATTTACTATACTTTGTGCTTACTTTCTCTCTCGTATACACATATCCATGCACTTTTTTCATTGCAGAACTGCATAATAAAATGTGAGAAAGCATAAATATTAAAAAAAAATCTGCATTTTGCTTTACATATTGGTATAAGGTATATATAAGGAAAGTGCATGTTAAGCTGCAAGCTACATTAAATTGGCTCCAAACCTGATCATAGTACCTCAAAACTACAGCTCCTTATTTCATCCATCTCAAATAGTAATGGCGCATAGGTAGCAACAAAAGCATCACAGGTAGCTATTATTTGCAGTTTTGTGATTATTGTGTAGTCATTCAGACCATGCAGTGGATGGATCTGTGACCAATTCTGTCACTGCTAATCTGATCTATTCGCGAGTTCGTTGTTCATTTTGAAACTTGTCTTATACAGTATATTCTGAATCCAATAATTTGTGGCCTCGTTTGCTATTGTAAGCCTGATATGAAGAGTTCAACGATGAATTTTATCGGAAGCATGTCAAAAGTCTTGTATAAGACTACGACACATCATTGGATTTACCTCCTTTTCCCATTCAGGTTTGGGAGTTCTCACAAAACTTCACACACCAAAAAGGAACAGAAGTCAATGTGAAGAGCAAGATTCTTCTTTCTTAATTTAGGACTTTAGGACTATCTTTACATGAAGAAAAGCTCCTAATTGTGAAAATGAATATGGAGATGTTATCCAGAAGTTTTTCAAAAACCCTGAGTTATTATTGAAGGGGGGGGAGGGTAGGTTTACATCATTGACTTCCCTTTCATCAGTATGTTTAAATGGGCACTGAAAATATTCAAAATATTCGATCAGCTTTAAAATTGTTTATGTTTCTGAAAAATAAGCGACTAAGAAGTTATTCTTAGTTATTTCTGCCCTCAAAACACAATTTCCCAGAGTTTTCATTTAGGCCAGGCAAATTGGATTAAAGCCATGTAGTGACCATCCAGCTTACTTGGTTATCTTACATTTCCTATCACCACTGCACCATCAAATTCAATGGAGAACATGCTGGAAGGAAACTATCAATTTAGGATCTTTATCACTGCCAATACAGTATACTATTTCCACTACTGTTAAGAAGTAGTTTTGTGGATAAGCTAAATGGTGCATTCCTTTCCCAGAGCATCAATTAAGTTGGGCCTCAGGTACTTCCAGGTGGGATGAAGCAAAGTATATAATGAACAGGCAGAGTGACACTTCCCCATCTTCTTGTGTCACAGGCAGGAAGCTGCCTGAGGATCATTGGGGACACTGGATTCCCTGCAGCTACTAGCTGTTGAAATACAAACTGTCATCCCAGGAGGATTTCATCATTGTCTTCATGCTGCCTTGAAGGTATTGCCAGATTGGCCTTCTGAGAGGTGAATTACCAAGCAGAGAATGATAAATAGGACTGTATCAGACACATTGCTAACCTTCCAGCATCATAGAGATGAACCTTTTCCTGCCTTCAAAGAAGACAAATACTGGGGCTTTGTGAGCAATTTGAGAAAATAACATCCCTATCCTGAAGTATTCATCATCTGGCCAAGGACAGTGAAGGATCAGTACATTGCTGGCACTAATATAGGAACCTCTGTCCTCAAACAGTAGTAAATTAACAGTTAGATGAAAAGTGGCATGAGGATAAGAAGGGAGGGTCTTTTGGACTATGTATTTATTTAAGCCCATTTCAAGGCCTCCACCCACTTAATGTCTCTGTGCAGCTTACAAATAAAGAAGAAAGCAATATATATAAGAAAATCATAGCCAACTGAAAGACCAATTAAAAAAGCAATACAAAAGGAAATATATAGGGACTCTACACGTACCTTATCCCAAGGCTTGAGAGAACAACCAAATTTTTAATGATTTTCTAAACATAAAGCAACCAAATCATTTTGAAGGTACCACATAAATTTATTAAGCATACAAATAACTACAGTGTACATTGTGTTCCCTGGAAAGCATTGGCAACTTGCTGAGCTGCTCCAAACAAAGCAGAGGAACAGCTTATATGCCTTTGGCCTGCTACATTACAAAGACAAGGCTAAGAAAAAGGCAGGCATGGTGTAAATTACAGCATGACCTTGGAATGTTGTTGATAAACCCATCCATGTGATCTTATCATTTATCCTTTCCAACAGGTTAGCATGCTAGTTATACTATCTTTGAGAAATGGTCAGGAAATATAAACCACTTAGTTTACTGAGCAACTGGTGCCTGTCTGATTGTACCCTCAGTCCCCATTCAGTATCAATTCAGCTTCCAGTGGAAGTTTTATTACAAGGGGACTTTAAACAGTTCACATGTATTGGTGGGGGAAGGGGCACCTTTTACCACCACATTCATCAAGGTAGGAATTGTTCAAATCTCTGGGGAGATGTGATTGCAGAGAGCAGGCACAATAACAGAGGTTTTTTTTCATGCAAAAACTCTGTAAGGCATTGCCAATCAGCCATCCATGTAAATATTGTCTTTTTCTCTAATCAAGAAAGTCAATTTAGTCATCTCTGCATCTTCCATCATCTTCACCAACCATCCCTCTATAGTGGATAGTTTTACTATGGTTTTAACCCCATAAATTAATAAATCTGCCATGTTCTTCAGTTACTGCATAAAATCCATTTCTGCAAGATTCAATCTGCAGTGCCTAATTCAGTATCATCTTTTTCCAATTCCTGTTGCATCTGTTGTAATTTGATGAAATTATTCCCACTGTAAGTTCCATTTCCATCTCTTCCATTTCTCCTCTATGTCTTTCTAAAAAGTCTTCACCTTCTGAACAGAATGTCTATTGTTTAAAGTAAAAATCACACTTCCAATTTATCCCTTCAAAATGAGATCTTTTTCTGTTTTAACTTGTCAATCAAGAGGGTATATTCTTTTCTCTTACATAATAAGAATCTTTTTAGAACATTTATATCTCTATTATCAATTTTCAATCCTGTGTTAAAATACTGCCGCAGGACTTGATTTCTTGTCTTCTTTTTTAAAAAATATACCAACATAACCCTAGGGACATTCCTTACTTTATACACCTTATCATTTTTATATAGATCTTGAAAAGTCCATCTCTTCCTCCTCCAACTCCAAAACAATTATCAAAACATTAATAATTTATTCTCTGAAATTGTAATCTGGAACCTCTGG
This sequence comes from Azemiops feae, assembly GCA_023970755.1. Taxonomy (NCBI): domain Eukaryota; kingdom Metazoa; phylum Chordata; class Lepidosauria; order Squamata; family Viperidae; genus Azemiops; species Azemiops feae. The sequence goes on from JALGBA010000019.1 coordinate 492,787, forward strand.
AACAGTTCTAAATCTTAAACAGATTCTTTCTTAATTCCAGCAAAGCCAGATGATAGATAGATAGATAGATAGACAGACAGACAGACAGACAGACAGACAGACAGACAGACAGACAGACAGACAGACAGACAGACAGACAGACAGACAGACAGAATGCTCATTTGCTATGGAACTTAATTGATATATATATGATTTGTAAAGTTTAAAGTCTTTAACTTTTAAATTTATCTTTAATTCAATATATTTTCAATTTGCATTGTTTTTTATTTATTTCTAAGTGTCCAGGGGAATTTTATCTTTCATGGTAGAATTCAGTGGTTGCTTTAACTTAAAAATACTTTTATTTTGAAAGTGTAAAATGTAAAATGAGAAGCATAGATAATCAGGTCTGCCTGGAGCTGGATATATTAATATGATATGCAGTAGTAAGGAAGATTTTGATTGCTCTGTGATAAGCAAAAAAGCATGCAGAATTTATTTTAAAAATGTATTTTTATGGCTGTTTCTGAGATTCAAAACAAATTGTAGGAGCTGAATTGTGATACAACATATAAGGTCAACCAAGAATGATGGCACGTTTGATGGATGTACCAAATGGCAGCTAAACTAACAACCTAGAGATATAGGTTCAATTTCTCACTGTTCCAAAGTGGTTGTAGGCTTGCTCACAGTGTACAAGTTTATATTCAAGTACTGTTAAGGAGTTAAGACTAGGACTTCACAAATTAAGGAAAGTTCAGGACCTTGGAGAGTGCAACACAGACTCTTGCCTCCGTTGTAGAGTGGCTAAATCTACAGTTGTCGCTTTAAAATGGCAAATAGGAGCACCCCAAATGTCTCCCTTTCTGCTAATTAGGAAAATATTTTCTATTTTTAACATCAAAACAGAAGTTGTAAACCAATGGGATTGACCACCTCCTCCACTCAGGCTCATGGAACAAGCTGGAATTTGGAGGATGTAGGATTTTCAGTATAATGATTTGGCACAGAGGTAGCATCTATTCTAAAGTTCCTCCAATTTTCTAATGTAGTGTTTCTCAACCCTGACAACTTCAAGATGCTGGCTTGGGAATTATGGGAGCTGAAGTCCATATATCTTAAAGTTGCCAAAGTGGAGAAACACTCTTCTGAAGGCACAGGAAAATTATCTAAGAACTGTGTTAATTTAATTACTGTTGATGTTTGTGTCAAAATGTACAGAAGTGGAAGAAGTGACCACAGGGTGGGTCAACAATTTCAAATAGCAGCTATGAGAGTGCCACTGAACCCCTGACCCCTTTTCCAATGTTAAGAAGGGGCAGAATTTCATCTGACCAGTTGTGCCTGACATTGTGATGCCATTATCAACCCCATGAGAATGCTCCTGCTTTATTGTCTCTTATGATTATGATCTCTAATATTGATGTCCTCTATACGTGATCAATAAATTGTGTGCCTTTTATGCAACTTGAAATAAATTTACAGCAGATTACCTTATTTAAATAAGATATAGGTCAGTGTTATCTTCTGTCCTTACAATTTTATCTTAATCTTATTCTATGGGTAATCTTTTTATATTGTCATCTGTGGTTTGTATTTTTATCTCTTCCACCAGTAAATGTTTTCATGATACTACTTATAATTGAAAAGGGACATTTATCTTTTTGGTGGTGGGGAGGGAGTTTGATTCTAATTCTAATTTGGGAGAGTGAACTATTTCCCAAAGGATAAACGTATGCTTTCCCTAGACACACATCAAAGTGTGACAAGGTTAGGAGGTAACACTATAGAATTTAGAAACGCTTTAAATAAATATATGTGGAGATATTTTAATGCACTGGAAACACAGGTACAAATAAAATTTGCAATAATAATTTTGTATTTGGATATTCCTTCTAAAAGAGACATCTTTGTTTGCCATGCTGCTGCAAACAATTTTTCAATTTTTTTACAATGGTATCAAAAAAATTTCTATCCTGCTCTATGGAGTAGAGAGTTGGTCTCTGACAGAAGGCCACCTGAAGAGACTAGAAGCATTTGAAATGTGGATTTACAGGCGGCTGTTACGTATAAGCTGGGTTGACAAAATCAGAAATGAGGAGGTGATAAGCCGCCTGGGAAAGCCAAGGGAAATCATCAAAACAATTAAAAAACGAAAGTTAGAATATTTTGGACATGTGATGCGACACCCAGAAAAATACGGCATACTCCATTTAATCCTCCAAGGAAAGATTGAAGGCAAACGAGGTCCAGGCAGAAGAAGAACATCATGGTTTCAAAATCTAAGGGACTGGTTTGGACAAAACTCAGCAGCACTTTTTCGTGCGGCTGCTGATAAAAACAGGATCGCCAATGTGATCGCCAACGTCCAATAACGGATATGGCAGAAGAAGAAGAAGAATCAAAAAATTCCAGTACATGTCCGTGCATTTAAACAACTGTTTAATCACACACACATTCAATCTGGACTGGCATAAAGGCCAGGATGGGTCATTCCAGAAAGTATGAAGCATGAATCAGCTGGTTTGCATTATTAGTGTAGATCCTCCTAAATCTGATTTAGGTTGCATTTATCTAGATTAGCACTCTGGACATGGTGTAGATTAACTGCTCTGCAGACTCTCCTTTGGTGATTTGTGACACTGACAACTTGAATTGTGGGTACATTGCACTATAAATAGGCAGCAAATTAGAAAACTCTAGCTCCTCGTTCAATAATAATTCATCCAGCTATTATGAAGCGGCTGTCACTGTCACTCGCTGAACATCTTTCCTCTTGGAATTACAGAGAATGGGGAAGAGTTCCACAAGTGTGCAATGCTAGTGTACTGTTCTGCTCTACAACTCACAGCTCTTGCACACTCCCCTCTGTTCAACACCCAGCTCTATAAGTGTGATTGTGTTGGGAGCTATGACTAAGGAGTACAGGTAGTCCTCGCCTTACAACCTTTTGTTTAGTGACCATTCAAAGTTACAACAGTAGTGAAAAAAGTGACTTATGACCGTTTTTCACACAACCGTTCAGCTCTCCATCATGACATGACCAAGATTCAGACACTTAGCCACTGGCTCATTTTGATAATGATTGCAGTATCCTGGGGTCGTGTGATCACCTTTTGTGACCTTCTGACAAGCAAAGTCAATGGAGAAGCCAGATTCACTTTACAACCTTAATTGTTACAAATCAATTAAGTGCAGTGATTCACTTGGCTTTTTCCTCTTCTGATTGGAGTTATTAAGTGTTCTGGCAGAGGCATTTCCTTCTCCCAAACAGAATGATTTAGGGCTCCCAGCTGAGCTTTGAACTAGCTCCACTCACTCACTGAATCTGCTGAACTCTATCAATCAGTCCTACTGGGCAATTTCTTACCACTGATTCCTTGGTTCCTCCAGTGATTCTCAAAATTGCTTTGCTGTTTGCTACCAGACAACCTAATGGCTGAAGCCTTTCCAGACTCCTCTTCACTGGCTAGTTTGCCACTCAAAGCCCACACCCCGACATTGACCAGGACCACCAACCAGACTCCAGTGTCCCCAGATACCCCTGCCAGACAGCCTGCTGGCCAATACCTCTTCCAAATTCCTCTTAATGCAAGCCTCATCACTGGATCCTTATGCTAATTAACCTGCTAGGTGATGCTAGCTTTTAAGGGACCATTGTGATTTAACCTGCCAGGTGATGCTAGCTTTCAAGGGACCACTGTCACTGATTGTTCCTGGCCATGTCACTCGCTGAACTCCATCATGGATCCTACACTGATTTATATAATTATTTAACTTTCTCCCTGGAATGCTGAAGCTCTTCAAGCTCTTCAGTGGCCTGAAACAACCAATAAGGACTCCAGGCCTTTGGCAGCCTTTTCCTACCCACTGTGATTGTGCTCAGCCAGCCACCAAATCTGGCTCTTCTCCAGCCCTGAGCACTCCTGAGGAGTTGGGGTGTATTACTGGGATGAGAGAGTGAGCTGTTTGTGTGATAGGGACAAAACAGAAAAGCCCAGTCTTCTAGATAACCTTTTATAATCCTTTTGTAAAAATACATCTTTCTTGTCTTGCTTTTCTCTACATGTTTATACAGCAATAGTACTTAGACTTATATACTGCTTCCCAGTGCTTTACAACCCTCTCTAAGCAGTTTAGAGAATCAGCATATTGCTCCCAAGAATCTGGCTCCTCATTTTACCGACCGTGGAAGGATGGAAGGCTGAGTCTACCTTGAGCTGGTCAGGATTGAACTTGTTTATATAATAAGCTGTACATGAGTTAAGTTACAAGTTAACTCATGCAGGACTATTCAAATATTTTGCTATTAGGGACAAAGAAAAAAATATGCTTCCCCTCCTGTTCCATTAATAGAAATGGATTGTCCCAACCAATGAATCCTACTTCAATTAACAGGCTGCCTCGTACCAGTTGGCAGCAGCTTGGTGGATGCAAGGCAAATTGTGCTCTTTGTCATCTTTCCTGGTCCCTACATCTGCCACCTACTACCTGAGGTGATCTAGTATTAAACATGGTCCTGTGCATAAGTTAAGTCAATTTAAGGACAAATGCTTGGGTATATTGCTAACTATGTTGGTTTTCCAGTTTCTAACAATGCCTCAAGTGGCTATGGGTTATTTTTAGGAAGCATCAAAAAGTGATGAGAACAGCAGACAGGAAAAAAAATATCTACCAGACACATGTGTGTGCTTCTCCCTAAATATGCATTCTTCTTAGAAAAAAGCTATTCACATATCTTTTTTTTTTAGCTATGTACCTACGATGTATATATATTTTTATCAGCAATTCCGTGTTTCCATGGCCAACCCTACCTAGCCAGGTGTGGGAACACTTGGGTGCTAAAATCTTCCTCTGAAACTTCCTGATTCTGCCTCCTGTCTTTTCACAACTGAAGGGCTATTATAAAAGCCAAGATAGAGAGAGAGTGAGATCAGTTCAGTTCCTCTGTCCCAAAATATTGGCTGAATGACAAGGGACACCTGAAGTCACCTGCTTAAGGAAGACTTCAGTTGAAAGTTGTAGGTTGTGGAACTTTCTACTTCGAGACTAAGCAAGAAAAGAATTGGTCCCAGACTTTTAAAAAAAACAAGTGTATGAGTTCAAAGATATGGGGAACATGTAAAAATAGCAGAACATAAAATAAGCCAATGTTTGCATATTGCAATATTGAGAAACATCTGTGATTTGAAACAGTCTAATTCAAGAATTGGTTTAAGCTACTACCTAACAAACTAGTTTAAAAACCCAATTCTCCCTAATTTTATTTTAGTGCAATCTTTTGATAACCTGCATGAAAAGAAAAACCTCTGACTGATCGATCAGATACCATCAAGTCGTTTTCGACTCCCAGCAATCACATAGATTTTTCCCTAGGAAGAAAATTCCTTTACTTGGCATGAAAACAACTACACCAAAATCACAAAATGTCATGCTGTCCAGAGAGAAAAAGCAGTAGTGCTTTTCTCCTTTCAGTCACCTGCCAAATTAAAAGGTTTCCAGATTAATTGTGCTGAGAGATAGGGAGAAAAGGGAAGTATACAACTAAATCAATTAATGATAAAATCCTTCAGTAAGCACACACATTATACAGAGAGAGAGACCAAACCCTTGTGATGACAGATCAGGTAACTGAACTCTTGCAACCAGTTTTTTAATCTCCTATTAAACTATCTATCTTCTGATTGCTTTTGTCAGTTCCTTAAACTTAATAGCTGGATCAACCATCTTCTTTCTTTGTTCACACATAAATAAATATCTGATCAATAAAGAAGATCTTTTAAAGCACCTAGATTTGAAGAATGAGGTGTACAGAGCCTACTGATGGGTTCAGGAAAATTATGGGTTCAAGTCACCAAAGTGATATTTTAAAAAACCAAAGCAAAACTAGCATATTAAATGTTCTCTTGCACTTAAGGAGAAAATGGCCCTGAAAACAAATCCTAGTCCAGATACTTTATCTGCAGAGAAATGAAAAGCTGGTTCAAGCATCACTTGTGAAAGCATATTTCCTTCTTCTCATCCCAACAACAAAAATAAAGGATCTTGAACCTATCACCAGATCTAGAATTCACAGTCCAGTCATAGGTATCACAGGATCTTTGTGGTTAGTTTTTTGAAGCTGAATCTAATTATGCCTGTAAAGCATTTGAATAGAAGGCCAGTATGTTAATATTCCCAGCAGAGTCATATCTATTCAAAGTGGTTATTGGTGGGAAGAATATAGCCCCCTGGTGACCCATTCATCAGGACTGAATACAGAAGAGGAAGTTAGGAAAAATGTCGGTTGGCCTGTCATATCGGAGAGAATGAATATGGCTTCTCTGGGGGAATCCCCTGAAAGGTGGGTCTCTTCAGCCCAATATGAATTGTCCCCAGTCAGCCGGAATCATTTAGAATCATGACGGTAATGGACAGGATAAATGTGACCTCAGAGTGGGCAATGAATGCTTAATTGCTCTATCTCTGCTTTTCGACAGCATCTCCTGCCATGCTCTACTTACAGAAGCAAATCACGCTAGGAGCTGTCCATTTCAAAAGAGTGGGGGCAGTGCTGATGTGCACCTTGCTGGCAGCTGATGATGTAACTTGGGGACCCAGGGCACTCTGTGAAAATGGCTTCAGAATAGCTAATCAGGTGGGATGCAAGGCAGGAAGAAAAGTATACCTGAGCTGTTGCTTTGTCATCAAGGTTAAATGGCAGCTGAAGTTTAATGCCTAGGGAATGCAACAAAGGAAAATTTGCTGCAGAAGAGGCCTGCTCCAGCCTTAATCTGAGGAACAAGTTATGGAAGCTACTGAGACCAAGACCGTACTATAGAACAAATGCTTAGGAAGGCAAAATGGCAATTTAAGCAGAAGATTAGGGAATTGGGGATGACTACAAGCTCCATCCAACAATGGACAGTCATCTGGCCATTTTCTGACCATTTTGAGAGGAGAGATGGAAAGCCCTAAAGGGTTCAGGATAGATGCTATGCTGTGATTTTGTTCCCAAAACTGATATTTGCAATACAAGTTTCCAGAGCAACTTTTAGCGGGGAACATAGACAGTCCCTAGCATAAACCTTCCATTTTCAGAGACTATTGTATTTGCATTTAACTACTGAGATTGAATGCATATTACCATAATCTTTAGACATCTATCTGGTGCAACGAAATTACCTAAAAAGAACATTTCCTTCCTAAGCCTGTACTTCTTTATGGCTAGCCTTTCTGAAGAAGTCTGATGCGATCCATAAGTTTTATCCTAATCATTTAAACCAAAAAGTTTTGGCCTCCAAATAACAGATAGGTGAGTTAAAGTAGGTGATGTTATTTCTTTGGTTCCCCAGGGGCTCAGCCAGAGGTTGTTTGAATGGCTCGCAATTGCTTTTCAGGGAAAGGATCCCATTTTCAGATTTAGCAAAATTATAGAAGAACAATGCAACAATGTTCCACCCAGGGGGAATGGCCATCATTTCTGTGCACATTTTGTGTAGCAGGAAGCCGAACAGCAGTTCTCACCTACAACAGCAGCAGGGTTTAAACAAAGACATTGAAAAGAAAGCATCCTCTCTGTCAGCAACCCAGAAATATGATGGTTGGGAAAGTTGAATGCAGATTATTTATTGTCATAGAAAGTCTAAAGGGCAAGATAAACAATACTGACAAGGTCTCCTTTGAAGGCTGCATTTTCAGTCCCAAGGCATAAAACAGCCTAGTAGCATCTCCATTGCTTTACTTACCCCTCCCTTCAAAGACCAGAAGAAAATACATTTTTTTTCCTTTGTAGACAGAGTTAAAAGTTTCTTTTTAGCCAAGAAAGAGGGAGAAGAAAGGTTAAATAATATTCAAACAATAAGTCCAGAGGGAGAATCAATAGAAATTCCACCCACATTACCTATTGCCCTTTTATGATTCAAGGCACAAATCTACAAGGGCAAATGCAGAGTTAGCACCCTGCAAAAGGTAAAACAACACTCTGATGGATTTGAGCAGAATAATAACTAATTGGAAGAAATGGTTACAACTTCATTTTTCTCTCCTTTATTCAGGGCTACAACCTCCCAACATTGTATATAAAACTATATAAAAATATATAAGACTACTGCGTCATTCCTTTTCCCATAGATTGCCATTCTTTGCTTACTTTTAGTGCTACTAATTTACAGAATCTCTTCAAATAAGGAGTTGCTTATTTACGCAAATAACTGATTTCTGGGGACAAAAACCTACAGTGCTGTGTACCATATTCAGAAGAAGTCATTTGGGATGAACATGTTCAATACAATGCAAGATCCTGCGTCAGTTATACTTTCCTACTAGCAGTAGCAACATAAAGTTGACCCAAATGTGAGATAAGTACTTCTAGATGCATCTGAAAGAATGTCTAAAGGAGTTGATGGAATTTGAAAGCATATAGTAATCTCAAAAAAGAGATTACACAGAAGAGCTGTGCCTACCTTTAGGACTCCACAGTAAACAATTGGTTTTAAATGGGATGAAAATGCAGGCCCTGGTTACTTGATCTGTTAGTGTTGCAGTTTTATTTTCAGAGAGAAGTACTTATGGAATGTTCTTTCTTTGGTACCAAAATAATTTTAGCAGCTATAAGATTGCACATTTTACCTTGGGACTGGGGTATATGCTACCTATTTCAGGTAGCCAGTCTTATACTAGCCTTTCAATGTGCTAAAGTTAGTCTATAATACTTCCTTGAAATCCCACCTGATCATTCATCAAACATGTATATCTGATATGAGGTACTGATTGTGGCTCCAATCATTACTTGGTCTGTACAGTTAATCAATTTAACATGTAAAATGAGAGGGTTGTTCCATCAACAAAGCAGAACTGGTCAAAACCAGTTGAAGTGGGACATAAAAACGAATCCTAAAGCAGTAGCAAACTAGTTTGCATCCTGATACTGCCTGATGTTGTGGACATGGAAGAACAAGGCTCTGAAGTTATCTATGACTGTGCCAAAAGCATACTCCCAATCTTATGTCCCCAAATGCCAGTATGGATCTCTGATGAGTACCTATACTTGGTAGACCAATGTAAATGAACCATGCTTATTGTCAATGCACAATATAGACAACTCAATCATGAAGTGTGTGATCACCTGAAAATAAAGTGTGAAGGCACACTGGAACACCATGAAGCCTGAGACACACTAGAACTAGGAGATGCTGTGCAAAAACATACGTTATATGCACTATTTCTCACTCTAAGAATTTAATGTGGAAAGACTAAATCAAAAATGATAAGCTAGAAAGTTTCAATTAATGCTACCTTGTTACTACAAAGCTGAACCAATAGCTTTTCTTTGCTCTGTAAGTTCCATGGCCCTACAGTGGATGTAAAATAAAGAGACAGCCTGTTATCTTTTCTTTGATCCTTGTAGAATCAGAACAATAATGGCACAATGGGAGAGGAGAAAGAGCTCCTTTGATGCACTAGGAGAGGATGTGGAAAGAAAACAAGAAGGAATCCATGTGTGCAAACATCTGGAAATGCAAAGGAATGGGAATTAGTGAGAAGGGAACAATTCCCCAAAGGAAAAAGCAGGTACTGGGAGACTCATTTACACGACTCATTTACACCCTGACTCTGCAAAGGCAAACAATGTTGCAATATGTCATGATACATCACGTGACACGATCGAGTTTGACACCTGTGCCTTTGGGGAATTGTTCCCTTCTCACTAATTCCTATTCCTTTTCCTTCCCTGATGTTTGCACACATGGATTCCTGGAGTTACAGCAAGAAAAGGCCAAATAGGAATTGGAATGGAAAGTGTTTAAAATGGAAAGGGTTAAACGTATCTTTCTGCCATTATCATCGCTCCTTTATTTAAAATGCAGCTACTTAGAACTAATTACATGCATTTGTGTGTTAGGGGTTGGGGGGGTTCTCTTTAAAGTGCTTTAAGTATACTGTACATACTAAAGTAGGACAAGATATCTCATTTTTTCAGGAGCCTTTAATACTATGCATCTCTGAAAATATGGCAGCAACAATGAGGGGAGGGGAAATATGCCATTATGCAAATACATTTCCTTTTTAAAGGAAAGTCCTGAGTGTTTTCATTGGGAAGAGCTGAGCTTCTTAATACTTCTCCCATCATGCATACCATACAGATGACATCCATGTACCTTCATCAATCCTTCCTCCAACCTAAGAACCACTTGAGCTGACTGGTATGCCAAAGCCTGCCAAACAATGTATTCGAAGGTTAATTAACCACTAATGAGTCCAGCAACAGTATCTTTCAAGGCACCTATTGAGGTTTTGTCCCCACCTCTCTTTTGTTTAATGGCAGGGATAATAAAATCAATTAATTAAAGCTGCCGTTGTACAAGGAAGCAAGGACCCAACAACTTGTTTCACCTTAGTAATGAATATGTCATCCTGTTAATGTGCAAACATTCTGGAGATCAAAGCACCTATGTTCCTTCAAGGATTGGGTACTAAGCAGGGGAAGCAGAGTACTATAAGAATCATTTAGTAAAAATAACTTCAGGTAGCATGAGAAAATGTCCAGAGAGAAGAGGGAGACACAGTATAGGTATCCCAGCATTTTCTGCATTCAATATGTGCCTGGCCAGTATAGCATCTGAAGCACTCATGCATCCCCTCCATTTTTGTACCACCATCAGAATCCATTAAATTGGGGGTGCAAATCTGGGATTAGGAGGAAGAGCTTAACCAAAATATAATAAATCAACATATGGGGAAACGCACAAATTTATAGGCCAGAACTAGTGAACTGAAACCATTTGCTTAACCCTCCTCCAGCTTCTGCTTCACTACTTCCTTGCTTTTTCCTAGTTATGGCCTTTCCTTCTAATTGCTTCTTGCTCAGTACAGCCATGACTTTACTGATCAAATGTCCCTGCATTGATTGATTCATGTTCTGCAGGGAGCTTTAATTATTGGTTTCCTTTCATCAGTTTTCTTTCCTCATCGTTTCTACAAATAGAATTATTTTGGAGGGAAATGAGAAAAGAGAAAAACAGTGAGAGGAAAAAGTCATTAAAGCCCTCCCGGGTGGAGTATAAACTGATTAATAACTGGGCAGACCTATTGATAAAGCCCCAAACACATTGATAGAAAACCATTTGAGGCAAAAAAAAAAAAACCATAAAAAGAAGTATTTAAGTAAAAGCTCTTTAACTGCAGCCTATTATTTGAGGATCGGATGAGTACAGTCCTGTAACTGAAGACACTGCTGATTTAAAAGACTGTCCAATCTGTGTCTGATTGAAAGCTGAAGGACTTGAAGTTGCCCACCAGCAATAGGAATGTGAACTTCAAATCATGTAGGAAAACAGCTACATGGTAACATTTTTCTTTCCTTGGTGTAGAGGTTTGTGAGGGGCAAGCTAAATGCCACTAACTCAAATCCATCTTCCCAGGGGAAACAAAGCACTAGGTCAGCTATATATGGTCCCAAATTGGATAACTACTCCATTACAAAAACATTTTCTCAGGAAAACTACATTGCCAGCTTAGCCTAGTGTTTAGGAGGCCAAGGAAGGCTGATAAGATGGGGGAAAGTACTGGAAAGTAAGCAGAGCCCTGAGAAACCAAACAAAAATAAATCTTTGGGAGGGGGGGGAAGGCATGTTCACAAAATACTGCCACTTTGTTCTTTAAAATCCCAGTGTCTTTGTAATCTTACCCCATTACCCATACTTACATCCTAATGGCTTCACTGATCTCGCTAGGCATATGGTATGCTCTATCCAGTGAAGTGCCTAGCTACTATATCCAACAAATACGCATTATATAATTAGCATAACTCTATAAGGAGGGACAGTCACTCCACCACTCTTTAGGCCTGTTCAACCAATTTGTGCTTCAATGTACATGTCCTGGTCTCCGGTTCAAATAGACCCCTAAAATATTCTAGTCCAGTGGTCATTTCCATTTCTTTTTTACATTATTCCAATTATATCTAAATGGAAATCCACATGTGTAACACACACAGAGTTTGTGCAAATTGAATAAACTTCTTTTTGGGGGAGGCATTTCTTCTTTTGACCATCCTAACAGCTGTCTTAGCCAATCTGTCATCATTGTTAGGTTTTGAATAATGTGGGAGAGATTGCCATAAATCACTTTGGAAAATATGGGGGAAACTATATAGCTAAACCTGAAATACAACAAACCAGAAATTACCTTGTTTGGATTCTCTGTAAAGAGTGAGGGAGCAAAGAATAGCAAGTCCACATGAATATAGTTAATTTGGAAAAATTGAGACTTCAGCTTGGATCTAACAGGAAGGTTGCCACATCTTAATATCAAAGTAATTGCAGGTGTTTTTTTTTTGGGGGGGGTGTTATATTTTGACCTAGCCTAGTTAAAAATACTATTTATATATAGCATTCCTTTAGAACCGGTGTTGATACAAGTTGTAGTTTTATTTTTGCCCCTGATGCCATATCACCAGTACCTTCCATCTGTGCACTTAGCACAGTTGTCCGCAAAATCATTCCAACACATAAGTGAATTCTCACATGTAGGATCTCTGCATGTCTGGGACATCAGTTGTGAGAATGTTCTGCTCACACTGAGACCTTTCATGCTACAAGTTGCTTGCATAATAGGTATATTTTGCAAGCATCACTGCTCAATAACCAGAATGGGAGGACATCAGAGAGGAGTGGTTGTGGGATATAAGGCACTCCAATTCAGTATAGTAAAACAGATGCATAGGGGTAAAGTTCAGACAATAAAATAAAAGATATTGGACATACAACTTTTAACTTAAAAATCAAGCTAGAAAGAAGAGGATCTTGGCAGGACAAGAAGCAATAGATGGAAACTAATCAAAGAGAGAAGCAACCTAGAACTGAGGAGAAATTTCCTGACAGTGAGAACAATTAATCAGTGGAACCACCTGCCTCCAGAAGCTGTGAATGCTCCAACACTGGAGGTTTTTAAGAACAGACTGGACAACCATTTGTCTGAAATGGTATAGGGTTTCCTGCCTGAGCAGAGGGTTGGACTAGAAGACCTCCAAGGTCCCTCCCAACTCTATTATTGTTATTATTGATAGGTGATGCAATGCCAGTCTGATCATAAATACACATATTGGGCAAGAATTCCCCCACATGGAAGACATTTATAGGATAGCCAGCTCTTTTAGTTGTTTTGGATAAAGCTGAATATTTTGCAGATCTAGGAAATCGTAACTCTGGTTCCAGAAAAGTGCTGGGTTTAATTTTAAAAAGAAGTAAAGAACATTTGCTTCCTTCTTCTCCTTGCTTTAGGTGATCATTTATAGTAATGTTTCTCAACCTTGGCAACTTTAAGATGTGAAGAATTCAACTCCTAGAATTCTCCAGCCACCTTGATCAGATATTTCCAGCCGGAACATGAGATGGGGCAGAATCAGCAAATGGGCCGGGAGGAAAAGAGAGCAAAAGAGAAAGCAGGGAGGAATACTGTGGTTAACCGGTTTGATAACAAATTAACTGACAAAGGGAACGGTCGTTTTTTCCTGACACTGCCAATTCCTTAATGATGTCGACTCTAAGGGCCTCAGAGGGAGAGGAACTTTGACTCTGCAAAAATCGCTTTGCTGCAACAGAATTATTTTATTTAAGGCTCGGTTGGCATCTTTAAATATTAAAGGCTGAGAAATAATGGATGATGTTAGTTTAGACAGAATGCAAGAAGCCACCTCCTAGAATCCACATGTCCTGCATCTCTCCCCCCCTCTTTCTCTCTCTCTCTCTCTCCCTCTCCCTCCCTCTCTCCCTCTCCCTCCCTCTCTCCCTCTCCCTCCATGTTAAAACTCACAAGAAGTTGAGAACAAAGTAAATTATCCTGCTCTTAATTTACTCTCTTTTTAAGAAGGTTTCCTAAATTAAAATTTTAGAGTTCAAAAATGAACAGTGTAATGGTTTTTCCTTCCCAAGTGCAAATCTACTGTATTATATAGGCAGTCCTCTTCCTATATTTCCACTGTACCCTAAAGTACTTTAATAAAAATTCTGTAATGAATTATCAGGATTCAATGTTCACCTGATGTCTCCTTGGAGGATAAGAAGAGAAGCTGAACTAAGTTCCACAAAGTTAATGATAAGAGGAGACTTCACAATCAGACATTCCAGCCAGAGGTCTCCTCATCACTTCCTTTTCCTTATTACATACATGAGCAAAGACACTGCAAAAACCATAAGTGAAGTACCTAACTAGGTAGGTGAGCCTATTCAGTAGACAGAAGGGATTGTGCAGCTACTTGGTTTAGGCATTGTTAAGGCCTACAGTTCTTCTGTAACACTGAGTCTTCAAAATTAATAACGTTGATAAGCCTCTATGGATTTATTCAATCCAAATTGGGTGAAAGTTTACTTAAAATGTGTGTTGCTCTGCTGCCAAATTATTACTGAGCAGAATCATACAAAACATTTTTACTCTAGATGTGTGGTAATCTCTCAGAACAACAATGGGAAAATATAGAAGAAATGTCCAGCTCGATTGCTTGTACTAACTGTGGTCAGCTATTATTGTAAAAATATTATCATCAACTACATGAAAGCATGAGTCATCTCTGTTTGACCACGGAGTTCAAAACTTTTTAAGAATACCAGCAACAGAACACAAAAAGCACCATCTTGTTTGGCCAGAGGCCTCTCCCCATCAAATCATCCAATTTTTGCAGTCCCTATGGGTGAAGCAAAGGGCAACAGATTTCCTTCTCCAAAGTCAGTCCCACTCTGTTCAGAATAACTAGTGCAAATGTTTGTAGATTTGCCATCCCAAGGCATTTTCTTGCCTGAGGCAAAAGGGAAGATTCCACATACAGAAGCTAACAAAATTGACACTTGAATCTTATTGCAGTTCTGGTGGTATAACATTTTCCACTGAGCTTGAGGGCAGGAAATTTTCAGATGAACTCAGCTTCTGGTGATTAAATACCCATATCCATGTTAGTTATCTGCCAACACTATATTGGTTTGCAGTGCCTTCTTCTGGGCTTTTTTTTTTAACTCTTCAGTCTAACTTACAGTCTCCTATCCAAATATTAATCCAGCACATAAATGCTTAGGTTTTTTTTTAGGACAACCAAGGCTGGTTTGGTTGATCTCCAAACTTGGCTTCCATTAGCTTTGACTTAAAATGGACAAAAGTTACAGGGCTCAGAAGGAATGGCTGGATAGCTTCCATGGTATATATTGTCTTCTGCAGTTGGCTTTGCCTTTTTCAGGGCTTCAATGAGTCCCAGCCTCTTATTTTCTTCTAATTCTGAAGGTCCTATAAGAGTTGCAAAGCCTAACTTTGGGGATTGTTAGATCAGTCCATTTTGGTTTCTCACAATATTCTATTTTCCAACCTTAAATTCATTCTGTCCCATTTCTACATCAGTCTACATTAAAAGGCAATGTAAATATCACTGTACATTTCTAGTAATAGATGTGTTTTGGGGTCCAATTTTGCATAATGTGTCTAATGTGTTTGTTCTCTTCAAGCCCTTTTCCCAAGGCTGATACATTCTTGTAAGCTATTTCCACTCATGAAAGTGCTATGTGTGCATTTTTTTTTATCAGAGAAATACATGGGTGTGCAAAACTGAAGGATAACTGCCTGTTGGTTCTCTATTTGCTGCAGAAATGCAAATGAGGAGATTCATATTAAGATGGGAAGTGAACCTCCCTCCCTCCTTCTCTCTCACTATCTCTTTCTCTTCTCTGTTTACCAACTCAGCACAATGATAAATTCTGCAGCTCTTTCCAGACAGAGCTAGTGGCATGACATGTGGGCCCATCTCCTAAATCAACCATCAAGAGAAATCAGAAAATCCAGGCAGTTCAAATGGGTATTAAGATTTATTGCAAGCTTACGCTGTCTACAAGAATCTAAACTACTAATGGTCCAAGCAAATTGGCAATAGATAAGAGACAATGGAATTCAAGGTGGGTAGACCTCCTGTAGGCATGAAGGGACTCATGACTGATGATGCATTTGAGCTCTCCCTCGGGCTCAGCCTGGTCATCTCCTACATCAACACTTGTACATGGCTTTGAGCAGTCCTCTGACTCATCAACCCTCTTCCAGATGATGCACCTCCTAGAAACTGATCTTGCAGTAGGTGTCTTGGAAAAGAGACAGGCAAAGAGCTATCTATAGAGGACAGAGGAAATATCCTTGAAGGATAATAGGAAGAGCTGCTGCCCAGACAACAGTCAGATAAAAGAAATCTGAAGCCAGGACAGAACTGTAGCATACCTAAATCTTCCAGAAAAGCCCCTCCCTAGTTCATACAAAACAGAGAGAGAGAGAGAGAGAGAGAGAGAGAGAGAGAGAGAGAGGAAAATAACATGCACACTTGCAAGATTTTATCACTATAACTTTACAATAGAAGTTGTATACATGATTTTGATTTCCTAGACTGGTCTACCTTGAAGGGTTGATACCTCATCACTGCAGGGAAGAAGACAAAGCTTTCTTAAGAATAAATGGGGAAGGGAGGAGGAAAAGATAAACTGGCAGGGACTGCAGGAGATGGAGCAGAAGAGGGCTGCAGATTGATTTGAGCAGCTCAGTGAAATAAGCGCTCATATAAGAATCAAAAAGAAAGAAAACAAGAACCGGGGATCTCCCTTGGAAGTCTTTAGAGGGAAGAAGAGATGTAAAGTTGTTGATATTGGAATTATAAGATGTCCTGTCACTTCTTGGCCTTTTGGCTAAGATCAAGTTTAATGTAAATATCCTAATCATTTCACCATGACAGAACTACAGTATCTATTCAACTTGTGTCCTTCACAAATTGCCACATACACAGCATACCCGTATATTCACCTCTATGGAGAGAAATTGCAAGGGGAAAAAAAAGCAATATAAATCATAAATAGTATGTCTAACATAACATTATTAATAATCTCCCCGGTCAATCAGGACAGAAATAACTATTGCTGATTATTGTACAATACAGCTTTCTGATAATGGAGAACTACTGCATAGTTGTTTTCTTTCATTCTCTTTTTAAGGATCAGTTTTAAAGCAGCAAGCGAATGCCCTACATACAACAGCTGTAGGTTCAGTCAGGATTTCTTTATGCCACCTGACCTGGAGCATTTGGTGCTGGCTGCTGTTGAACGCTGAGCAGTATGTTACATCCTGGGAGTGATCAATGAGTTAGATGTCAGGTCTGATTTGGTAATGTCCTCTGATAAACATTGAATAGCTGTTGTACATTGCAAATCTCATTGAGATACTTGGAATTAAAAAAAACACCATTACTGTAAATTAGGAGTAATAAAGAGTTCAAGCAACCCTTTTTAATGAAATGTCTTTGATACAGGTGGAGATCAACTGGAGAAATAACAGAAGAAACAAAGTGTTGCCCTTTCAGCAAGTCTAAGTGGGCTTCAAACCCTTTGGGAGATCCTCCTGTATTCCTGTGGCAATAACAGTAATAGAATCTCTGTGTTGAGGCATGAGCAAGGAAACCTTGTTCACAAACAGATAGAAAGATTGGCAAATGATCAGTTTATGAGACACTTTTAAATTGAGTTACTTATTTACTTACTGTAATCACTGACTTTTTCTTGGAAAGTCAAGGGCAGTTCTGGTTAACATTGAAGATGGGACTTGGCTCTGTACCTCCCAGCCTTCTTGTTGCTTTTGCAATCATTTTACTCCTAGATTTCAATATATTATATTACCTTTCCCCTGAAGTTCCTTCTCATCCATAACACACTTGCTGACTTATTGTATGAATGCTTCTTCCAAAAGGGACAAATATCCCAATTGCTCAAAGGAGCTGCAGCCCACAAAATAATGTTATACTTTAGAAATGACAAAGGCAATCACAGATAGATATGAATAGATGTAAATCTAAAACTAATGCCTTAAATAAAAATAGAATACATCTTACTCTTGTGAACAATACTGTCCACAGATGAACTGCAGGTCTGCTCAGTCCCCTGTCTAGAAGTTGACTATGATGGACAATTCAAACGTCTTGCACCGCCTATCTATGGTTCTTTATCATTAATCTAGACCAGGGGTCTTCAAACTTGGCAACTTTAAGACTTGTGGACTTCAACTCCCAGAATTCCTCAGGGCTGGCTGAGGAATTCTGGGAGTTGAAGTCCACAAGTCTTAAAGTTGCCAAGTTTGAAGACCCGTGACCTAGACCTGCACTGGAAACAGCTTTTGACAGAAAACAACCTTTCATAAGCTGATATCCACTAGCTATCAGTATTGATGTGTAAGATAGCTTATTGTTGGGAGGTGATTTGTTAAACATATGACCATTCAAAACATGGGTATCCACATAGGTAGAGCAGTTTTGAGTAGTGGTTAAGCATCAAACTAGAAACTAGGAGACCTTGAGTTCTAGCCCTGCTTTGGGCACAAAGCCAGCTGGGTTACCTTGAGCCAGTCACTTTCTCTCAGCCCTAGGAAGGAGGCAATGGCAAACCTCTTCTGAAAAATCTTGCCAAGAAAACTGCAGGGACTTGTCCAGGCCAGGCAGTTCCCAGGAATTGGACATGATTGAACAGAAGAAGAAGAAAATCCACATAGAGGAATAAGAGAGACAAATAAAATATGTGATATGATGTCTTCACATCATTGCTGTGACTCACATATTTGTGTCACATATCCAGTTGCAAGTACATAATAGTGATACTTGTATGACCACATTAGGAGACATCAACTGGCATCATTAGGCTTAGTGTAGAACCATTGGAGGTTCAAAACTGAAATTCTTATTTAGCTTTTACATGGAATATGGAAATGTATTGCATGTTTAGGTGTTCAGCTAGATCAGATCAGTTAAAATCTCCCTTTAACTCTAAAAGGCTTCCTATCATATAATACTTTCATTCAAAATCATAAAGCCTTAAAGTTGTAGATACTAATTTTTAAAAACTCTGCTCAAATTCTGACCAAAATCATGTACTGTATGTGTGTATGTATGTATATTTGTATATATGTATCCTGATATGTATTTGTATGAATATAAGATCTTGAGAACTTAGTAGGTGTTAAAACTTGTAAAAGAATAGGTCCAGCTTTTACACTAAAATATATCACCAGTTCGTTTTCAGGAATTTTAAAGCCTGAGAGGGAGCTGTCAAAAAAAATAGCGCCTTCATTGTGCTGATGGTGTGTGTTCTTTTTCCTATTTCCACTTTTCAGATTTACGAAGTCATCATACGAATAAGTTATTTATAAAATGTCTACTCAAAATTGCCTTGGTAGTCATTCTGCCTTTTATAGACTGTCAAGCTCATAAACTAAAAGTTGCCGCAAAAGATGCTAACTCTGCCTTGGGGACTGGGTGGGGTGGATGAATGGGGAATTTCCTGCTGCAGAACATAGAACATTCAAAGTTTTAAGCAAATATTTACAGGTTTCAAGACAAAAAGTTATCTGTGCCATTTTGAAAATGTAGAAGCTTGATAAGTAGAAAAAAATACGTCACGGTTCCATTTATTTTAAAGATTCATAAAGGACATGTGTATTGGCTTCAATGGATTATACAGTTGCTAGAATTCATCCATACATACAAATAAGGCACAGGGATTATTTAAGACATCAATTTATTGCTCCACTGTTTATCAATATAAAAGGCTGTCTTCAAAATGCCCCAAAATACAGAAACCTACTGTTAAACTAAAGTGCTTGTCATCCATCCTTGAGCTGGCAGAAAAATATGCTGTCATGAAATCTGCTGCTCCTATTGATATGATCCTCTACCCTGCCTCTGTTGCATCTGTTCTGACTCCCAGCCAAATGGTGCTCTCCTGATTTTGCTTATGCAGCATGTGATAAGCAAAGTGATTGATCACTCAGCTTTGTTTTCCTCCTCCTTTGTGCATCACTAAAGAATCTGCCAATCATGGCAATGCAGCAGAAAAGGAGCAGCTGCAAGACTCTCTGTCCATCACCTCTGAGGGAAAATTGAGAGCAGATTTAGTGCAGTGGTTAACGTCCTTCCTTAGGCATAGAAAATGGTCATTCTCTCTCAGCCCAGTCAAGCCTAGCCTACCTCGCCAATTTCTTACAAGAGGAAGGACCATTGTGTAAACCCCCATTGTTGAGCTGTACAAAACAAAGATTTATTCCAAATAAATCTCTATATACCTGTGTCACGATCCTGTCTGTGCCATTATCTTGTCATAACCAAAGATGTTTGGAATGAAATTATAAACAGAGACCAGACTTTTTCAGTCCATCAGCGGGATAACTCTTCAAAAATTGAACAGAATGGAATCACTTGGGAAAGAGCTAATAAAGTAAAAACCAAGTGTGAAAATGGGACAGAGCTGGACTGAGGCCCCAGATGAAATTTTGGGCAGTGACTTGGAATGCTACTGACTACACTGTTCTAAGCCCTTCCTTTCTCTGCCTCACATAACTTAATACAGACCATACGGGAATCTGCTTTGTGCTTCCCAAATCCACACAGACACAACTTGAGGAGGAGAGCCGAAGCATGTACAGATACAACACATTACTTTGTTACCCAGACAAAAAAGTAACCCTTCTATGGCCCCTGCTGGTAAAACTGTTGGAAAGAATTTCATAAACCATGTTTGGCATGGTTTCCCTACCTTGTTTTAAAAAAATACGGAGTTATGAAGGGACCCGAGTCACGTGCAAAACTGCAATTTACTTGCTCACATGCAATTTACTTAGAACTTTGCTCCCTTCTTTTCCTTTTTATTTTTTTTTTGTTTGAGTAACAAATGCTGATTGACATTGCTTCATGCTGTGTCTGTTCCATCAGTCCATTATTTCAACAAGCAAGGGCCACACAATTAAAGATTTGCCGTACTGCTGACTGAGCAACCTAGCACTACTGCACAAGTCTGATTGCTCACTCTTTAGAGAAACAGCAGCAGAAAGGCAACAGAGATTGGCCAGGGACTGGTTGAGGTGAGTGAGCATGCTTGCATCAACCTGAAATGGTCAAAAAGCCCTGCTCTAATCCCACCCACTCAGTTGACAAAGCCTTCAACATAATGAACAGCAAAACATTCACCTCTTGTAACTAGTGTCATAAGATTTAAGGTACACAGATATAAGTTGTATACCAGTTCACAGAACAAGATATAGCTCTGAACATATACAACACAAATAGTCTAGAAACATCACTTAAATCCTGGTTCAAACAACCATTATGAAAGCATAAAAGCACCACTGAGAAACCAAATAAGCTACAAGTACCAAATTCTACCTGGAGAAGCCTCATTAACACAGCACAGAAACTTTCTCACCTCCATCATCATCATCATCATCATCATCATCATCATCATCATCATCATCATCATCATCATCATCACACCCTCACTTTCTGGGTTTAATGCTACCAGTCAGCACTGCCACTTCAATGTCTCACTTCCCTTTAGCTGGATCTTTCTGAACCAGGCTTTTCCTATATGGGATTGGTCAGTAGAAATGGAAATAATATCAGATAGCTTGCAGTGCTGCCATTCCAGTCAAAGCAGGTTTAGTCACAAAGGGGAAAGACTGAAGACTGTATTTTGTTGAAAGTAAGCTACAATATTCTGATCATCTTACTACAGTAAAAGAACTAAAAGTAATTTTAAAGGAGGAGGATGTTGAAAACCCATCTCCATTTCAAAATTTGATGGATATAAATCTTGACCAGCAACCTCATTTCAATCTAAATGTTTATCATAACAAGTTTTATTAGTTTTTGTTTGTTTTACAGCCAAGTGCTTGTAACACATCGTGGAGATAGGGCACTCCAGGGAACACAACAAAAAATACAGTCATACATATACAATTTAAACTACTACTTTAAAAGTTCCCTCTTATGGTATACAATTCGAGCATTCCTAAAATATAAATTGTTTCTCACCTCTATTATTCCAATTTCAATTTATATTTCTCAATCAAATTATATCTCTTATTATATTTCACATACATATTATGTAAATAAACATGAATTTATATATTTTAAAACTATTTCATTAGACATAGTAATATAATAACATATAATAATAATAATAGGACAATAATTATTTCTATCATAAACAAGTAATATAACTATTATATCTTAATATTTCTCAACTATATTCTATTTCATATATTCTATCCAATATTTTCATAGATCAGTCCACGTCCCTAAAAGATTCCTCAATTGTTTCAGTTTAATCCATTTAATATCTCACTAATTACCATTCAATTCTTATAAATAAAAATATCAATAATATTTCACCAGTCTCAATCTCAATCTAACTCCTTTAATTATAAATTTTCCAATTATTCTTATTGCCATTCCAAATCATACTCAAATCCATAATTTAAATCTAGTGTTGACTCATACCAAAGTGACCTTAAAGATCTCAAAAATATTAGTTCAATCAATGTCCAGAAGCCCTTTTTACCCATCAACTAAAATTTTAACTCTTATTTTTAAATCTAATTCTAGCTTTCTTTTTGTGCCAGGTAGGTTTCCACAACAGGGCTTCTAAGTCCTCCCATCTTAGTAACTGGCTAAAGGCCTTTTCCCACCATTGAGTCCAATCATATTCTTTTTCTCTTTTATCCAGTGTTGTCTGTACTGTCATGTTGTCAACGTTTTTTGTGCCTCGTATTTGGAAGTCCAATCCTGTTGCTTTTAAAGTTGTAAATGTTTTAGTTGAGTTCTGCCTTTGATCATCAAAGAAATCCATCATGTAGGATGTGTCCTCTTCCTCTTCAATAAATTCAGTAGATTCAATAGATTGTAAATGTATTCCATCCATCTCATTAAGTTGTAGATCTGATTGTCTATCATAGTCAATCAAAGGTTGAGCTTCAATTTTTAATTCTGAGTCCTCCTTGAATCTAAGCGATCTAATATGTTCTTTAAGTTCCAGTCTTGCTTCCAAGATTTTTTCTAATATAAGTCCATAATTAATCTGTGAATAGGATTCCATCTTCTTCTTTTTTTCTTTTTTTTTAGAGAAGTTCAGCTTAAAAAATAGATTGCAGCGTTATAAAATATAAAATGCAGACAGAAATATATTTCCAAAGAAAGATAGAGGAAAAAAAACAACCAATAGTCAAGACCAGCACAGAGATAAAAACTGGCAGTCAGTTGTTATATTGTAATCCAGTCTGGGCATCAGGCCAAAATCAGGAAGTGGGAGTTCAAAGAGCAAGTTACATTGTATCAGTCTGTTTCTGGGCTTCATGCCAAGTCCCAGGATGCATTGTATCCAAAATAATCTACATAAGTCCGCCCAGAGAGCAAAAAGTTTTTTAGGCAGTACTGTTCAGGAGGGGGGGGGGAAACAAAGAACATTCCACCCCCTCCCTAAGGATTTTCACCTAAACTGAAGATAAACAAGCCAAAAGAGAAAGTCACAATAACCCGGATGCTCGAGTTCCAACTGCTTATGTAGACAAAATAAAATAGTAAAAAAAAACAATAATTGTTTTTCCAAAGCCCGTTTTCCCCAGTAATCAAACGCTGCTTTCTCAAAATAGGGAAATAGTTCTTAAAGCTGTTAGCAGGGAAAAAGGTAAATTAACAAGAGGGAAGGAAAGGTCTCACCCGGATCTTCCACGGTGGTTCTTTTCGCTTAGATGTTGCTGTGACTTTCGGCTGGAGCAGCTGAGTGATCGGCCATGTTACTGGCCGATCTTTTCCCCGTCGGCCCAAAGGTGGTTTTCTAGGACCGCAGAGGGAGCCGCCGCTCCCTCCGCGATCAACGAGTGCCCTCCTCTACGGTGGTCGCCCCTACAGGGCGACTTTCGACCCTATCCAGGGTCTACCGGCGGGGGGAAACCGGACGGCCAAGAGAACGAGTTCTCTGCACGTCCGCGGGCGCTGCGACCGGAACCGGAAGTCTCAATCTAAATGTTTAAATGAAGTTATAGAAACATCTACACTAAAATCCCACAGTGTGTCTTTCTTTGTGAAATGTTCATATACAGTGAGGAATCATGGAGCTGCGTGCTTGTGTTATCAAGGTGCCAAATAATCCTAGATAATTTTCCATGGCAAAAAAATGCAGAAAGATGTCAAGTAAGTTTCATATAAACAGTGTGCTATAACTTAGGGACAAACCTTCCTTTACAAGGAAGATTCACATGCTGTTTGATAGTCCAGTTGAGAATTAGGAAAAAAAAATAGTCTTAAATACATGCATTCAAATGCAGAAGAAATCCAAATTCATATCAACAATGCCTTGCTGGCAATTAAAATAGATTGATGCTTTCTGTTCAGACTATTAATGAGCACATGGGAAAGTATCTACACATATTAGACAGTTGGAGAATTATAATTCTGAATTTCTTGAAATTATCAGTAGCATTGTACAAAATAATATCATGGGTGAAAGTGTTGCCAATATTTTAGATTTTAGATGTTAATGAAAATACAGATATATCAACAATTATTTAATATTCTATTTTAAATTTAGACCATGACTTCTACAGAATATACACTCCATTTGGCAAATATTCCAGTTGCAAAGCTTTGATGAGGTATTTGCAGTCAAAGAGATAATTAAAAATGCATGCCTAGCTTAATGAAAATGGGGATATTCATGATGTTGGGCAGACTCCATGGTGTAGCAATGCAGCTGAAATCTGAAATTTCATATTTAGTCCAGCAGCACTGTGATGCACACCAAAAAAACTTGTAGATTTCTGAAGCACAGAAATAACACTGATAATGTTACCTAGTTGGGTGCTGAAACGTCTGCAAGCAAACAATCAAACTCAGAGAGCACCAAGGATTCCATAGCACAGAAAGAAGTCAAGCTGATAAGAGACACTGAAATTTTAATAAAACTGTTTACGTGGTGTTTCGGTGGTCTGCCACAAAAATACAATTTTCAGGGGTGAATGAATGCTTCTAAAAGTGAATCACATGCTTTCAGGCCTCTCAGTGAAGTGCGTTATTGTGTAACCATTTTGCATTTCAAGATTTATAACCAAAATCCTGTTTTAAAATGTTTTCTGCAAGATAAAGGTAATGAACCAACTTTTAAATACTGTCACAAAAAGATAAAAAGTCTTGAATACTGAATAATATTACAGGTTTTGATGATTTTTGTCAGCGATAGTTTAATTATGCTGTTCAACTACACAGTGTGACACCTCTTGAAGCATTTCATCTTCTACAAGGTGAACTGAACAAGATCATAGGACAACACCATGGTGATTTCATTTCATGGAGAGATAAAGCTAAAACTCTTCTAGATATTATTCACCATAGAATACTCAAGTGGATTATTTATAATTACTTTCATAAATATCCTGTGTATGAGTTTGGCAAAGAATGGGGTCATCTTTTGACAGTACAACAATAGCACAATGTGACTTCAGATTTGGATTTAAGCAAATCAATTTCCTATTCAAAATACAAGATTTTCCTGCTGAAAACATAAAGTCTACCAATACAATGATCTACAGTAAGGCAAAATAAAAGGCCTATGACTCTCAAGTGAGCCAAATAATGATATTTGCACATCAGAACAAATAGCTTAGAGAACCGGTAAACTTGGTGAATATTGAAGAAATTTTCCTACCATCCAACGCAGGCCATGAGCAAGCCTTCATCTTAATGAACAGTTCAAAACGTAGATTACAAATTGTTTCCAACTGAACCATTTGGAGATATTGATGCATGTTAAGAGTTACAGTGTCTGCTTGATGATAAGGTTAATAGATCTGGACACACTTTGTTCTGCATGAGTAAATGCCAAGAATTATTCTAAGGCTACTCTACGCTAATGAAGCTATGCTATACATTTCTTTTCATAGCCTTTGATTCATTAATGGCAGACCCACTAAATAGTGTTTATAACTCACCAACAGAGCAGGAACATATCTATTATTTCTTATTGTAGTTTTATGTGCATTTATTAGCATGTTTATTTTTATCAGTAATTTTTAAAAAGTTCAAAAATCCACAGGCTGTTTCCATTGTAATCACTTTGGTCTAGTTGTCTCACTATACATACATTTTAACTCTGATTTTTAAAAAGTAGCACAAAATATATTTGTTGCACCCAGAGTCCTACAAAATGCTGCTGTCTTCTACTATAGCAGCAGTAAAACAAAGGACTATGTAAGCTTTATTCACCTCATGGATTAGAGACAAGAAAGCAGCAACAGCAATATCATGGAGACACTAGAGGAAAAAGACAGCACTTAGACTTATATACCAAAGATCTGTTTGTATCCTGTTCCAGGCTGAGCCATCAAGAGTAGCAACTTTCTAATTGATTTAATACTGGAGTTGTAATTAAGAAAGCAGGTAGAATGTTCATCCGAGCAGTCACATGCAAGTTCCAGGAGTAAAACAAGGAAGGTGGCATCCAGCTTTGTAGTTAAGCACAGCACAGCCAGTGCCAATTCAGTTTGAAGCAGACAGTTCAGGAATCCAGAGCTAGAGGTCCACAGAGCCCAATTCAAGGCCATAGATATAAGAGCCATGGATATAAAAGATGGATAATAAGAGTGAGCTAGAGGGTGGGAAATCAACAGCATGTAATTCTGGGGAAAATGAGACAATGCAGTAGTAACAAGACTGGTCCAGGTAAGTGAAGAGAATACCAGTAAATTCCACAGCAATCTGAATCATCAAGCTGTGAGTCCAAGAGCAGAGCACAGTCAGAAAAACAGTAATAGAGATCCAGTGTTCCACCGCTGCTTCCAACAGTGGAACCTACTCCTAAGTAGTCCCAGCTGTGAACACAGCTCAGTTAGGAGCAATGTCACCCTGGCCTCTTAAGAACTCATGCTGATAGTTTTTGCTCTGTCCTTCAAAACTGTTGGCACGTTCTGGGGACTAGGCACCCTGCCAGGATTTGGCACCTCATTATTTGAGTCTAATCTCACTTGATCCTGCTCATTGTCTCCTTGACCTATTCTAGCTGATTGATTCCTGGCAACTCCTGAAGTACATCTGATGAGGGCTTTCTGCCTCTGATTCAGAGGAGTCAGGATACATGATGACAGTCCATATTGTGATCAGCTAGAAAGGAAGAAAGGAAGGAAGGAAGGAAGGAAGGAAGGAAGGAAGGGAGGGAGGGAGGGAGGGAGGGAGGGAGGGAGGGAAGGAAGGAAGGAAGGATCTTTCTAGACCAATAATTCATCAATGATTTCATAATTTGGAGACAATGTGTACCTTGAATAAACTTTAAGATTATCAGAACCTTAACCAGGTGTTGTCGAATATATGGATTCAAAAATCACATCTGTTCCTATCCTGCTCCTATAGAATATAAATATAAAGTCAATTCTGTTCCCATGCAAACTCTGGAACCAATATTGTTGGAAGATCACTGTCTTCTAACAGGATCCAATGATTCAAACAAAGAGCAACAAATTAAGCATAGCTAGGCATAGATAGTGCGAAGGATTTACATTGTTCCCCAATGCAGAAAGCCTAAGAATCTTCAGCTATGTTCAGCAGACTTGTATCAGTATAGTCATGTGTGCAGTATATACCAACCATTAAGTAGAAGAGGCTGAAGAGCAGAATCTAACTATACCAGTAAATTTCGAAGTAAATATTTAATCGTAAATTTTGCATATTTCCTACTTGGATTATCAATCAAACTCATATTTATTCTTTTTCTATTATTTTGCCCCTTATTGTCCCACTTTTTATAAATTTGGCAAGAATGTTTGCATGAATGTGTATTTATTTTTGTGTACTTTTCACCTAATTACACATGTTTATGTTTTTTTCCTAGAATATACCAACAAGTATGCAAACAATTTTATTTTTGAAAATCCATCTTTATCCTGGATGTCACCCAAATCCTCATTTGCAACTTCCTGCCAAGACTATTTGGCATGTCAGTATGATTGTTCTGATAAATCTCTGCATCAACCACACAGCCATTGCTAGCCACATTCAAAGTCCAATTTGTTATGAGAGTTTACCCTAACCTTTTATTTAGAGTTACTTTCTATGCCATACTAGCCATTAAACTGTTCCTAAGACAGGTTTTTATTTTTGTACTGAAATACAATATGTCTATAATTGACAATTCAGTGAGGCATAAAAATAGCCCTTGCTTTATGAAGTTCATATGAGATACTGAAGGGTTCCTAGCAGTGGCATCTGCATTATGTCAAAATAATACATATGGTTGACAGCAACAACAAATGTTTTTCAAACCAAACAGTTTCTGGATAATGATCTTATCATTATCTTATGTATATTTTTGCAACCCAAAGACTGTGGATTGCTTCTTCCACAAGTTAAGAGAACCATCAGCTATAAGCTTCCTTCAGCATGGACCTTTCATTCCAGAAAGAAGAGAAAACTGGAACTACTCTTTTGTTTTTCCATCTCCAGCAAAGTTTTCATTTGTCAAGACCTCCAACAGAAACAATCTGCTAGATTCTTTTTACGATGAACACTAGGGGCAGTATTGCTTAGGAATTAATTCCAGCATCCATCTGCTTTCTGAACACATGGGGAAAGGATGAAATATTCAAAACATCTACTTTCCCACTACTAGCAGTCTAGGCAGCCCTCCTACCTTATTCTGGTTTCCAAAGCAATTTGTGGGAATGGGGGAAAAAAACAAATTTGTTGCTGAAATTAGTTCTAGAGAAAAAAGTGATGTCTTAAATATGAAAGTGCATGGATCTTTGTAGAAGCTTGGTCACTTCAGAGCTATATCTTGAAACAGCTTTTTCTCCAGAAAAACATTTAGAAAAGGAATTATCTGTATATTTACTATACATTTACAAGTAAACATTGACATAAACCAGATTCACATCACCAATTTGTGGATGATCTAAAATAGCTTACAAAACTGAAAGCAGAACCTTGAACTTCTACTTGATCACATTCAGTGAGAATATAGGAATGTAATTATGTCTAGACAAATGTGCGACTTTGGTGATTAAAGCAGGCAAAATTGTGAAGAATATGGATTACACATGAACGGCAATTGGCACCAGAAGAAGGAGTCCATAGAATTAATGAAAGCTTCTTTAACATGAGCAACTTAAAAAGAATATTGGCTCTAATTATATAAAACAAATCTATTTTTTAAAAAACAAAATTAAATGCATAAAACATAATTAAAGCCATAAACACATATACTAAAGATACAATTGATTGGACAGAAGCTGAATTGGATTTATTGTATACAAAAAAAACAGGACAATTCATGAGCATGAATCATGCTTTCTAGCTGAGTAGTGATGTTGACAGGAAGAAGGAGACTATAAAGCAAACAGTGGAGAAGAAAAACACAGCTTAAATATCAGCCACAGTAAGAAACCACTACTGGTTTATAAAGAAAGACTATAAAATCAAAAGATTATTAAAAAGAACATGAGAACATAAACAACACTCTGTTGGTTCAGACCCCGGCCCATCTAGTCCAGCAGCCTATTGTCACAGCAACCAACCAACTCTAAAAGGAAGACTGCTAGTCTCCTAGCCTTCTCAATCATTTGTTGATGTTCAGTTGCTAAGTCGTGTTTGACTCTTCATGACCCATGGACTATAGTATGGCAGGCCCCCCTGTCCTCCACTCTCTTCCCAAGTCTGTCCAAACTCATGCTCACTCCGTCAATACACTATCTAACCATCTCATCCTGTGCTGTCCCCTTCTCTTTTCACCTTCAGTCTTTCCCAAACAGCTCAATCATGTCTCCACTCACTCACTTCCCTTCTAGACTAAAAAAACTCCAAAAAACCTTTTCTTATAGGGAAGCTGCTTCAGCCCCTTAATCATCTTAGTTGCCCTCCTCTGAACCTTCTCTAGTTCCACTACAGCTCCATTATACTTTCTCAGGTGTGGGAACCAGAACTGCACATAATATTCCAATGTGTTTGCACCCTGATTGATGATATAATTTCATCATGAAATTGGCATCTCTAATTTCAATAGTTTATTATCCCTAACATGCTGTTGGCCTTTTTAAAGTGGATGCATACTGTTTCAACACCTTCATTTATCTGTTTAGCATTATTCCAAGACTTCTTTCTTTATTGGTCACTGCTATGGTGGCTCTGATCCCATTAGTTTGCAAGAGTAGTTATGATTTTTGGCACCACTGTGCATCACAGTTATTCAAGCTGAATTATATCTGCCATTTGATATCCACTTCCCTAATGTGCAGAGATCCCTTTGGAGCTTTTTATAGTCCCTTATTGTTTTGTTACCTTTCTAAACAATTTAGAATCATCAGCAAATTTGGCTATTTCATTAGTCACACTCTATTCCAGATCATTTATAAATATGTTAAAAAGCATTGATCCTGAGACAGAACTTCAGGGATCCCACTAGTTATATCCCTTCATTGTGAGGGATGTCCATTTACTCCCAGTCTTTGTTTTCTATTCTTTAGCCACTTATGTATCAACAAGATTTATTCCATGATTGTTAAGCATGCTGAGAAGTCTTTGATGAGTGACTATCTTTCCATAGTGAAGCTGTTGCATGTTTGAGCAAAGTTGTGCCTCCAAATGTTTGGTAATTTTATTTTTTCTAGTTTTTCACTATCTTTCTCAAAACAGATGTTCTGAGCCTATACTTTCCTGGATCCCCTCATGAGCACTTCTTTAAAATTGGAGTTACATTGGCCATCTTCCAGTCCTACAAAGACCAAATGTAGAGCCAGGTTGCATATCCACAATATCAAATTTAAACTCCTTAATAATCCTTGGGTGGATGCCATCAGTGCCTAGTGATTTGCTAATGTTCAATTTATTTGTGAAGCCTAGTACTTCTCTTGTCGCTGCTTTATAGCTCAGTTTATCTGATTCCCTTCCTGAGAACAAGAGCTCTGACACAATTTTTTTCCTGTGAAACAAATAATTCATTCAGCTTCTCTGCAGTTTCCTTTCCTCCTCTTAGCACACATTTGACTCCTTCTTCATCCAAGGTACCAATGGCCTTCCTGGTGGGCTTTCTACTGCTAAGGTATTTGAAGAATGTTTTATTATCATCTTCACAGTTTGGGCAATATGTTCCTCAAATTATCTTTTTGTCTTCCTCACTATCTCTGTGTTTATTTTGTCAGAGTTTATTCTCCTCTTATATATATATAATATATATATAAACTACTGAATAAACAATTACAGTAGCACAATTATTCAAAGCCAAAATTGAATATATTTCAAAGAATAGCAAATGCTGATTATATAAATTCAAAGAAGAAACTGTAGATCAGCTCACTGGTGGCTGCAGCAAAATAGCCCAAATCTTATATAAGGAATGCCATTTAGAGTTGCAAAAATCATGCTTTAGAATTTATTTAAATTTTTTTGGCTTTATGGCTAACCAGAGCTATTGGAACCACACATCTGAAAACATCTTAGAAAATGAGGAGGTCAAGATCTTGTGGGATTTCATAAAACAGATATGTGATAGCCACAGTGCCCTGTGAGTGACCCGCAGTTTTCAATCAACAATTGGAATAGAGGCTGTTTAGACAACTAACTCTGATATAACAAACTTTCTACTCTAAGCCCAACTACATAATTATTTTCCTCTTTTTGTCTTAGCAGGCACTCGATACTTACTAAACATTTAATTCTCATCAATATGTGACGCCCAACTTAAGCCACTTAGGGGTGGAGGGGAAGAGAGAAAGATTGTCTGGCTATAAAATTTGACCACTGAAAGCAGCTCCTCTATGAGTCAAATTCCAGAGATCAGCCCCAGGAAAGAGCCCTGATGTGGTAAGTAACTAATGGGGATGATTTTAATAATTTCAAAAATTTTAATAAATATGATTTTATTTCACTCCTGACATCTTCTTTAATATGCTCCGGCTTTGTCCTGAAAATTCTAAATTTTCTAACAGCACAAGAAAACATACTCATAAGAAAACATACTTATTTATTTATAAAATTTATTTTCTGCTCATCTCATATCCAACAACTCTGGGCGGCTTACAACGTAAAACATTGAAAAACATTAAAAACATCCATTGTAAAAAAAACATAGCAGATAAAAACATTAACAAATAAAATCGTGGAGACAAGATGGAACATGTGAAACACAACAAATCAGACATACAATTATTGAAAATTTTAAAAAAATGTTTTATCAACATAGTAATGACAGGAGACAGCTGAACTGACCAAAACAAATACAATGGAAAAATAATACACTAAAGTGATTTGCAAAGAGAAGTTGAAAGACTTGGAAGAAAAAGTCAAGTGTAATGCCAATAGTAATTGGAACTCTTAGAACCATATCAAAGAAATTCATCAAACATTTGAAAGTATTAAATTTACCATTCTTGACACCACTTAACTTTGCAAACAAACAACTTGCTTGGAACTTCTAATGTTATGAAATGATATCTCCATCATTTCCAGGCTTTTCATTAGACCCAAAATCATCAGACAATATCCAGTCTAAAGTCTTTGATATTCATTGAATGACTAGATAATAACAGTACTTTCTATGAGAAAGGAGCTTGCCAGGATCAGGGCATGAAATATCTTGGAAATATAAGCTGCAGATTTTTTTAATTTTTTACATAATTATGTGTACTGGTTAGTTAACTTCAAAGACTGATTTCCAAATATACAGCAGACTTTGTTTTAAAGAATTATACATTTTATCTAAATACTTAGCAGAACAACAGAAGGCACAGCTCTGCCTGCTGTGACATATGCAGACATAATCTAAAAACAAAGGAAACTTGTTTCTTGTTTCAGAAATACTTAAATAGGACTATTTGTTTCTTTGATTTATGTCTGCCTTTCTATTCAGTTGATACAGTAATTAAAAAATATAACAGAAAAAACTTTTAAAAATATAATTTAAAACAAATGCAAAATTAGGTTAAATAACAACAGAATAATAATCAAATAAATCAACGGAAAGCCATGTGGTTAATTAATTAGCATGATTTTAATTGGGTGGGGAGACATTATTTGTCACTATGAACAATATCATAGACAGGCAAGGGAATACAGAATTTCCTTCTCTGGTGATCCAGCATGGCTCAATGCCAATGTTACTGAGTGAATACCTTGCCAACATCAAAATTCATTCTTGGAAGAAAAAAAAGTAGCTAATGGGCCAAATATGTTTGCTATTTGCTCTGAGCTGGCAGCTTGTGTTGAATGTTTAACATATGTTATGCTGACACTTTGTCTTCTATGGGGAGCAAGCAATTTGTTCTGATCTCTGCACAGCTTAAAACATGTGGCTAGTCAGGAACTGGCTAATCTTAAAGCAAGCAGGTTCACTAAGGTAAGAGAGATGACATGGATCTTTTAGAGAATTTGGAAACTCTCTTTGGAAGTCAAATATTTGCTTCTTCTGAAAGAAATAGGGTAAGGAAGGAGATCCTTTTCCCAATTTAATGAGACCATACATCTGTATCAAACAATGGACAAAACCAGAAGTATATTTATAAAGAGCCCTAAATGCTAGGGAGTGGGAAGATTTTTATTGGAGAAAGAGCCCCTGCCCCAGTGGTTGGATTCAGCCGGTTCGCACCAGTTCGGCAGAACCGGTAGCTAATTTTTTTGTTGCCCAGGTCCAGAATAGACTTCCGGAAGCGGCATCCACACAGAGAACCGGTTGTTCACATATTTGAATCTCACCACTGCCCTGCCCTACAAAAAAAAAAAAACCTTCCCCTTTCTATTCAGGCAAATAGAGAGAAAAGACATATTTGGATGCTAATGGATTAACTTCTAATCAAACTTCTTCTTTCTCATTTAAAAAAAAAAAATTACTGTTGTGAACATGAAGACTGAAAGCTCAAGCATTTGCACCTGACCAGTCTCCATGGCAAAGAAATCCTACATAGAGTCCAGAAGCTGATACAGCCCACCTACCTCTTCTGGAGGGGGGTAGGAATAAGGCTTGGCCCTTTTAAAACAAAACCAGATTAGTGGGCTGAAGCTGGAAAACACTGCAGATTCAGGTCTTTTCCCTCTGATTAAAGTTAGTAATTTCGAAAACTTCAGTTATTCCTGGATAAATGAAGCAGAAGAATGCAATACAGCCAGGAAATGTCTACATGAATTGCATGTTTTAATCAATGAAAAGAAAGAACAGGTTCAAAGGCCCTTACATTTATTACATGCAGTACATACTAAGATTAGGGAGGAGGATGCCAGATGAAATGCCCCTCAGAAGGTAGATGGAAACACCAGAAACTACTAAGGTGCTAATCAAGGCAGGAGGCAGGTCCAGGGTATAAAGATCAAATGGGTTTCTGAGAAAGACTATTTCAGATGTTCAGACTCTACAAGCTCAGCCATTCTAATACAGTTATTAGACTTGCCTGAGTTGTCTGCAACACAGAGTGTAATAAATAACCATCTGTAATGAGATCATTAAGATTTGATAAAGTTCTTAAATATGTTTCCTAATTTGCATGCTTAGGTGAAGACTATTGGATTGAGCACTATGTCTAGGAATTACTGAAATAAATATGCAGGGTGTTTGATAAGACTTACTACAGATGAAATGGCCCCTGATTTTATATTTCCAGTTGACCAGAAAAGTTAATAGAGAGAAGACAGATAATGCTTAACAAGGAAGCCAAACAACCACACACTTATTCTCACATCCTTACAAGGACTGTGAGCCTTTCTGAACAGCACGAAAGCTACTTATGTTTCTAAAAGGTGAAAACTCTGTATGAGAATATCCAAGGCAAAGAAGTTGTTCAATATTGGCCCTTGTCAGAAAAGAAGACTCTATATAGACACTCTTTTGAACTATGAGATAGTTCTTTGTTGGTTGAGACTTCAGATTTGCAAGAAAAAAATGGGTGCATGAAGGAACAATTCTGTGCTGAAGGACCAGAAATGAATGCATCTGATAAGTCAATCCTCTGAAAAAAGAAATCCCTAGTTTTTCTAAGGAAATCAAATTTCCCAGCTCTGTGTCCCAATACTGATTACTGCCCAGTTCTTTCCTAAATTGCTATTTTAAAAAATGCAATTGGCTATACATTCCACAGATGAACTTCATTTTTCTTACTGATATGAGTGAATCTACAGACTTGGAGAATTACTCATAAATTCATGAATCTATTGAAAGATTTTAAAAAATACCACTTAATGTTGCTAAATCTTATCCTACTCTGTAGAAGTTGTTGGAGCAGAAATAGTTATTGTATGTGTGCTCAAAATAGGCACTATGGTTTGTGTACTCATGGATGTGAGCAGGCAAACACAAGTGTGCCTCAGGGTCTCCAGAGGAGAAAGCAGCTGTTAAATGGAGCACAGCAGGTGGAACAAGGCATTAGACAATTGCGTTATAAGCAGCCAATGCTTCCACTTAATTCCACAGCTTTGTGCAATAAATTTCAACTTCCCTCTCTCTTTCTGTCTCTCTCTCTTTCAGCTAGACATGAGAAGATTTGGGTGATGGATTGTGAAGAATTCCCACACCAACTTTGATTGCATACCATATTTTACAATGATCTGCTCAACTCACATTTTAAATAAATGAATTGATTTGTAATCAGATATAAACTGCATTACCCAGTTCTGAATTGATACAGCTAGGATAATGATGTCACTGAAAAAGACATTTTAACCTGAAATTCATAATGCCTCCATTGTTCTCCAGAAGTGAAACTACACGGAGTCATTTGAATGTTGGATAATGCAATAAATGTACTTACCATACCAGAATGTCCCCAGATCTGTATGATCATTTTTTACAAAAATATTTTATTTATTAAATACCATCTCTCCTAGAGGTGAAAATAAGACAACAATGCATTCTAATTTATTCATTATTGTGAAAATGTCGAGGAAACTGCATTTACATTTGCAAATACAATCATTCCAGAAGTGAATTCAGTTCTGCTTTCTTATTTGCTCTACCATACCAAGTACCAGTCTAAACAAATAAAGCTAATGCCTAAGGCAGGACTACAATCTTCCAATTTCTAGCATGGTGCCTGGGATAATATATATTCTTTTACGACTCAGAATTGAGTCAAAAGGTTTGTTGCATTCCTTTTCTTTAAAAAAATATCCAAGCTGATACTCATCAAGAATATTCGCATAACATGGAATGATGATCTAAAGCTTTGCCATTCATAACACTGATGAAATGGCCATGCTAGATGTACAGTCCTTTGATTGTGGTTCTGATTGGGTCTATTACTCTCTTTATTAAAAGTCATCAAAATGCAGGGGATTGTTTAAATTAGGCTGTGTTATAAATCTGTTAAATCCAAAGCATATGATTATCAAGTGATCAGAGAGAAGGCTTCATAATGGGAAAGCAGCTTTTACTTTGAAATCTAAACAGTCTTTCTCACTACCCAATTGAAATACAGCAGTACATTTTGCATAGGCAGGATCTTTCTTAGATTATTAAACACCTTTGATCTATTGGTACATATGATCATTTTTGTATATTATTCCTTGTTACACGATGAGCACATAATGTTTTATATTTACTGTCTGTTCTCATATTTCTTGCATTAGTCAACTAATTCTGATGGAGCCTTGTAGTCCAACCTCAAATATTTGGCCTATTCTACCAAATGATTGCTCACTTCCTTGACTCCATCCCAATAGCAATGCAGGCACAGTCTGGGGCAGGATCCATAAGCAAATATATAGGCAGAATTACCTCATTTGTTTGTATAGAAACCATTTTCAAAGGCAGACACTGAGAATAGTTGCCAAGTCTGGGTTATTTCTGAAATAAGGAGAGCTATTTCCTAAATGAAGGGAAATGCTTAGTTCTCCACCAAACCAAGCCAGAGTGAGTTGCAAGAAGCTCTACTAGCATCTCCTGGCATAACTAGATTTGATATAAGGAAATCTAAGATCAGAATCTCCTGCAATTTCTTTTTTTGCTTGAAAAGAATTGCAATGAATAGCTTCAGAATGGGTGTGTATGGTCTCCTCACCCATGTAGATGTTGCAGTAAACAAATCATTTCTAAAAAATCTACTTTCCCATGGATAATTAAATAGGTAAAGTTGCCACCACTATCACCATCACTCCCCCAGTAAGCAAACAGCAACTCTCTAGAAGTAAGATCAATTTTAATTAATGAAATGATACACAAGACAAAGGATTAAAAATAATTTCTCCAGGGCCTACCAATCTGATGCTCTGTTATCACTAATCATTATTAAAGTTTAATTGTTATTAACACATGCACACAACTCTGTTGGCTATCCTACAGAATTGTATGTCTTCTATGTTACGCACTGTTTGTAACCATGCTCCATCCTTGCCCTGACTCTGAAGGAAAGTTACTTCAAAAGCACTTGAGCTTCCCCGTAGTGTCAGCCTCACAGCAACAACACTAGAAAAGAGCAGCAAAAAGGGTGTTGGCAAACTTACCTTTCTCTCAACTCCATCATCCTGATATTTTGCCATTAACTTTGCTTCTTATATCCCAGTTGCCCAAAGACTCAATCTCTTTTCCATATTATTTTTAAAAGTTGGAAATTGACCCTTCTTCTGTCACCTTATGTTGTTTAATCCATGGTCTACTAAGAAAGACAAATCAACAACTTGTGTAACAATAATTGGTATATATTGTGTCTCTTGGGGGCCATCCATATGTTCGTTGGATAGCAACCCTAGGCAGGATTGAGAAGCCCCTTCTGCACACAAAGAATTGTCTGTCACTTCCCTCCATCTTCCACAACTGAGCCCATCCAGTTTAGCTGCTGCTTCACTAATGTCACTGTTTTCTTTCTGGAACTTCAGGACAGGTTGGGTATGAAACGTCTGCAAGCAAACAACCAAAGCTCGGAGAGAACCAAGGACTCTGCAGGTAATAGTTTCTCTGGTGAGAATTCCTACCTCTCAGATTTTAAATCCCCCCCCCCTCTTCCTGAACTCTTTCTTCTTCCTCTCCAGGATATCTGGGAATAGGTGGGGTTGGGTTACTCTTTTCCCTCACAACAGCCTAATTTCCCCTTGCTGCAAAGCAAATGCAATGAGAGAAAGAGGAGGGTGGAAATGGAACATTGGCTAGAACACCATTTTGGAGCTTTTACTATAGGACATTTGGAAGGTGCACTGATCAATTCTTGAGGGGCCTCAACAGTCCATTAAGATGATTCCTTCAATGTAAGTGCAGTTCTGAGGGTCTGGAGTCCCAAAATGAGGTTGCATGGAAGTATCCTGAATGAAAGCCTTCTGTTTAATATTCAGAAGAGAGAATACATTATTAGATATGGTCAGATTGCACAGTAGCTTTTATTCTTGCAATGCAAGCATAAGAACACACAACTAAAATGTCTGGAAATCTTTCTGGAAAAGGAAGAAATTTTTCTTGCAGGAGCATGTAAGAAGCCATAATCTTAGCACAATGTACTTTGTTCTTGCAGTTGTCTATTTAAGCCATATAAACAGAAGAAGTCTAATGCAAGTGAAATCCCCCACCCCAAAACCATGTCGATGCTGAGGGTATTCATGAATGCTTCCAGTTTCATAAGAAGTATAGAATCAGAATTTCCTGATGCAGTGAGATAACACTGCACCAGCAATGTTCATTCAGAGCCCCATCTGGAAATGTGTCCAGCAGAATAAGAAGTGACATTTTTCATCTATATGAACATTAGGCAGATGTGGGGGGAATTTCAGTATACGTCATCTTTCCGAAGCAGCAGAAATAACAACACAGACCTGACTCATAATAAGTTATGGGAGAGATAAAGAGGCTTTAATTTATCAGTGATAAATTGGCCTTCAATTAAGTTGGTCCCCATTGTCCACCAGTTTCTTTTAGCACTGAGAACTGCAAATATTTTGGAGCTCTCTATATACAGGGCATGACTCTGGTGCTGTTTTGCTGTGATTGCGTTGGAAATGGATTTTTCTATGTATGTCAACAAGGGTTGCTTTGTACTTGAAGCAAAAAAAAAATCAAGTATTTTGGAAGGGGGAGGATGAAGATTCAGCCTTGCTCAATTGGTATCTCCTAAGGATAAAGTGGTAATGTAATATGCAGCTTTTTAGAGACATGCTGTTTATGGCAATCTTTTCAAACTTGCAATGCAAGGCCTTATTTCATAAATACTGTCTAGTGAATTTGCCAAAGGATAGAGTTTGACATGCGCAATTCAATTTTATGCTCCTGGATGTTTGTGGACTGAAATCTGTCATCAGCATATGGCAATATCTTGTCTTAGGAGCTGGATGTCTGATTTTGCCTCCTGGGTTCTCTATCCATGTGATGCAATAAATCTTTGTTTAAGCAATGTGTTCCTTTCTAGCAGAGAAAGCCTAGATCTAAGCTTTTTATATTTATTCCTTGAAATGATGTCTGTCTTACTGCAGATAGAATTGCATCGCTTACTTAGGGTATTATATAAGGAAATATCACCACATTCCCAAGATTTGGGGGGGGGGGGACTGTGTATTTTTTTGCTATGTTTAAGAACTTGCCAATATCATTCTAACTGGATGAAAGAAAATTTGTTGAGGGGTGCTAGTAATTCCTTTCAAAATATGTTACTTTTGTATTTAACATTACATCATTTAAATCCAATCCATTAAATTTTTACTAAATTTTAAGAGTTGGTTAATGTAATTCACTAGGATTCTGAGGTCTTGACACCACCACAAAGTGATACCAGTTCCAAACACAGGGATACCGAAAGGATGAGGCTTCTGGTGAAAAACCTCCTTGAGCTTTGTTGTAAATCTAAATCGTGACTTTTTTTCCTAAAAAAAACCCCCTTCTCTTTAAAAAAAAAAAATAGTAAACCCCTTCATGGGGTGCAGAGCTGGCCGACCTGTCTTCATACATCTTCTGCAATTAGAGAAGCCAGGATCTAAGAAGAGCTTTTTGGGGGGTGGTTTAACCCTTTGCCCAATTCTGTTAAGAAAAGAGAAAGCTAGGCAATGGAAGTGAGGGTACTGATGCTCTATGAGCAGGTGGTCGGCCAAACCTGCCTTAATATTTATTTATTAAGAAAATGTATATGGCCACCCAACTCACTCATGGTGACTCCAAGCGCTTAAAGAAGCTTGTACAATATTATCTGTTAAGAGTTTAATATGAGCCCTTTGGTTTATTTAAAAATTAGGAACTGAGTTTGATGGTACCTAAGGATGAAAAAAAAAGGCAAAGAGAGGAAGTTCTGCAACCATATGAAAGTATAGGCATTTGCTTTCTTAACATCAACAAACTGGCACATTATCTGTTGCAATTCCTCTGGGCTTGTACACATATGTGGGCAGCTCTAGCAGAAAAAAAATGCTAATTCCTTATTTTTATGTGTGGTGAACCCAAGGAGACCATACCACAGTGATTCCAATACAGCAGGGTATCTGGGAATAGAGAAGATGCAGTGGCTGGGCAGGAAATTTTGCATTGGGCTGGGACATCTTGTCTCAACCTAAACTGTATTTTGGTTTTTTACAACAACCCATGCCTTATTTGGGTGTCTTGACAAAAGCACCATCCTGCTTTATATGATTAAAAGAACTGCTAGGATAAAAAGTTAAACACTCTTTATCATCCATACTGCAATCCTGAATCCGAGATAGGGTAAGTGGTAATATAAACAAATTCTGCACTGGATCTAATTTAATAAGGTTTAACCTATTTCAAATTATAGAATCTTATTTCCCCCAAAAAATATAATTATTTAATTGTTTATATTATTTTGCTTTTTATTTGCAAGGTTTACTTGCATATTTTACCTTTCAAAAGTTGATGTTCGTTGTGTACTTTCTGGACTAAAAATTGGATGAAAATTCAGTTACCATCAGATGCTACATTTCTGAATTACGATGTAATTCTTATATATAAAAGTACATATATTGGATGTT
Source organism: Azemiops feae (assembly GCA_023970755.1). Lineage (NCBI taxonomy): Eukaryota > Metazoa > Chordata > Lepidosauria > Squamata > Viperidae > Azemiops > Azemiops feae. The sequence goes on from JALGBA010000019.1 coordinate 533,477, forward strand.
TTGTACAAAGATGTACATATGAGGGAACATTGCAAATAGAAATGAAAATATTTTCAGAATGTTCTGCAATAACAATGCAGTTAATATATGTTTTTAATTTGCAGAGTGACCAAATGATGGAATTAATTTTAGATGTAGTGTTTGAAAACTAAAACAGGCTAGTTTTAAATTGTTTTGTGCATTCCACCATAGATTAAAATCATGTCTTTCTGTTGCCTATTTTGAACTACATCAAGATCATTCCCACTGAAACCAAAAACACATTAAAATGCATCATTTGGTATAAAGCATTACTGTCTTCCTAACTCCCAATGCAAAGACCTACTGTAACTCCTTGGAAAAGATCTAATCTGGGAACAGTGGAAAGTAAGAAAAGAGGACAACCAGGGACAAGGTGGATGGATTCAGCGTGCTGTTGTGGGAGATTTGAAAGGCCTGATTAGGGACAGGTCATCATGGAGAAGAATTTACATGGTTGGTTTCAATAACAACTTGATGGCACATAATCGACCAATCAACTCCTAATGACAAAGGCAACTATGGAGCCAAGCAAATGTCTCTCCCCTGCTTGATCTATGACCTTCCGGCAAACAAGATCAATCCAAGACTTTTAACCACTTGAAGCAGATTGGTAATGGCACTCCACACCAGGCAAATTACCATGTAGAGCATCCAAAGAAAAAGTAGTAGTGGTAGTGCTGATGGTGGTCCTGTATTGATATTAGCTAGCAGTAAAAAGCAGTCTCTTCATCATTGTATATTCACTAGAAGATGCTCTGGATAAATTCTGAATATTTTTAGAAATGAGAATTATATAGTCAGCAGTTTGCAGCAACATAGACTTCTCCTTCTACAATAGATATTTTTACCCTGTTGGGGAACAGTGACTGTAACATTATACTCCAATGGAGCATCTTTCCCCACTAGTATCTAGTATCAATGCAGCATTCTTTCAGGCCCTATATGTCAGTAGAAATAAAATTATATCATTATATTCACACACTATTTTTTCCTGTTGCTTCCTAAGTAAATGAATGCCACATTGGTGTCTTTTCTCAGACCTCCTATGGGATGGCTCAGACAGAAACATCACTCCTTCTGCTTTCCTATAACTTGTATAAAGAAAGACAGGGAGAGACGTTGTTTTAAAAATGAGGCAGAGAGAAAGGGCTCCTTCTCCTCATTTTTTCTAATCCTCCATTTAAAGTACTTTAAATGTCTTTAAGGCTTCTCCAGCCCCATTTTTTATTTACTTTTTGTTTTGGAACACATGCGGGGTGGAAGGGGACCCCACCCTTTTGGCAGAGGCATCCTGGTATCCTACTACCCCCCAGCACCAAAAGAACACAGAGCCATTCTGAAGCAAAACTTCAGGAATAGGTCTCACTTTGAACAGTATACAGAGAAATATTTGATTCTTAGTGTATTCAGGTCCTGAGAGACTATAATCCCCTGCTTGTAAACAAAGCAATTAGAAATAAACTACATGATAGGAAGTGCTTTGGGGAGAGGAAATGGCAACACACATTGATTTTTGAGCAAATGTAACATCTTAACTCTAAAAATAAATCTTGTCTCCCTTTGAAAGAATACGTTTCAGTAGAAATTAGAAAACAAGAACAAGTTGGTACCTCTAGTCTCGTTTCTCATAAATACTATTATTTCCACCTAGCTTGTGGCAAAACAGGCTGATTTATTTCTTCACCCAACTGGGTGATAATAGTGCATTGTTCCCCTTTGGAAATGAGCTTTTGTTATAACCTACTTCAGCATTTCATAAAGCGCTGCTGGCAGGGGTCAGCAGTTTTTACTGGAGATCGGCTTTGCACTTTGCAATCTTAAAACCTGCAGTTTAGGATAATACTTTAGCATAATTTAGCAGAGTTGAATCTCTGATAGAAGATTACAGGAAATATGAGAGATGTTCAATATTATAGATAATCCTCCCCCTAAAGCAAGAAGCAAGCTATCTACCATTACAACCACATCCTTGTGCCTTAATGATAGGAAAACCCAATCTTTTGTCTCTGAAATTTCTAAACTGACTGCTGTTTAAATCCATTTAAGCCTCACTGTGCAAATGCCTTTTTCTTTCCCCAGAATGACAGCGCAAGGAGGATACCATCAATTGCTGCTTATTATTTGCTCCTGGTCTTAGTCACCAAGTTGAATAGAGGAACTTCTTTTTGGTGAGCTCTGATATTCTATAATATATAGGTTTGCCATTAATGCATCATTTAAAAATGCAAACAAAGACGCTGAACTTCATATAAATTACACATCCTGATTTATATGTAGAGAGACAAGCAAACTGTGAAATAAAATCAGCATAAACATAATGAGGAAAGTCTGAAACAGAGCAACTGTCCTTGTAAAATAGGAATCATGGCTATACTTACGCAGAAAATGTAAATCCCTCACCAGGAAGGGTCCAAGCAATCAATTCCTGGGACTAAATTTCAGAACTCCTATTTTGTACCCAGGATGGAATATTGAGGAAATGTCATGAATTGCAGAATGAGTTGGTCTTACAACTAGAATGAAAACAATCAGAAAGATTGCTCTGTTCCAAAGCTGACAGAGCACAGACCACTTTCCAGAGTTTTGGCCATCTCTTTGGAAAAATATGTATTTGTTTGTTTGTTTACATAGATTTGTTTAAATGCCCAACTCCAACCAACTCTGGGCAGTTTACATTATAAAAAGCCAGAACAATAAACAAATGATATGCATCCAGAAAAATCATACGAAACAAAAAGTTGCAAGAGAAAATCTTACAAAGACTTACTCATCACCCTCACTCAAGGCATGGGAAAATAGCCAGGTTTTCAAAGCCTTTCTGAATATCATCAGAATGGGAGTCATACAGAGCTCTGGAATAACACTGTTCCAGTTTCCAGGCATAGTGACTAAAAAAGTACATGAAGAAGATCACTAGATTCTCTGGAAATGGTGAGCCTTCTGCTCCTCTTCGTAGATATTTCTTAAATCCACTTGATAAATGCCTATTGAATACATAACAAGGAAATCAAATATTGACACACTTCAACACAGGACTGCCTAATATGGGTATTCACATGACTCTAATTCCCAATAAAACCTCTTCCCTTGGGGGGGGAAATAGAAATACAGATTTCAGCAATTAGATATAACTTTGGTGACAGCTTCAAACATTGTAAAACACTTGAACGATGCTTGAATGCCCCAGTGCATTCTTACTGAAAACAGACTGGGAAATATGAATCTCTTCTCAGAGAAGAAATTCTAGAAGGTATGGCTGAGGAGCGATAGTTTGATTTATAGCTTTTGCATGAAATATCATACTGCGGTTGTTCCTGTCTTTTTTCTACTTTTTAATACTTTCATGGAACTACTGTGAGAAGTTGTGAGGATCTGCAATACAGAGACAGTTCACCTTCGCCTTCCAATTTGATTTCCATGGTGACTGCTCTGATCTGTTATTTCAGGCTCCAGGCATATTGAAGTCTGATGGCAAGATGAAACTTAATCCAAACCAGACTGAAATATTAATTGTCAAGGGGATTACCAGATTAAGTAACTTGTACTCTTCCTTGAAGGGAGAAATACACTGCTGGTAAATACTTCTAGATCTAGCATTGCTCTTCCAGGCAACAAGTTTAATGCTAAGACTCCACTTATTTATATTTATAAAAACATGCCTACCACAATAAGACTGTTCATAGTTTACGATAAACAGTAAACAAGACCTAACAATGAAAACATCCTTGGGGATGCCAAAATAAACATCTAAAATCATAAAATCAAGCAATCTTGGTTGTCCAAAATTCACTATAAGTTCTCCAGAATGATTCTGGAGAAAGGTTGAAGTGAGGAGAGAAGGGCAATAGCCTGATTTCTATTGGCTTAGTGTAGGAATGAGCAACTATGGTAATTTTCAAACCTGTGGACTTCAATTCCCAGAATTTCTAAACCAGCATGGCTGGGTCTGGGATTCTGGGAGTTAAAATCCACAGTTCATAAAGTTGCCACAGTTGCCCACCCCTGGCTTAGTGCAGGTGCAGCTAGCCACACCTAGGAGTTTCTGCCTACAGGATTGATGTTAATCTTCCATTTAAGTTCTACTTCTATAAGCAGCTCTATTTTCTTGAACTTTGAAATGGAACGTGAAAAGATGAATTAGACCCACTTAGAGGATTAATTAATTGAATAATTAACAATTTTACTTCAGCTGTTACTCCCAAATGACTTTGGTGTCCTACAACTTATTAAAAGAAAAATACAACAAATACAATGAAGAGCAAAGTACAAAAACAAAAAACAATACAAAACACGGGGCTCCATAACTCCCCAGTTCCTTCAACCAGGAAACTGGATGGTTTCAACCAGGTCTTCAGCTATTTCCTGAATGGCATAAGGATGGGAGCAACAAAAAGTTCAAGAGTATATCTTTTCATGGGTAGGGATTGCAATAGAGTAGGCATGCACCCTACAAGTTGATATTATTTAACTAGGGAACTTAAGGTACACAATTAGCCACTGGACTAAATTTGATGAGCAGAGACAGTTAATGGTTTATCAGATAGCCAAGCACTAGTTATTAAGGGCTTTAAAGGTGACCAGTAGCTTTTAGGCCATCATATTGGGAAAATCTGGTCTATTTTAAGTAGCAGCAGCATTTGGGACTATAAGCTCTTTCCTCTGTTGTTCTCTGTCCCTCCCTCCCTCCCTCAGCCAAGGTTGAATCTGGGACCCTCATTCGTGCCGTTTCCATCCTAGAAATTAAGTGCTAAATATTTCATAGCTCCCCAGAGCTTTTTCTTCTCATCCCTGAAGAAAAAAGAAGGACAAGGATTACAAGTAGCTGATGAAGTTCCTAGAATCAGAAGTTGAGAAGGTATAGCAGGAGAAAAAATAGAAACAGATTCCAGTGGAGTGTGTCCAGGCTCAAACTTATGCCATCACAATAGACTTCCTTTTTGCACACTGAAGCAATTAGCACAGGAAAAAATCCATCAAAAATTTATTTTACATCACTGGTAAACTGGTAAACTGATTTCACTCAGAAATGGAGTCTCAGTTTAAAACCCAAATTGAAAGCAATAATGGATCATAGAGAGTAATTCATAGAGTGGTATAATAAAATTAAAGTGGGGGTTGCAATTTTACTTAAATGTGAAGTATAGTACAATCTGAATTATGGAAAATTAAAGGTTACCAGATTGCTATGGAATGTTTATATTTTAAATATTATGCTTTAATAAATCATCTTTATCAAGAAATGCATGTAAGCATATACAGATACAAATAATAAAGGATCCTTTCAGGTTTATTGAACTATTGAAATAAACATAAGAAATAAATTAAAGATGGAGGCTTTTATTTCGGATGGATGGGTGAAGAGGACATGGATTTTAGATAATCATGATTTTTCTAGATTTGGAAGCTAATATCTGAAAGGGGAATCTTGTCAGAATCTTGTCAGAATCTCTAACAGAAAATTATTGGCATCTTAACAAAGTACAATTTCCAAAATTCTTCTGGAAAAAACATGATTTTCAAAGTGGGGAGACTGACTCTCTGATATTCCACCCGCCATTATTCCTTCTCTCTCTTTCCCATCCCTCCCTCCCTCTCTCCTAAGAGCAGATTCTACCAGATATCTAAACTAACCCTTTCAAAAAGCTGTTAAAAAAGAAGAAAAAGCTGCAAGTTGTTCATGCTTGCCCCCAAAAATGTTAATTCTACCAAGCAGCAAAAGTTACAACAATAAAAACAACAAAAGAAGTAGAAACAAAATAGGGCTAATGATTTACTAGCAATTAAAATTAAGAAAAGCAAGTATGAGGACTCTGTAAAAGAGAGACATTCAGAAATGTGTTATATTTAAGTTTAGAGTTATTTTGAATAACTTAATGCTTTGAACCACCCAAGTGTAAAAAACCAAATCAAAAAAGCATGCATGTTTATTCAAAAGCAAGTCTCATTTGATTCAGTGAGACTTATTCCTGGATATATTTGCGGTCTCATTCATCTTGTGCTTGTAGCAGTAAATTAACTTATCCATCATGTACTTTTGTAGTAAATTAGTAATCGGTCCAACTGCAGAATGAATACTAACCACTCTCCCCCATGCTTTTCCTCTCTGTATTGCCACACTTGGAATACTGCATCCAGTTTTGGTCACCACGATGTAAAAAAGATGTCGAGACTCTAGAAAGAATACAGAGAAGAGCAACAAAGATGATTAGGGGACTGGAGGCTAAAACATATAAGGAACGGCTGCTGGAATTGGGTATGTCTAGTTTAATGAAGAGAAGGACGAGGGGGGGTATGATAGCAATATCTCAGGGGCTGCCACAAAGAAGAGGGAGTCAAGCTATTCTCCAAAGCGCCTGAAGGCAGGACAAGAAGCAACGGATGGAAACTAATCAAGAAGAGAAGCAACCTAGAACTGAGGAGAAACTTCCTGACAGTTAGAACAATTAACCAGTGGAACAACCTGCCTCCAGAAGCGGTGAATGCTCCAACACTGGAAGTTTTTAAGAAGAGACTGGACAGCCATTTGTCCGAAATGGTATAGGATTTCCTGCCTGAGCAGGGGGTTGGACTAGATGACCTCCAAGGTCCCTTCCAACTTTATTATTATTATTATTATTATTATTGGTTGTCTCTTTCTTCTTTTTCTGATCCTCCTTTTTCTGTCCTCTGTAATGCATATGTGTGCGTGTGTATGCAACGCTCCAAAGCCTTCTCTTCCCCACATCACTCATTGCAGATACTAGCCTTGACCAAAGGTCTACCAATATAAAGGCTGACTTGAGGCCTTCAGGCACAGGTGGACCTTGACTTATTCTATTCTAATCTTAGAAGATAAAGACTAGTCACATGGGGACCCTACAGGAAATATAGCAGAGGAATGGATGGATAGCTGGATGGAGTGAAGCTAAACAAGACCAGCTTTCTCTTTCTCCTTTCATCAGCCTGGAAAGGGATAAGTCAAGAGAAAACCCTTGTGGGATTCCACTCTGCTGCTTTGTAGAAGAAGCAACCTTGTATGTCCCTTCCCTTCCTCCTTCAACTGCTGCAACTTGGCAGCTTGTATCTGAGCATTCCCACCAAGGAGAGGGCAATTTCTAAGAGGTTGACTCAGAGCCCAGACAGCTCTATACACCCTACTGACTGCCAATTCCAAATTCATCTCTTGTCTGCCCACTTGCCTGCTTTGTCTCCAGTCTACTCTTTCCCACTGCTTACCTTCGTACAATGGATCAAAATATCTTTTAGTTAGAACTCTCCTTCCAAGCTGTGCCATATGTTCTGTTTTATTGTCTTATTCTACTCCCTCAGCACCCTCAGCACCACCACTGCCCGGTTGGGGAAACAGACACAGTCTCAACACTAAGGAAAAACTTGGTTGCCCAAAAAATATCTGAATAAGGATAGAAAGAAGTTTTCATCCTAATATCATCCTAAATGAAGATTATGGAAGCTTTATTTTAGAAAAAACCAATTTTCAGATCTGCTACAGGCCCATGCATAGAATCTGATCCAAAAATGGTTCCCAAGTTGAATTAAATTTGTTTCTAAAATCTGTAATTTTGGATACTGGGGACTATTCCTGCAATTTATTTTAGCCATTTTTCTCCAGAAGGAACTAACTGAACACACTTTTCAGTAGGAAACATAAGGTATTGATGAAGCAGTTACCATGTATAAAAGTAGTTCAGTATACTTCGTGGAAATATAAGGTTTAATATAAGGTAATGTTTATTTTTTAAAAAAACTGAAAGTTGAAATGGAAATCTAAAATTCTACTATAAATGATTTCCCAAAAATGGCTGAGCTTCACAACATTGCATTAAGTTTGAAAAAAATGAACCAACCCAATTGTTATATTTCCAACCATTTTTAAAAGGTGAACTGTCTATTTTAGCAATTGATAGTGGAGCAGTAAAAACTCTTATGCCAGTTTTCCCTAAGTGTAATACTTGGTGTAAATTTAATATTTCTCTTCCCTTGTCTTCCCTTCAATTTCCCATTCCTATGTAACAATTATTGTATCTAAATTCTTCATCTATTTAATAATGCAGATTTTAACTTGTTCAGTTTCTGATTCATATTTCCCCCACAGCTTATAAATAAGCAATTGGTAGGAAGTTTGAGATATAAAGATTTTAAATTCATTCAAGTCCCTCAGTGTTCTTCTTGGATTTGTAGTTCTTTTAAAATTATACAGTACTGCTTATTTGAAGCTATTGAAATTAATCAGGCAGGTTCTGGTCATTTCAAAAAGAAAATCTCAAAAGATTTCATATTTCTCTAATTAATAATTAAATCTGGCAATTTATACAATTGGTTGGTTAGTTCACCACTGAGAGAATTTCTTTGTGCTTTTTTATTTTTTCCCTTTCTTGCACTTTGAGTTTTCAGTTTGAGTCCTTTCTTTTCCTTTTCCTTTTCTTACTTTATCTTAGTTTGTATTAGTTTTTATCTTCCTTTATAAAACATCTTTAATAAAAGTTCTCTCACACACACAAGCACACATACACACAAACACACTGGTGTGTCTGTGTGTGTGTGTGTGTGTGTGTGTGTGTGTGTGTGTGTGTTGTGCGCTATTCAAAGTAACCTTCAGCGAGATGGGCTTCTCACCCTTATGGGTGGTATGTGTCTTCCTCAATCGCGGGCCACATACTAGAGGCCTGGGTGTTTGAGGGTTCTGTGCAGGATCTTAGATGTTCCTAGCACAGCAGTCTTCTGAACAGAGAGTTCTGCCATTCCTGGGATACTACTATAAAAATAATCCTTTGATTGAATAACTGCAAGTACAGCATTATCAGTACATAATTTCCACTTAAATTTTTGATGTGCCGTATTAATTCCTGAAATTTTGTCTTTTGCCAATGGCTGTAATGCCAATAAGACTAAGGAAGGATAATTTTGTCTTGTCCCCTTCATTATGATCCCTTTGTGTAAAAAAAAAAACTTTCACTATAACCTTGGCTTCTTATAGATTCTCTGATCCATGTGAGAAAGCTTGAGCTACAATTCATCATTTTCAGAGCCATAACCATGAAAGACCATTCTAAACTGTCAAAGGCTTTCTTTGTATCAAGGAAGATTATTTTTGCCTACTTATTTTTATTTTATATTGTCAATAACATGCAAGATATTTAATATGTCAGATATCTCTTCAAACAAATCAAGTCCAATGTTTTAATTCTGTTTAAAAAAAAATTCTCTTTCCAAGTAGTCCTATAGAAAGCTTGCAGTCTACATTCAGTAAGGAAATGAGTCTATATGAGTCTACATTTTTTTGAGGCTTTGAATAATTATGTAACTACTGTATACAATGTAACCTTGTGACAAGATGGGCAGCAAGTAAATTTAATAGATAAATAAATAAACAAGAATGCAGTAACCACATTTCTTAATTTTTTTAAATGAAAGGAGAATTTCAAAATGGGAACCTGAAGAATTCTCAGCAATAGACATACAGGAAAATAAAGTGACTACTTCACATCCATTACTTTGGCAGATAAGTTGTTGTTTTATCAGCTGTAACAATTCATTGGTCATTTTCATAGATCAGGGGTAGGTAACCTTGGCTCTTTTATGACTTGTGGACTTCAACTCCCAGAATTCCTGAGCCAGCATGGCTGGCTCAGGAATTCTGGGAGTTGAAGTCCACGAATCATAAAAGAGCCAAGGTTGCCTACCCTTGTCATAGATGTACACATAGTTTTTGAAGGACAGAATTAATTATATCTATAGATATTTTTTAAATTTTAGTGTCTACTACAAATGCAAACTAATTATTCCATTCCACTATTAAATAAAAATAGTTTCTTAAGAAAACACCCAATTAGTTTTGATAAGACATAATATATATGTTTTCTTTCATTAATCTGAATATTTCACAGCAATGTTTCTTAAAGATTTTTAGAGTTATTTTACCCACTGAAATTAGATGCTGAAGTTTTAAAACCTATTAATATTTCTATATGTATCATCAAACCCTAGAAAGTATTTTTCAAGCTTTAGAAATTCAGTGCTTTGATTCCTATTCTTTTGTACTAGTGTATATTTTATATGCTTTATATATACCTTGCTTTTAAAATCTCTAGTAGATTATTATGTATGAGTTACATAGCTAGATTTATTTTTGGGAAACTAAGCAGAATAGATACTTAGAAGAGACAAATCTATTCATATAAAACACAAGCAGCTTTTCATTGGCCAAAAGTAAGATAAATAAATAAATAACGCCAATTTCAAACAGATGAAAGTTCTCAAACATGAAAAATTCATGTTAGATATTTATTACTATCATTGTTTATTTGATAGTATAGTTAAAATAAAAATAGTATTGGGGTTTAGGGATTTCATGTATATTTTTATTTCAAAAATATATGCATTATGAGAGCATTCTGTAATAATCCAGCAAATGTCATGCAACTTATCTTCCTACATAGGACAGAGATACCTCGAAAAATACCTCTTTTATAGAAATAAGTTGCTTCCTGTGAATACAGTAATAATTTTATAAAAGAGAAACCCTCATCTGTGGTTGTTGATAATATTCAGCCTTTAATTTTCAATCTGTGTCTGAAAGAACTTTAATTAAGAATGCAACAGGATTTTGAAAGCTGGAACTGAGCTCTAAGTAAAGAGCAATTTTTCCTCATCTTTTGAGGAAATATCTTCATTTGCCAGATTCAAACTATCCAGCAAATTTGCTATCACAATTGGCATAAGTTTAATATACCCGTTAAATCTTGGTAAATCACAAAACTTTGCTGAGATTGAGGTCAATCTATTTTGTCAAAGGTCAAGAGGATTTTGAGGAAAGGATTTGAGTTCTTTCTGCATCATAACAATGAATCACTTTCCTGTCAAAAGTGATTGTGATTCTCAGTGTTCCCAGACTGCAACTAATTCCCTCTAAGTTGTCTATTCACTTTTATCCTAACTCTGGTGTCCATTCAGAAGGGGAACGGGTTTGTGGCATCATGTCCTCGAGTCCTTATCTCAGGCCATGAGCTGAAGGTTGACAAAATGGCTTTGAGAACAAAAGAAGGAAAAAAGAAAGAAATGGAGAGGTAGATGGCACAATTCAGAATGCACCTTGGCAAACAAGACTTACTGAAGATGACAAAACCATGCTATGTTTGGCCAAGCCAGAGATTCTGATTAAACTGAAGATGCTTGCACTTTGAGCCATAGGAAGTATGATTTGTTAACATCTTCCCATTTTTCTTGGAATTTAGTAATCCCATAAAACACTTTTAGAAGAAAACAAATCCTTTCAGACTACAGAGTGACCTCAGCAAGCAGCTTCCCCGAGACTCCCAAAAGATAACACACCTACTTTGTCTTGAATAATATATTAATTTTCAAGCCTCAATAATGCGTAGGTATAGCAGAATAATAGTGGTTCAACTTACCATTGTTTTATAGAAGTTTTACTTTAACTCAAAGGGGAAAGGTCCAATTAATTCCTCTCTAAAATCAAAGGGCAGTTTCAGATTAAATTTAGATTTAGATTTGTCAGATTATGGAATTGTGGTTTGGAGTACCAAATGATAATGAGGTATTAAACAAAGTCTGTGATTGCTTCTTTCTATTAGTACTAAGTGGAGAAGACAGAATATCAATACAAAAATATTGCCTCTAGAGTAATGAGTTAGAAACTTACCCAAATGGCATGGCACTAACTTTATATTTCGCAGACAATCGTGTTGTCAAACATGAGCTTTGTGTGAATTTCAATTGCTTTGTCCCAGAATGTTTTCTTCCACCTCTCTCCACAACATTGTACTAACCCAGCACTCTTCATATGCGTTAGGACAATACCATCTGAACAAAAGGTGGTATACGAATCTAATAAATAGGAAATGCATTTTCCAAAATTCTCATTCAGACTTTTGAAGGGCTAAAGTGCACATTTTCTTTGACAATGAAAATAAGGTGCTCTACCAACAGAGAGCATTACTTTTGGAAATAACTTTTATGAATGCAGGTGCAGGAAACCAGCAAAGGCTAGCAAAATGATTACAGTGGCTCCCAGAAGCAGGGTGCTAATTTGTAGACATTTATCAAAGCAATACTTTGATGTGATAGTTCATTTAACATAGTGGCTTCTATTGTAGCACCACTGTGTGAAACTATATCAAAGAAGTGGTTTGAAAATGAAGCAATATATCAAACTTTTACACAGCTTTCTTTTTAATGACCATCTTTTCAACAGATTATCCCAGGAAAAAATAACCACCAAAAAGTAACCACCAAAGCAGATTAAGCAGCAAACTTTCTCCAATAGCTCTAGAAGTCATGACCACTGCCCTTATAATTTGTTATATTATCTTAGAAGACTTGCTGTATTCCATTTTTTTTTAAATGTTACCAATTCTTCCCCTCTACTCAGAAGATTCTCTTGATCTTAACTCCCATAAAGACTTATAAGTCATTTTCCAGCAACCGATGAGCTACGATTGTAATATTCTCAACAAATACTCCCATCTTTCTGGCTTATTTATGCAGAATTTATATTCCTGTTTTCCCTTTAACATATTTTACAAATTTAGGATCATAATTCTATCACTACTTTGTCTCTTTCCTTTTCTAGAAACTATAAAAACTGACAACCAGCCTCTATTTAATCATGTATGTTGAATAAGATAAATTACACTAATATCTTTGATGATTGGTTACAAGCTCAGAGAAACCAATCTATATAAATATAAATAACAAATAAAGGCAGTTGTCCTAACACAGAACATGCAATGTGATGAGGGTGCTAGAAAACCAAATAATTGGAAGACAGACATTACATGCTTCCCAAAGTCATTATGGAAACCAGTGATCAAGCAAAGAGCTAAACTGCCAGGCTAAGCAACTATTCAAGCCCTTATATTCTGAGCTGACTTGGTTTCCTGTTTTCATAAAGTGATGCTGTTTTCCTTTAAAGATGAGAAAGAAATTTCATTTTATACCAGTCTTTCTTACCTCTCTCCTGGACTCTTTTCTTCCCCAATAGACAAAAAATATATACATGACTGAGAAGCTGAATAGTTTTATCGGTGGTTTTCATATCACCCAAAAGGAAAAGGGTTAAATGGAAATAAAGCTGGACAGTGCTAGTTACTGAAAGGAAAGAGAAGAAAGCTCTTTATCCTATAATTGGATTCATTCCCCGCAGCTTCAGGCTAAGGTGAACTTGAGAGAATGTGACAGGTCATGATCTGTGAATTGCTATCAGGCAACTGATCCAAACCAGATGGGTGTGCACAAATGTGTAGATCAATCCATTAGAGTGGATCAAACAGATTTAAGTGTGTGATGGGGTAGAGGTAAGGCCCAGGTACATTTACAGTTAGGTTGCTTTTGTTGTTGTTGTTTTTCCTGAAGTGAAGATTAACTCTGCCTCAGGTAGCTATTTCAGCTCAGTGTTCCAAGCCCTCCACTGGCTATAGGAAAACATAGTTTTGCAGGGTTAATATATAACTAGAGAACTTGTGCCCTGTTGGGTTATTATTTCAGAGAAACAGAATGCCCATAGGTAAGCAAAAAAAAAACAACAGTGGGAATGGCAGAAACTTCCAACTTCCTGCTGGCTTCCCCACTGAGTTTTCTCATGAGAAGCTGGTGAGGAGCATCAGAAATCTTCCTTCCTTCCTGTTCCTCCCCATCCTTCCTCTCTTTCTTCTCTCCCTCCCTTAAATTTCTGCTGGCTTCCCCATTTATTTTGCTTGGAGGGAAAATGTCAGTGGGAAGCCAGCAGGAAGTTATATATCCAAAGTCAACAGGCAGGTAAGTAGCTGCTGCTCGGTGGGAGAGAGAATAAAGGGGTGTAAATGAGGAATGACAATGAGAGTTTTAGTAGTATATGTAAATAGTAAATTGAACTAAGCTAGTAACTTGCATTCATGAAGGAACCCAGCCATCGTTATAGAGCAATAAGCCTTCTGCAATTTACACACATACACAAATAGCCACATCCACACAGAGTAAATCAAAGTGACTTCTGAAAGTTAATCCTTCCATTCATTGCTCAGTAAGAAAACTCCAGCCAAGTGCTGCATTTCAGCAAATGGTCACAGAACTATAAACAGGCATAATACTCGAGTAGACTTAAGAAATGAGCAGTTATTTTACACATGGGTGGAAGGAGAAGTAAAGAAGTAACTAGGCAGTTCAGATAGTCCTTTCTCCATCCAATCATTACATGGTGGGGTTCATGGATTCAATTCGGATCAAAAATTTCATTTTGCCTAGTGCTTTACAATTCATAAATTTGCTTTAGGTATATTAAGGGAAAGGGAAGAATTTGGAAGAATGATTGTTGCCTTTTAGCTTCTATTGTTTAAACATATTGCATTGCTTTCTTGTTTAATAAATATATTTTAGTGCAAGCCTACCTAATATGGTAATTTCTAAACCAATGAACAAATCTAACAACAATTATCACTTAGTATCTGCAGTTTAAATCCCTCTAGCTATGTGTTCCATTTGTGGGTTTCATCCCACCAAGTTTCCGTAATGGCAACAATATCATATCTGCCCTCATTTACTTGACCATTGCCTAGTCTCCTCCTCCTCCTCCTCCTCCTCCTCCTCCTGCTGTCTCTCAAGCTACATTCTCACAGACCATTACACCTTGATAGTCTTATTGTCCATGAATTTATTCAAATTCCTTTTAAATAGTCCAAATTGGTGACCATTACTACAGTGATTTTAATATTCCCTATTTACTACAGTGTTTCCCCCTCTGTGCAATTAGATACCACTTGTGTCTTTTGCATTAAAAACTAACAGACTCTAGAATCTGTAGGTTTGGGCAAAGAAGCCTTAGTCAGTGGCCTACATTTTCCTGTAATGAGTATAAAGCCTGTCTCTCTAACAGCAAGCTCTGCACTCATATAAAGCAACTCTTTCCACCATTAGTTTGATATGCTTTAGGACAGTGATGGCGAACCTTTTAGAGACCGAGTGCCCAAACTGCAACCCAAAACCCACTTATTTATCGCTGGGTGCCAGGTGGGCATGGCCCACTGGGTGGGCGTGGCTGTGGTGGTCATGGCAGACTAGGTGGGTGTGGCCAAAGTGGACGTGATCACCTCGATGTTGCTCGTGGGGACACCTGTGGGGGCCGGGCAGGGTTGGGGGAGATCCAGGGGGTCTCTGGCAGGTGGGGCGGTAGGCAGGAGGTTCATCCTGCAGGATGAGGCAAGGCGAGATAGGGCGGGGGTGCCATTGTCACAGGGCAAGGCGAGGCAGGGGCCAGGGCGTCTGCTCCCTGACACCATCGGCCCCCGCACACAGAGGCCAGCGAGCGCATGGGTGCTGGGATGCATCCGGCCACGTGGGACCTCGGCGAGTTAGCGGGTGGCTGGTTGAAGAGGGACAGTTGCCATCTCTGGGGCATGGTACGCATGCCCACAGAAAGGGCTCTGAGTGTCTCCTCTGGCACCTGTGCCATAGGTTCGCCACCACTGCTTTAGGATATGTCAGTCAACATTTTGCCACCAATGGTAGAGAAGCCTGTCCTTCCTGCTAGCCTTCTTGTCCTAGTCCAATATGACCAGCTACACTGGAAATAACAGAAGTGTAAATGGCCAAAATATCTTCCAAGTACAATAGACAAACAGAGGTTAAGCTAGCATTGTCATTGCTCCCACAGACTTGGAAGTTGCTTTAAGAAGATTGGATCAAAATCTGGGATCAATGGTACTTCATTACTACGAGCTTATTTTCCAGCTTATCCCACTAGGCTTGGTTCAAGACTCCATGCAATCTCCAAAGCCTTCCCTAATTTATTTGTGTAAAATGTTTTGCAGTATAACCTGTCCCAAGATCAAAAGACACTGGGCAGCCCAGAAGTATAAAAACCAATAATAAAATCCAAATATACAATGAGTTCTCTTTGGGGACTCACATATATATAACCTCAATGGGGTTATGACACATATAAATAATGTGAGACCTTAAATGTGAATTGAAACTCTTTGTGTTGGATCTCCATGTGAAGCATCTACTTCAGCTATTACAATAAATGTGTAGAGGCATATTACACCCATTCTTTCTTCAATGTATGAACCATTAGTTTAACACAGGGGTCTTCAAAACTAGCCCTTTTATGACTTGTGGACTTCAACTCCCAGAAATCCTCAGCCAGCATGCCTGGCTGAGGAATTCTGGGAGTTGAAGTCCACAAGTCATAAAAGGGCCAAGTTTGAAGATCCCTGGTTTAACATAACGAACCAATGCTAAGAACCTCTTCTTGTGCTATGAAATTAAAACGTGCTGTAAATGTGTTGTCTTTAAGCTAAACAATCAAACTACCCCCTAAAGAATTATCTATTACAAAGCTGAGTACCCAGTCTGCAAAGTTGTGTTGTGATTGCCTTATGGAAGGCCAGTGCCTTTTGAGGAATGATGGTATTTAATGTCACTTGTATGTCAAAATTGAAAATTGGCTGTCTCCAATGATCAAACACCAATTCATGAGTTGCAAATAAATAATAAGATTTAACTGCATTAAGATTTGGGAAACAAAACAGGCACCTGTATATTGAAAGTATTGAGAAAAAAATGTATTAATGCTATTCAAAAATCCACAATAATTTTACAAAAATATGAGCAGCTATTCCTTTCCATGTTAGACTTATCATACTGGCAGCTAATTTTCTTTAACAAGACAAGGAACATTGAATCTAGGACTTAAAAACCAAGACAAATATCAGTTGGCTTCTATAGGACATTTGTGAGAGTAAAGAAGCATTGTCAGAAATACAAATAGTTGTTTTTATTTTTAACTTTTAGAGAGCCAATGTATCAATCTTTGTCAATGATCAATGATTTTCCTGCATCACTGTCTTCCCAATTTGAACGTACATATAATTTACAAAGATATAGTAAAGTTCCTCCACTCTCTGCAGTATTTTATACTATTATTGTCAGCTTGATATTGTCACCCTTTAAGATAGGGTAAAGAAAGAAAGGAAATGAGGATCAAGTTAGCCTGGTAAATGTCACTGTTGAGCAAAAGGCCTCAGTGTGGTCCACTAATATATATTAATTCTTAACATATTGATGAAGAAGTACAACCTAGGAACACCAATGAAAATGAAGGGCCTGATTCACTCAGAGAGGATCCATCTTTCATAGGGTTGAACCGTCAGTAGCAAGTTGTAGGTTTATCTTCATTCCAATAAATTGTTTGTTTGCTTATTATCAACCTGTATGCTACCTCAGTCATAAAGTGACTCCAGTTGCTTCCAAAAATGTAGATGGCTACTATTCTCATCCCCTGTGGACATGATTGTAATGAGGAGGGGGGAAAAGCCAGTCTCACTGAAGAAATCTGCCTAGCAAAAGCACAAAAGAGATGCACTAGGATAGTATGAGATTATTGACTTGCAAAAATAGTTTACATTTGAACAGGCTTTATGTCTGCTTCATGGTACAAGAGGGGACATCTACTTTAGCAAGATCATTAAGCTGTTTTATTAGACAGAAGGGAGGGATGCTATTGAGACTCTATTGTTTGTCATAGGAGGCTCTGCTTGAAACTGGGTTGGCTTTTGTTGAAATAAGTGATAATATTCCCAGATAAGGATTGGAGAATAGTCCTGGGATGAAGTTTGAAGCAAAGAGGCAAAAGAAATAACACAGTACAGCAAGAAACGATACCCCCACCAAGTGTTGTTATTCTAATGTTGCTTTCCTTCTCAAAAAAAAAAAAAAGGAGAATATAGCATTGTGGTCCAAACCCAGCAGGAGTTAAATCTTACTATTGATTGTGTCTCCCATCCCTGCTATGTTCCAATGAATGAACATGAATTACATTTGCACAGAAATTGGGAGAAATGCAAGCAGTCTGCAGGGAAGAATAGAAACACAAGTTAAAGGCTGCACATTTAAAATATTTATAATGTAAAATAGGCCTGTGTTAAAACCCATTGAATTTCAAATATTTATGTACACAAGCGGACAAAATCTAATATTAAGAAAAATGTATTAAAAGTTGCCAAAGGAACTTTCTTCATTAGCAAAGCTGAACATCCACAGATAAAGCCATCTATGCTGTTGTCCAGAATGTATCTGTGCAACAGTCTGCAAATGTTGCTTGGATTAGAATGTGTCTGCTTTTCAAAAGAGATCAGTTTGTTTCCAAACCATCTGTTCAAAACTAGATGTTCATCGTAAGATGGGAGAGGTATCACTCCCCGTACTCTTTTTCATTCAAGATCACCATATAGCTAATTATGGTACATTATTTCTATCTCAGGATCAATCACACAAAGTCACATCATTTTCTTGCATCCTAAATTCTTCTTTTTCCTACAAATGTATCTTCCATCCATCCACGTTTATCCACATATAAACATACTCCCATTTCCTTCTTAGGCCCCAAACCCGTTGATCCCTGACCCCTCTACTTTTGATGTTCTCCTAATCTTCCTTCCATGAAGATTGCCTGGCAGCAAGATCCCTTTTCCTTCTTTTTTTTTTTAGACATTTTACACCGTCTGTTGTGTGTTGTTCAAGGAAAAGTATCTCCACTACCTTAATTTCCTAACAATGTCTCAGGGTTTTTCTTTGTCATACTTACTTTTGCTGCACACCCAGCCAACCCATTATAACACAACATTGTGTTTAATGTGATACAGTGGTTTTTGATACCACTTGTTGAATATTAAACACTTGCACTTGGATAAATGCATTAACTATTTGTGATTTAGGAAGTCATGGGATGCTTCCATAATTTGTTCACTAACACTGACCTAGAGTTTTCTGTTTTAAATATAATAAAGAATTGGAGGTAACCCTCAACATATGACAACAATTGGGACTGGCACTAAGTGAGGTGAGTGTTAAGTGAGTTGCATCCAATTTGACAACCTGTTTTGCTGAGGTCTTTAAAGCAAATCCTCATAGCTGTTAAGTAAATTGTGTGGTCATTAAGTGAATCCAGCTTCCTGCACTGACTTTGCTTGTTAGAAGCTTAGGTTGCAAATGGTGATCACATGACCCTGGGATGTTGCAACCGTCATAAATATAGGCTAGCTGCTAAGTGCCAAAATTTTGATCATGTGACTGTGGGTTTGCTGCGACAGTTGTAAGTGCGAGGACCAGTCATAAGTCACTTTTTTCAGCTCCATCATAACTTCAACTTCAACTTGGTCAAAGGTCATAAGTTGAGGACTACCTGTAATGCAAGCTAAGTTCTTCAAACCAATTACTATGCAGCAGAGTCCAGGGGACAGAAAGGGAAGACCACACAGCTGGTATTATGCCCGTCCATGTTTTCATAAACCAGAGGAGTTCTAGAAACCAGGATGCAGTTATTGAAAAGGACCTCTTCCCCTTATTCCAACTATCTTGCTGTCAGGGCAGATAGGACACAGAGAACCTGCAAAGATGAGCTCAATAGCCAGCTGAACATTATGCACAGCTTGGAAACAACCAAAAGCATTGGATCCTACATGTTAAATGTTGAATTTAATGGACCACTTTTTCCTCCTTTTTTTGTACACTATTTTTTTCTTTTTTGTTGTTGTGGTTTGGGTTGAATGTATGTTTTTGTTTTTGTTTTACTATTCTGTTTTATTTTTATTTTATTTTATTTTATTCTCTATGATAAAACAATAAACTTATTTTAAAAAAAGAAACAACCAAAAGCTTTTGATACTAATGACATCAAGAGGAGATATTAGGATTCACATTGGTACAAAAAAAAAATTCCATTAAATTTAATTTTGGCTTCTTAGTAACTTTTGCAAACTGTAATACTTTTTCTTTTAATGCTACAAATAACTATTGTGCTACTGTAATGAATGGTTCCTCAATAGATTAAGTCAGGTAATTTAATTGTCCTAAAATTACATACATCTACATAGTGAACTTATTTCTCTGATACTAATAGTTACAAACATGATTGATCTACTGTTTTCTTCTTTAAAAAAAAAAACATCTTCCCCTGATATGACTGGCAGACACATTTCAGACACATTTCTCTGTCAGAAAAGGGAGGGGGGAGATGTGAAAGATTTTGAAAGAATGACCTTTCCTGATAATTAATTTGCTGTTCCCAACACCATCTGCTGTCTCACAACCACATCCATCATAGCTGTAAAAAAAATTAAAACTCAATTAAAATGAAAACTGGTGTCACAAATTTGTCAGAGGAAGATGCAAACTTCTTAGGAGCAAAGCTATTTGGCCCTTCTTGGAGGTTTACAGCTGTGCCCACTTTATAAGATTTGCAATAAACCACAATAAATGCAAAAGGCTCTGGGGAAGTGCCTTAACTACCAATACATTTTTAGAGACTGTTTTATGTCAAACATCACATTATTGACTGGGATGATAGGTGGAAACTGGTCATAAAACCTGGGTGAAATTCCACAGTTGGACCTCTTCGATCTGGGCCATTGTCAGCCATCACAGAAGAAGCAAACAATTTTTACAGCACCCGCTGTCTTATATTCTACTATCATTTCTAATGATGAGCCACAAAACCAATTTAGAATTTCTCAAGAAAGACGTGGCCACCCAATTTCCCTGCCTATAAACAGAATAGATTGGAAAATTTCAAAGGGCCGCTTCTAATGTAAAATTCACCTATTGTTTTTTTTTTAAATATCCTTCTGAATATTTTTTCCCCATTTAATCTTAATGATATCTCTCTGTCTCTAAGTCTAGGACTTCCAGGTAAGTAATCCCACCCATTACAGAGACTATTCCCAGCATCAGCAGAAATCTATTGGTGCTGGGTAATGTCCAGGTTCAGAATGCAAAATGCAGCCCCATCCATTTTCAGTGACAAATTAGGAAAGTTAGACTAGCTTTCCATGATGTCTATAGCTGTTTAAAGGAAGTCTCTTTCCTTCATGTGTAGAAGAAAATCAGAACTGCATATACTTGCTTACACTACTGAAAGGAATAAATCAGATACTAAAATTTCTAGATTTGGTCTTAAAATTATGAATGTAGATTATGAATAATAATATGAAGAGCTATAACTAGCCTTTTACACACACTTATATAAGTATAGCATATCAAACAGAAATAGTCAAGTATAAATTAAATGCATACTTGGGCAATATAAATATATTCCTAGTAATATACGGAATTAAATATATCTATATGGCATATTCTATTCTGGGCAATAATTTTGGACATCATTTATGACAGCAGTAAATATCTGACTTGTGGAATCTCATTGTTCATATAATTACAGTGTGACATCTTATTTATAATATCAAACAGTTGAATAAATGGTGGGATACATTAAAAGCTATAATTTTCTACAGTGCATGAAAATTGATAAACATTTAAGTGCCTGCTTTAAAAAAGGTTGCAATATCTTCATGGGATTGTGTATAATTTAAGAGAGAGAAATCTGACATATACAGTAATCTGGAAGTCAAGTTAACTCCTTAACCATGCAACCAGCAAACTTAAAATTAAAAGTATTAGGGATAACATTCATGGAAGAGGTTTGTGACATACATCAAGATGTTTAAATTCTAAGGTTGTTGGGCATGCTTTGTAGTCTACAGTTACAAAGATAAATTGATTGTGTTATCTAGAGGGAAGGAGGAAAAGGCAATGAAAACACAGCTCAGAATTTCCATTGGCAGCAATCAGTGTGAATTAGAAACTCAGATATTTTACCAAACCCAGCTAAACAGGCTGGGTTTTATATTCCTTTGTATCCAATCACCCCAGATTCCTCAAGGGCCCTGGATGCCAACAAGAACAGTTATTGATGTCATGAGGCGCTGAGATGGATTATAAAAAAGCTCTGTGATTGCAGAGAGGAGATAGGAGAGAACCTCAGTTAAGACGAGTATTCGCAAAAAAGAAGACCACGCTTTCATTAGGTAAGCATTCTACACATTCATTTCTATGCTAGAAAGCTTTTCAGTAAAACAATTGTGTTTGCTTTTCTTCCATTTCTGCTTATATGAATATTGTGTGAAATTTGCAGGGCAAAATTTAAACAGTATGCTAAAATTGCAGTAGATCTAAGTTAAAGCACATATATTCATCTTATAATAGTCTTGTACATATACCTGACAAAAGTAAATTTATAAAATCTTAATCAATACTTGATTCTGAAAAATCTCTAAATAGTTGATATGACTCAAAGCCAAAGGAGGAGTGATATCTGCCATGCAGTTCTCTTATAGCTTATTTCTGTTTAATAAATAGCTGCCTTCAGGAGCTGTAACTTCCTGCTATGGTCCTGAGTGAGTTGGAAGCTCTCCTCCATATGTGCCTACTGCTCACTAAGGAAAGAAAGCTCTTCAGTTACTGCCATTACAAATAGCAGATGGGGAAAATTTTGATCTGGATCATGGTGGGATCAAGGAACCACAACTCTACCAACTATTCCTTGGGGAAATATCAGTCAGTCAGATATTTCTCCAAGCATGAAATCTATGAATATTTAAAGGATAAATAAAAAGCAAAAATATGAGTGGCAAATGCAACAACTTGCTGGGTCTCTCCAGGCTGACAGAATAACAAGGTCAAAAACAATTGTGAAACAAGACAGAAAGATTTTTCCTGAGCTTTTGTGTGTCTTTGTATTGTTTTCCCACTCTTTCTGTCCTTAAATGAAGAGAAAAGAGAAAAGAGGGTAATGAAAGTGGATCCCACTCCCAAGATAAAAATTTGGACACTTTTGTTTTAGAAGTATTACTAATTTATAAACAGGAAACACACATAGTCAGAATATTAATGTAGGGAAGATGGACCCAGGTAGCCAAGCAAAGAAGAGGCATTCAGGGATGTAGCCAATCAGGCTAAAGGAACCTGGAAGGCTTTCCCTGCCCTAGCAGAGAAATCACAAGGAAAACCTAGAACAAGCAAAAGAGGTAAACTGATTTTGAACCCTGCTGAGATGACAAATACAATAATGTATTTGTGCAAAAGTAGATATCACTGTTAAAAATGAGAAGCAGATTGTATTATACAGTTATGAGTATCCCCTTTTCAATCATGGCATACCAGAAGCCTACAGTTCGCTGAGCTTTATGGTGCAATTGGCTCAAAGCAATATCCAGAAATTCACTCTGAGGCTTTAGGCTCTAGCATCCATTTTCAGATATGTAACAGCTGCTCATGAAATGGTGTTTATCTTGTTTTATATTTGATTATATTATATTATTTTACCACACAGAAGGGAAAAGTGTTTGCTTACACTATGATTCATGAAGCCCTATTTGTAGGCTGTGGGTCAGAGTGGGTGACAGACTTCTTGTATAATGTTCTTGTTTTTCTAAATGATCGTTGGTCCTTTCTGGACATTTCAGGAGTGTGGCGTCTTTATTATATTTTAACTGTTTACTTTGTATACTGTATACTTCAGGTCCAATCTGTACTCTTGAGTAAAGTCACCACCATACATTAAATATAGTTTCTTGCATTACCTCAACAGAAATATCCTTGATCTTTGAAAGGTGGGGAAAAAAGGTGTTTGGATGCAATACATAGTGTGGATTTTGAATGCAATGTAAGCCCACATCCAGTTATACATACTGTAAAAAATACTGTGTATATATTTAATTCCTATTCTTCTACCATAGCCTAGGTACTAAGATTGGTTTCATAAACTGCACAGCATTATAATATTAGTACATGAAGGCTTGATTGGAATTAAATCTGACCCAAGAACAGTATCCAAATAATGGTGAAAGCACTTTTAAAAAAATTAATTAACTCTCAGGATTAAAGCTATTTTGACCATGCTTCATTAAGTTTGTTTCGTGAAAGAGCATTTAATAATTAAAGCAATTCCTAAAAGTTTACATAATTGTTCCTTGCAATGCAGTATTGTTGTCCAGTCCTGTTGAAAACTAGTTTATAACGGTTCCTTAAACTGAGGTTCTTATAGAGTGGAAGTGATAAACCATGTTCTTGGTAGTATCACCTATCAAAGTTTATTAAGGACTTAAGCACATTAATGGAAATTGATCAGATGAGTTTTTAGACTTCTTCTCACTTCAGCTGTCTGATTTGATCCCTCTGTCAAAATATATGGACGGAAGAAGAGGCTAGAAAATATAATAACAGTACAACAATCTCTTTTTTTGCAAAAACCAGAACTTTTTTCTCATCAAGGGATGAATTATAAGAAAAAATAAAAAAGGCAAATCCATCCTACAAAGTTTTCTATTTAAATACCTAAATATCCTGTAAAACTACAATAAACATTTCATTTTAGCAATGCTGAGTGACAGTTTCAAATGCCTTGAAACTCAGTTATAAATGTGGTTATTTCTTGGTAACAGTCCAGTGGGTTTGCAAGATCCCTCAGTCTTTATTTCATCAGAGAATAATCTGGTATTAGAGGAAAAAAAACAAAGCCTCTAATCCAGGGGTGTCAAACTCGCAACGTTACGTGACATGTCACAATGTATCGCGACTTTTTTGCCATTGCCGGTAATGGAGTGGGCACAGTTTTGCTATGATGCATCCAGCTCACGGGCCGGCAGTTTGACACCCCTGCTCTAATCTCTTGTCCCAACTACAGGCATGGATCAATTTATATATATTAGGGACAATTTCCACTCCTTCCTTTCTCATCTCCTTGAGTCTTCCAATACTCCAATTATCAGGTTTGTCACATTATAGTTTGTTTCTCTGGGTTGTGATAAATTATATTTGATTGCCCACCAAGGTGGGCATGAACTTTGCTTGAAACAAGTTCCAATTCTGGTCTGGAGGACAAATATAAAGTATAAACCAGGTTTACACAACACATTGAACCATAATGTGAATTGGTATAATATGTCAGCTAAATAATAATTTGCTGATTTGGATATAATAACAACCAACCATTTGCCTGCACCTAGAAATGAACAGGGAACTGGAAAATTGAAGGCTGGAGCAAGATGAAGTTCACATGTAAGTCTAAGGATGGCCACAATCTTAGAATTACATATGAACTATGCCATGCTGGAATCATATATCACACTAAGCTATTATGTGATTTGATTCATTCTGGAATAACGGGGTACGTTAACTCAAACACTGCAGTTTGTAAAGCATGTTGTTGTTGTTAGTTGCAAAGTCGTGTCCGACCCATCGCGACCCCATGGACAACGTTCCTCCAGGCCTTCCTGTCCTCTACCATCTTCTGGAGTCCATTTAAGCTCACGCCTACTGCTTCAGTGACTCCATCCAGCCACCTCATTCTCTGTCGTCCCCTTCTTCTATTGCCCTCAATCTTTCCCAGCATTAGGCTCTTCTCCAGTGAGTCCTTCCTTCTCATTAGGTGCCAAAGTACTTGAGTTTCAACTTCAGGATCTGGCCTTCTAAGGAGCAGTCAGGGTTGATCTCCTCTAGGACTGACCGGTTTGATCGCCTTGCAGTCCAAGGGACTCGCAGGAGTCTTCTCCAGCACCATAGTTCAAAGGCCTCAATTCTTTTGCGTTCAGCCTTTCTTATGGTCCAACTTTCACAGCCATACATTGCAACTGGGAAAACCATGGCCTTGACTATACGTACTTTTGTTGGCAGGGTGATGTCTCTGCTTTTTAGTATGCTGTCTAAATTTGCCATAGCTTTCCTCCCCAGGAGCAAGCGTCTTTTAATTTCTTGGCTGCAGTCCCCATCTGTGGTGATCTTAGAGCCCAGGAAGATAAAATCTGTCACTACCTCCATTTCTTCCCCATCTATTTGCCAGGAATTGAGAGGGCCAGGATGCCATGATTTTGGTTTTCTTAATGTTGAGTTTCAAGCCAACTTTTGCACTCTCCTTCTTCACCCGCATCAAGAGGCTCTTTAGTTCCTCTTCACTTTCTGCCATTAGAGTGGTATCATCTGCATATCTTAGGTTGTTGATATTTCTCCCGGCAATCTTAATTCCAACTTTTGATTCATCTAGCCCTGCCTTTCTCATGATGTGCTCTGCATATAAGTTAAATAGGCAGGGCGACAGAATACAGCCTTGCCGGACTCCTTTCCCAATTTTGAACCAATCAGTGGTTCCGTGTCCAGTTCTCACTGTTGCTTCTTGACCCGCATATAGGTTTCTCAAGAGACAAATAAGATGGTCTGGTACTCCCATCTCTTTAAGAACTTGCCACAATTTGTTGTGATCCACACAATCAAAGGCTTTAGCATAGTCAATGAAGCAGAAGTAGATGTTTTTCTGGAACTCCCTAGCTTTCTCCATGATCCAGCGTATGTTGGCAATTTGATCTCTAGTTCCTCTGCCTCTTCGAAATCCTGCCTGTACTTCTGGAAGTTCTCGATCCACATACTGCTGGAGTCTAGCTTGTAGGATTTTAAGCATAACTTTACTTGCATGTGAAATGAGTGCAATGGTGCGATAGTTTGAACATTCTTTGGCATTGCCTTTCTTTGGAATTGGAATGTAAACTGACCTTTTCCAATCCTGTGGCCACTGTTGAGTTTTCCAAATTTGCTGGCAAATTGAGTGTAGCACTTTTACTGCATCGTCTTTTAAGATTTTGAATAGCTCAGCTGGAATACTGTCACCTCCACTAGCTTTGTTGTTGCTCAGCTTTCCTAAGGCCCATTTCACTTCACATTCTAGGATGTCTGGCTCGAGGTCAGTGACCACCCCATCGTGGTTATCAGGGATGCTAAGCTCGTTCTTGTATAGTTCTTCTGTGTAATTTTGCCACCTCTTCTTAATCTCTTCTGCCTCTGTTAGGTCCCTGCCATTTTGGTCCTTTATCATGCCCATCTTTGCATGAAACGTTCCCTTCATATCCAATTTTCTTGAAGAGATCTCTGGTTCTCCCTATTCTATTGTTCTCTTCTATTTCTTTGCACTGTTCATTTAAGAAGGCATTCTTATCTCTTCTAGCTATTCTCTGGAATTCTGCATTCAATTTGGTGTATCTTTCTCTTCTCCCTTGCCTTTCGCTTCCTTCTTTCCTCAGCTATTTGCAAAGCTTCCTCAGACAGCCATTTTGCTTTCTTGCATTTCTTTTTCTTTGGGATGGTTTTAGTTGCTACCTCTTGTACAATGTTGCGAACCTCCGTCCATAGTTCTTCAGGCACTCTGTCTATCAGATCTAATTCCTTAAATCTATTTGTCACCTCTACTGTATATTCATCAGGGATATGATTTAGTTCATACTGAGTGGCCTAGTGTTTTTCCCTACTTTCTTCAATTTAAGCCTAAATTTTGCAACGAGAAGCTCATGATCTGAGCCACAGTCAGCTCCTGGTCTTGTTTTTACTGACTGTATAGAGCTTCTCCATCTTTGGCTGCAGAGCACATAGTCAATCTGATTTCTGTGTTGACCGTCTGGTGATGTCCATGTGTAGAGCCGTCTCTTGGGTTGTTGGAAAAGAGTGTTTGCTATGACCATCGTATTCTCTTGACAAAATTCTATCAGCCTGTGCCCTGCTTCATTTTGTACTCCAAGGCCAAACTTGCCTGTTATTCCGTTTATCTTTTGGCTTCCTACTTTAGCATTCCAATCCCCCATGATGATAAGGACATCATTTTTTGGTGTTGATTCTATAAGGTGCTGTAGGGCTTCATAGAACGGTCAATTTCATCCTCTTCAGCACCAGTGGTTGGGGCATAGACTTGGATTACTGTGATATTGAATGGTTTGCCTTGGATTCGCACTGAGATCATTCTGTCATTTGGGGATTGTATCCCAGTATTGCTTTTCCTACTCTTTTTATTGACTATGAAGGCTACTCCATTTCTTCTGAGGGATTCTTGCCCGCAGTAGTATACCTGATGGTCCTCTGAATTAAAGTCACCCATTCCTGTCCATTTTAGTTCGCTGATTCCTAAGATGTCGATGTTCAGTCTTGTCATCTCTTGTTTGACCACGTCCAGTTTGCCTTGATTCATGGATCTTACATTCCAGGTTCCTATGGAGAAAAAATCTTTACAGCATCGGACTTTCCTTTCACCACCAGATGCATCCACAGCTGAGCGTCCTTTCGGCTTTGGCCCAGTCGCTTCACTCTTTCTGGTGCTACTAGTACTAGCCCTCTGCTCTTCCCCAGTAGCATATTGGACACCTTCCGACCTGAGGGGGTCACCTTCCAGCATCATATCTTTTTGCCTTTTAGTACTGTCCATGGGGTTTTCATGGCAAAGATACTGGAGTGGGTTGCCATTTCCTTCTCCAGTGGATCACATTTTGTCAGAACTCTCTGCTATGACCTGTCCGTCTTGGGTGACCCTGCACGGCGTAGCTCATAACTTCATTGAGTTACGCAAGCCCCTTCACCACGACAAGGCAGTAATCCATGAAGGAGTTGTAAAGCATGAGTTATAGCTTAATAGTAAATGTGACCTAAGTCACTCTGTTTTGTTAAGCAACCAAAAAAATGTAGAATGATGTGAGGACCCAGAAATAGCCTTCTGCTTAATCTAATCACAATATCAGGTGTTCCTTAATTAGAAGATAGACTGCCTTCTATAAAGAGCTACCTGGTTCCCTCTAGTCATCTTCCAAGAATGAACAGATGTAGGAAACAACTGGGTATTTTTGAAAGTGCACTTTAGTTGCTGAACAGCTCAATTTTAAACTAAATTCTCAATAATTACTTATGAAAAAACTGGAATATGGCAGAGGTATGGGGCAAACACAGATGTCCCTCAGTAACTTAGAAAAATTACTGATTTAGAGAAAGCTTTTGACTTTGTTTTCAGCTCGGAGAAGATTGTTTTCTAAACACATTTAAAAGGGCTGCCATTGCATGTCAGTAGGGCATTGGTGATTTACAAGTCTAAAAAAGATTTTGCATTATTGAGTTTAAATAAGAATTCATCAAAATCATAATTTATATTTTAAATTACTTACAATTTAAAATGCTATTTGTTTAATATATTTACATTTTGTCT
The DNA here is from genome assembly GCA_023970755.1 of Azemiops feae. Lineage (NCBI taxonomy): Eukaryota > Metazoa > Chordata > Lepidosauria > Squamata > Viperidae > Azemiops > Azemiops feae. The sequence goes on from JALGBA010000019.1 coordinate 562,329, forward strand.
TTTTATTCATTTGATAGTCAAGATAGTTGGCACTTAATATATTGCATGCTGGACCACAGATAGCAATATAGGAATAACATGAAAAAAGTGTCCTTATAAATAACAGTCTTGTTCATCTTTTTTTGAATTCCTATGCTATACTGAAAAGCAGACATGTGATTAAAACTATCAGAAAACTACCAGCCAACATGGGCTAGTATTGAAGGTGCCAGACTTGAGAAAGCAGTTATAAGACAGACATTCACACATACATGCATATGCATACATACATAATACATATATGTACATGAATGATAGCGATTGGGAAGAACTGAACACCTGAGACTAATATAGCACCTAAAACTATTGGCAGAAGTTTTTGCCTCTGAAGAATGGTTTGTAAAAGTTAAGTCATAATGCATGGGTCATCAAAATGCTAATTGCATTGGTTCAAATAAATGTTAATACAGATTAAGTTCTGAAATGGTCGTGTTCACTGGGAATAATGGAAATGGAAGTCCACAAATACCTGGAGAGGACAGGTTGAATAGACCATTCTAAACAAGAGATACATGTTTAGTCTGCATATGCCAAGCCACATTTAACCATGGTGTACTGAAAAGGCCCATACTTGGCTGGGTTCAACTGTACAGCAAGCAAGCAAGCATGGTTTATGAAAAAACAGTGGTTTGAATAAAGCACTGTGCTAAACTCAAACCCAACAAGGCATATTATGCTTTATTATAAATTTTCATAGTGCAAATAAAAACCAAAAACATCAAGATGCATCCTACATTGTATTTAACTCCAAGAAAAAATATAAGGTCTTAATTATATGCTTTGTTAAGAACATGGCTTGCAGTCATATCGTTTTTTATTTTATTTAGTATTAAGGGGAAAAAATGATTTAGGCCAGAGTACAAAAGAAGATTTTTCTCCATTTGTAAAACAGTGGGGAAAGAGTTAAAACTCCCTTTCTCACTTGCTGCAGTAAATCAGGGGCTCTACAATTAGAATTCTAAAAGAAAAAGAAAAAGCTGATATGACTGCAAGCTATATTAACATACACAGATAATCCTACACTGATCTCGTAATTGGGAACTAACATCTGGTTATGACCTGTATACATATTGCATGTCAAGTCTTAAAGTGACTGTTTTGTTTTTGTACAAGAAAGGTTGTGTGAACCTAGCCATTTTAGTTGATAAAACACAGCTTGGGATTTAGCATGTTGGAAGGATTCACCAAAACCTCTTTTTTCTCACTCAAACATATGATTAAAGAAAACCTAGCTTAGGAAGGATGTGCTAACTGGCATGTTAATTGCAGAAAGTCAAAAGGCCTGAAAGAAAATATTTTTTGCCAAAATAACCCCACTGAAACAGTGAACTGAAGCCACAGGACTTTATTTCATAGTTATCACATTTGTGGGAGATTCTTTCTAACCAAGAACAAGCAACAATTGTTAACTTTAACTAAGACAATCATTTCTAGCTAATATACCACCACAGTTGAAAAGATTAGACAAATATGGACACAGAAGTCAAATAAAGTTGCTGGAAACATAATCTCTTGTGATCAGTGTCATTTTTCTCATTATTATTAATTTGTTTTATAAAGCTTCAGGATGATTCCAAAAAAGGTGATAACAAGTCTTCTGCTCCTCTACATGACAGCCATGTTGGCTAAAGAGAGTGAAGGGTACCTTGCCTTCTATAGCCGTGAAGATTTCAGAAGAATGCAGGTGAGCTTCTTGAGAAATAGGTCAACGACCAGAAATATGTAGCTGAATGTGGCAGAGCTTTAAATCCAGTTCCAGGGATCTCCAAGAAGATCTGGACAACAACAAAACCATCCTTTTTCTGTCCAGAACTCCAGAGAACAAGAGCTAGTTAGTTTTAGACTATATACTGAGCTAAACGGACCAATGCCTGACTTAGAGTAAGATACCTTCTTATATTCTAGTGATTGGATTTCCTTCCGGCTCTTCTAATCCTATCTGTTCACCATTTTACTGCATTATTTTTCCTTCACTAGCAATATTTTACTATCATTTTGTTCTCTAATCATTGGAAACCAACTAGAATCTAAAGTCAGAATATGGCTTTGAGTTTAATAATTTAGATTTGCTTCCTACCTTCAAATTTCACTGAAGTAGAACAATTGTCTATTTCTTAAAGAGTTATGATTATTCAGGTCTTGGCATTGTTGGGCTCAATCTCCAAGGCAGCTATCACACCCTCCAAATGAGCCCATACGCATTCCCAAATTAATTCAAAAGAGACAAGATAATAAGAGTTTCTTTAAGCAGAAATTGCTGAAAAATTGAGCAGACCACTGCCCATAGTCTGAGAGAAAAGCTTAACTCAGAAAATGCCTATTAAGATATATAAAACCTGCAGCTTTGCATGCATGTAATGATGTCATAATGAAAGCAGGGCACACAAACCACAAGGCTTTATTCAGTCTTCTAAAGCCTGGGATGCGACCATCACAGCATCTTCAAAAGATGCAAGTGAGTTTCATTTGCAACAGAAGGAAAAAAGTAAAGTTGGTCCATATAAATGTATTATTTATGCATGCATTTTCTTCATGGATCAACATGCTATGAGTGTTTTTCATCATACTAATAGCACTACATTAATCTAATTAACCTGTGTCCTGTCTAATTAACCACCTTCACATTCCTGGCTTTCTCCATTGTTTGGTATGTGGCACATTAACAAAATATCCAATAACCAACTCTGGCCTCCACATGAAAAAGGTTCCTCACACTAGTCAAAATATGTTCCCTAGAAGCTCAGCAGTCAGCTAATATATACGAAAAGATATTAAAGCCCAGTAGTTAGCTATAAGTTGCAGCTAACTAGACCCACCACTACGAAATGAAGATTATATGAACTTCCAGTGTTTTAGCTCCTATTGATCCTATAGATTAGAGAACGCCAAAGAATCTGCAGCACGGGAATATCTGATATATAGCATTTATCAACTTTGTGCCCACCCCCAAATGTACTGCACTTTACTTTGTTCATGTCACCTGGAATTACAGGTTGATGCCTAACTTACATGTAGAACACGGGTGTCAAACTCGCCACGTCACGTGACGTGTCGTGACGTATCGCAACTCTTTTTGCATTGCCAGCAATGGGGTGGGCACGGCTTCGGTATGATGAAACCAGCCCACAGACCGGCAGTTTGACACCCCTGCTGTAGAACATCAATTTGCAAACGTTGATCTAATATGTAGAACATGAAATAAAACTGAGCTTATGATTTAAGGTAATGATGAAGAGATTGTGGTATGGCCTGTAGGTCATATTCTTCAGTAAGTAAACCAGAACTCTGAATGTAAAAATAGGTTTTAAACACATGCTGTTAAGGGAACTGTCTATTGACAACTGTATCTATGTAGCTGCATTTGAGATGGCAATATAGCTATTTTTGCCTTTTTAGGCTTTGCTCAAAAGCTGGCCTACTTGATTATTGTATTCTTCCATACATTTCCAGGAGAAAGAAAAGAATCAAGCACAGAAGAAATCGCTTGACACAAGAGATTTTTTTGAATTTGCAGAAGATGAAGGGCAAGTAATCAAGGTACACTATCTTTGCATTATAACAACTAAGCAGTTAGATATAGCAAGACAGCTTTTCTGAAATATCAGTTAGTGTATTGGGGGGCTAACATATAGAGAAAGCTAATGAAAGCCAAATTTATTGCAATATTCTTAGATTGAGACATTCGCAGGCAAAATCTGTTTTATTCTTTTTTGCATGACTTGATATCCTATAAGTTTCCAAAAACACTTAACTGATAAAGGTTTCCTTGCAGTACAAATACTATTATTATTATTATAAACTATTCTAGTCTTTAAAATGAGATGTACTTGAGTTGATTGAAAGAAAGATTATCATAAATCACTAGTCAGATATGAATGTTCATTTCTTTTCTTTTGAGCTCACATGAAGTTCAGTTCATTTGACTCAGATGTTATCATTGATGAGTTCAAGTAATCAAGGACAGAAAAGTCTAACCTCCCCATTAATCAGAAAGAAGAACATAATACTGAATAATCCAGTTAGTAAGGTGCCCAACACCTGACAACAATATGGACAAATACCCCCATCTTGACCAATCCTTAGATATTCAAGGGACTCTTTGGTCCTGTCTATGCACTTTTCCCCTTCTACATCGCTCTGTCTTGCCAACCATTGTAGTTTTCTTCTAGTCCATCATCTGTTTGCATCCTATGTTCCAAGTAGGAGACTTGCTGATCTTAGAGGAGCAGCTAGTCTTTATCTGGCCAGGACTAAACATTTGTTCATTTTATTGTCTCCAAAGTCATCATTTGAAGATGTTTATCCTCTAAATCATCACTAGAAAAACCATACAGTAATATCAACTGTTCTTATCTTGTAGTCATGGGAACATCTTCATCCTTCTTGCTCTTGTTTAACATTGTCATTGCTTTCTCCTAAGATTAAAACAGTTTCTGTTTTAACTGTTCTTCAGCCCAGGAAAACTACCAGTCACATGTCCTTAATGGCAGGAAAATCCTAGCCTAATTTGAAGGGACTATCTAGAAAGCAGAAATGCAGAGAATATAAACATCCAATCATCTTGAAAGAACAAGAGGATACTGAATGAATAAAAGAAACCAAAAACTTCTCTTTCTGGAATCAGAGAATGCTAAAGAATTAAAGGAATTGAAGTATGACTGGATATAAATACTGCAACATCTCTTTCACCTGCTCAGAAATTTTATCTTATATAAAATATATGAATGTCCAGCAGATAGCCCTTACCTCTATAGTCAACGCTACTTACATTGACACTGCTACCTTCACTGTCAACTGTGAATGCACCAAATGTTGGTTGACATTACTATTGTTTTCTTAATATTAAACATCAATCCAGAATATTTCCATTTTTCCTTTCAACTTAAGCTCTGTCAAATTTCTCTACTGTCAGGTAGAATGCCAGTTTGGTGTATTAGTTCAGGCACCAGGCTAGCAACTGGAGACCGTGAGTTCTTGTCTCACCTTAGGCATGAAGCCAGCTGGGTGACCTTGTGTCAGTCGCATTCTCTAAGCCCTGGGAAGCAGGCCATGGCAAACCACTTCTGAAATCTGGCCAAGAAAAATGCAGGCACCTGTGCAGACAGTTGCCAGGAGTCAATGCTTACCTAAAGGAGCACAGAAGCACACACATTTTCAGGTTAAAAGGGTGTGTCATCCAAACTGTTTCATTTGACCTTTGATTTTAATGCCAGTGATCTCATTCAGTTGTTCATTTTATAATATATTTGCTACATATACATTCTTATCTTATTCCCTTCATTATTGTAAAACATTCTGTCTCCAACCTCAGTTTTACAGTAGTTTCTAGTTCATTCTAAAGATTTTTTATATGAATAATCATGTGTTCTGGCACACCCCTTAGCCATTCCTGCAGTGTATCAGGCGCTGTTCGATACAATGCCTTACTCTATTCAAGGTAAAGCCAATTAAATTCCCTTGCTTTCCCCAGTACCCATTTTATGGATAATAATTTCCTAGTGTCCCTCTGCCTTTTCCAAAATCTACTTGTTTATGTGGTGTTTATCTCTCCCTGTCTGATTATTTGTACAATCTTAAGCAAAACATTGCTTGTGAGACAAATTAGTGCAATGGTTTGCTAATTTGCACATTCTATTGTATCTCCATTATTCAGTATGGGTTCTTTCACAATCTTCAGGCCACACGGTCTTGTACCACCGAGCTTTAAACAGCCAAGATGTTAATTCATCTATAGCGGGTGTTTTCCTATTTGACAGGTGATCTATTGCCTCTTGTGCTTCAGTTTCTAATGCAGCAGGTGCAGAAATAGATTCTGTGTCTTCTATTGTTTCTATCACACTCTAATCCTGTTTATAAAGGGTTTCCGTACTGACTTTCCACTTTCCTTTAATCTCATTTGTCTGTACTAGATCATTTACCTGATTATTCTTAAATAGCTAATTTACCTTAGACTGTCCTTTTCTGACTTTCCTCTATCAGTTAACATTCTTTTTTTGGGGGAGGGAATTGAAATCTGAAGACAAATGAAAGGAAATAGATGTAATCTCCAGAAGTACCGCACTCAAAACTAAAAAGAGGAACACTATTTCTCCCCCAAGGCAGCAGTCATAGAATTCCAATCCCTGTGCCCTGATAAGTAAACCAGGTTTAATGAACATTTTGCAGGTCAGGAAGAAAGGGGCCATTTTGATATTAGTAGGCAAGCTATTCCAAAGTGCAGCAGCCACAACAAGAAAAGCATGCTTTCAAGGTCCAAGCAGATTACAATTCATGAGAAAAGGGACTCAGAGCAGCAATCTTGGTCATCTTAATCTTATTGGGCATGCAGACGTTACTAACAGAAGGAGGTCCACAGATATCCAAGCCCTGAACAGTGAACCAGCACCCTGGATTGCACCCAGAAGCCAACTAGTAGCCATTACAGCTCTTGAATAGAGGAGTTACATAGGCACATCAAGGTATACACATCACTATTCAAGCCATCTCATTTCAGATTAATGTATCCTTGCTGTCTTAAACAATCAGAACAGGAAAAAGGAAATGCAATGTGAATTTAAGCTTGGCATACAAATTCTTTTCTCCCACCCACCAGTATGCTGATTACCTGTAACTATTGCCTTCAACTGACAACTTGTACATCTTGTACTATTTTTTTTGTATATTTGCTTTGGATGAATAAGTGATGCACCTTGAATTTGGTATATATTTTTGTGCTAGCAGACTATCTAGCATGTGTTATGTTTACATATATGACACCATTTCCAGCAGTATGAATGGAGGTATAGAACATTTGTAACAATGCTGAAAAGGTAATTCAAGTGCCTTCATTTCAAAGGCCAAATTTATGCCCATTATTTCCTCCTTTTCGTTTATCTGTATAACGTCAGCAACACTATTCTGAAAATGTAGATACTATCTACCATTCACTGTTAGCAAGTCCCAGCAGATAACATCCAAAGGGTACAATTATGCAATTATGAAAATTAATCTTGTCTCAGTCCCTCAAAAGACTGCATACAAACCACAAGAGCTCTTTAAAATGTCCCAGTCCATCCCAAAATTATTACATCTCTCATGATTCTCTTTAATCCTTCGGTGTTACTTATTGAAAATGTTCAAAAACCATAAACAAGCAACGGGAGCAAATATGTTCATTTTATTTGCATTCTATTCTCTGAACATTGGGAGTTTTTATCTTTTCAGGGGAGATTTTTTCCATGCTATCTGAGGGACTCCATATTTCTATATATGAAAGCTAAAGTTCTTGCTATTCCAGATGTTTGAATTAATCACAATCCAATAGCTCAACAGATACTGATATGCATGCATCATTGTGAACTGGGCTATAGCCTCAAGGACTTCAAAAAGGGATAAATTGTCAAAACCTGTGAGAATAAAAAACACTGGGACTGAGTTTCACAATCACCCTTTGAAAAAAAGCAGTTTAACCCTATTTCACTGGTCATATCATCAAGCGAAAACCTGAATCAAGAAAACCCTTTACCAATAATATTCATCAATAACAAATTCCCACTTATGGGAATATCTATCTAGTATACATGATGCATAAGTGGTTAAAATGTTGGCTTGCCTTATATGTTAACCAACGTCTCCTTCATAGATGATTGCTCCAGTAGAAATTGGAATACATCTGAACTCCAAACAGTTGGAAAAATACCAAGATGTCTTGAAGGAGCTCCTGACAGAGGTGTTGTCAGATACTAAGAATGGTACTACAGAAATCTTAAAATTGGCTTTTCTCTTTCCTTGGAAATTATCTAAGTCATGAGATTTCAGAAATACCTTGTGCCTTGTGTCACATTTTTACAAGGAGCTGTGTGGGTTCTGTGTTTTTCTTTTTAAGAAATAAATATCCCCCCTTCCCTACCCCCACAAATAATACACCAGTATATTGATGTTTGCATTAGCATAAAAAGTAGAAATAGTATAGATCTGTATCAGTAGCAGAAATCCCCCGTGTTTTGGAAGATTTTCAGCTATTAAAAATCATAGATGTTACCTAGCCTGCTAACGAAATGTTCAGAAACCAACCCACAAGCTCAGAGAACGAACCTTCACCCTCATAGAAATCATATGTCTGATGAAAGACAACTGTACTGTCAGTTTTCATCTTCTGTACTGCATTTCTAGTTAATTTTAGGCAACTTTCACTGAAGTTATAAGAAAATTTAAAACCTGTGATTACAATGCATTATGACTTGGTATCTTCTGCTTCAGAGTAGATATTGCATTTTTCTCACTGAAATTGTTACCAAATTTAGAAGTTAACTGAACTCTAAGCTTGCAGGTTGCTATAGATCATGCATAGACATTTGATGAGAAAGTACAATAAAATATGATTATCTTTCAGTTCCTGTACATTGGCATAAACATAATCATTTAAAAAGCTAACATACCAGAATCCAAATTGAAAGAAATTGTGTAAAACCAGGAATTAGGAAATACTAGATGGACAATTATATCAAAAGTCTCTACAGTGTGTTGTAGCAAAATGTTCCAAGTAAATCCATAGCCAGAGCAAGATTTTCAAAACTGTAATGATGGCTTCTTAATTAAAAATGTATATATCATACTGTATGCAAAGTTAGCAATAGTCTAAAGAAGGAAAATTGCAGTCCATCATACGTATGTGATTCCTACCATAATGTCACCTGATATCATGTACTTCTTTGTTTTGCTTTTTTAACTGAAAGATCAGGATGAGTCAAGCTGATGTCTGCACAGTATTAATTCACAATAATGGCTTTTGGCTGTTTCATCTCTGTAGCTAACTGATATTCTAAGAATTAGAAGACTGGAAGAATTTCTGCAAATATACAAGAGTCAATTTACTGGAAATGCTATTGTAAGGCACTGTACTGCAGAATAACAATATGTATACAAACCAATAAAATGTAAAGCTTCAATATATGATTCTTTGTTCAGTGTATAGTCAGAAAAATTTAAAAAGGCACCCAAGGATACAAAAGAAAGTTGTTGTTTCAAATAACTCTATATTTGTTTTCTAAATAACTTTCACTCAACACATCACTCTTGTAAACTCAGATTAATTCAGGTGCATTCCCATGCATTCTTATTTATGTATATATTTAATTCACCATAACTGAATCAGACTGTTTACAATAATTCAATGGGTTGTATTTCTAAGCAGACATCTGATCGGCTTGCGCTTCTATGACAATGAAACCAATTAATCTGATAGATAATACCCAACAGTATAGTATGTTATACATAATTCTGAAATTTCCCAAAGTGAATAACATTTCTGGTCTTTTCATATTCAATGTTCAACAAACCTTGTTGCTTAAAGTTTTTGCAATAATACAACCATCAACAATTCTTTTCCATTCTTATTTATTTGAACTATACAGTTTCAATATCATTTAATTCTTCCCTTCTCTTAACACGTGCACAGTTGACTATACCACAACATGTAAAATTTATGTATTTGTTTTGTATAAAATTATGTATTTATACTACAACATAGAAAATTTAAAACAGAAGAATCAGTCATCTTTCCTTCACTAGACAATGCATCCTCAAAATCCCTAACTTATAGAATTCTCCCATAACCAATAAAAAACCCACATTGAACCCTACCACCCATTATTTTTTATGAACATGTCCCTGCCCAAAGCATACCACCAACAGCATTCCAGTTGTATATACTGGATTTCCATCAATCTCCAGAAAACATACTTTTTCTTTTTCCAACTTCAACCAACAAATGAGGAAGTAGGATAGGGAAGAGATGGAGCAGCAGTGAAAAATAGTCCTCTACAGGGGCAATAGAGAGAAAGAGAGAAACAAAGGGAGCAAAGGACATTGTGTGGATGGTTTGGTAATGGGGGGTAATTCAACACATTTCCCAAAGAATAAGTAGTGCAGCTCAGATTGAATGTTTCTTCCAAACTTTTCATATGTAACCGTTCTTTCTCTAAAGATGTGCCATGCAGCTAATATTTAGGAACTATTGCTACATACTTTATTGTGCTGATTCTGCTCTTGAACTTTGGTATGTTGTGACCAAAATACCACTGCCATTCTTTATAAAGCCTGCTGAAAGTTCTTTATCTGAAAGCCTCATGTTTCAAAAAGAGGAATAGTGAGGACAATAGGGGAGAAAAGTGTGTTGTTTTTCAGATATGATCTGAATGTTTTCCAGTGCAACTGATTATGATGTGGCATAGCTCATTGTTCTGCTTACTAATATTATTAATAATTATAAGCTTTTGTATAGTAAAGAATAAAATGCCTTTGACATGCATCCTTCATTGGGCACAAGCTTGCACATATATACAGGTGATGAACACAGGAATAATAGATCTTTCTTAGAGGTTTGGCATACATGCTGTAAACTATAATAGACTCGGCAAACTTTTCAGCCAGTGGAAAGCACCATACAATCTTATAGTGATGCTGGTACCAAAATGTAAAATTAAAAATAACCAAGTCTAGAATGATTTGATTAGTTACTCAGAAACTATGCATTGCTACTCAAAAACTATTGTCAAAATTTTGTCCTTAACGGAATGAATTTCTAAGAGAGAAATAAGTTACCAAACTGAACCTGGGATAAAGACCAGTATTCCAATTCCATTAGAAGTGGAGATAGGGGAGGGACTGATGTATTGCTCAAGAAACAGCAAATGAACAGCAATCTTTCCAAGAACTGCACTAGACTATTCTCGATTGTGCTTCTTATTACCAAACAGTCTAGTGTCTCTCTTTTTTTTAAGACTTTGACTTCACATATGACCTTTTAGAAAAAATGGTTTTCTTCAGACATTTCATTACCAACTAGGTAACTTCATCAGTGTCAGATACAAACCTCCCATAAACTGCACAGCAGGATGGAAAATAGCCCAAGAGAGTGGGCAAAAAAATGATATGGCTCATAATCATGGATGCACACTCAGATTGAATAAGTATCAGCACATCATGGAAAAACCTCAAGGAGCAACTTGAACAGACTGTCACTCCTGAGCAGCTTGAAAGGCTGAACTAGCACAGATGATGTTACCCAGTTTGGTAATGAAACATCTGCAAGAAAACCACCAAGATCAGAGAGCACCAAGGAGCCCCCAGTTCAATCCTGAGCTACAAATATTCTCTTCTTCCAATACTTCACTTTATATTAATTGCTGACAACATCATTATAATAATAATAATAAAGTTGGAAGGGACCTTGGAGGTCATCGAGTCCAACCCCCTGCTCAGGCAGGAAACCCTATACCATTTCAGACAAATGGCTGTCCAGTCTCTTCTTAAAAACTTCCAGTGTTGGAGCATTCACCGTTCTGGAGGCAGGTTGTTCCACTGGTTATTGTTCTAACTGTCAGGAAGTTTTCTCCTCAGTTCCAGGTTGCTTCTTTCCTTGACTAGTTTCCATCCATTACTTCTTGTCTGCCTCAGGCGCCTTGGAGAATAGCTTGCTCCCCTTCTTTGTGGCAACCCCTGAGATATTGGAATCTGCTATCATGTCACCCCTAGTCCTTCTTTTCATTAAACTAGACATACCCAATTCCAGCAAACGTTCTTGATATGCTTTATCCTCAGTCCCCTAATCATCTTTGTTGCCCTTCTCTGCACTCTTTCTAGAGTCTCACATCTTTTTTACATCGTGGTGACCAAAACTGGATGCAGTATTCCAAGTGTGGCCTTACCAAGGCATTGTAAATGGTATTAATACTTACTTCACGTGATCTTGATTCTATCCCTCTGTTAATGCAGCCCAGCACTGTTTTGGCTTTTTTGGGCAGCTGCAGCACACTGCTGGCTCATATTTAAGTGATTGTCACTAGGACTCCGAGATCCTCTCACAGTTACTACTATTGAGCAGGTACCCCCTATACTATACCTGTACATTTGGTTTTTCTTGCCTAAATGTAGAACCTTACTTTTTTCACCATTGATTTCATTTTGTTAGATAGCGCCCCAATGTTCAAGTCCTGCCCAGGTCCTCCTGTATCTAAAGCCTGTCTTCTGGATGTGGCTATTCCTGCCAGCTTGGTGTCATCCGCAAATTGATGAGTTCCGCATCTATCCCCTCGTCCAAATCGTTGATGAGATGTTGAAGAGCACTGGCCCCAGAACAGAGCCCTGGGGCACCCACTGCACACTTCCCTCCATGTAGATGCGGTTCCATTGAGGACCACACGCTGAGTACGGCCGGTCAGCCAGCTACGAATCCATCTGGTGGTGATGCTGTCTAACCCACATTTTTCTATCTTATCAAGTAGTAGGTTGTGATCTACTTTATCAAATGCCTTACTGAAGTCCAAGTAAATTATATCCACAACATTCCTCTGATCCACTAATTTTGTCACTTGGTCAAAGAATGCAATAAGGTTTGTCTGGCATGATCTGTTTTTGACAAACCCATGTTGGCTTTTAGTAGTGATTTTGTTTGCCTCTAAGTGTTCGCTGATTCGTTGTTTGATTATCTTTTCCAGAATCTTCCCAAGTATTGAGGTCAGGCTGATAGGTCTGTAATTTCCTGGGTCTATTTTTTTCCCTTTTTTGAAGATGGGAACTACATCAGCTCTTTTCCAGTCCTCCGGTAATTCCCCAGTGCTCCAGGATCTTTGAAAAATATAGTTCAATGGTTCTGAGATCACATCTGCCAGTTCCTTGAGAACCCTGGGGTGTAATCCATCTGGTCCTGGTGATTTGAACTCGTCTAGGCTGGACAGGTTATTTGACATCTAGGTGGCACAGCTTTCACAGCAGTAACATTTGAAAGGTAGAGAAAGCAAACTCTTTGACAAATGACATGGGTGCCACAGATTAAATCAATCCAATTTCATACTTTCAAGTTAAAGTAAAATCTTCTGTCATTCTGAATTGTTGAGAAATCAGAGCACTGCTACCAAAACAGCACATACCCCGCCCTTCTGCTCTCTAGTATGGATGCTAGTTTTCAGGGAATGCTTGTATTTAACTGATAGCAGCAATCCACAGTGATAGCACTGTTTCCATGTTCATTAATGTACTCAGTAGTATTTACATACCATTTCACTCTCCAGTATAGATTCAAGCAGAGATAATATTCATAGAAATAACAGAATAACAGAATAACAGAATTGGAAGGGACCTTGTAGGTCTTCTAGCCCAACTTGCTGCTCACGCAGGAAATCATATAGGGTTTGGTACAGTTGTCCAATCTCTTCTTAAAAACCTTTTAAAAAAGTTTAATAAATTTTTGGTTAGGTGGAAATCAATTCAAAGAATTCTGGCAGTTTAAAATTATGGACATTTATTCATCCGTTCAAACATTCATCCAGTTGGTATTTGACTTTTCTATTCAAGCAATACTTGTGTTCCTTTCCACCAATATGAAATAATATGAGTCTCCTCCAATTTCTACCTCTCAAAGGAAGATTTCCTAAGGAATATAATTAATCTCTCTCAAGAATACAACTGATTTTGCAAGAAAATCACTTTTTTCAGTGTTCAAAATATGAAGAAATACCCCTTCTCTCATTCTCTCCTCTGGCATAAGCTTTTATTGCAAACATAGATGTAAGTTGAACTGTGCCTGCAGCCTCTGAACAATGGGTAGCCAATGGTCTGCAGATCCTGTGTCTTGCTGAGCCCTAGGAAATCCCACCCATTTTTCTCACTGCTCACCTGCAAGGAGCTCAGTGGAGCGCAGGTTAAGATTTTCAGAGCTGATCTAAATCAGTGATATCACTGATTTTATCCTCCCTAATCCCAAATGTTCAATACCCCAAAATATGTTTTTTACATTAATTGGGGATTTTATGGGGGGGTGGGAGGAATCTAGCACCATAAACAATTATAAATTGCTAGATGTTCAAATTTAAAATGATGCTATATTTTTTTTAAAAAGCTTGTAATGTAATTTTAATAAAACAATATCACTTTTAACCGTGCATTTGCCTAGCAATATCAATCCTTATTCACTTGACATAAATGGTTGTTTTTGCAATTCTTTGGCTACAGCTGGTCCCTTCAGATTAGGCTGGCTTGATTGCACCTTCAAGATGTCATACTGTATTTTAGCCATTTTTGTATATAAGCATAATGTTCCCATTCCTTAGCGTTTTGCCATTTGCCTCTTTCTGGCACTTTTTCCTATAATGAGCCACAACAGAAAGCAGACTGCAGTCCCCATCTGTATGCAAAGCAACTCAGCTTGCTGTTCAGAAACTCCTTTTTCCTCTCTCCCAATCATCAGCATTCAATTGTCCTCCCATCAGTTCCAATCATTCTTTTTCACCAGCAGCAGCTCATCCAGTTTCCAGGATAGCAAACTCCATTACTCTAAGAAATACATGGGTAGCTGCAAACAGGCCACTGAAGAAATTCATCTCCCTCTGTCCACACCAGATAGTCAAAGGAGAAAAAAAGGGAAATGTCACTAAAAAACCTGAGGAGATGGAAACAAAAGCAAAATCTCATTCACCATCAGCTTTAAAAATAATTAATCAGACAAAGCAAAACATCAGAATGACAGCTTCCCCTCTACATCTCATATGAAGGGTTACACAACAGAGGAAGCATACCAAATTTTCAGTAATTTTCCAGTTAAATACAATTCATACTGAAGACCTTCACATTTCCGAGGCACTGTTGCACCATGTTTTTTTTCTCCTGCCCCTCGCAATTGTTGCTTCGTTTCTAAACCCAATACAATATTCAGTGTGTTTATCATATAATCCAATTCCATACACCAATGAATAGCATTGTAATTTCAAGTGGAGGAAGAGGAATTTAAAGTTCATCTGTACTCATGCAAACTACAGATTGCTTTTCCCTAAAATCATGACCTTATTGTCAAAGAAGAAAAACAGAGAAAATCATGAAATTCCTGACATATACTATATGCTTTCCCTACTTTTTACTCCAGAGTAATATCTAGTGATAGAGTGACATGGTGGCCTAATGGTAAAGACTCTTACCTCCCACTTGGAAGGTTGAGAGTTCAATACTAGGTAGCAGCAGATGTTTCCTAGGCAGTGGCCCCCAAACTTTTAGGCACCAGGGACTGGTTCTGTAGAGAGAGGTTTTTCTGTGGACCGGAGGGGGCATGGTTTCACATGCTTCCTGCATCCCACGGATGGGGCTTCGTTTCTTTGTGTGACCTGGTTACTGGCATGCCACAGACTGATGCCAGTCCGTGGATCAGGGGTTGGGGACCCCTGTCCCTAGGGCACAAAGGAAAAATATCTCCTGCAAACTCTGTGTGTCATCAGGAAGGGCATCTGGCCAGTAAATGCTCAACTCCATCCAGTTGCCCCAACTCTACCTCGAATTAAGGGACCACAGAGTCATAAATAGGAAGTTTTAATATCTAGTGATGCTGCTAGATTAGAATATATCTCACTCAATAATGCTTAGTAAAACAAGCAATAAAAATGATCTGAAAAATGATGGTAAAGTGAGAGAGAAATAGTAACAGAACAAATGGTCATAGAAACTACCATGTTCTTCTTAGGTGAGCCTGATGTTGCAACACAAAGATTCTTGCATTCGTTTTCCAACAAAACGAAATGATACAACAAACTTGGAGAAACTTGTAAATTCATTTTTGTCAAGTTATCAGTGTTCAAGTGCAACATGAGTGAGATTTCATGAAGAAGTAGCTAGGGGCCAACGGTTATACAGGTAATCCTCAATTTACAGGTTGCTGTAGTATGTTTGTGCTTGTCTGAATAAAGTTCTCACACAGCTCCTTTTGAGGGAGGTTGGGTTGTTATTTTGGTAACAGAGCACTTGGTTAGTATGGATTATTTTTAAGATTTGCATTTCTAATTTGCCATCATCTCCTCTTCTGATGAGAATATCCAATAAGCATAGTGTGTTTTCTTTTTCCTTTGTGAATTTTGAACATGTGCCTACTCTAGTTGCTCCTTTTTTATTTTGATATAGATGTTGTCTACATACCAGATTCATAGTTTTGGTTGTATATGTAGGAGTACTATAATTTCTAGATGCTACTTTACAATCTCTACTAAGAGTCCTCAGAGCTGTGATCCCATGGTGTTCCTCTAATTTAGGGTATATCTGTCCATCTGTCCATTACCTGAAAGCAGATAGTGAAGCAGAAGTTTATGAGGTCCATGATTCTGGGTATTTCAATCTTAATGTATTTGGTTAGATTGGGTGTGTTGTGTAGTACCGCTGCCATGTTTTCTTTCACTAGTTCTGGATCTATGGATGTGAAGAGTGCTGTGACATTGAATAAAAACGTAATTTCCTCTTCTATTTTTATTTTCTGGAGGCATGGTAGTGAATTGCTAGAATATTCACTCCCATTGGGCACCTCTGCCCAACTAGTCAGGGCAGGCTGGCTCCTACAACTGCTGGTATTTCCACAATATATCAGGTCACTTCTGTTTTTAGCAGAACTCAGCTGTTTTGTTTTGAATACCTAATTTTATATCATACAATAGAGGACTATTTCTTCATTCCTGGCTAGTAAAGAAAATGTCTCTAATAAGTTCAGGAATAATAGCTTGTTAAATAGTTCCAGAAGTTTGCAAGGAAGATTTATCAAAACTACCTAAAACAAGTACATTCCAATTAAAAGATATACGTTTTATCAGTCAGCTCACGGAAATGCTATCAGTTATTATACATCAAAGCCAACTGCATACTAATAAGGATATACTTTTATTCAATCTATTAACTTTTTCCCTTCTTGGGTTTCAAATTATCAATATTATTTACAGTAAGTGGGCCAGAGGGCAAGGAAGTTGAAAGCTGAGAAGGCCACTCAATACATTTATATAGCAGTAAATCCTATTGAATTTTATAGAATTTGCTTCTGTGTAGATATGTGCAGAATTACATTGTGAACCACTCAGAGTTGGTTTGGAGTTAGGCAACATTGAAATCAAATGAAATAAATAAATAACAAATACAATTTATGATGTCAAGAATGCAATTCTAGAATAAAATATTTTATTAGATTTGAAAACATGTGAGTGGCATGGTGGCCTAGTGGTGAAGAGGCTTGCCTCCCATTTGAAAGGTTGAGAGTTCAGTCCTAGGTAGTGGCAGATGTATCTCTCTTAGGGCGCAAAGAGAAAATATCTACTGCAAACTCTGTGTAGGCATCAAGAAGAGCATCTGGCCAGTAAACACTCAGCTCCATTCAGTTGCCCCAACTTATATGAAAACATACTGCACAGTTGATTGATTGGGTTCCATCAAGTCAATGTTGACTCTTAGAAAGCACATGGATAGATTTTCTCCATGGTTATCTGTCCCTAACTTACTACTTCAGGTCTTCCAACAGTGCACCTATCACCACTGTAATTTAATCCATCCACCTTGCTTCTCTTTCCCTCCACACTGAATAGTTAGCTTGGCCCTATTTCTCTGCTTAACTCGGGCTCTTAGAAGGCTGTAGGCCTAACTATTGCACTCAGTGAAATGGAAGAGGCATTTTAATTTTACATTTATAGCATGATTGCTCCATATTATTAGCTGTCATCATTTATGTATTGCAATCTGATAATGTATATGGGTTTCGGCTAGTCAGTTAAATGATGAAATCTCCCATCGCTTTTGTCCATGCATTGTGTGCATTCTCTACTAAAGGGCTGGAAGTCATGTTACAATGGCTTGATGCTGCCTTTGTAATTTTAACAAAAGCCTACGTGCTTCTAGACTTCTTCCTAGGTTACCCCTCAACAAGAAGAAATATTTAAGCTAGCTTCCATGAAATGTACTAACATACCAACAAAACTGATAGCTGACTATATCATTTGAAGTTGTTCTTTTGTTTTTTACAAAATTCCCTTTGGTAAAGAAAGTTGAAATAAGGCTTGATCTGATGTCCTAAATCAGAGTACAACTTAAGAGCAAAGGGGTCCTAAGGAACCAGAAGTCACACAGCCAACTTCCTCTTATTCTAAATGTATTTCTTATAGTCAAAGGGACAACTACTCATGGAAGTAGCACCAACAGGCAGCTTTTAATCAGCTGCAATTTTATAAAGCCTCTGTGTTCTCCTCTTACAATTGAGTCAAGCAAAATGCAATGACATTTGTCATGCCTCAAAGATCTTCACACTTCTTAAACAGAAATATAAACTGTATTAATAGGAGATGGATATTTCTCCGCTGATGGAATATTACAGCAGTCTAGCGATACCTCTCAGCTAATAGTCTGAGTTGCTCTGATGACTCAAAGGGGTGTTATATAAAAACTAAATAATACATTCAGCATATACAATTCCATTCCCCCTGAGGCAGCATTTAAAATTATTACAATTTATATAACTTGGGAGAATAGATAGAGGATGTTTTAAATGAATAATTGAAAAGAATCTATAAAATGAGGCAATATGGCCTACTGCTATGTTTCTAAGACTGAATATTTTCAAAAATGCAAGGTTTTCTCTTTTTTTAATTTTTTTCTTTATTTTAATATGCTGGGAACAAAGTAGTATGCTTTTGAAATTGCCTGGGTAAGCTTCCAGCAATCCTTACTTAATGAATGTTCTGTCTAATATCGGTGCTGAATTCTCATTTGGCAAGATGAGAAAGGAGCTGAATTCCATAGAGAGGACAGACCTTTGTGACCTCATACTAACCTGCAGGACAGTGTTTCTCAACTTCAGCAACTTTTAAGATGTATGGACTTCAACTCCCAGAATTCCCCAGCCAGGGGAATTCTGGGAGTTGAAGTCCATACATCTTAAAGTTGCTGAGGTTGAGATACACTGTTTCAGGAAATCCCAGCAGACTCTTGCATAAAAATCTATTAGCTATCTTACAACAAGTCAAAACTTTGAACCACCATTCCATTAGAAACAGCTCTCTGGGGTTTTAGGCTGGAGCTTTATCAGACCCATTTGGGGATACAGGAGAATGAGTCTTGGTTAAATCAGGTACCACAGAGCCACAATCCCTCATAGGAGCCTTAGATAGGGTAGAAAGCCACCTCTCCATATACCCGTGATAGATACAATACCATCAGTTGCTCCTAGAAGCACGAGGCCGAAGAGACACCAGCCTGAAGATGACGAATGAGACTTCGTCGAAACGTCGCCAAGACACTTCCAATTTTACGTGGGAGAAAACCCGAATTACCAAAGACCTACATACAAACACCCGTGAAAACCTCAGAAAACAAATACCATCAGTTCTATATACCAGCACTGAACAATTCTTTTCCAGATTGACAACTTAATCAATAATAGTAATAAACCTGTATGTTCGAGTCATTTATGATATCAGACCCATCCATAGTATATATTTCATATATTTCCCCAAGAATTCTTTTGCTAAGATTTATAGCAAGACAAGGCAATGAATAGTACATATTAACATCTCTACCTAATACAAAATAAGTAAAAAAGAAAATGCAATTTAGTGGTTTAAGGTTATGCATTTTATATATTTTTTCATAGTGTTGACAATGCAGACTGCAAACAATGACTCATAGTTCACAGCTTTAATAGCTTTCATGAAGAATAAGGTTCTTCCAATTTAAACATTCTCCTATAATCTAATTACTATAAGACGTCCATAATTCTCAAAAACTGTAAATTTAAATTTAAACTTATAGAGAGTAAAATATAAAACCCCATAAATAATTGCAAATAAAAACCTGACAGAAAACTTAGCTCCCCCCATATTAAATATAAATATAAAATGTGTAGGTGGGAGAACTCATAATTTCAGAGCAGTTTTAGTGAATGCAAATGAAAAGATGCTGAATGCTAATAATTTATCAAAGCTCTGAAAAAGTAAATCTATAAAAACAAAAGGGTTATACAGAAAAATGGAATTTTATTATCGGTTGGCATTACCTAAGACAGGGGTCCTCAAACCTGGCCACTTTAAGACTTGTGGACTTCAACTCCCAGAATTCCCCAGCCAGCATGGCTGGCTGGGGAATTCTGGGAGTTGAAGTCCACAAGTCTTAAAGTGGCCAAGTTTGAGGATCCCTGACCTAAGACAAGGATTGTACTGATTGTTATTGCTAGGAAATTTATTCTAGAATCAGTGCAATTCCAGAGACTGCTATCTCAGTCACAGAACTTTGAGGGTTCCCAGCAATGACTAAGAGTCTGGTTTTAGGATAGTCCTCAATTCACAACCACAACTGAAACCAGAATTTCCATTGTTAAGCAAGGCAATTTGTGTTAAGCCCAATTTTATGACCTTTTTCACCATGGTTGTTAAATGAATCACCATAGTGGTTAAGTGAAACATGTGGTCGTTAAGTGAATGTGTCTTCCCCCACTAGTTTTGCTTGTTGGAAGCTGGCTGGCAAGGTCACAAATGGTGATCACATGATTCCGGGGCATTGGAACCCTTGTAATTCCATGGAGATGCTCCAACGGATGTATCTCCTGGGACCAGTTGTAAGAGTGCTGTTGTAACTTCAACAGTCGCTAAATAAATGGTTATAAGTCAAGGACTACCTGTATATAAACCTTTCGGCTCTGGTGTAATTTACAGTTGAAGCATTATCAAAAGTAACAAGGGTGGGGGGGGTTGTTTTTTATTCTCTGTATGTTGGGGTTTTTATTTTTTGTAAGCCACCTAGAGTTACTGAAAGTGAGGGGGCAACAAAAAAATTCTCTAAATAAATAAAATAAATAAGAGTTGACCAAGTCCAGCAACTGTTACAATAGTCGCCATTAGCCAACAAGCCATTATTCAGAAAGTACCTTTGGGTATGAAGGGACTCCAAACTGATGACGCGCTTGACCCCTCCCTCGGGCTCAGCCTGGTCATCTCTTATACCTGGCTTCTTTCTCATCGATCATTGACTTGACTGAACTACAGTGAACATATACAGTAAATAAGTGTATGGGATTGGGAACAATGACTAATGCCTTCACAAAGCTGGGTTCTTTGTAATTTTTTTTAATAATACTAATAATAATCCAGCCTAATTTGTTACAGAATCCAGGAGCAAGAGCCATAATTGACTGCTGAAGAATAATATTATGCAAAATTGTTCAGTGGCATAGTAATGATTGGAAAGAAATTGTGCTGGGTTATAGCTGAGATAATTCATTTAAAGGACTTTGAGAGTACTGCAGAGCTTGCAATCTACTTCATAAAACTGGCTTGTAGTAAGTGGCTCTATAATAGGTTTGCAATCAAAAGATGTCATAGCAGATAGGTTATATGCATCATTTATCACTTCAGGAAATAGTTATCTCACTACAAACCCATTTAACAAAGCCTGGAGATGAACCTTAAGTCAAACTGCACTCTGGTGATGATGAATTGAGGTTGCTCAACCTCCTGGCCCAGTGAAAACATAAAATTAAAAGGTTGTGTTGGAGCTCAAGTGTCAGAGCAAAGAGTAGCTCTCTTTGCTCCAGCAACACTTCTGTAGGAAGGTCTGCCTCTTATTCATGATACTGAAAGTGAACAGTCATTAAGTCATTATGAGAAACATTAGTCACTATTTTTGCATGATCTTTAATTAAATTCCAATATTAAGCAGCAATATCTCTGCTGTTTTCATTTATTTTTTTATAGATATCTCTATAACTCTGATGTACTAAATGTAATTTTCAAATCACTGCTTCATTTTTTTTCATTAATTATGAGTCTTCTAATCCCTTCCCCAAAGGAAAAAAAAAGTCCAGGCCTATATGTCCTCTTAATTCAATACTAAATAATCAGATTTTGTCTATACTAAGTGGGAAATCAAGGAAGGGAATCTAGATGAATTTCTTTCAGAATGCCATATGGAGGATCAGATTTGTAAACAGGCAGTGGAATCAAGCAATATATCTGTATTATTCTCCACAAGTCCCTCTTACATTGTTTATAATGAATCTTTCTCCCTAAACCCACTCCAAAATTTTTATTGATATTTTCAAAATAAATGTCATTGTCTGGTGAATATCTGATACTACTTCATGCTGACATTTGTACTGCACTACATTCATATCTGACACTAAATTTATAGTGTCAGATATGAGGAGAAATATTCTTGGAAGAGAACAGGTTATATTTTCCCTTACAATAATCTCTTTTTGAAAAATACATGATTATGATATGTATTTGGAGTTTTCAGGGTGAAGTACAATATGTAGTAGAAACTTGCACAACACAGCAGGGATGTACGGTGGTCCTTATTACACACACACACACACACTACAGATACAGTAAAATTAGATTCAGAATACAAAGGCACAAAATAAGAGAAATCCATAAAATAATTCAACAAAAAGATCCTAATCCACATCTACCTCTTCATTGCTATATTTTTTTTTCTGATTCTCCAATCCTTTGCCAGATATGAGGTTTTTTTTACCTGGTTGAAGAGTATGTCTCTCCCACAATGTACAATGTATAAGGAAAGAATAAAGGCAAAGTGGAATTTCCTTATTCTTTTTTAAAACTCTCCAGAAGAGAGAGTTCCGGATAATGATAGAGTTGATGTTGCTGAACTCTGTTGGCCTAATGGCCTGATAGCCTGATGGCCTGTCTCCACTCTCTGAACTGGAAGATCCAGTTTGAGTTTCTTTTAATGCTTTTGGCACTGGACTAGGGAGGGCTCAGAACTGGTCTTCAAAGTTGCAGCCATTGCAGTATCCTTGTGGTCTATGATCATCATTTGCTCCATAGAGCATGTCCACAATTCCACCCCACCTGCACCCCATACCACCAGCCCTTCCATAGCTCTCACCCATTGGCTTGCTTTCCTGGACTCTCACCTTTTCCAACACATGAACACCCACATGGTTACTGTACAATGGCAACCTGGATTTCTGGGACAGTTGTCACTAAGTGATGTGATCATAGAATATTGCACTTTACAATCACATTACTTAGCAATGGAAATTCCAGCCTCAATTGTTGTCATAACCCAAGGGCTTCCTGCATTTATTCAAAGGATTTGTATAGACACTCATAGAAAATAACTCTGGAACTGCTTAACAACAGATAAACAATACAGCACATTAAAACTCTCTCATACCAACAAGTGCCATCAGAGTCCCATCACAAAACTTAAAATTCCAGGCCCATTTCCCCTCCTGACCCACTGCTAGGGGAAAAGCAGGTCTTCCTCAATCCTACCAGATGGCATTTAAGGGTGGGGACCTGGAATGAACCCACACTCCCCCATAGTCCTAAAACTACATTTATTTTTACTTGATTAAGTTCTTTACTATTGCAAATCTTACTTTGCCCTGGACTAGGTTATAAGCTGTATTTCTAAGAAATAAAATTTCCTGACTGTTGACTGTGTGTAATATGCAGTACATTTCACACAATGCCATACCATTTCTGTCTTTAAAAGAGTGCATACTCAGAATGACAGGGATTGAAAAATAATAAATAAAAAATTGTCTCTATCACAGGGCTGTCATATCTTTAGTATAACAGGAGTATCCCTTCCACTTTGAAAATACCACAATCAATTTATAAATCCATATTCCTTTCTTCCTAGATTGTAGCAAATTGAACAGTTAATGGCATATTTGAATGATACAAACTGGAAAAAAACATTATAGAGCTATTTCATTAAATAACATCTTGGGGTATTAATATTTGTGCCACAAGAAGAGGAAAGAACAGAAGAAGAAAACAAAATGGGATGACAATGATAAAAAGATATATTCCATAAGCTGAATATTCCATGGGCACTATGACAAAAGTATATTGTGATACACTGCTCTAAACCAAAGTGGCAAAATAACTCTTCCTCTTCTGCAAAGAAGATACACACTCATATGTGATGAGTTGCACACTTGCAGCCTACCTTGATATCATTTGCAGCCCACCCTAATACCACCTGCAGCTCTCCTTGATACGATGGGATCTTAAGCCATCTTTGAAAACAGCCAATCAACTTTGCAAACATTTTGCAAAGCTTCCTCTATAGCTCCTGATCTAGACACCTTTTCCCTGGCAGGAACTTCTACTTGATCCACCTCTAATCTCTGAGTTTCCCTCTTCTTTTCAAAAGCCATCCTATTTCACTGAAAGGAGGAGCTCTCCCAACAGTGGCCAGCTGGATTTTCTTATTTTTATGTTTCTTCTCTTGTCACAAAAATTTAATATGGCTAGCTGAATAACAGTGCAAGGCCAAAAGAGCTGGGGCTAATCTAATCATTAGGGGGTTAGATGAATTTCCTAAAAGCAGATGCCACAAGAAGAAGATTCTGTTCCTGTTCAGATGACATGTTTTAATGTAACGGATAAAGTTACTCTCCTGCCAGATCTAATATGATGAGTAGAACAGGAACAGGAACAGGAACAATCAGGAACAGATACAATCAATGCCATTTCAGTCCTGTGCCCTGGCCTGAATCCCAATTGAAAGGGGCCCAGATAATCCATTTCATCCAAGGTAAGGTAAGGTAAGGCTGGAGACTAAATGAAAATTGTTTATTATGGGTGGGTCTCACAATGGTTACTTGAGGAATGAGTGAACCACCACTTCTTTAAAGATTGGTAGAACCACCTTTTCTCAAGAAGATTCAGTCACCTCCATAAGACCTGCTTCAAGGCTAGAATCCACCTTCGGAATGAATCCAGGCAAATTTATCTGAAAGATGGTTAGCATATCCCTTATAGGCACATAGTTATCTTTCATCAACCATTCTCATTCATTTAATCACTTTTTCTAACTCTTCTTGTTCCTACCTATATATTCATGATACCTTATCAAGTAACTTTTCTTTCAGCAATTTTTTTCTAAATTTATCCCTAGTTCTTTCATTATCACCATTCACTGGAACATAATATGTAACTATAATTCACCATTCTTATTTTCAGATGCTTCTACAACAATCTATATGACATAAATTCTTTCATTCTAACATATATTATTTGTCTTTCATTCATAATTAAACCTACATCTTTACTCCCCTGTATAAATTTATTAACGCTACATCATTACCTTCATTTTGATCTATTACAGCTCCTTTCTCTTAATCTTACATATATATAATGTTCTTGTATTTCGTTCAGTGCAACAAATAAAGACCAACACCATCCAATATGGTTTTGGCCAACTGAGGCTTTCATAAAAGTCCAACAGCTTTCATTATATCCCTTCCATATGTAAGCATACATTCATGTCAGTTTTCAAATATATTCCACAAATGCAAGCAAAATCTAGTGTTACTCCTAGCTTACTTATCCTATGCTAAGATATTTTACACTTCAAAGCTCGGAAAATATATATATTTGCTAAAATGTCCAGAAAAGAGAGAGATTACCAGACCATTTATAGTTTTGGACAGACTAATAATGGATAAAATAACCCTGCTCTCACTGTTGATAATTATTACTTGCATTCCGTAAATTTATACTATACAAAGAGCCCTTTCATAAAATGCTTTAAAACTAAATCTTTATATATTCTGTAAGAAATAGACATGCTCCTGTGTAAGTACCCATAATAAGCTGCCCAGTCACTTTTTAGAGGGGGGCAGCATATAAATTATGTAAATAAATAAATACTGTATTTCACTCTTAATCTTTGTGCAACGCATCTGTATCGTATGCATGAATGTAACTGACAGATAAGAAACCTAGCTGTGGGATTTATAAATAGAAATTAACCATCTTCTTTTAAATTTTACATTTCACTGATAATTTTTGTAAAAATTCTTAGTTTACATAGCAAGCTTCTTCAGTGTGATCTGTCATGTAAAGAGAGTGCGTTTCTCTTGGCCGGGTTTATAATTTTTAAAACATATTTTATAAACCAAACGGACGCTTCTCATCCCAGCACGGTCCGATTTTGACCTTCTTGATATGACGGCGCAAAACGTAAGGGCTGAACTCGTCTAGACTTCTGTAAAAAGGGCAGTTCGAAGCTTTGCCACTACCGAGATGGCGCTAGTACTTCCTTCGTCGGCGGTACCACTTCCGGGTTGTGCAGGGTCTCGATTTCTTTCTCTCTCTCTTTCTCTCCTCTCTCTCGCTCTCTCTCTGGCTATGGCCGCAGCGGGGCTGTCGGATGCTGAGTTGCGGGCAGAACTGCTGTCCCTTGGCTACCAGTCGGGCCCGATTACCGATTCAACCCGAAAACTTTACGCCAAGAAACTCACCCGTCTGCGGGCTGAGGTGGCGGCCGGACTTAGGAGCCGCATCAGCTCCAGAGCGGTCCCTCCGAGCCCAAGTAGCTCCGTGAGGCCCGCAGCGGCCGCCCAGATTGGCCCCAAAGCGACTCCCCGGGCCCACATCTTGGTTAGGAGGGAGAGTGAGGACGATGAGAGCGACGACGAAGAGGAGAGGAACGACTACGAGTCGTCGCGCAGGGAGGGAGCGACAGGGAGTAGAAGGCTTGCTGAGAGGAACCATTGGCCTACAGAGACTACTTTAACTCCGGAGAGGATCCACTTGCCGGCTAGAGAGGTGGATTTACCTAGCAGCCCCTGGAGGCCAAGTACAGGATTCGTTTCAAAAAGAACCCAATTAGAGGCTGATGAGGGCTTTACATCCCCCTATCAGAGGGGGACAGTGGCAGGTAGATTAACTTCTAGTGCCCCATGGAGACCAGCTCCCTCCAGCGAAGGTTTAAGCTCTGGCAAGTGGTGGGAAAAGGAGCAGAGCCTGAACCCCAGCTCTTCTTGGAAATCAAGGACAGGAGAAAGCACTGGAGGGTTGAGTAATTGGGGCTGTTACACAAGCCAGAGATGGACAGCTCCCAGCCCCTCAGTAACAGAGAGAAACGGAGAAGAATTAACCTATAGGCTGCCAAGAAGAGGAGAGAAAGAAGGAGCTTCCAGAAATACCAAAACGGTCTTGGGGACAAGAGCAGAAAGAGATTTAAGTTTTGGCACCCGTTGGGACGGGACTCAGCAATATGTAGGTCAGAAATACCAAGGTCGGAGCCCTGGAAAAAAGGGCAAAAGTCTAGAATTTTATTTGTCCTGGTTCCTGTGGGTGGCAACTTTAGTGCTACTGGTAATTTTCTTGGGCATCCTTTGGGTCAAGATGATGGGACCTGCTCAACTGGAAGAGTCCATGGAGAATTGTACGTGTAGTATTTAACCCTCTTGTAAAGATACTTTCTCTCTTTTTTTCCAGTCTCAATTCTATCCTCCTTGCATCATAGTTTAATTATTCCATTTATGGATATATTGCATTTACAAGTAAAATTGGCTTCAGACCTTTTAAGGCTAATAATGAATATGAGCTATGATGTTAGGGTTTTTTCGCAGAACATTAGCTTAGAATGACCTTCCTATTTATTATACCAATTATTTTAGAGACTTTATGTTATTTTGAGAGCTTAATATGTGTGCTTACCCATATTACTTCAAGTGGACTGCATAGGAAAGCAGAGTTTTAAGTAGTTCTTATTGAATATTTGTTTCAGGATATCAAACCACTACTACAGAAATCTAATAATTACTTCAACAAGGAGAGTCCATGATTATTGAGCACACAGTAAGAACACTTTGTTTTTGCAAAAGTTTTTAGGGAAAAGTGTACCTACTGAGTACAAATAGTTTTAAACAGTGCCCCTGTTTAAAGAAAAAAAAAGTAGCATTCATTTCCATTTTGCAAAGAATGCAAGATTGGGCCCTGATGTCAATAAAGAACCTATCTGTGGGGAGGCACCCACCCAGCAATCAAGAACAAAGCTAGTCTAGAGTCATTGTGCAACCTTAAAAAGGAGCAGAACTGGTCCTCCCTGAATTCCTTGGAATTTTATTTCATTGCTCCCAAGGGACACCTGCCAAATTGGGAAGATCCCTGTATTATAAGCAGAATATAATAAAACAGCTTGAACTTTATGTGTGGGCTTGG
Organism: Azemiops feae; assembly: GCA_023970755.1. Lineage (NCBI taxonomy): Eukaryota > Metazoa > Chordata > Lepidosauria > Squamata > Viperidae > Azemiops > Azemiops feae. The sequence goes on from JALGBA010000019.1 coordinate 590,120, forward strand.
CGGTTCACAGCTGACACTGTCTCAGTAATTAACTAATGTGGGTATTAGTATATTTATGACTGGACAAGCTATAAGCTTTTGTTAATACAATATGCATATTTTTCTTACAGTAGAGTAGCATAAGTTTCTGTCAAAAATTATGTTTTAAGACATAAAAATTCAAGAATTGAAATTGCATTTTAATGTGATCCCAGATAACCTTCTAAGTAAGTGACTGTCCTTATTTTGACATGAATACAGAATATGACTTATTTGCTTGCTTAGTATCATTGGTATGTGAATAGTTTCCTTTAAATTAGTGGGATTAGTTGCAGTTTAAGATTTAGTTTTTACACATTCCACAAGGCCTATTCAGTAGAATGGCCATTTTCAAGAAACATGTCAAATTCACACATACTGTTAAAAAATAGGAATAATATCTATTTTCTATATGCTTTGGCAAGTAACTTAATTATTTATTTTCATTCACAGTAAAACTGTTGACCGTGGATTGTGAAAAAAGCACAGATGTTGTAAGTAAAGAGTCATTGAAATTTAATTCTTCACCATGGTGTGTTAGTCCCTTAATATTAGGGATGAAAGTATAAATAAGCCTGTTCCATTTTCCACATATAATTTAATAATTCATTGATATGGGAATTAAATGATTTTTGTCAGGTTAATATAAAGAAGCATTCAAACGCTATAAATCTATAGTTCTGCAGAGTTAAATCCTTGTCTTTATATAAATATGCTTTAATAATTTATAAAAACAATGTTTTTTGTCAAGGATTTTATCAGTTTCTTTTCAAAGCAAGCTAAAATAGAGTTGGCAGTCTTAATATCTGTTGTGTGTGGCTGTAGTTCCAAGTCAGTCCACAGTACATAGCTGAAAAAGACAAATCCCAATATAGAATTGTATTTAAATTGCTAACTCTGTAATTTTGTAATATCGTGCCTAAACTATATTTTTTTAGGTTCAATCTTGTACAGTATTTGCACTTTGGATATTATGAAGGGGACCAATACATACTAAAAGTATTTCCTGTTACCATGCAAAATGATTCAATAATTTAAAAGAGCTATTTACTGTTCTTTTCCTCCTCCTCCTCCTCCTCCTTTTTCAGTACTGTCAGGAAAAACAAGAAAAAATTACAACAATCATATTGTATGAGTTGTACAACTATCTTGCAATTCAAGCTGGTAAGTTCTGATCAATCAGTATAAAAATGATTATTTCTATCAATTGGGATATTTTCAGATTAAATATAAATACAGTTTTATATGTGGTGAATATAAGGCATGATAGATCAGGCTTTAAGGCAGCATTCTGTTTCTGTAATGATCATCTGTATATCTACTAGAATATAGGACATAATGGAACTGGATCTCCACTTTTGCTTGGACTAATTGGAATTAAGAGACATACTGCTTGGAGTGCTAAAAGTAATAAAGAGCTATTCTGACTTAGAATCAATGATACCCATGATTTTTTGAATCCCAGGTTAAAGCTACCCAAGATGGCAGCCTTGGCTAATATTTAATTATGTGCTAGGTAGAAAAGTACTTCCTTTTATCCTTTCTGAATGTCCCACCATTTAGTGTCATTTTTCACACGGTTATCTTTTTATACATATGATAAAAACTAATATGCAATTTAAAAAAGAGAAAAAGAAGAAAACTAAAAGTGCAAGAAAAGAACAATGGAAAAGAAAATGACACAAAGTAGTTTCTGACCTTCTTTACAGCAGTTATAAATATAGTTATAAATTTATCTCTTACTCTGTGGTTACAACGTAACATTTTTTTAATACTCTGTTTTTATATAATCATCAAAATCATTTTTGCAGTTTCACCTAAAAAGTCAATAAGGAGTTTTCACCCAGCAGTAAACGTAGATATTGTCTTTTCTCTGATCAAAGAAGTTAATTTAGCCATCCCAGCAAGATTCATCATCTTCACCAACCATTCCTCCTTTGTGGGTAGTGCAGAATCTTTTTATTTTTGTATGTACAATAATATTACTACAGTTATCATGTACAAAAACAAAGTTCCATAAGTTTTTTCAACTGTTTCTCCAATCCCAAAAGAAAAACCTCTGGTCTCAATTGTATATTAATCTTTGAAATCCTCTGAAACTCTGTGTATTTGAATCCAAAGTTTTCTAGCTTTTTACACATCCACCAAACAATAGGAAATGTTCCTTCTTGTTGAGAGCTGAAGAAGCTTCTTGGATGAGAAGCGAAACGTCTTCAAAGAAAAACAAAGTCCAGTTGCTTCGTGAAAAAGCATCTTTGGGGTTCCTTCTTGTTCACATTTCTAGCATAAATGTGAAGTGCCTTTATATATTCTGGATAATTTTCTGGTGACATATATCAATTGTGCGTCACTTTATAAATGTTCCTTTTAGGATTATAACTTGGTATAAATTTCAATCCTCTCATATTTTACCATTGTTCTATCTTTATATTATAACCAAAGACTTTAATCCACTTTGTCATACATACTTTTCACTTGCTATTCTTGTTTCAAGTTTCACTAAAAGTTAGTACGTTTTAACAGTTCCTTATAATTTGTACACAATTTTGTTTCAAACTCATTCTTATAGTGTTCAAAACCATAAATTCTTTTATCTACTTTAAATCTTTCTAGTAATAGTGAATAAGAGAACCATTAGCTAATATAACCTCTGCCACAGGTCTTTTCCTTATTTAAAGCTATAGTATCTTGTGATAAGTTAACCATTTGTATTTGCCTATATTTCTCTGCTTCTTGTGCTGAGATCCACACAGGAGCACAACCTGGGTTTATATCTATTCCATATTCTCAATAGGGCAAATCTAACATAATTATTTTTAAGATCCACATTAACCTTGTTAACCACAGAAATCCATCCCACCCAGATCTCAGGTCATGTCCTTCCAAAAAGTCCAGGTCCAAAAGCCTTCTGTTTCTCAGCAATACCCACTCTTTCATCCAAAGCAAACAGCAAACTGCAAAATACAATTTTAAATCAGGTAAATCTAATGCTCCTCTTTCCCTTGCACCTTGTAACACTTTACTGTTAACTTGTAATTTTTCCCCTGCCACATGCATTTAACTATATATTTCTGCCACTGTTTTAATAGTATATCAATTGTCAAAACAGTTATTGTCTGAAACAAAACATCTTTCTAGAGAAGACATTCATTTTTCTCACAGAAATTCTCCCCAACAATGACAATTGTAGTTTATTCCATCTTAACTTATCTTTTTTTTAACTTCATTCCATGTCTTAACATAGTTATTTTGAAATAATATACAATTCATATTTATCATAATGATACCCAGATATTTTACCTTTTTATCAATCTTAAAACCCATTCTATTCATCTGCTTGATCATTACTTTCACATTTTTGTTAACATCTTTATCTTTTGTTTATTAATCATAAAACCTGATAATGCACCAAATTCTTTTAATTTGCACATTAATATTTCAGTTCCCTTTAAAAGATCTTCCAGGGCTAACTCCAAGTTATCTGCAAAAGCCCTTAATGTATACGTTTCTTTTTTAAATCTTTACTCTCACAGTCCTCTCAACTTATATCTCTATTCAGTATTTCAAAAATCAAAATAAACAAGAAAGCAGACTATGGGCATTTCTGTCTTGTTCCTTTTTTGTATCTCATAGTAAAGAGTATATTTACACTGTGAATTGTAAATCGATTTAGTCATTTTATAAAGTTTTTTTTTCCAAACTTTGAACAAGAAAGCACAATTGAAATTACCAAAGAACTTCTCTGCATCTAAGAAGATTAGTGTGCTTTCATTATGTTGTTCCAAAATATTCAGCACATTTGTAACATAGTTCTTTAACTGTGTTTTTGTAAAAACCACACTGATCCTTGTGAATAAATTCTTGCAAAAAATATTTTGAGTATATCAGTTAAAACTGTTATGAATAACTTCATTGTCATTATTCAATCATTGTTTTCTTATTAAAGTCAAATCTTGTCTTTCTTTAGGTATTAATGTTATACTAGCCTATTTCCAGCGCTCTGGTATTTTTCCTCCCTATAGGATAGAGTTTGTCATGTCTTGTAAAGGTTTTGACATATAATAAGGAAGTTTCTGAAGTTATAAAACAGATTAAACTAGAAAAGGTGCCTGAACCAGATGGATTATCAGGTTCTTATTATAAATGTTTAGGGGATTAACTTTAAAACCTTTACAAAACATGATGAACTCTAGACCGTATCTTGATTTTTAATTTTTTGCTCAGAATAACTTTTTTGATTGTAACAACCCATATACTTCCTTTCTTTCAGGCTTATTCATTTTTCTCTGTCTATGTTCCTTTTAATCTGCATTGTAGAACTCAATATCTTCTTAGAAAATGTTTTCTTGTTAAAATGAAAATTACTGTTAGGTAATGTGTTTTTCTATATTTAAAAATGTCCTAGCTGCCCTAGGTTGCAATCCTATGCACACTTGGAATAAGTCCAAAGAAACATGATTAGAGAGGGTGCCTCAAGGATTTGGTAAAAATAAATTTAATTCCATTTCTCTCTTCTACTCTTAAGATTATAATCTTCAAGTACATAATATAGAAAGAAAAGGGAATTGGGAAGGGGGAAAAAAGTAAAAAACATTATTTTTATTGTTTTAGGTTTCTCTTTTAGAGTATGTGTTTTACAGAAAGCATTACTTATTTTTCCATTCCTCTAGTATTTCCTTAGATGATGATTTACATGAAAATACTAATTTATTTTGCTAGGCCATATATACATACATATATGCATACATACATACATACATACATAAGCATATGATCTACAGATGTACTTCTGACCAATTATACAAGTGATGCAATGGAAACTCTTGACTCAGATTTCTTATATTTAGCAGATTTCATAATTGTCTAAAGCTGAGTTCTTTCCATCTAGGTAACTTTTTTTTCCTTTTTCCTAGGCAATTTTGAGTGTGGCAATCCTGAGAATTTAGAAAGTAAATGCATACCATTTAGTGTGGCCAACGACTATATAGAGGTAAGGAGTACTGGAATATATTGTATTTGTTATCGTCAAGAAATGCTTTCATTTGATTGTGCCATCTTTCCCCCCCCCCCATCAGTTTCTGTGGTTTTCCCTTAAACCAGAGGCTCCCCCAACCTTTTGGGCACCAGGGACTGGTTCTGTGGAAAGAGATTTTGTTTGCTGCCTGCATCCTATGGATGGGGCTTTGATTGTTTATACGGCCCAGCTTCTGGCATGCTGCAGCCCGGTGCCGGTCCACAGACCAGAGGTTGGGGACCCCTGCTCTAAGCCATTTCTTTTCAGTTTCTTTCTTTGAGAAGCCCAAATAATGTGTCTGCCCATATTTGCTCTTCTTTTTCCCTTGAGAAGCCAAATAATTCCTATATTTTAGAGCAGTTAGTATTTATCTATTTCTGTTTCCCTTTTTTAGTTTTTAGTAATATCTATAGCTAAAAATATTATATTTATATAAAATCACTACAATGTATCTTGTGGTTATAAAATTGTATAAAACATATACCATTGTACATTTATAAAAATGTATACCATTGCAGACAAATGGTTGTCCAATCTCTTCTTTAAAAACTTCCAGTGTTGGAGCATTCACAACTTCTGGAGGCAAGTTGTTCCACTGATTAATTGTTCTAACTGTGAGGAAATTTCTTCTTCATTCTAGGTTGCTTCTTTCCTTATATTATCCTTATTTTCTTGAGGGCAAACAATAAAATAATAATATAAATAAAGAATAATAATAGTAGTATTTCATTAATAGATTAATGTAGATGACCTTAAATTTGTGGGCATGCTTTCTTACAGAATATGACTGGCTATTCAATAAAAAAATTTGAAGATGCAATACAGTGGTTATTAGACAGTGATAAGGATTCAGGAATTTGGTAAGTGATTAAGGACAATTGGTTCTAAATATACAAGAATCCCTTGAAATCTGGTAACATGATTGCTCCCTTTTCTATAAAGCTGAAAGCATTGAAATGGCTTGAAAGATAAGAGGGATTTTTTTTCTCTCTAAAGATTTATGTTTCCTAGAATTTGTCAAAATCTGGCACTAGATGACACTTTTATTTAGATCAACATTAATATTGCCTGCATATGTTGAAATCCATCAAATTACCTGCCTCGTTTTGTGAAAATATGAATTATCAAGCATCTGGAATGTCACAATTTGATGGTGGGTAGTCTGCTGTTTGATAGAACATAAAATGTAAAGATTTTGATAAGAATGGTTAAATTCTCTATGTCAGTGGCAGCTTAAGCAATGTAGCTTAGTTTATTTTAGCATTAGTTAAAAGATAACTCTGAATTAGGAATTTGCTAATCTTGGATCTCCTTAGGCTTGTCATAGAGAATTGTTGCAAGTAATTATATATGAAGGGCTTTTAATTGCTCTGAAGTATATAAATGCTAAGTATTATTTTTAAGTCTATCACATAATTAGAGAAATCCAAGTTTGTATAAAATGAAATAATAATGAAATAGAAAACTTTACTTCACTTTCAGATGATAATCTCCGCTATTATAGGCACTATTTTAAAAGACATTCTGCAACAGAAAACCTTTTCAAAGATGGTATCTATTACTTGTCTTCCTTGGTTAAAAAATAATATTTTTAAAAAAATTAAAATAGTGCTGTCCAGTTAATTATGTACAAGTTGTCAATTGATCAAAGATTTCTGACAATTTATTAAACTAACCAATTAATCAAACATTGCTATGCTAATTATTATTTTTAGTCATCATTTTCACAGACTGCTTTATTATGAAGTGCCAGACGTTTGAAAACTGCGAGCTAAACTTCTGCATAATAAATTATTCATTAAAACATATATTTTAACAGTTAAAATATACTGAACAGATGCCATTCTTTAGCCGAAAAACTCATCAGATCATGTTATATAATCTAGATCAGGGCTTTTCAACCAGTGGTACGGGTACCACCTGTGGTACATTGGCACCTGGCAGGTGGTACGCGACCACCCTAGAAAAGTGGTAGCGGGGGAAGGAAATGAGCTGAACTGGTGGCAGCACCGCACAAGCCTGAGCGAGAGACGGCTGGAGCTGCAGGGCTGTCAGGGCTTAGTGGAAGCGCCAGGATCAGCACCAGGTTCCAGCTGGAGCTCGGCGCTGATCCTGGTGCTTCTGCTGAGCCCTGAAGAAGCACCAATCAGCTGGAAAGCAGCACTGATCCTGGCACTTCTGCTGAGCCCAGAAGAAGCGCCGATCAGCTGGAATGTTATAGCATCTCCAGGGTCTTGTGATTTACATTCAGATGCTTGGCAACCGATTCATATTTATGACGGTCACAGTGTCCCAGGGTCATGTGAAGTGACCAAGACTGCTGCAATCACCCAGCAGACGGGGGGAATAAAAACCAAACACCCCCCACCCCACCCCCGCTGCCAATCCTCAACAGAAAGGCTCACAACAATGAAAACCTCAGAAAGGAGGAAGAGCGCGGCCGGGCGGGCAGGCAGGTGTCTTGCTCGGCTGTGCTTGGGGGGCACTTTTTTCAGTGCCATTGTAACTTCGAACAATCACTAAGCAAACTGTTGTAAGTCGAGGACTACCTGTACTTTATCACTTTTTTCCTTTTTTTTTTTTTTTTTTTTTTTTGATCATCAAGTTTTTGACACCTTGCTAGGCGACTGGTGGTACTCGGATGTTGCCATATCCTAAAAGTGGTACAATGGGTGAAAAGGTTGAAAAGCCCTGATCTAGATCTCATTGTGTTAGAAATAAAAATCTGAAACTCTGAAAATATTCCCAACACCCTTCCTGTCTGCACTGAAGAAAAAAAATGGAAAGAAATGTTGGCATTGTAGGGACAATATTTGCTTTATGCATTTGAACTGTTAATAGCTATGATAAAAATATTTTCCATATGTTTGGCTAAAATGGCAAAGTTGTACTCCTATAGCTTTCCTGCATAAGAGAGCGAAGCCTGATTGGGTCAGTTCTCTCACTGAGTGAAGAAACTTTACAGACATAAATCAATATAGGACCCATTCCTGAACTGTTGACTGTAGAGTTGGGAAACATTTGCATTGCATATTGCACTGGTGAGGGCAAAATCATGTAGCACTCTTCTCAGATTCTTTCAACATGGAGGTTAAGATGGGATCACATGAACTTGCTTCTCTCTATGTTGTCTGAAATACCAGTAGTTGGATATGTAAAAACATTTTTGGAATAAAAATATATTTTCTGATTTTATATGAAAAATCAGGCATATTCCAATACCCTGTTTTCTGCTCTTCATTTTTAGTATTTAGTGTTTAATACCTTGGCTTAATTTTTTTTTCTTTAAAAGTAGTTGGAATCTGAATATAGTAGTATGGTTTCATATGGACAGATTTATGGAGATTTACTGGAGCTACTCCATTTACTTATGTGGGATAGTTCATATTTTACAAATGGGCTACAAATTAAAAACTGGACGGTCTCAACAGCATGTTCTGAGAGCATTCTCATTGGCATGCTTAATGACATCCTTGCTGACTTGAATTAATTCTCCGTGAACCAGCAATATTCCCTTTGTGTTTGAAGTTTATTGGCTGTACAATTGTATCTAGAGACTAAACATTATTCTGTGCAAAGCACCCTTAAGTTTTGCTTAGTCTTAAAGAAAGTATCTCTGAGTGCCTATTATATATTTATAAGGACTTTTTGCCTGTCTCATCCTAATATTATATTCTCTTGAACTATGAAGGAGATATCAAGAGCTACTCAATATAGAGAGGGAACCCACCTGAATACTTAGTTCTCAGATGCAGATGAGTTGTTTGAAAGCATATTAATTTTATTGAGCAAGAAAAATGGGATAGTAACAATTTGAAGTGCATCCTTTTGCAGTTATTTGGGTACAAGTCAGCAAGTATGGTGAAATTACTCAAAGTATCTTAACTGTTTCTTTGTGCTAAAAATGCTTTCTCTGGAAATGTGAATTTGAAATTCTGCTTAGAAAAGTTCTATTGAAGCTCATAACTTTTTAAATTAGATTCGCCATTCTAATTTCAACTTGCTATCATTATGGAATTAATTTGTAGAGGCATGATTTTATGCCTTTTATACTAGATTTATTTGTTTGCTTATTTATATATTAAACATATTTACATGGCCACCAATCTACCAAAGGAATTATTGTTAAATCTGCTTAACAATAATTGCTTCAGTTCTCACAAAATAATTACTCTTAATTCTTAGGCTCTTTCAGACAAATCTCCAGTCACTTGGCATTCACTACTATAGCTCTAATTATGTAAAAAAATAATTTACATTTGTGGTATTATGTACTAAGTTCTTTAATGTAATCCTTCACTGAAGCAAAACGTATCATATTTGTATATAGAAATTATTTACTTTTGTGTTTGTAGCAGTGTTGATGTCCATTTGATTTCTATCAGAAAGTTTGTTCAGAATTGTAAGTTGACAGAGTCTAAATGTTAAGGCTATAAATGTAGTGGTTTGAAAGTGATCATCAGTACATAGCTGTAGTTCCCTAGTTTTTATCACATATCAGTATTAATGTCTTAGCATTGTTAGTTTTGTCCAATCTATGGAATTGTTAGTATATAGTGAAACTTCAGCAATTGCAAAATTCTCCTCCTCCTTAATCTCATTATTTAATTCTTGGCTATAATGTAAAATAAGTGTGTTACGTTTCTCCACTCTCCATTCTTTGTATGTGAAGAATCCCTCCTGTTACACACTATTCTATTAGGAGCTTGTTCAGAATGGCTGGTAAAATGGAATTGTATAATTAAGATTTATTTCATATTATAGGTTATAGTTTTGAAAAACAAAATATGCTCACTACCACTTTGCTCACCATAATTAAGAATTCCATCAACATTTACAGAGATTAAGCTACCAGAACGGGTTCAATGTGAAAATAAGAATGTTCAGCATTTTAAAAAGCTGTTGCTAATTTGTCAATAAATGCATGAATTTACTAAATGGCATTCTGTTAGGAGCAAATATGTAGCAGGGCTTATCTACATATTCAGATTTTTAGTCGGTAGGTAATGAATCAAATAAGTAAAACTGATGAAATGTGCCAGTTTGAGAACGCATTAGTCTCACCTATGATTTAGACCAGGGGTTTGCTGGCTGAGGAATTTGCTGGTTTGCTGGCTGAGGAATTCTGGGAGTTGAAGTCCACAAGTCTTAAAGTTGCCAAAGTTGAGGACCCCTGATTTAGACAACAGTTCTGGTATAATATCAGTTAGCTATCCAAAATATGGTCATCTGGATTGGTTGGTTAATGCTTGTTCAAAGGAATTGGAAACTGGGACTTCTACTGCATTTCTGAAATTCTAATTCAGGTACAGTTAGTGCTTGCTTAACTACCATTTGTTCCACAACTGTTTGAAGTTACAACAGCACTGAACAAGGGCAGTCCACAAAGTTGCAGCTGTCAAAGTGTCCCCATGATCACAAGGCATTTAGTAACTGGTAACAACAGTTGCAGTGTCCTGTGGTCATACAATTGCTATTTGTGACCTTCCCAGCCAGCTTCTGAGAAGCAAAGTCAGTGTGGAAGCCAGCAAGAAGTTGCAAGTTACAGCCATGTGACATCACACGTAACAACCAAGCATGATTTGCTTAATAGCTGCAACTGTATTTCCATCATAAGTTGACATGGTCATGTGAGTGAGTTTCTGGTCCCAATTACAATAATTAACTGGACTACCTGGTTATTTTTAAAAAAAAATTGAATATTTTCTTTAAAGAAATAGTCTGGCATGAACACTATTTACTTTTTGTGCAGTCACTGTGAAAGTCCCATTTAAAAATGTAATATCTTGTATCCTGAGAAAAACTATGAGGAGGCCTTTTTGGTTTTTGCTAGGTGACATTGCTGTGTTACTGTTTTCCAAAGCCATATTTTCCAAAGCCATATCAAACACATTATTTAGAAGCAAACAATGAAATGTTCTTATAGAGGTTACAGTTAGTCTGTACAACCCAGTCTTTCAAAACTTTGAAAAGTGAGAAACCTCAACATTTTTATAATTCTGATTACTATGACTCATTAGGGTTTTTTTGCATTGTTCAAAAGGGATCTTTTTTTCTGTCTGTCAGGTTACAAGGCAAAGAGCCTTCAGAACCAGTAACCACTGTGGAGCAAGTGGTATGTCTTGAATCTGCTCGTCCCCGGATGGGGTTAGGCTGCCGATTTCATCGGGCACTATACACAGCAGTTACAAACTTATTTATATTCTTTTGGAGTAAGTTTGCTGGGGGCTGAGGTGGCGGGAGAAAAGTGTTGCTGATAGTCTATGCGCATCTTATGCAATTCAAGACCTTAAAAAGTTGGGACAGTGAAAGCAATTACTAAAAATTCTGGATAATTAGTCTTGTGATCTAATATCAGAGAGCAAGCTAATAAATTGTTTCCTCTATTATGTAAAAAAAAATCAAGGGTTTCTATGTGTGCTGTGCACCACCACTTTACAATTTTTGTTCAAGTGTTTGTAGCAGAGTGGATTCTCTTCCCCATCTTATCAGACAGTGTCAAGACCTGTTATTTTTCTTATTAGTTGAATATTTATTATTCTGAATCATGTATTAGGATGGTAATCCAGAGAAGGTTAAACAATTCCAGCATATTCACAAGAAAGTGAATTTCTTACAAAGATTCCCTACAGAGGAAATGATAGCAAAAATAAGGAGACATTATCACCACTCTGCTTTTGGAACTGCATTATGCTATAATGAACATAGCTTTGGAGTACATGTTGTGAAAAAGCTGGGATTCAGATTTCCCCTTACTTTTGAAACTTGTGACTTAGTTTTGAAGTCAATTTTAATAAAATGAATAATCTCATGTTTACTGCTTTAATTATATAATTAGAAGGATGTAGATGTAATTAGACCTTTGTAAAAGCATAAACATTCACAACAACATGTAATCACTGCAGCAAACCAAGCTGTGAAGTTTATAGCATTTTAAAGGCTAACAAATTTGGTATGGTATAAACTTTAAGGGATTATAATTCACTTCAGTTAGATGCAAAATGCATGTTTCTTGCAATAATAAATGTGTTAGGTGCTACAAGATTCTTTATTAATTTAAGTATGTACTATATGTACACGGTGAGAGAAATGCAACCCCAGCTGCTAAAGCTATTTTTTTGTTTTTGAGACGTGGTCAGGTTTTATGAAATCTACAAGTAATAAAAACTTTATAGATATTTGGCAGCTGTCAAGAAGCACCTCACTATAAAATACGATTGTCTTAAGCAGAGTGCATAGATAAGACATGGCAACAGATTCTTTTCTCAAAATCTTATATTCAAGGCAGCTCATTTGTTTTTGAAAAATCTCATCTTCGTGCTTCCTCTCACAGGTTTAGCTTTCCTTTGGGGGATTCTGATTCTTCTGAAATATTATTGGCGGAAAAGGGAAGAACAAGAGCAGGCCATGTATGAGATGGTGCAGAAAATCATAGGTAATGTTCTTAGAGAGAGAGAGAGAGAGTGTGTGTGTGTGTGTAGTACTCTTAGTTTCATGTTCAATACATGTTTTCATGATTACTTCTACTGAATTGTTCATAGATGCTGTCCAAAATCACTACAAAGAGTGGGAGCAGAATCTGGAACGATACCCGTATGTTGGCATCCTTCATATCAGAGATACACTCATCCCACCACAGGATAGGTGAGCTTTTCTTCATTTTATTCAGGGCTATTAATATATTCCTGCTGTAGATGTTGTACACCCATAGAAGCAAACCAGTTGTATCTAGCAACCAACCAACTTGCTGATAATTTGCCAAACATATTTGGTGTACGTTAGAGCAGTTTTTATCTTCATATGTGATTAATAACTATTCTATGATAGACAGTCATAATTGTATGTTTTTAAAAACTTCCTAAGAACAACTTCCTTCCCTTCAGTTTCGTTCATTTCATGGGAAAAGACTTCCTTTCCTGTTTGACTAACGTTGAAAATGAGTTGTATTGGTTATCCTAAAATTCTAATCTTTTGATTGGTTGTACATGTAACTTAAAAGTGTACAGGTTTATCTTGGATTTTTATAAGTTGGTTGATACCACATTGATACTGTCTTTTATGTGTTCCAAATCAGAGCATTTTGTCACTCACTTCTCAGCTTTTTGTTAGCACTACATGAAATTATAAAACATATTTAAAAGACGGTACACATTCTTTATGCAAACATGTATGGGTTTAATTTTACAAAATCCATTCTCTCTCTTCCCCCCCCCTCCCAGGAGAAAAATGAAGCACATTTGGGATCGAGCAAAGGATTTTCTTGCCTCCAATGAATCACGGATTCAGACTGAATTGCACAGGGTCGCAGGAGAGGACATGCTGGTTTGGCGTTGGACACAACCATCTTATCTATCTGACTCTGATCATTAGCTGTCAGATGAGGCAAGACTATGTTTCAACCCTGTGCAGAGCAACTGGCTAGGGAAGATCCTGTTGTCCGTACTCAGGTGCACTCCAGACACTAGTTAATGCTTTTTTAAAAAAAAAAAAATAGAAATGATTCTTCAGGGTAGCCATTTTCTGTAAGAGATGTAAATGTTGATGTGTTGGGACATATCCAATGTATACATATCTTCTCTAATATAACTATTTTTAAAAAGAATCACTTTCTTAATTGAGAGCTGCCCTTATCTTTTCTCTGATTCTACGGACCTCTGTTACTTGTACTGACACTGCTAAGTGAGAGGAGAGATGGGGCAAGCCTTTGGAGACAAATTGGGGAAATGGGGAGGAGGGGCTTTGTGTTTTTTTCTTAGGCAGTAGTAAGAGAACCTAACCGAACGTGGCAAAATATTAAAAGGTTTTCGCTATATTTAAAGTGGCTTGGTGAAGAGCACTATAAAGCGACATATTCCTATTATAGAGAGAGATTAATTAGGGATACCTGCAGCGTTGGCTTCAAACAGAAGGCTCTGTGATCAAGCATTTAGGCAATGCTTCCATGACTGACAAACTGTTCTCTTTCGATAAGATGGTGTGGGTTTTGTACAGGTCACCTTGTTTGTCTCCAGGCTCATCTTTCTGCCAATTATTTTAATGAGGAAAAAAACCTTGCAGCAAAACACCATACACCTTTGCTGGCTCTAGATTCCTAATTTTTCTTAGTGAATTTATCCTACTGTTCCACAGAAGTAGCTAGAATACATTTGTATTCATAATTATATATACATATATGGACACCTTGATAAATATTTGGTTGAGGGTTTTTATGACTCTTGGCATTTTTTTTTAACTAGCATGTTTTATTTGCAAATACTGGTGGTATTAGCTTTAAATTTGCTCTTCTCCTCCCCCTGCTGGCCAAGTTAAAACCTTTAGGGATGAAATTTGCAGTTAGCTATCTCTGCAATTCACAACAGTTCATTATGTGCCTCCTGCTGAAATCAGCTGAAATTTGATGCAGGGGAGATAAATCCCCCCCCCCCAAAAAAAAAATTCACCAGGCGATCTTATTGGTTAAGTGGAAGAAAAAACTGAATTGCCCTGAATTTGTAGAATAGACTGTATATTAAAGCAAAGACATCTAGCAGATGTCTCTATGATATTAGCCATTTTAATACACATGCATACACTCTTCATGGGATGGAATGAAACAAATCCCTGTTTTAAATATGTTTGTAATTTCTGCTGGTATGTGCAAAAACTTCCACAGTGCCTGCATCTTTATGGCTTTGAATACTAGATCTGCAGCCCCTTTGAAAAATGATTCAGATTTTGAGTGAGCTATTCCACTATTCATTAAAATACTCTTTTTTCCAGACTACTATATGATTTCAGTCCTTAACAGAGAGATGTTTTACTCACACATAGACTGAAGCACTTCTTTGAATCATTTTCAAAGCATGCACAGCCCTGTTAAGTACGCACACATTCATTATACTGCGGTATTTTACTATCTAACATCAAAGAGAAAATGCCAAACAAAATTGTGTATGGTTGATTAAACTGCTCGTTTATTTTTATGTAAACAGGCTGGTGCTATTTATTAAATACTTGGTCTCTATACCTTTTATCAAGGAAATAAAAATTTGGTACAAATAGGTCTGGCTGTTATTAATAATTGCAATCCTCCGTCAAAGAAGTTTAATTCCCTGGTTAGCATTTGTTAATGCTGTTTAAGTTCGGTTAATGCAGCAGTGGTACTGAGAATATATTTTTATAAAATTAAAATGTATTGAGAATATAGGTCACTCATAACAATACTTATGCAAACGAAGAGCATAAAATAGAAGGACTGTCTTAAATCTTGTATTTCTTCTTTAGCTTTTTTTTTTCCTCCCTTGTTACATGGGGAGTACTTTCTCAAGGTTTATGACATTATTTTCTTTTCCACGGTCTACAATAATATAAGTGTGCATATCTGCCTAAATTAGTTTTCCAATATCTAAAGGGCTGCCACAAAGAAGAGGGGATCAGCCTATTCTCCAAAGCACCTGAAAGCTGGTGCTTCAAGAAGCAGTGGATGCAAAGTAATTAAGGAGAGAGCCAATGTAGAACTAAGGAGAAATTTCCTGACAGAACAGAATCAGTGGAACGACTTGCCTCCAGAAGTTGTGGGTGCTCCATCACTGGATATTTTAAGGAGAGATTGGACAACCATTTATCTGAAATGGTATAGGGTTTCCTGCTTGAGCAGGGGGTTGGACTAAAAGACCTCCAAGGTCCCTTCCAACTCTGTTAACTCTTTTATTCTGAGACAACCTGTTGTTTTTCATTCCAGGGTACAGGAGACAGAATAATGGATATAGAAGTTTTAATTTAAGTCTAATATTGTTAATTTTCACAGGGAAGGACTTAAATATTCCTCCAAAAGCAGACAAATACTTACTAAATTGAGAAATATAAAACCTAAACCTAACTCATATTCTTCTACAGGAAAAGAATCTCTTATCTTGGAGATGTGATGGTCACATATACATGTGAGAATTCAAAATCTACTACATATGTAATTAACAAGTATTTAAAATTGATAGTAACACGTGATCTAAAAGGACTATTTAAATGTTGAGAATATTTTATTTGATGATGATGATGGTTGGTCACACAGTCAGCCAGATGCTTATACTTATTCTTTCCACCTATTGAGTCTTACAAGGATCTGGGATAAGCAGATGTTTGAGGCAGATGTATTGTTACAAAATATAAGCTGTCTTTTGTAATCGACTGATGGTAACTTTGTCAGTGCTGATGCTGTTGAAGTGGTGCTACAAATGTTTTGGAATTGCATCCAAGGTGCCTATGAATACTGGTACTATCTTTGTTTTTTTTTTGCCACAGTCATTCTACTTCTAACTGTAGGTCTTTGTATTTTGTGATTTTCTCCAGTTCTTAGTGTTCTGTGCTGCTACCTCCCAAGTATTACAACATCTACTATCTGTTCTTTTTTTTTTTTTATCAACAGTAGTTAAGTCTGTCTGTTATGTGACAGGTGCTTATCTGTTTGCATTCTAAAGTCCCAGAGCAATTTAGCTTTTTTATTTCCTATCACTTTGTCTGTTTTATAGTTCCACCACTTCTTAATTGCAGGCAAATGGTATTTCTTGCAGATCTTCCAGTGCACCACTGTTACTACTTTGTTATGCCAAAGCTTGTAATCAGTCTGTGTGATCTTTTTGCAGCAGCTGCCTAGGCAGTCCACTGTTTCTTCAGCTGCTTTGCAGAGGAACTGCAAAGACAATTCTGGCTTTATATGCCTTTATTCTTAAAGCTTGGTCTTGGACAGTCAGAATTAGCCCCTCTGTCCCTTCTTCAACTTTCCTGCTCCTAGCCATTGCCAGAACTTTTTAACTTTCCCTGCGAGGTTGGTTTGTATGTTTCTTAATGTGCTGACTATGTAATATTGCCATATCTCTTTTCTATTCTTCATTTAATCTTTCTTGTAACAGTTTGGTATCTCCAGTACTCATGGTATACTAACTCCAGCCTTCAGGGTATACTAACATCAGTGCATTTTCTTCACTCTCCTTCATATATTCCTCCAATGCCCATTTTTCTTCCCCCATTATTTAGGGTACCTGTAGCATTCCATGCCCACCTAGTTTCCTTGGTAAGTAGAGTCTGTCAACATTGCTGTATGGAGGAAGTGCATAATTCATTGTCACTATTTTTTCTAGTCTTCCTATCCAGGCCTTTTAGTTCTGCTTGACTCCTATTCGCTGTTCTAGCTATGTATATAATAAGTGTAATTGCCCAGGTATTAATTGCCTTGGTGGTATTTCCTCCACTGAGTTTGGATTTTAAAATCTTCACTCTCATGGTGTATTTACTTCTGTCCTTCTTCTTGACTTTGTTGTCAGTTTGAAGGATGCCCAGTTATTTGTACTGATCCTCTCCATCCAGACTCTTAATGTTATCTCCTTAATCTCCATAAGGCATCTTGATTCCTTCAGTTTTCACTATTTTTTCCCCCTGTTGATGGTGAGAGTGGCACATTTGTCCAGTCCAAACTCCATTGCAATATCTTCGCTGCATATTTGGACAGCATTGAGCAGTAATTCTATTTCTGATGGTTTTTATCCATACAGCTTCAGATAGCCATATAAAGGAGATGGGATAGGCTGGCACATGTTTTTGATGATTGATGGCCATGGCCTGAGTTGTTCAAGGTTGTTGACAGAGGAATCACTGCACTAATAAAACAGTAGTGGTGCACTCTTTGGCTTTTTTTCTTCTTTGTTGATTTTTCTTCTACAGTATTCATTTATAACTGCAGCCAAGTTATACATTAGTACATTATTTTTTTTGCTTTCAATCTTTGCATATTTGTGATGGCTTTTCTTCTTCATCTTTTCTTCCACTAGTCCTGCAGCTGCTGGCCTTGATTGTTGAGCCCAAAGCCCTAAGTTCTGTATCCCATTTGTCACCATTTGCCCAAGAAACACCTTCCATCGGTTCTTGCTGACCCAGGCGACTACCAGTCCAGTATGGGTTTCCGTAAATTACATCTCACCATATTGTTTATGAGAGGGACCTTCTTCGTCTGGCTCCTCTGATGAGACCTGTGCAATATTGTTGAACCTCTGTCATAGTTCTCATCTTCATCAGGCAAACAAGCCCCACAACCACATCAAGGTGTAGTGCCTCACTGGGGGGTTATTACGGTGATGACTCACTGCTCAGTCAGCGAGATCTTTAGACTATTATTAATATTTTATTACATACTGCATTTATTAATTCTTTATTATTAAATTAAATTTACTAATTTGTGGTTCTATAAGAATTTTCCAGACATATTACATAGATGTTTTGAAAAACTTTTCCCTGGCTGTGGATCAGATTATTATGGCTGGAGATTTTAATAAAACTAGCCTTGTCTGAATCTAATTGTTGCACATGGAAAATATTGCAAGTTTATATATTGACGTTTAATTTGGTAGACATATGGCAACTTTTAAATAATTTATAACAGGTTTTTTTTCCCCCATTTTGGAGTTGTTCTCAACTGGATTTTTAAATGTAACATAGCTATATTAGAGTAGGTAGCACACACTGATCAAAAACTTTTCAGGCATAGGGGGAGGTTGTTCCTGAAAATTATGCTTGGCAGGCATTCAGCAAGCTAAGCATAATTTTCAAGAACAGCCTCCCCCTATGCCTGAAGAGAAAGATTTTCGATCAGGGTGTCCTACCTGCTCTAATATATGCCAGTGAAACATGGACACTAACCTCACAATCAATACAAAAGCCACCAGTGGCGCAAAAGAGCCATGGAAAGATGCATGCTCAGCATTACAAGACAAGATAGAAAGACCCGCACATGGATTAGAGAACAAAGTATACAATATCATCAGGAGAGTAAACAAATTGAAATAGAAATGGGCTGGTCACATAGCAAGAAGAACTGATGGCAGGTAGACCAGGGCAGTCATAGAATGGATCCCACTTGATAAAAAAGCATCCACGAAAGAGACCTAAAACAAGGTGGAGCAACAACATCAGCAAGTATTGCGAGCCCAATTGGCAAAAGAAAGCTCAGGACCGTATTGGTTGGAAACATGCAGAAGAGGCCTTCATCCTGCAGTGGATAGACAATGGCCAAAATGATAATGATGATAGCTATATAGCATCAGATTTTGCTGTTGTACTACTATCAGTGTAGGAAATAATCCTTTTTTCTAAGTTTTCTTTTAAAATATCTCATTATTAAAGGATCCACTTTTTGTAACAAGAGTTTGACAACTATTTTACATTGACATTCTGTCAATCAACTGGTTGTTTAGGACAGGAGTCCCCAACCCTCAGTCTGTGGACCACTACCGGTCCACAGCATGCCAGCAACTGGTCCGCACAAACAAGCAAAGCCCCATCCGCAGAATGCAGGCAACACACAAAACCACACACCCTCTGGTCCACGGAAAAACCTCTCTCCACGGAACCGGTCCCTGGTGCCCAAAAGGTTGGGGACCTCTGGTTTAGGATATTTTAAGGCGCATCACATGGTCATATATGCTTCATGGAAAAAGAAAAGCCAGAATGAAAAAATGGGAAGGAAATTATATGCAAGATAGCTAACACCAGAATTATATAAAACTTATATGAACTAAATAGTCATGCAGTTCTTTTTATGTTTTTGAAATATTATATTCACTGAATCATAACAAGCAGTGGGGCGAGAGAGTTGGTAAGCTACTAGACTTTTTGTTGAAACAAGGGAATACCATAATATTAGTAAAGGGTAAAATAATGATTTTGAATCAATAAATCAATAGATTTTAAAACTCAGGTATATATTACTGATTCAAATGTTACTGTGGAACAAAATTCATTTTTGATAATAGAGCTTTTCTAAAATCACTCCTGATCAAACTGCCTCTTTAATCTTCTAATGAATAATATATACCATTAAATCTATGAAATCAGGAAAAGCTCTTGTTCAAGTAGTTATTGCGTTGACTGGAATAAAGTGTGTTGTTCCAATACTATTGAAAGTCTATAAAGACTTCTTTTTAAGGTTTATATAACCAATTTTGAATATTAGTTGAATATTAGTACTACATTTGATTGTAGTACTGCCCAATTTTTGTTAACAGTTGATGCAAAATCACTGCAAGCAGCCCTGGCACATAAATTACACATGATACTATCTACGGATTATCTACTACCTCTGCACTATCCACTTTCATGAAAGATAATTGCTTTACCACTGAGCATTTATTTTGATATCATTTTATCTACCACACAAAACTGAGCAGGTCCAAAAACCACTATGGGATTAATTGGAAAATTATAAGAGATACAACCCATTTTAGTAACTGCTTTCCATTTATTAAAGGCTACAAGAGCCAGAAATATAATTAGACATACTTATACTCTGGGATGATTCCAGTCTGAAAATTGTATTTTTTTAAAAAAAAAATCGGTAGCGATATTAATACTACAGAACACTGTTTTATTTTTGTCATTGAAAAGGTTTGTGATTCAAAGGTTTTATCTATAGTATGCAGTGCCTCATTTCTTTTTCCAGAGTGTCTTCGTGTTAAATGTGTGTATGGACTTTCTATGCCTTTTCCAAATGCTTCGCATAGAAGCTGAAGTATTTTGAGTATGGAAGCATGTTCTGTTGCAAAGTTATAATTAACATCAGCTGGATACATGAATAAGCCTGTAAGTTTCATAGCACCTCTTAGTAAAAGCTGCTGTCTTGAATAGTTCACAGCTTACAAAGATTATTTTCTTCTTTAAATCTGATATGCATGCACACTAGCAAGATTCAGGATTTATCTTAATCTGCACTGATAATGCCATCATGACTACTTACTGTCAAAAAGGAAAAAAAAAAATACCAGTTAGGCTTCTAAAACAAAAGTTGTCCTTATTTTCCATTTTCATTACTGAACGCTCCATACTGAATGTTGTTTCCCACAGGTATAACAGCTGATGTCGGGCTACTTTTATAGGAAGTTTGGCTTGAGAGCAGTGCCAACTCAACTGGGAAATATCGGCACAAAAATAAAATAAAATAAAAAGAAATAGAAAGTGGAATATATCCAAAACCCTGGTTACCACAGCCCAGTCCAATGAGCATCAAATTGTTTACACCGCTGGATATTACATCAAAATTCATTTCATACATTTGATTTAATTAACAGATAAATCGGGAAGGACAGGGAGCTTAGCATAATGGGATTTAGGAATCAGAACTTGGCTACTACCTCTTATTATGGTCAGCAGCTCAAAAATATTTTTCCCCTTCAGAAAGGCACTGTCATTAACCCTTTACTATTTCTAAACATTTTCTAGTAAAAGACCAATTAAGGATGGGAAACATGCAATGTGTTCTTTAATATTATCAGTAGATTATTAGCTTTCAGGCAAGTAGCCTGCAATACAGCACTGACCTGTCTGAAAAATATCCAATTTCCCCAGCATTTTGTAGAATGCAATCCTTTCTTCAATATGTCTTTCATTGTGTCAAAAAAGTGAGTTTTTGTCATATTGCACAATGAGTAACATTGTGCTGCCAGTCAATAGTGCAGAAGCCATTCTTTATCTCGCTAACTGATTACTTTGTGGAAAAAAGAAACAGAAAGCACAGAAGATTTCAGGAGGATGAAGTCTTGATCATTTCTAAAACTTTGTGACTAAAGCAAGGCAATGGGCATAGTGATAGCTTCATTTAGAAAACATCCACTGCTAGCTGTTGGATACGATCTGTGATCTATGTGTGTGCATAAGTATATTCCACCTGCAGAAGTTTTAGCTTTTAGTTAAAAGAAGGTGGACATTTTGAAGTTGATCGTGTATTACCTTTGATTTGTGAAAGCCACAGAATTGCTTCCTTCCTTTATCCCATTGTTCTAGACTTCCTTATAGCTTTTACAGCCCCCCCCCCCATTGTCCCCCAACCGCAAAATTCCCTGGCTTACAACAAATGATACCTTCTCTTGCTTATTTATTGTGTGGAGGAACAAAATGGTTACTACACAGAATTGATTCTTTTTAATTAGCAATGGGTTTAATAAACAGATTTGCAAGGATTTTATTCCTGCCTGCCCATTAACATAGGTATGGTAAAGGCCTAATGCATACCTACTCTACGCAAGTTACATGTTAAAGCAATGCAAATTCTAAAATCCCATTGCTCTAGCCACTTCCTCTGGTCGGTATCTGTATCAGCACTGACCAGATTTGCTTTGGGGCAGCATATAATTAGGTAACATGAAAGTGCCCCTTGTACCTTATAACACGAAGGTGTCTTTGCATATTTTGGAATGGTCCTTCTGCTTTCCTGTTTCAAGGTTGGTCACAATTAAACTCCAGACAAAAAACAAACAATTGTCAAAGCTCACTGAGTGAAACCAGAGACAGCTACTCAAATTACCTGTGCACTACAGATAAAAAAAAAAACAATGTGGCTGAAATCAATGCCAACAAATAAATCACGATCCCTTTTTCTAACAGCTCTCTTTGTTCAACCCAGCTCATTTGTTTTGATAGGCAGTCCAGCTAAAAATATTCCATGATAATAAATTTTCTTAAAGAGGACTAAAGGTAGTTTGAAAGAGACATGATCTGCACCCATCCCAATACTGTTAGGATTGATAAGAAAGCTTGTACATTGCAAAAACAAAAACAAGAAAAACCCTACCCTCTTTTATCACCTTAAGATATCACCAAGCTTGGGTTATTAACACCTTTTCATATTTGACTTGTAGAACTGCCTTCTTGAATTTGTGAAGCTTATATTTGGAGCAAACAGTGAGAAACACACATTCAACATTTATCTGTTTGCTTCAAACTTAGATTAATCTAGCAGACCATCTAAATTAATATAGCAGTTTGAAATTTTTCTGTTGGGACATCCCAATATATTCCCGATCATTCTTCCTCTTGAAAAGCATTGATTAGTCACATAATGTTTGGAGCTTCTTTGAGGAGAATCAACAGATCGTGGAAATCCTCCATTTAAAGCGGGGGTATCAAACTGCCGGCCCACGGGCCGGATGCGTCATGCCAAAACCGTGCCCACCCCATTGCCGGCAATAGAAAAAAAAGTCGCAATACGGCATGACACATCATGTGACGTTGCAAGTTTGACACCCCTGATTTAAAGCCTCTGGCACAAATTTTCTCTTAATGGGCATCTTTGTATCGGAGCACAAGTTTCACTAAAATAGGAAAGAAAAATGGGCTATCTTCCTGAAAGTTTATGATAAAATAATATTTAGCCCTGTTTTCGCACAATTGATGCATATTTATACAAAGCTCCCTGCATATTTGAATGAATGCATGTGGCACATTTGGATTTGAACCCTTAGCAGTGTTTCCTTGTAATTCTTGGTAATGTCTACTATCGTGTGTCAATCTGACTTATCTTGCCTGATGCTATTGGATATTTTTTGGAGATGATCTTTCTCTTCATACCATATCTCTTTGTACCATATCTGATAGAAAACAGATAAAAAAAAGATGTATCATCAATTGTGTACTCTGAAATGTGTTCATTTCTCAGATACAAGGATAATGAATTTGTGCAGTTAGCAAAGAAATAATGTGCAGATTTCTATGCAGCTTTGATGTATTTTACCTACAGTCTCAAGCACCCCTTTAAGTTACCGTGACTCTATCTAACACAGTTATTGCTATCTTACATGATAATAAAGGCTGTACTGTTAGCAGTTGTTCATTTTGTGTCTAAAAATTTGTCTCAGAAATGTGCATTTGTATTTTAAGACAAATAAGCCTACTAGATAAACATGAAAACAGTTGCTTGAAATGACTTAATTGGTGAACCATAAAGTATGTGCTTTGTTTCTGATTCTAACTAATTTTACAGTGCATAGCTGTCTCTCCATTAGGCTGAGGGATTGTCTTATAATATATGTTGAACAATACTGACAACCCCCATCTACTATTTTTCGAGAGCCTCCATAGCATGGGCGTCAAACTCGATCGCATCGCATGATGTATGCCTTTTTGCCTTTGCGGAGCCGGGGTGGGTGTGGCCTGCATGTGATGCATCCAGCCCGCGGACTACCAGTTTGACACCCTGGCTCCATAGCTATTCCCCTTTCCTGGAAAATACTACTACATAAACCATGCAGTTGATCCGGCACAATTTTAAACTGGTGGGAATATAAGCTCATCCTTCATGTTGGTATACAAATCAGTTGGCAGTCAAATCAGCTATGTGTGGTATCATTGGGGAAACCAATTTGTCCTATACTGTACCTTACAGTCCGGTTATTCATGATCCTTCTTCAAGGACACTCAAGGAATTAAATGCACCAAACACTTGGTACAGAAGAACTTTGCATTAGCATAAATCTGCAGGACAAAACAGGCAAATGCCCTCATCATATTCCAGGTGAGTGGCAGATGGGAAAGCAGGTATATGTTAAAGATGGGAAACTTTTGGCCCTGCAAACGGCTCCAGTTAGCATAGCCAGTACTGAGGGATGTTAATAACAAGTTCATTAACAGAGAAGAAAGCCAGTAGATACTCCATCAAAATTACATTGCCAGGATTGTATCTGCCCATATCTTACAGAAGTCTATCAACAATCTCTATATCCTTTCTTATATTGCAAAACAAGATTGCATTAGTGAAGGTATTTTTCTAAAGTTTAAGGAAAATATTCAACCTTCTGAAAAGAGAGGAAAGATATTGGAGATATGTAGCATCTTCCAAATCTGGTATTCCAAACACCAGAGCCTTGAGAGCACAAAGGGTATGATATGGTGGTTTGTAGGCTTATATAAGCAAAGTGATCTTTGGACCACTAAATCAAGTGCACTTGGAAGGGGAAAAAAATTCTTATTGTGTTGGTTGTTTTCCTGCATTTATGTAATTCTTCTTAGAGATCAAAACACTGATGACATCTAGAACAGATCCCACATGACAACTCTATAAGCAATTCTTAGAAGTCATTCATCCATGTCATGCTAGATGAATTCCCAAGGAAAGGGAGCTTGTAAACTGTGTGGCAAATGAAAGAGGAGCTAGACTATGAGATAATAAGAATATAGACCAAGGACTGATTTATTCAATTAGAAATGACTTTCATATATTCCAACCAATGGGGGAAATTGCCTAGGGATCTAGCCAGAGTGGGCTAGATTATGGTTTAGCATTGGATATGATGTGATAGAATAATCCTTTTCATTTACAGTAGTAAAACTAATTCCAAGAGTATTTTCTGTTTTCTAATGTTCTTCTGTGTATTTGCTCAAAATTCCCAGTGAGTTCAGACAGATACCTGTGTGTTTTTAAACGTATACCTAAGCAATTTTCCTAGCAACAAAAATGAAAGTGATTTGCATACTCCAGTGTTTTGTTTTACTTCCCAGTGTTCAGCCTTGGGATTTCCAAGGACTAACCTCATTTGACCCTGCTTACTTCTTAAGATCAAGAGCTGTTAGATGCTGCTTTCAGGATGGGTCCATTAAAATTAAATGAAGTCAGATTTAGTTTCACTCCAGTTCATTTATTTTTCTGGAACACAATCTCACACCTGGCATTCAAGGAAGAAATGCAGCTGATGCCCCTCCCAAAACTACAAGTATACCTGAAGTTATGCATGAAACAAACAGATGGTAAAAATGTATCCCATATTATCCCTGTTGAAAACACTCTTAATAGCAAACCTAGGTTCCTTGTTGCGGCATGAATTGATCTCTGGATGTTCAGTGCAAATACTTCTTTTTTCCTAACTAATTGAGGTTGATATTTGCAAAAGTGCCTCTATAATACAGCTAAGATTAGCATTCAACAAAATAGGGAAGCCATGGTGAGTCAAATCAGGATCTGCTTATATAGTCTAGAGAAGCAGAATTACATGAGTTAGAAACAGGTATTTCTCCCAAAGCACGTCTTCTACAGTTTCCTGGATAGAACACAATTGCCATTAGTAACATCCTGAATTACTTTTGCCATCAATCTGTAAAGGAGAAAAATACTTCAACAGATTCATAAAGAGATGGTGAATCTGGTGTCTGTAATTAATAGCACTGCCTATAACGCTAACTCAGACGTAAGACATGCACGCATTCTTTATTTCATTGAGACATCGTCTGTGGTAAGTAGGTATAGGATTGCAGTCCAACACTATTTAAAGAGCTGAGGTCAGTTCATTTAGAGACTTTGTGTTCTTCTGTACTCATGTTACCAATTTACAAAAGGCATATATTCTGCATCCGATCATAATGTCAGGGCAGTGTAGCAGTGCTAATTGATGGCTTAAAAACAGTTGGGGTATAATTGATTATCAGCCATGGGGTGAATTCCAAATTGTCATGATAAGCTACTACAGCCTTTGGTTCCCAACTCTTGATGTGATGCCTAAGGAAAGTGAAATAAGAAAGACTGAGTTAAGAAAGTCAAATCAGTAAAGGCATTAGGAAGAGCCTAAGGCTGACTGATAAAAATGATCCTGGATATTGCTTTTTTGACAGTGCTGTTCCATATGAATTGTATGTACATCTTGGAGGAGTTGTTTCAAATTTCCTAAGATTAAATAAAACCTAGTATCTTGCAATAATCTCAGTGTTCGGAACAGCTGAACTAAGTACAGCCTCCGTTTTTGTTGTGAATATTTATAAACTTGTGATTACAAACTCAACAGAAGCATCTAAAGATCTCCAACCTGCTGCATTTCCCCACTTCCTATATGTAGCTGTGCATTGTGGACTCTAATATTGGACAATTTGCAAAAAAGAAAAGAAAAGAATTTCCATCAGTGTTCCAAAATGACCAAAATAGCTTACAAGCAGCATGACTATGATGCTCTGGAAACAGAGGGAATAAAAGATAACAAGTAAAGAAGAATATGGGCAGCTACGTTTGGATAATTGTCATTCATCTGAAATCTTAGTAGAAAAATCAAAAGGAAACTATAAGTGCAAGAAAGGGGGGAAAGTAAAAGAAAAATAGAAAAGAAAAAAGATACAAAGAAGTAACTTCCAATCTTTATAGCAGTTATAAGTACAATTATACATTTACTTACTTTATGGATAAAACATAACTTCTTTCTATAATTTTGCCTATCTACAGTAGTGGCCAAAATTGTGGAAACCTTTTGGCAAAAGTGTACAGTAGAAATGCCACCTTTGGTTAAGTTTCCACCAAATTTTCTTCTAATTTCTTTATAACTGTAGCCTTGTTCACTTAATAATACTATTTTACATCGCTTTCTGGGCAACCAGTCAGCTCTTTGCACCATTACTTTAATTTTCTTACGTTTTACATGCTCACTAAATGAAAGGGGGGGAAAAACCAACCAACTTGATAGCGATCACATAAAATGTCCTCCTCTCAGCTTCAATACATGACATCAATAACTGAATCCTACTGTGATCTGATTGGCTCATTGCCAAAACAAGATGACACTTGATTGGCTCTCTAAACACTCATGCTCATTGGCTACAATCAGATGAAGGAAAGCTACCTGATATCAACCTAAGCAAGTTGTGCTTCCTTTTTTTGGTTATTTGGCTATAACTTTGCACAGAATACAGTACAGATAATTGAACAACTATGTTGCATTACATTCTTGATTAAATTATCTTTCCATTGATATATAATTTTATGGTACTACTCCAAAAAAGAAAAGTGGTGTTATTAGCCATCAAACCTCAAAAATACACTTTTCCCAAAAGGTTTCCACAATTTTGGCCACTACTGTAATCAACATAACCATAAATCATGTTCATTTTTTCTGTTTCACGCAAAAAGTCCATAATGGTTTCCACTTAACAATGAACATAGATATTGTCTTTTCTCTGATCAAGGAAGCAAATTTAACTATCTCAGCAAGTTACATCATCTTCACCAACCATTCCTCCACTGTGGGCAATGCTGAATCTTCCCATCTTTGTGTATACAATAATCACACTGCAGTTAACATGTGTAAAAGATGTCTTAATGACATAATAACTGGCAAAAGACATGTCTCTTGAAACTACAAGAGTCTCTTCCAATAATCATATCTTGTGAAGTACATACATTACATTCGTTTGTCTTGGGAAAGAAGTAGGGCAAAGGGGGCCTGAGCAAGCTCTTCTTAGTTCTGATTGAGGAACTTTCCATGTTATTAGAAGAAATGCAGTGACACTAATGCAGAGTTTTTAATCTAATCTACTTTTTCCCCTACTGGATCCATACAATAGATGTGTCAATGATGTATGAATACCAACCCAACAATAATGAGCCAATATCTAGTATATGAAGAGTTAATTCAGGCTGAAAACTCTTAATCTGCATTGTAACATAACACAAAAGAACAAATGTTTGTTAATCCTTCTCTTATTGCTGATCTTTTGCAACTTTCTATTAATGGAGACACAGCTTTATCACATTTAGCTAGGTAGAAAAGCCTCCTAGAAATAATATGTTAAATGCATGAAATCCATTCATATGGCATAATTTGTTCACACTTCTTTTCTTCAGGGGAGAAATGCACATTCTGAGAAGCCATAAGTGGCAATAGCTTCTTAAAGCAAGGTGAAACCTAACCACACACTATAAAATAAAATACTGTGAAGCCTACGCAACATAAATGTATGTTTCCCCACTTGCACAGTGAAATTCACTACACCAAAGACTTCCACCAAAGAATTCCATAGTGGGGAGTGTCAATGTCTCTGAATCTTCCTTTAGTGAATTTTTAATTTCCCCCCCTAAAAGTAAAAAGGGAAGTTGTGCCTTCAAGTCAATTTTTAACTCCTGGAAACTGCCTTTAACAGATTTCTTGTAGCATTTTTCAAAAGTAGCTCTACAGTTCCTACTTCCTAGGAGCTGCAGGTGTCTGGCCTAAGATCACCCAACTGGCATTGTGTTTAAGGCAGAGATTGGAACTCATCATCCCCTGGTTTCTGGCTTGGTGCCTTAACCACTATGCCAAACTAAGACACACAAAAAGGCAGCAATAGTGAGAGAGAAAATATAGGAGGTTTACAAACAGACAGCAACATCATCTATTTCATAATGCAGAACCATTGCATAATAAAAAGATCCTCCTGGAGGGTCTTTTGTCACAGTTGGTGATATTTGTGCTTAAAAACATTGTGAAGCCTGATCCAGGCTTCACAACCTAGAATGGATTCCAGCAAGTTCTTCTACAATCTATATGGCAAATTGTGTTAAGGCTGAACAGGGCAACCCTCAGATCCAATCGGAATTCTACCTTTTTTCATTAAGGTGGTATCTTATTTGTTTATTTATAAAAAGGATGCTTGTTTCAATCTCAAGAGCATATTACTTTTGTATTGAAGATTAGAGCTATCCCAGCATAAACAGTTTGCACACAAATCTGAGCTCTTGTATTTTTCTCCCATAATTGGGTCAAAGGTCATGCCAGAACTGATTTTTGAGCGGGATTCATATTACCAGGAGCACTGAGAAGTGGGAGTGTGCTAGGTATAGAATAAAAAAATATGCTTTTTTTCCTGGCTAATGGCCAGTAGGATATAGTAGCAGGAAGATGAGGAGCACTGATTGTCCTCACTTGGCGATTGCCTCATTTACTGAGCATTTACAGTTTCCACAGCAATGGAAAAGTAATTTTGTGACAAATCCTCACATTTATGACATTCATAGGTCTGTAAAGCAAAGGAATACTGAAGTAAGATTGTAAGCACAGTCGTGGCTTCACTTAACAATCACTGCACTTAACAACTGAGTTTCTGATTCAAATTGTGGTTGCTAAGTGAATACTACCGATATAGTAATTTCAGGAGGACCTTAGCATCCTCTGCTTGTAACTGAGCTACCAATTGTTTCAGCTTTCAGCATATAGTGGGGGGAGGGGGGGTGTCTGTGTGATTTCTAAGAGATAGGAAATCTCTGTGAAAGCTGCCAATTTTGCACTTTTCTGTAAAGTGATGTTGACAAGGAAAGTCACAGAAAAAATAGGGCTGTTCATGGAAAAGTGTAAAGAAGGGTCCTGAGCAACTGAAACCACATCCTGAAAGTTATACTTGATTGAGGAGCGGGGAGCGAACTGAAACGAGAAATTTCCATGCTCTGTCTTAAAATATCAAACTAGAAGGAATCGAGCTAGATAATTTGAAATATCACAATGTTGAGCTTCAGTTGCTCGAGCCGACCAAAATCACAGAGACCCTGCCAATCCCCTGGGGCTACCAAGCAACTGTACACATATGCAGACAGCGTTACAATTCTGGCAAAAGGGAATTAGAATTGGATGGTGGGGAGGCAGCTACCAGACGGCTACGGTAGGTTGATTGAGTCTTAAAGACAAGCTCATTTTAAGTGCTTTTCCCTTGCTCACATCCAGGGGTCTGCAAATAACTAGTTGAATCAGAACCTAAGGCTGGATCTATAAATAAGCTAGCATGTAAAGCAAAGGTTTCCTGAGGTAACTATTCTGCTATAGCATGCAACTAATGCAATTAGCAAGCTAGCACCAGATTATTGAAGTTTGTTCCAAAAATACTTCGGTATATTTCATAATTGTAACACCCTATTGATTATAATTAATTATGTGCCATCAGCACAGTATTAACCCCTAACAACCACCTAAACAAGATTTTCTCCAGGATGATCTGTCGCCAGCCTGACCTTTGAGTCTTCCAACATTGCCCCTCTAACTGCTGCTGGTCATCCTCTTTTCCCCTTTCCTTCTGACTTTCCCAGCATTATCGAAGAGAGTTAAGCCTTCACCTAATGTGTCCAAAATGATTAATTTGAGTCTGGTCATTTGTGTCCAGAGTAAAAATTCTGCATTCAATTTTTCCATTGTTCCCTATTTATTTTGTTTGTTTTCTTGGCTATCCATAAGTCTTCTCTAACATCGACATTCAAAAGTGCAAATACTACTTTTATCATGCTTCTTTAAAGTCCAACTTTTGCTTTCATAGAGAGTCACAGAGGATACCGTGGCTTGCACTATTCTGTATCATTCTGTAGATACACATACGCAGTGCTTTTTTTGAAAAAAAAAAAGGTGCCGGAACTCACACATCTCATACAATCTGCCTTGCCTACCCTGCAAGGTTCCATCCAAAAAAGGTGCCAGAACTGCGTTCTGAGCGTTCTATGAGAAAAAAAGCCCTGCACACACGTCACAATATCTGAAGATCCCCTTGGAAAATCTCTCTTCTGGTTATTACATTTTGGATTTCTTTGCCATTTAACATCAAGGTTGTTTTCAATTTTTTCCCCTAGTTTCTTTTACAAAATTTTGGAATTTACACTAATGCCGAACATATCAATATTTCAACAATATGACAGAGACAATAAAACATCTTTTTAGACCAAATTTTGGCAGTTATCATTTTACTCAGGTGCATATAATGAATCTTTGAGTATGTTATTCACTTAAAATTGCAATTGCCAAAATAGTGGCCAAAATTGTGGAAACCTTTTGGGAAAAGTGTATATTAGAAATGCCACCTTTGGTTAAGTTTCCACCAAATTTTCTTCTAATTTCTTTATAACTGTAGCCTTGTTCACTTAATAATACTATTTTACATCGCTTTCTGGGCAACCAGTCAGCTCTTTGCACCATTACTTTAATTTTATTACGTTTTACAAGCTCACTAAATGAAAGGAGGGGAAAAACCAACCAACTGGTGGTTTTATTAGCCATCAAACCTCAAAAATACACTTTTCCCAAAAGGTTTCCACAATTTTGGCCACTACTGTAATAGTTAACAGCTTGAATATTGTCAGCAAACAAACAATTGGCCATAGTTGCTTGCAACTATACCCATATAGTTATTTAAAATGTTCAGATTTCTTGGAATTGTTGTTTTAATACTTCTGAGACTTCTTTATTAATTTGCATGGCAACAATTAAATCTTTTATTTAAATCATGTCATCTGATGGGACCCAGGTCTTATCTATCGTATGTTTTTGGAATTATACCTTTTTAAAGATTAATTCACTTTGACCTTCTTTAAATAAGCCTTAAAATCTGGCTTGTCTTCCAGGTCTTGGCTAGGGTGGGTGATGATCCCTTTAAGATGATGATAAACAAACCAGTCATTCATTTGAATTTGTTGATACGTGCTGTTTGTATTTTATTATTTTAAACTTATACTGTAACCCCCCCAGAGTTATGACAGAGTCTATAATAGTGGTGACGAACCTATGGCACGTGTGCCAGAAGCGGCACTCAGAGCCCTCTCTGGGCACACGTGCCATCGCCCCAGCCCCACCTCCCCCTGTGGCCCCCTCCTCACCAGCAGCCCCCCCGGAGGAGTTGCCCCCGAGCGTGACCCGCTCGGAATAGCACAGCCATGGACATGGCAGCTGGGCAGTGGGGACAAGACTGCCCTCGCACCCCATTGCACAGTTGATGCTGCGGGGTACGGCAGAGGGCATGGCCGCCATGTCGCTACTGGGCCTCCTGGGCGATCTGCGG
This sequence comes from Azemiops feae, assembly GCA_023970755.1. Taxonomy (NCBI): domain Eukaryota; kingdom Metazoa; phylum Chordata; class Lepidosauria; order Squamata; family Viperidae; genus Azemiops; species Azemiops feae. Next base: position 622,479 of record JALGBA010000019.1, read on the forward strand.
CGGGCCATGGAGGTGGTGAGTGGCCCTGCAGGTGGGCGGGGTGGGGGCGGGGCAGGCAGAGCAGGGGCGGGTGGGAGGGCAGGCAGAGCAGGGGTGGGTGGGAGGGCAGGGCAGGGGTGGGGCCAGTTTTGGGGCACTCGGTCTCTAAAAGATTCGCCATCACTGACCTAGAACTAAGGAGAAATTTCCTGACAGTTAGAACAATTAATCAGTGGAACAACCTGCCTCCAGAAGCTGTGAATGCTCCAACACTGGAAGTTTTTAAGAAGAGATTGGACAGCCATTTATCTGAGCAGGAGGTTGGACTAGAAAACCTGTAAGGTCCCTTCCAACTCTGTTATTCTGTTACTCTGTTATTCTTTTAGCAATTGACCATGCAGATACTTTTCCCAATTTTTCATTCACTGTTGTAACTGTTTTATATGCCACCTTTAATTCTGTTTTCCTTGCAGATATTTACAGCATTTTCCCCTTGCTTGCTTTTGTATAATTGTTTCAACCTTAGATTTTCTCCTCCACTGTCTGTTTTGCTTGCAGCAAATCAAAACCACCAATTTTCCTTGCTAAACAATCTTATTCTTATTATCTTGGGGTGTCATGCATAATGTATTGTCATAAGTGTTCACATCTTGTAATCTAAAGCAATGATTCGCAACATGGGTGACTTGAAGACACGTAGACTTCAACTCCAGAATTGTAGATGACTCCTATATATATTTTTTCTACAACAAAACAGTTTAAGGATTGTTACAGCCATTATGCAGGACAGGTAGGCAGAAGACTAGCAAAACACAATCATGAACACTAATTAGCTAACAAACCACACAATGAAAACTCCTTAATTTCACAGCATGTGGACAGACTCAACCTTAGTTTCAACTGGAAATCTGTGAGCATCCTAGACCAAGTTAAATCCAAAAATCCTAGGGAATTCCTGGAAGCCTGACACTTAGACAAATCAGCCAGCAATAGACACATAAAGTTAAATCACATTTATACATCATTTAAAAAACTAAAAAGGAAACAAAAGACCAAAACATTCTCCAGCAGCCAACACCCAGATAAGCAGGGATTAACACCAGGTATCAAGCAGAAAACAGTATTCTAACTAAGGAACTATCAATGAGACAATCAAGCAATCAAACAGACAAGCAGAAAACAATATACTGATAAAGGAACTGGAAAGCCAGCTTGGTGTGATAGTTAAAGTATCAGGTAGAAACCAGCAGACCATGAGTTCTAGTCCCACTTTAGGCACACAGCTAGTTGAGCGACTTTGGGCCAGTCGCTTTCTCTTAGCCCTAGGAAGAAGGCAGTGGTAAACTATTTCTGCAAAACTTTGCCAGGAAAACTGCAAGGACTTGGGCACAATTGAACAGAAGAAAAAAAAATCAAGGAACTAACAAGGAGGAAATCATACCCCCACCAACACTGAAAGGGCAAGCCATTGTATATAAATAGGGAGCAAACCCTACACTTTCTAGCACTGATGATATTACCTCCACAGGTAATGAAACAAATATTTACAAACAACCAAGCATGGAAAGCACCAAGGACTCCTCAAGTCAACTCTGAGCTACATATATTCTCTGCTAATGAAAGGGTGCTCACTGGGAGACATAAGGGTTGAATGAGGCATTAATTTCTAGAGTTGATGGTATTCATTGCTATGTATCAGTAGCAATAGCACTTAGACATATACTGCTTCATAGTGCTTTACAGCCCTCTCTAAGCAGTTTACAGAGTCAGCATATTGCCCCTAACAATCTGGGTCCTCATTTTACCGACATCGGAAGGATGGAAGGCTGAGTCAACCTTGAGCCAGTCAGGATCAAACTGCTGGCAGTCAGCAGAATAGCCAGAATTAGTCTGCAATACTGCATTCTAACCACTGCACCACCACAGCTCCTCAAAGCCAATGAGAGCTGGTGCTGCTATTAGAATGCAACAAAGGATTGGAGATAATCTGCTCCGAAGAGTAGAATAGAACTGAAGCTGGAAAAAAATAGGATCGAAGTACATTTGGGATGAGCTAGGAAAGAGAACAAGATGACATTAGCTTTTCTACATTCAGGAAGCAGTGAGTGATCCATAGTGGTGTTGGGCCAAGAAGAAAGTATGGATCTACTCTTAGACATCAAACTTATAAGTGCTACATAACTCTTCTGCAGCCCTTAACCTGAACTGCTTCTCTGAGAGATGGGGAGGAGCCTATTTATTGTTGGTATGGAAGTGAGATTCTATTCCACCATACAGAGTGGGTGGTACTGGGGCTGATAAATTATAATTGGCCTCTATATGTAATAGGAGGTAAAATTGGGTGTCAGGAACCAGTGAGAATTTCTGGAGGGATTATGTGAAATAAAGCAGCATTGAGTACTTGCATTGCAGGCTAAAAAAAATGCACCTCAGCATGCACATCTACAATTCACTTTCTAATTCTGTGGATTTCAGTATGTCACACAGCTCACTTTCTAATCCTCTTTGATTTCCGTATGTCACACAGCTGTTAGTTAAGGCATTCAGAGACAATTGGATGTGTTCGGAGGATTTTTTCCTCCTTTGTTCACTCCATTAATTCCGTACAGCCATTAAATTCAATCACGTTCTTGTTCAGTAAAGAGCTATAACAAGCAGCTTTATTTTGAACAGTTATAAGAAGAGTGAAGAAAACCGGGACTCTGGAATTACTCAATTTAAATCAAGAGAATTGGATCAGCTTGTTGGCTTTTGCTGCAACGAGGTCTTTCAGCACTGGGAGTGGTTTTGCACAAATTACTAGACTAGACTACCAGATTTGGGTGATTTGTAACTCAATACTGGCCTTGTCCTAATGAATTATGCAAAGCAGACCATCATGGGGTATGGGATTTTGTTTTGATTTGAGGGATAATTTGTTAACAGAGCAATTGTATTTTGTTAGCTTGGATTTAGGGTGAACCTAATCTAGCTATATATCTAAGTGAGATTTCAGATTATTATTATTATTATTATTATTATTATTATTATTATTATTATTATTATTATTATTATTATTATTATTATTATTATTATTATTATTATTATGTAGTAATAGGTATTATTATTATGATAGTAGTAGGTAGAAACAAATTCTTTTGATGTAGTGATGAGATATTAGGGCCATTTTCTCATATATGATTTATAGAATCCTATGTAATCATCCAACCATTGTTATAATTATGTTGTCAGGTTTAGGTTTGTCATGACAATAACTGGATGATGGTACAAAATAATGAAAGTTATTATTAAGGAAAAGAGTGTAAGAGTATTTTCTCACTAGCAAATTATAGCATTTCCCAGAATTATCCCACCAGCATTGGGCTAAAATAACAATAATGTCAATAAGCTTTATATCACTTCAGTGATGACTGGAGGGTGCCATGAAGACACTACGGGCCTAAGGAAATGGCCTCTGCATGCAATGCCCTCCCATCTCTCTTCTAAGTATATGATGAAGGCTTCTCCTCCAAATTCCAGCCATCGGATTAGTGATCAGAGAAGAGAATGACCTCTTCTTCTGAATCATCAGACAGCTTCCTGCTTTTCCATGCACCAAGAAAATGGTTGCCTGGAGTGGTAGTGGGGAGCAGGAGAGAATATAAACATATTCTGTGAAGAAATGTCTTTATATTAGAATTGAGATGAAAATATAATAAAGACATATCTAGCTTCTTTCCAGGATGCTTATTTAAGAAAATGCTAATAATGTCCCATGAGCCTCCTGATAAAAACTCATAATCATCACTTTTATTAGCTTATGTGAAGTCTGATTGAATAAAAAGCTTGATTTTTATGCCTCTAATATATTTATCATTTCCATGGGGGAAAGTTATTTTGCCAGCCTCAGGCTGCAGCAGGCTAGTGGATGAAAAGAGGATGAAAGTTATCTCTTGACCTTCCTTCCAGATGTGCAGCTGCTTTATCCAGAAATCTGTGGGACAGAATGCAATTCTGTCGAGTTAATTTATAATTACATCCAGGCAACGTACTGATGGAAGTAGCCTCTGATGCGGTGAACAGCTATGCACAGAGGGAAACTTAATTTGTGGTATTAATGCTTCTGAGCCACGGCTGTGAATTTTGTTAGGCATTTGCTTAATTATTTAATGGCAGTGAGCTTATTTACATGTTTGGGAGGGGAGGCAAAATTAAGGGTGCACAGCAAAATGAAAAGCATTCTCTTAACTAGAAGGAAAGTGATTCTGGTTAGTAAATAGTAGAAAGCACTCTGTGGGATGCCAGGACTCAAGTTTTCACCCCATCTCCAGAAATTAAACTTTAGGGAGAAAAATCAGGAATCTGAAGAAATGAAATGTTCAGGTCCTCATAAGTTGTAATAGGTGTTCTTGGATCCCATATAGTATTAGTCAGAAACTCCTCTGAGAGAAAGCAACCAAGTATTGCCACAGGGGAGATATGGAAAGCCAGAGCTGCATGTGGTCTGCTCTTCTAAGGGAAGCTTAATTTCCTTCCTTGTGGGAAGCTTTATCTTTGGCTCATGAAATGGTAATTCTCAATAGGAATTAAGGAACTAAGACTTTGATGTGGCATAGCTCCACTCTAAACCAGCCTGTAAAGTAGGATCAGAGTGGGGAAGAATGGACCACCTCCTGATAGTATAGCCTTCCATCTCCATTAAGCCAAGTAAGCCATTAATTTCAATGCTAACATGGTGTAAATGGCAGGCCCCAGGAGTAATCTGGATAAAGCCATGATTAGTTCCCCTTCTATTTCATGCAAGGGTCCTGATCCAACAGGGAAATGGGGTGATAGGATAGACAGGGTACTTGCCTTTCCAAATGACATATTGCCTTTTTAGAGTTCCTCCAGAACGCTTGAAGCTTAGGTGGAAATTCAACATGCATTGTACATGGGGTTGCCCTTGAAGACCAGCTAGAAGTTATAATTGGTCCAAAATGTGGCAGTACTTGCAGTGATGGTGGTCCCATGTTACACCTCTTTTGTGCTACCTGTGCTGGTTCCCAAGTCCCTTCTATGCAATTCATAGTTATTACCTTCAAATTCCTATATGGCACAAAACCAGCTTATTTGTGGGACTGCCTCTTTCTAAGGATATCTGCCCGTCCTATCATAATGGATAAGGTGGGTAGGCTCCTAGTTCCTTAAATGTTGCCATCTTATATCCATTTGGAATATCCTTCTGTCTGAGGTTTGGCAGGCTGTCATCCTTTTAATCTTCTGAAAAGTGCTTAGACCTAGCTTTTACCCCAAGTGCTGGGACAGGGTGAGATTGTGAGATGTGCTTGTTGTGGACTGCACAGAAGTTTAGATATGGTTCTAGGTTGGGTTTATTTTTTTGGTTTTACTATTTTTGTTGTAAATAGATGTTATTTTACCTTTTGGTTGTGAGCCACCCAGAATTTGGTACAAGATGGGTGCTATATAAATGTTTGAAATAAATTAAACTAATAGCCCTGTGAATGTGGTTAAAACTTCATATTTTTCTTATAATATCAGCTCTTCATCTCACCTTTCCTTGACGTGAATCAATGTTGCTAAGAAGAATCCCTCATTCATCATACTGACAACAAGCATTGCTTTAGGGCATGACTTAAGTGTGCCTTTTAATGATATAACAATCCTGTTAGAAAAGAACAGCGTTGAATCCATAATGTATACTTTTCATTTCAATAATATAAGCTGTTTAAACTCCTCAAAGGATGAGCTAAAGTTATTTTTCCTGCTCCAGAGAACTTTATTGCTGTGAGTGATCAGTCAAAGATGTACTCTGTGGAACTTGCAATGTGCAAAACAGTGACTGGATCACACTATTATTTTGCTTCCCAACTCCATCCCCCTATACAGTGAGCCCTAGACGTTGCTGGTATCTGTGTCATTTGTGGCAGATGGTCTTATATGTGTTGATCCTTCTCCATGGCTGTTTGTCACTTCTCATCCTAATATATCTGAATCTTGAAGCCTTGTCTCTGGGCCCTTCCCAAAGAGTTATGAGGCTGCTATGCGGTAGCTATGAGTGATGTAGCCTTTCCTTTTTTCCAGGTCTATGTAGAAGTTCAAAATGGAGCTTTTGAGCAGCATAGAGAGGTTATAAATTGTGCCTATACTAGGAGAATTGTTAGCTGTGCACAGAGGGGCATTGAACATGATTGATTGATTGATTGATTGATTGATTGATTGATTGATTGATTGATTGATTGGTTGATTGATTGGTTGGTTGGTTGATTGATTGATTGATTAGACAACCGTGCAATGTTTTCCATGCTGAGGTTCTGCGATATGGGCTAGAAATCTTTTCCCAGTATGGTAAATTTCTCAGCAATCTCCATTAGGAAACCATGGTGTTTGTTATGTGTCCTGGCTACTACAGTCCTTGAGTGGTAGGCTTTGATAGTGTTTCCAAGGTTGCTGTGGACATGTCTGATGCTTCTATGCTATTTGGAGATTTTTTCCCCCAAACATTTTTGTTTTGTTTCGCTTTCTCCTCCAGATCAAGCCAAAGAATTATATTTTCTCCACACACACACACACATACACGCACCCTTATGCTCCTGAGACAGGAATATGGGATTGGTGTGAAATTAATGGACAATTGGCTATTTTTAACAGCCTTTTAAAATGTGCTGTATGTGACTGCCTCATGATCTCATGCTGTCTTAAGCAAGGATCAACCCAGGGGAGATAATTTTCCTTGTCACTAAATAATTAGAACTAGACTTGATCAGCTTCTGCTCTGGCACCCTTTGGCTGATAGGTGCAAGACATGGATTATCGCCAGTAGTTGACCTAGTTACATGGTGCTCTTTCTTGGCCTGATCGAGCCCAGCTGGCATATCAGCGTAAGTAACACTGGAACATGAGGTCAACAACTAGGCAAGTCAGAATGGATATCCTCAAAGTTGCAAGGCACAAAAACAAAGCAAACAAGCTGCGATATGATTAAAGAATTCATTTGCGATGGAAGAAAATGGGCAAGTATAAAGTTTAGTCAGAATCTATTGAAAGGCTTTGAAATAAATAAATAAAAGGAAACTCACTGCCTGATCCCAATATATTGCCTATATTACTAGGACTGCATTGCTGTCATTCTTACTGCTGCTGGTTAGTGGATTAATGGATCATTTTATTATAAACTTCATTTAAATATTGTAATTTTGCATATATTCTTATTCTATATTACATGCTATTGTACTTTTCGCATTTATATAACTGCATCGAAAGAGAATTGTTGATGTACGGCTTAAAAAATTAGTGTGTTTCAAAATCAGGTGCCATAAGCCAATCATAATATTGTGTGTGTGTGTGTGTGTGCGTGCATGTGCGTGTGTATATTTTACAATACTTAGAAATGTTCACAGATCATGCAAGTAAGGAAGTGTTTATAAGAAAAGAGTAACCAATATATAACAGTTGGTCTATGAGGCCTGACTTTTATACACCTGGCACATATGTATGTGTTTGTGTTTTGTGTTTGTGTGTGCACACACAATTATATAGTATATAGCATATGCCTACGGCAGTTTCTCTCTTTTTAATAATTTTATTAAAAGTAAAAGAGAATACAAACTAGAAAAGAAAGAAAGAAGTGCAAGGAAGAAGGAAAAAATGGAAAAAAAGAAGAAAAAGAATCATGAAAGCAACATCCACCTTTATCCGAAGTATAAACAATTTCACTATCTCTTCATCTCCTCTAAATTCATAGATATAATACTCTTCAGCCCATAAGTCATTTTTAACTATAGGTAAATTCAGTAATTAATGTCTTCTCCAATCCAAAAAGTCCAAACAGAGCCCTAAAACAATAACATTTACATATATAAAGTCAGCATTTCACATCTCAACTGTTAATGTTTAGAAAGTGTAAAGTAGTTCTTCTATCCTAGTATGAACAAAAGACTGAAATTTAACATGTGCTTTAAAGAGAACAAGCTCACAAAAAATCCTTACTTTAAGTGAAAGGATAGTTAGATACAAAGCCAATTTAAATGCTGTCAAATTAGGATACATAAAGGAACTGTAAGGAAAGGCTTAAGCACCAGGCTTAACTGTAAGGAAATCTAATATATATTTTTCCAGTCCAGAGGTCAGCAAATCCCAAAAGAAGAACCACTTGAAATAGTATGTCCCCTTTTAACCCTGATCAAATAAACCTATTCTGTGTTCCTTCTTTTTATGTAAAACAATCTTGTTCTTTAATCCATTCAAATGATTGTTGATCCTTCTTTCAAATTTCTTCAATACTTTAAACAGCTTCTTTTGTAACTCCAGTAAATGAAAATTATTTCACTTATTCTCTGGAATTTTCATTTTTACTTCCTTCTTAATTTTTAAGCTTCCTACAATTTTTTATGTCTAATAATAAATTCCTGTTCAAATTCTTGTTCATGTTGCTCTCAGATAGATTTTAATGTATATTTACCCTAGCATCTTCTTCTAATCGCTCCGTTTCAAAGCACCCCATTTGCAAGTAGACGAAGCTTCCAGTCTCCGTCATTTCTCCATCCAGGTGAAAAGTGCATCTGCCCTGGGAAGCCCTGTAAGCCATTGCAGCTGCGGGCAAGCATGTGGTGGGAGGGAGCGGGCGGGTGGCCACAAAATAAGACACGATAGTTCTTTTGGTCCAAAAATATATATAAGACCCGGTCTTATTTTCCGGGAAACACGGTATGTTGGGTATGTTCCATGCTTTATTTGGTATGGTTTTCTATCCTATTCTGTCTGGGATCTGGAATGTGATAAACAAATTGTTTAGAATATGTACAAGGATCAATTCTTATTTGTACAAGAAAATATTGTGCTCAGTAACATCCTCTTGCTGTGTTTAGATACATATCTGAGACAACATTCTAGACATCACATGGATTAGCTGTGGCTCCAGGAGTTTATCACTTGCATTCCAGACTCAAAATTCTTAGAGCAACTAATAGGTTGAACTTTCTGTAAGCCTGTGCAAAGATGGTATATAAAACTTTGATAACCTATTTTGCTTCATTTGGAAAATTTGCTCATGACTGCCCCAGGCATGGCGACAATAGCTGGAAACACCTGCTTGCAAGTTTCAAAGGGACCTTTGTTTCCCAGTGGATTCTTTCCTCCTATCATTTAGCAAGTGTTGGGCCCTTATGCTTCTGGAAGCCATTGGCTGCCAATCTGTTTAGTTGCCTACATTTCAGTCATATGAATTATGTCACTGCAAGAATACTGGTGGGGGTTAATATGTGTTAAGTAACCATTTTGAGCCAGCAGCAAAGAAAAAAAAAGTTCCTGAAATGTCTAAGAAAATTGTAAATGTTATATGAGCTCAGCTTTTGAAATATGATAAAAGAAAACTAAAAAATCCAATTTAGTAACCATATGGTTCCTTTGCTCCAACAATGGTATTGGATTTTATAAAAATATATATAATCATAGAGCTTGGGAACAAATTCCAAAGATGGTGCCCTTTTTGTCAGTAGCGAAAAGAGGGGGGGGGACTCAAGATTTATTCATCATTTGACATGAATTTCTTGTAGGCAAAATGTTTCTTCATCAGAACATGTTGTGGACAGATGACAGTATGTAGAAATATAGAATGAACACTCTACTGTGTTCAGTCTACAGCTGCTTCATAAGGTTCATAAGGTTAGGAAGCCAAGTTTAAGGGAGAACAGAAAGATACAAAATACATTGCGTCAATTGGCAGACTCAATGCATATTCAACCTATCACACAAATCATTACTGAACAATGTATGCCTCATATAACTACACTAATATGTTTTTTATAAGAAAACATCTATATTCTTTATTCAGAGCATAAAGCCAAATAAGCACATAAGAGTCCCAAAAGGTTATTGCATCTGGCTGTGGAATTCTGAGAACAGGAACCTACACTTCCAGAGGTTGTTCAGGCTGAGAAGGGCTACTTTAAACCATTTGGGTTGCCACCAAGTCCTGCTTGACAAGGAGTTGCTTCAAATAGTTGCCACCCAAGGAGCCCAATTTTGCACATCCTGCACACTGGTGAAAGAGAGAGAGAACACTAAAGGAGAAGAGGTCAGAAAAACATTGCTGGAAGTTATTGAGATAACCTTTCTATGGTTCCACATTTCATACCACAGGGAATGCCATAAGAGTACAACCTGGAATCTCAATTCCCTCTTCTGCTCGCCGAGTTATAAAAAGAGATGGAATCATTTGGAAAAACACTGCTGCCTGTTCGGACTGACTTTCCCAGATTGGGAAGCATTATTGTATGGTTAAGGGGCTACATCAATTTTTTTTAAAAATCCATCTGTGATAATAAACTGCTTTTGCGATACACAAACACACACACACACACACATATACATTTGGGATCAATCAATAAAAGAACCCTTGGATTGGTGAAGTACAACAATGATATGCTGAAGCTCTGTTATTGTTTTCAGCATATGATGTTGAGGCCATACTGCTGTAATGTTAGATAGCTTTAGATAGCTGAAGCCTAAAGCTTTGGTTGGCTGCATTTATTTATATCAAGTCCCACCATAACTGCCTGATATGTTCAATACAGGAACTTTGATTTGCCTATGGCTACCCAGCAAGTTGCAGTAAACTAGCATACTATTGGTTCCTAATTCGGTTTTCTCCAATTGGAGTATCATTCCTGTCTACCACCAATTCCAGAATTCTTGGCCAACGCTATGGTGGAGAGTTCAGAAAAAGCTGCACTTGATGCTACTGGCTGACGCCGTGTTATGTTCATGTGTATGTTATTGTGAGTTGTACATATTGTAGGTATCCTAAGGTGCCAGGATTTGCAGAGAGGGGCAAATACCTTTTTGGGATATGGCTGTATTCACTTCCTATTGGCAGATCTGTGCAATGGTTCTGATACTGTGTTTGAAAATAACAGACCAGACTGCAACAGGCAAAGAGCTCCTGTAGAGTTTTTAACTGACATGCTAATTTCCTATCTGTAGGCAATTTTAAGCAGAAAAAAAGGGGACCAGTAACCTGGAGATTCTGAGTAGATTATCACTCCTCCCAAAAGACATTATGTTGACAAATTATCAACAAGTAGCTATATTCTGCATCAAGAGTTAAGTTGAGTAAGAAGGTTATTATACCCTTTCATATATATAGATTGTATATCAATGATTGCATGACCTTTATAGATGCCATATGCCAAATAAACAAACAAATAAATAAATGCTTATAGTCCTGTGAATCTCCCAGATGTCTCTCGAGGGAACTCAAGAGAGTTTCTCTAGGTCGGGGGGGGGGATTAAGATCAGAAGGTAAATTTTCCATTGCTTGACTTTCTTAGTAACATTACTTTGAATCTTTAAGATCACTTAAACAAAGTGAATATCTTACTTTCATCCTCTTACCTAGCTCTGCTGTAGCCAAAAAACCAGGCAAATGTAGTCAAATAACTTTTGAATTGCATTTTTAAAAAGTAATCCATGGAGCAGACATTGGAGGCAAGGGATGGAGAGTCAGATCAGCAATGATACCGAGATGGGAGGGATGGTCTTTAGGCTATTCAAAGTGAAAAACCAGCATAAATTTGATAAATTGACCCAGTGAATGAACAAAGCATCGTACTTAAAAATAATGCTTTTCCTGAGTCTTTTAGAATCGATCATATATAAACACATATTCTTCTTCCTTAAAAATTATCATTTTTCATATCGCAAAATTTGCTTTGCTACTATATTCTTCCATATAAATCACTGGGTAGTGCTAATGATTAGCTGTGATATATGAAGCATCTTTCTCCATATGTTCCGTTTGCACAGCTTCACAAACTGCTAAAGTTTTGTAATGTGTTGTTCTGAGAGGTTCCACATCTTCTTTTCTTATATTCATATTCCATTCATACAGTCAGGAAATTAATCCACCTTCTAATACGGTACTTCTTGTGGGTCTCACGGGTCCTCTTCCTGTAATCATTCTACTTTCACTCTGGTTTCTTTCATTTCTTTCCTTTTGTGTCCATTTTCCCCTAAGATGCATTCTTGACACTATCAAATCACGATCTGTCCCAGATTCAGAAAATTTCATCACCTTTTATCTAGCTGATTTATTCATTAAATTAATTTATTCAACACATAGCCAGCCATAATTTGCCAGCAGCAAACAAATATTTATTACATAAAATGTCTCCAATAAATACAGATAAAAATTTATAAATAAAAGCTCTCAACCAAAATCCAGAAAAAATAACAGCAATAGGAAGAAACCCACCTTGCAGTCACTCATGCTAGTTTGAAAATTATCATTCTTCAGTATTTTCTACTACACGTAAATAATCAAATTGTACCTTTAGATTTATATTCATTCTTTTATCATATAGATAAAAGACTTATGCTTAATCCATATATTTGAAATAAAGAGATATTTTTTTAAGATGCAACTAACTAATCAGTCATCATTTTACTTCATTCCTGGGCCCTCAAGTTATGTACTTTCTCATCCTCTTTTCATTCATAACATCACAGATTACAAATTCATTCAGATTTCTGCACATTTTTTCATAAAGCTTATTTCTGTTTCTTCCATTATCATGATTCAGTGGAATGTCAATATTCAGTTATTAAAATCCTTACTTTCATATGCATCCACAGCATGTAGGTGATATTTATTCATAATGCAGATATACACTGCAGCCCTTTCATTCATAATTAAATCTACATGTTTATTTCCATGTGCATATTCATTCATTCATTCATTCATTCATTTATTTATTTATTTTCACCCTTTACTTCTCTTACATTCTTAGTTCTTTATCAACAGATGGGCCCACAAAATTGCTCTCTGGCATCTATTAAAACTTAATTAAGATTTTTATATAATGCTTTTTAATAAGAGAAAGAACAAATTTGGTCACACCTTGGTCATTCCCATACCACATACAGCATTCCTTGATAATATTACCAGTCAGGTTGGCCAGTTTAGCCAGTATAGCCCAAGTACAGCTAAAGTCCAGCTTTATCACAAGCATGCGTACACTATTCTATGTAGACTAAGATCTCTAATTTGGAGACTGTCTTGCAAGCAAACATACCCTTGCTTATATCCCACCAACACGAAGTTAACAATTTAACAACTGTTAAATCTGGGTTGTTGTATGGCAGATGTTTCTCTCTTTGAATTGTAAAGTCCTGGAGCACTTTAGTTTCTTCATTTTTTATCACTTTGTTTTGTGATCCCACCAGTTCTTGCTTGCAGGCAAATGGTATTTGGTGCTGTTATTCCAGTGCACCATTATTGCTACTTTGTTTGTAGTCTTTGTTTGTAGTCAATCTATGCCATTCTCTTGCAGGAGTTAACAAGATGGACCACTATTTCTTCAAGTTCTTTACAGAGATGGCATTTGCTATCTGTTGCTGTCTTCTCAGAACCTGGATTTATATGCATTTGCTCTTAAATCTTGGTTTTATGCAGCCAGAATTAGCCCCCTTGTCTCTTTCTTCAAGTTTCCCGCTCTTGGCCATTGCCAAGTTTTGTTGTTATCTGCCTTCCTTGCTAGTGGTTTTATGTATTGGCCATGTAACATTTTGCTTGCCATGTTTCTTTTCTACTTTTCATTTCATCTTTCTTATAGGCAAGCATAGTCTTTTTGGTACTCAAGTCTTCATGGTGTACTGGCTTCAATCCATTTTCTTCACTGTTCTTTAGATATTCTTTCAATGCCCTTTTTTCTTTTTCAACTGTTTGGTGTACTTACAACATCCCGTGCCCACGTATACTGCTTGGTAAATAGAGTCTCTCAACATTGTCATATTAGTATTAAAGTGGTCATTTGAACAAGTAGAAATACATTTGCCACCCCATCTTGTATAGTTCAACAAAACTGGAAGGCATCAACTTCAAGAAATATGATCAACAGTACATATGCTATTGAAAAAGAAATTGGATACTGCCAATTTCGGGAACAAGATTTATGACTTTCAGCCAGTTAGAATTTATATAGAATGCACAGAATGTTCTTCAGAGTTGTGTTTATCTGCAACAATGATGGAAGAGGATGTATCAATAGTGGTCATTCTGACCTGCAAGAGTTTGTGATTTGTATATGGTGTTATGATCTGATCTGGTCAAATGATATTTAAGAATCTTGTTATTCTTTAACTGGCTGTCCTGCAGGGTCTATGACAATTTGCCCCGGCCAACTCACCATGGCCAACTTGCCACAGCCAACTTGCCGGAACCAATTCATTGCAGGACAACTTACTGCAGGACAAGAGTTACACTAATATCAAAGAAATGGTGGAATAGAATCATCAAAGAAAGGATGCAAAAGGAGGGACCAAAATGAAATATGAATGACAAAAAAATAAAACAATGTTTTATTTATTTTAAATAATTAAATTGAATTTTTAAATTGTCCTATGGCGAGTTGGCTGTGGTGAGCTGGCCACGGTGAGTTCTCCCATTCTAGCAGGAGCTGCCTACTACCAATCTGATTCCATTTGTCAGGATCCATCACAAGCTTGAATTCTGAATCAGCCCCATAATTTTGCAATAATGCTTGACTTTTAAGAACATTCTGTGCATTCATATCCATATCTAAGAGGTAAATTCTGCCCCACTCCTCAGTTGGTGGTGTCCTCTTTCACAAACATAGCTTCTCTTGCTTTTTTTTTTTGCCCCTTTGAGGAATACCTCCTTTAGGAACATATCATAAAAATGATATTCTATCACCAAAAGTATTGGTTGCTTTTGCTGCCTCTCTCTGCTTTATTTCATCTCACTTTTCTTCCATCTCAGCTAATTTGTCCTGCACCTCTCAGCATTTCATAGAGCCTTGCCACTCCCATGAATTTGGCATGATCTGTGACTGAACGCTTTGAACATTTGTCTGGCTCCCAAAGTGGGTTCTATGAATAAATTCCCCCCTCCCCCTTCTTTTTAAAAGTATTCATAGTAACCTTGGCAGTGGGAAGTTTAGTCCTGAGGGAACTTTTCCCCTTTACCATCCCCTTAATTAAAAATATTTTCTGTAAGCTGCTATTTGCTTTAGAGGATAAAATATACCAGTACTCAAATTGTATCTGTACATTTAACCATGGGTCTCAGAAGTCATTGGAAAGATAGCACAGGGGGAAAGATATATACACACACACTTACACACACAATCACATTGACAACTATAATCTTGGTCCAATCTCCCTTTTCTCCCAGCAGTTTTGAATTAGTTATTAATTATAGCTGCTCTTATTCACAAATCTCCCCTCCTACATTTATACTTTGGCCTATAGCAGTGATGGCGAACCTTTTAGAGACCGAGTGCCCAAAAACCGCCCCTGCCCCCGCTCCGCCTCCCACCCTGCCTGCTCCACCCCTGCCCGCCCCCTGCCCCGCCCACCCGCAGGGACACGCACCGCCTCCATGGCCCGCAGCAGATCATCCAGGCAGCCCTGCAGCACCATGGCAGCCACGCCCTCTGCCCACACCCCGCAGCATCATCTGCACGCTATGGGGTGTGAGGGCGGAGTCGTGTCCCTGCTGCCCGGCTATGTTCTTGGCTGCGCTGCTCCATGCGGGCCGCACCCAGGGGGCGACTCTCCTCCAGGGAGGCTGCTGGTGAGGAGGGGGCCATGGGAGGAGGCGGGGCTGGGGCGACAGCACGCATGCCCACAGAGAGGGCTCCAAGTGCCGCCTCTGGCACGCGTGCCATAGGTTCACCACCACTGGCCTATAGCAGCTCCTAAAGGAAGCTTATAGGAGCAGCTGATTTTCCTTGAGCTAATTAGATGAGGCAGATCTGCGTTGTTCCCAAATTGGTTCTCACTGAATATTTTGAAGTAAATTAGTTAAAATCCAATATATTATCAATGCTCTTCTTGTCCACATAAAATCGACCTAATACTGCAATATGTACAACCTTGAACTTTTCTCTCAAAAGGAGAAGCAAAACAGCTTCTCAAACAAAAAGCCAACACGGCATTGCTAGTGCGACACCATGACGCTAATGCGAGTGGGGGGAGCACAAGTGTGCACACGCGTGTGCACTAGCCAGCCATTCACATGGCCCAGTGGCCAACAGCCCACAGCCCGGTAGTGGGCTGCGGACCACAGGTTGGTGACCCCTGGTCTAGAGATTTCCTAGTGATCTCCCTTCCAATACTAATCAAGTCTGATCATGCTTAAACTATTTCAAAAGCAGTGAATGTGGTACTGCTACTTGCAGTGAAAAATACTGAAACATGCTCCCACACAAGGCAAGTGACTCTCACTGGATTCTCACATACTGATTCAATGAATCTTTGGTTTGCATTGAGAAAGCAAAATCGATGAGGCAGCTCATAGTCACAGTTTTGTTTCTTTCAATGTCATAGGTGTTTTTCCCTTTCCTAGTGTCTCCATTTAACCCCATGTAGTCCAATTGCATCAGCTGTTGGCTGGATATGCCTGCCAAGAATGTCTAAGAAGGTCAGGTGATGGTCCACAGTCCAATTCGTTTTTCTCTCCTACTTCCAGATCCCACACTAAGGCTACTCAACCTAGCAAGACTGCAGTATTGCAAAGCAACTGCAGCAGATTCACACTCCTGCTGATTGTGGGATACTCACAAACTACTGTGGGGGATGAATGTAATGACTCTCAACAAAGGAGCAGTTAGGTAAGTAACTGTTTTTAATGGGATTGGTCTGTATTCATTTTTTAAAAAACTCTAAGGAAAACTCTCCATTTGATTCTAAAACCATGGTCTGTTGGAGCTGATATTTAAACTGGCATATACCTTGTCCATTTGGATCAGGAAGAAGCAAGGTTGGTAAGAATGATGAGGGACAATATTAATCCAGAGACCTGAACAATAAATTCTCTCTAGAGAAAAATGTTATGATTTCTATTGCAAACTAATTAAGGTAACTAGCTAGCCTTTAAGATTCCCTAAATCAATTTTCCCCAATGAGCTGACTTTCAAAACTTGAGCTCTCAAAGCTGATTCAACTGACTAGAAATAGTAATTAAGGTAAGTGAAGTCCAGCACATCTGGAAGGATATGATTGAAAAGCCTGAGAGACTACAGGAGAACTGCTTTGGATAAGTACAAACCACAGTGCTTCCTGTAGGTTTTTTCCTTTCCAGATCCTGACCTGAATGTTGCTGTAAGCATAGAGAAGAAATGAATTATTACTATATAGTCAGTAGTAAGCTTATTCCATTAAAACACTAACCTGTCTTGAGTGATGTCATTTTGGAAAGGTTTTGTACATCACTTTTAAATGCTTTTTGATAAACCTAGTGAAATATCCACAGCCTTTTACATCAACTGAGGTTTGATATGGAAAAAGCTCCCAGTAGCCAGCCAAATATAAATCTGAAGCAATTACCAAGAAGAGTATACATTAGTCTCATAGTCCTACTAAAATATTTCAGGCAGACAAGCTGCTAGAGGCAAATGAATGGCAGATACCCATTGCAAACATGTAGTTTCTTCACTCCTCTGCTTTGACAAAATCATCAGAAATTAAAATATGGCTACAAATGTAAACCACAGAGAGATTTCAGGAGTTGGTACTGTAAAAAGCTTAAGAAATAAAATGACAAGCATGGTTACAGTATTTGAAAATGAACACTGGTCCTACCCATGGGTTCATCCTCAAAGGAATGTATGCCTAAGCTTTGAGCAGTAGAAAGAAGTATATCTTTATTTTTTCATTTTGAAAGTTATCATGACATTCAAAGTTCTTACTTGCTCCAGGAAATTCCTTTGTCTGATCTGTCTCCTCATCATTCCAATGAGGGTATGATGCCACCACTAAATTCAGACCACAGCTTGTTTTAATAAAAGCATTACTAAAGACAATGGCAAAAAGAATAGAGGCTTGCCTTCTCCCTTTCCACTCTTACATAACAAAGGATCATCTTCTCGTTTATTCTGGGCCATGTGCTCAACCTCTAAGGTTTGAAGAAGACAGTTACTGTATTTGTGTTTCTGAATCAGAAGCAGATTCTCAGAATATTCTTTGATTCAGGTGGGTTTGTTCTGGAAATAATTGGCCCAAATCTACACTGCAAGGAAAATATTAAAAGCCAAGTGCTTTTACCTGGCTGAGGAATGGTTTAGACAAACCTTGACCGGGAAATAAGGTATGATTTAGGTCCACCCTATCAAATGTCTCCTTTGAGTCAAGCTTGACTCCTAATGACTACATAGACTCATCCATATAGCTTTATCAGGCTCCCAAGTAGACCAGACAGGAAATATAACAATGTGAACTAATTTCACTTTATTATAAGATTATATTAACAGAATCTTGCAAGTACAAATCTCCCTCCATCTGTTTTTACTGCCTGATTAGTTAGGATGGAACCTTTTTTAAGTTTCTTCTCTGCCGTTACTCAATTCCAGGCTTCTCCCTCTTTTATCTGATTGTTCCCTAGGAAGCATCTCTTTTTCCCCCACCCTCTCTTCCATCATTCTCATATTCCATTACAAGCTTTTTGGCAACGTAAGTGATTAGCTATAGTCTTCTCCAAGCATTTGTTTTTGTTTTTTTTTATTTTCCTATCTTATTATCCTAGGATTTCCTTGTGGTCTCCATTCCAAGTGCTACCCAAATTTGAATCTGTTTAGCTTTCAAATAACACTAGCATTAATAATAGTGCTTAGATTTACATGCTGCTTCACAGCGCTTTTCAGCCCTCTCTAAGTAGTTTACAGAGTTAGCATATTGCCCCCGACAATATGGGTCCTCATTTTACCAACCTTAGAAGGGTGGAGGGCTGAATCAACCTTGAGCCAGTCAGGATCGAACTGCTGGCAGTCAGCAGAATTAGCCCACAATACTGCATTCTAACCACTGCACCACCACAGCTCTTTAAATACAGCCAAAGTTGCTTGTCTTCTGCTTAGACTTGGCCAATATATATTTTGATTAAATCTTTCTGATGTATACTATTATCCTGGAATCCATAATTTAAAAAGTTGTGACCTACTTTTTATTAAAAAAAACATAATTAAAATAAAATAACAAAAGAGAGCTATAAACATGCGACTGGTTGCTTAGCAACCATTCGAAGTTACAATGGACCACTCCAGGGCTACTTACGACCCAGATTCGAAATTCAACAGCCAGGCCCACTCTTCAAGATCATGAGATTGTACTTTAGGCACTTGGTAACCAGCCCACATTTACAGCCGTTTGCAGTCATCTGTGGTCATGTGACTGCGATTTACACCTTTTTGGTCAGTTTCTAGCACTTACTTCCGGTTTCTGGCAAAATATACCTATTGGGGAAAATTGAGTTGCTTAATCACTGTGGGGTTCACTTAACAACCAGTGTCACTTAACAACCATGGCATTCACTTACCAACTGCTGCTGCTGCAAAAAGAAAAAGAAAAATCAGGTCTAGCCATGTGATGCCTCAACTTACGACTGCAATGACTTCGGACTGTAATTCCAGGCTCAATTATGCTTCTATGTCAAGAACTACCCGCAGTGCAGCCATAGACACCTCATCTCACCCCCATTATTCCAAAAGTCTTGGCAAGAGGCAGAGCATTTTAGTGGCCAATCAATCCAGGAAAATGTGACTCCCATCTTTTCTGCAATCCTCCAGCTTTGCAAAGCAGTCATATAAATCTTTTAGTGAAACAAATGGTATCTTTCTTTGCTTCATGTGCATGAGGGATGCTGGGACTAGCTATAAACTTTATGAACATCATATTCTTTCAGGAAAGGAAATGCAAGATTAAAAGGGCTCGGGGTTTGTGCAAACAAGGATTTATAGCATCAGGGGCTGAAACGTGGCTCCTTGCAGAGAATGGAGCTTTTCATTTGCAATGCTCTTGTCACCAAGGATAGTTTTTTCTTTTAGGTGAGGGAAGAGGAGCAAAAGCAGATTTAGAAATACACTGAAGGATAATACAGCATCTAGTCATCGTGCATGAAATAGCCACATAGAAATAGTAAAGAGTCTACTAAAATTAAGCAATTTTCTTCCCATATCTACAAGCAGCTGTTGATCAGATATTAAGTAATGCAGGTATAAATCAACAGGGAGACTTATCTGTATATATCTGTAATGGGAAACTGAAATGCACAAAGGGAAAAGTAAGCAGATTGCATCAATCAACTATTTTTAGACCTTTGGAGCTAGCGGTTGGTTCCCTTTTCTCAATGTTACCTTGTGTGATCTTGAAAACTGGGGCTTTGGGGGAAGAAATGTGAATGCATAACAGTCCTGTTAAAGCTACTCTTGGGAATAACATGTTCTAAAAATCTGGCTATAGTGGTAATTACATCTGACCCCCTAAGCCAGATAAAATTACTTTGCAACTTCCTCTATGATAATTCTGCTTCTGCCATCGAATGCAATGGTCAGGGAGTGGCCAGGGCTGACTGCCCATCTTGTTTCATTCTAAACTAGCACAGTTTCTTTGCAATGTTTCTGTTTATTGTTTCTCACAATAATGAGTGCTAGTATTGTTTGTTTGTGCATTTATTTATATACCATGTTTATTATTTTTATAAATCAAGGCAGCAAGCATACATAACACTCCCTCCTCCTGCTATTTTCCCCACAACAACAACTTTGTGTGGTAGGT
Source organism: Azemiops feae (assembly GCA_023970755.1). NCBI lineage: Eukaryota > Metazoa > Chordata > Lepidosauria > Squamata > Viperidae > Azemiops > Azemiops feae. The sequence goes on from JALGBA010000019.1 coordinate 643,008, forward strand.
TGGGCTGAGAGAGACTGACTGGCCCAAAGTCACCCAATTGGCTTTCATGCCAGGCAGGACTAGAACTCAGGGTCTCTTGGATTCTAGCCTTTAGGGTATCCTTCACAGACCAGTGGAATCTTGTTCCAAAGAGGGTGTCCTTAATACATTCAAAATGGGCAGTTTATATAGGTTGTGAAAGGATGCTACTGATTTTCCTTGCCTGAAAACAAATTATTATCATTTCTTTGAATTTATTAGCAGAACTAAAGAGTCATCTTGTAAGGGAGATGGTGGCAAAAAAAAATTAATCAATCAATCATTCAATCAATCAATCAATCAGTCCTATAGCCTGTAAAAAAGCACACATTGGATAAAAGCAGGTTCAATAGCTTGCTATAACTTCTAGTCATTGATTCGATCAATGAGGTTTGGAAATTGCGCAGCTTCAGAAATTAAGAGGAATCCAATTGTTGTCCAAACCAAATATACATATAATATATACACTTTAAAAAAAAAGTTGTAAGCTTAACAGCCTTACCATATAGAAAATAGTTCAGTCACTTACATTGTTTCAACCTATGGCCAAATGAAGTGCTACCATTTAATAGCATTGAGGAAAACTTTGCATACAATTTTAGTTTTGTAATTATGGTTTCTAGTCTATCCTTAGTCTCTCTGAAGACAGGCATGAGAAACAAGAATTTTGTACAACAGCAAGATTAGAACATCCAAATGTTAAAAAAAGGACTCCTGCTTCCTTTACTGTTGCTAGCAGAGAATGTTTTCATACTTATTGCTGCATTTTCTTCTTAGTTGCAGAAGATTTGCCCCAGTCTTCAGGTGACCACATGTAAGGGCAACAAAACCTTAGGAAAAAAAAGCTTAAGAAATGTTTAAATTGCAAATGTTTAAAAAGCTTAAGAAATGTTTAAATGTGCAATTTAATTAGGTTCCTTGATTAGGTTCCTTAACTGAACTTCCAATTTGTGCTTTAAAATTTAACATTTAACACTTGCAAGCTTACAACAGTACTGTTTAAATACTGTAAGTCAAAACCATCCTGCAGCACACATCCAGAATTAACTTCATAGATTCTTGTTGTCTACTAGTGAAAATCACATTTTTTTCTAACATTTGTACAATCCTATCTTGTCTTCCAAACTGAAAACATAGCGTCCCATAGGTCTGGTACACAATACTCCCAGCATGATCTCACTTCAGTGTTATTTAAGAACAGTATTATATTGGCAAATTCAATTCCCTTCCAAAGATTCCAAGCATGGAGTTTACCTTTTTTTTACAGCAGCTGCATATGGGTTGACATTTTCAATTATGCTGTCCATCCTGACTGCAAAATCCCTTTCCTGATTAGGCAATGCCAGTTCAGTTTCCATTAGCGTATATATGAAGTCTGGAGGCTTTTTATCCCACACTTTACTTTACTTTATCCTGAATTGCATTTGCCATTTTCAAGCCCAATCACCAAGCTTGGACTCCTTTCGAAACGCTTCATAATTTACGTATATACAAATTTAAAAGCACCAGTTCCATACTATATGTACATCTCACGTGTTACCTGTTTATTCCCAGTCTCTTGTTTCTGAATTTTTTAAATCCAAATGCTGGCATTTCTTCTTTTATTCCATTACAACTGGATTAGCTAAGGAATTTTATCAGATGGTTTTTGAAAATCTAGGCTTACAATAACACATTGCCTACATGCTTGTCGATGCCCTCAAAATGGCCTAGGAAATAAGTGAAACAAGATTTTCTTTTGCAGAAATTATTGGGGTTTTTTTTCAGAAAGGCTTGTTTTTTCTGTTTGCTTATTTTCTCTGTAATAATACTTTAAATTTACTTTCCTCAAAACAGATGTTAGGATAACTGGTTTCTAGTTTCCCTTACCAGTGTTACCACCCATAAATTTCTTTTCAAAAACTTAGGTCACATTGACTGTTTCAGATGTGGTAACAGATTCCAATGTTGAAGAGAAGTTGAGTATTTTTATGAAAAGGTCAACAATTTCATATTTAAGTTAAGAATTCTTGAATGCTTGAGTACTGTCTGGCCCTGGGATTGATCTATCTTTAGCTTGCTTATCCATTTGATTTAAAACATAATCTCTCTTTATGACTATTAGTATCCGTTGTCCAGCTTTCCCCAGCTGAAGCACAGGAATCTGTTCTACATCTTTCACACTGAAGAGAGAAATAAAGAATTCCATTCAGTGTCTCTGCTACAGTTCAACTATCATTCTAACCAATTTCCTATTCCAAACAATCTGGAGATCTTTGTCTTTATCTTAATACTCTTTGCCAAGGATATGCAGGCAGGATAGTGACATAATAACATTATTGGAAGGAGCATAGATGGGGGGGGGCAATTTCCTGCTTTTTAAAAAAGTTTTCTCCGTGTATAAACCTATTGAATCTAATAACTACTTTTTGTGTAAAGAGTTTCCCACTGAAAATTGTCTGGGGACATAATGTTGTTGCCTAGCAGTTTGCTGTCAAATTTCAGCACCATAATCTTAAATCTGGGGACAACAATAAATAGGCTTGGAAACAGCCTGCAGACTACTGTAATGGGTTAAATGACAATATGGAGCCAGAAGACATACTGCTGCCATTCCAGACCCTGAGTCAGACGAAGAGGCAGGTGCCATGATCCCACCTAGTTCTATTGATTTTCCTCAGGGTTCTATTCAGAATTTAATATAAGTCATGTCATGTCATGTTAGAATGTCTCCTGCTCTCTACTTGCTACTATCCTCTGTCATAAAATCACAATATATGTATGTTTGGTATGATCCCAGTCTTTATTGGCTATGCCTTAGGTACCTTGAAAGATAACAATACAATATTGTTTCTTATGCCCCTACTTTATGTTAAGGGCATCCTGACCTATTGCATAATTTTAACTGGGTTCACATATTGCACTAAATCTTGTTTCGTTTGTTGAGTAGGCCATAATCATCTCTGTGAGCCACAGTCCAGAAAACTACATTAGGAACCTAATAGGAAATGTCAGCCCAGTCTTTATGTTGCAATGTGTGCAAAAGTGAGGGACTCTACCAAAATTGAGTAGGTTGTCAGTCATGGAGGAACTGTTATGAATATCTGTGGTATAAACACCACAGGGTAAAAGATGAATCCTGAATCTTTGTAAAGTGAGCTGTAAGAAGTGAGGGGAGATCAAAACCTACCTCCTCTACCTCTATCTTTTTTTTAAAAAGGATGTTTTATATCTGTTAACTTGCAGGTACAACTACAGTTTTTTTTTCTTCCTTTCACCTGAAGTCCCATCAAAACTTATAATTGATTTATTTGAACAAAATAAATAAAATAATAAAATACAATAAAATAATACAATAAGATAAAATAAAATGCCCTGATGTGACTTCAGGAGGGATGGGAAGAAGGGGGAAAAAAACCTTCCCCATGTCCTAGTGCTGAAGTAGGGAATGTCCTGACCTCAAGTGTCTTTCGGAAAGATAGATAGTGTGATGGTAAAATGATTCCCTGAAGGAAGGATAAATATCCCTTTTACTAACACTATATTGTTCAAGCCCAGAGACTACTATTCACAGAGCAATATTAATAACTTTCTTGGTAGGGAACATTTTGCTCCAGGGCTCCATGAATGAAAGTTGAAAAGCCAATTGGGAGCAGCTTTGGGGTAAACAAATTGAGCATTTTTTTCTCAACCTGGATTCTCTTTAACAAAAGACAAGGAGCCCCTTATTAATAAGTTAGAGTTAGATGGCTGTCAGAATATCCAATTAGGCTGCTGTCAGAGAAGCTATTTTAGCCTGATAGCTCTTCTAGTTTAACTTTCCTTATCTTTTTACTCAGATACTGCTATCTGTGCAATCTAACTAGAATCCATTTTAGTCTTTCAGACCTGGAATCCCAGAAAATACCTCACTCTTTCCCCAAAGTTAGGAATACATCCATTTCACATGTGCAAAGTTATGGGCCAGGGTGCTAAATGTTATATGCTGTAACAAGTGCACTAGGGTTGTGTTACAGGAGAAGGAGTGATACCATCTGCTTTTTTTTTTTCCTCAGCTGTTGAATTTATCCTCTGGGGTGCAGAACAGTTCTGGAAAGATTATTGAACTGCCAGGGGGCATATATGCTTCATAGCTGAGTTCACTTGCTGCCATAAAAACCTCCAGTCACCTTCTGATCCAAGTTAGAGAGCGGCTCCTTCATTTGAGACCCAGCAGAAAAAGACTCCAGTATCTCTGGTTACATCATGGTGCAGAATAATCTGGATATCGGGGAAACTAGGAAAGGAATCCTGCTGGAACCATTCATCCACCAGGTTGGTGGACATATGAGCATGATGAAGTATGATGACGGCACTGTCTGCAAGCCACTTGTCTCTCAGGAGCAATGGTTCTATGAAGCTCTTCCAACAGCAATGAAACAGTTCACTCCTCATTACAAAGGTAGGGCTAAGACTCAAATCTTGAATGCACTTGTCGGAAATAAGGGCCAGTAGATTCTGAATAAATGTAATACAGGCCATGTTGCAAGGTTAATACTGAGAGGTTAAGGGCATGAGCTTAGCAAATGATGCTTATAAAAATATATCAGAAATACCACCTCTTCTGCTCCGGTTGCCAGGAAAGAAGTGAAGTTACTAGACCCTGTCGCACAGAGAAATGATATGTTGCTCAAAGCCATTAAAAATATACAGGGCCAGTTGTTAGCAACTTGTGAAAGGAAAGAATGAAATCTGAGACAGAAGCAAGAAAGTGATTGTTCTGTCTTTCTTGGTATTTGTAAGGCAAGATGATCTTGCGATTCGGGTTGCTCTATAAAAGCCTCACTTGAAGCAGTTGTCCTGCCTTGGTTACCAAATATTATGGATGTCCATACAGCATTTATCATTTTTTCACATTTCTGTCTACACATTGTTCTTTGAGTACTTCACATCTGGAAACAACTTCCAGGTTTCAATGGAACTGTGTCTAAAAACCTACAAATATAAATATGTTATATGCAGAGAAAACTGAATACTGTAGGACGGTGATGAAGGATGGCACATGCCATTTTTAAAATAATCTGCCTTCCTAATAGGTAGGCTTGTGAAGAGTAAGAAAACAGAAAGATTGCAATACCTATTGTGTGCTCTTACCAATTAGAGATGAAAAGTGACCCTTTTAAATGATGCTGAAAGTGAGGGAGTGAATTACTTTGTTTGAAATGACAGATGATACCATGGATTCTGTTGTCCGATGGTCAGGTCCAGGAAATAATTGCATTGAATTTATTTTAAGATAAGATTTGATACTGGTGATTCTCATTAGATTTTGGTAAGGCTGGTTTAATTGATGGGGGGGAAAACCTCAGTGTCTTATCGGTCAGGATGCAGCCAGTGTTGCTTAATGCTTCAGATGAACAAACTCCTGTCAGTTAAAAGCGAGTTGCAGTTGTGATTGCAAACTCAGATGGTTAGAATCAGTGGTGGGATTCAAATATGTGAACAACCGTTTCTCTGTGTGGATGCTGCTTCCGGGCCTGGGCAACAAAAACTTAGCTACCGGTTCTGCCGAAGTGGTGCGTACCGGCTGAATCCCACCACTGGTTAGAATGCTTTACCACTTTTATACCACAACTTGGGGGGGGGGGGAGATTTAAAAACTTTGAACACCCATCAAAAAAAGGAGAAATAGAGTTATTTTCCAATACACAGAAACAGAAGAAGAAGCCAATTTAGTACTGATCAAAAGATCTCCAAAGTCCCCTCATTTAAGTGTTTTTTCCATTGATGCTCAGATATTTCAGCAGTGTTTGTAAGTTAGTCCATTTGGACTTCGTAATGTTTTGATTACATTTAAAGAAACCATCTGTGCACATTATACCTCCCGTAATGAGATGATGTCTCCTGGACTGAAAAAACAAAAAAAGGAAAAAAGAACCAAGCCTAAAGCTGACTAGCAATAGGATGGGAGGGAGTATTTTTCCATAGCTTATTATTCATTATAATTTGATTTGTTTTAAATCATGTGATTCATTATTGTAAAAACCTGACTTGGAAGGACTTAAATTGCAGAAAAGCTCCCATTCTGATTTTGATCATTACCCATTCCATATGTGAGGGGCCCGATGATCTTGGACTGGAATCCCTTTACATATCTCTTTGATGTTGTGGGGCTTTTAGTTGTCTTAGAAAGATAAGCCAATATTCAAAGAAATAATAATAATAATAATAATAATAATAATAATAATAATAATAATAATAATAATAATAATAATAATAATAATAATAATAATAATAATAATAATAATAATAATAATAATAATAATAATGATAATGATAATAACAACAACAACAACAACAACAATAATAATAAAGTTGGAAGGGATCTTGTAGGTCTTCTAGTCTAACCCCCTGCTCAGGCAGGAAACCATATACCAGTGATGGCGAACCTTTTAGAGACTGAGTGCCCAAACTGCAACCCAAAACCCACTTATGCATCATCGAGTGCCGGGTGGGTGTGGCCCATTGGCTGGGTGTGGCCAATTGGGTGGGCATGGCTGCGGTGGTAACGGCAGACAGGGTGGGACTAAAAAGTTCAATCAATCAATTCCCAACTTTGCAAGATCTTTTTTTTTTCCGCAAGAAGTTGAAATGATTGATGAACCTTTTTTTTTTGTTTTTTTCTGCACACGCGGCGGAGGCCTAAGCGCCTAAAGCGAAAAGGTTTTATAAAACCCAGCTGAAGGCCTAGGACTGGGGCGACGGCGCGCGTGCCCACAGAGAGGGCTCTGAGTGCCGCCTCTGGCACCCGTGCCATAGGTTCGCCACCACTGCCATATACCATTTCAGACAAATGGCTGTCCAGTCTCTTCTTAAAAACTTCCAGTGTTGGAGCATTCACAACTTCTGGAGGCAAGTTGTTCCACTGATTAATTGTTCTAACTGCCAGGAAATTTCTCCTTAGTTCTAGGTTGCTTCTATCCTTGATTAGTTTCCATCTGTTGCTTCCTGTCCTGCCTTCAGGTGCTTTGGAGAAAAGTTTGACTCCCTCTTCTCCAAAGCACCTGAAAGCAGGACAAGAATAAAAGCATGAGGGAGTGGTAAACAAAAATACAAAAAGCTTTACACTACTTAATCAGATGATATTCATCCTTGCCCATTTCCTGATGTGAGAAAGTAACATAAAATGAAATACTGGGCGATCAGATACACAATGCTAGCCTAGACATCTTATCTAATTTTTATGCTCATATCTGGAGCTGAAGCTCCAAAGAAGTAGCACCTGCTCCGGGATTTCATAATCCCTTGGCCCAATTCCCTTTCATGAGAAATACTGTGGGAAGATCTCTTTGCATTTAGTCATAGGTTCCTTAGAGATACAAATAACAGAGAAACAGAATACAAACAAGCTTTAAAGCAGTAGAAGTTGGGATAAATCCATTGCATGGTAATTATTTGAATGACTGTAATGTATTATGTAGGGGACTGCATTTAAAGTCTATCCATAAATTTAAGTTTGAGGAGAATATAGCAATAGGATTTCCAAGATTTAGGATTATGACTGTGTTAAGCCAGTTCCTCAACTTCTCTGGCTTATTTTTCATTTCTTGGCCTAAATTGCCTGTCTGAACCTTGTCTCCAATGTGGAAGTAAGATTCAGCTCCCAATCTGATCAGTTTTCACAGAGATTTTTTTTTTAAAAAATGACCTATGCCAGCCCGCTGAGCCTTTAGATTTGTTCTGATTGGGAATCAGAGTTTCTGTAAGATTGCTTATCAGATATTAATATTTTCTGTAAAAATATTTCTCATTATATCATTACATTTTGCTGAAGCCATACTAGAACCCTGGCTACTTAATAGACTGTAAAATCAGGAAAATAAAACATAAATAAAGTACAAACCAGGTCAATAAAGCCATACACTAAACACACGTCGCTTCAAATCAACAGTGAATTTTTGCATAATTTTGTTAAGTTGAATTCATGCAGACCCAGAACTTGAAACAAGCCCATTTGTGTAAGAGAAAACTTCATTTTGAGATATAAAAAGAGCTTGCAGTCAATAATTTTCAAAATGGATAGGGAACAAATACATTGTTATGAATTATGTAATAAGAAATATCGCTGCTTCAACCAAAAATATTCCCCCATTTGCTCCAATTTTATAATATATATTCAGACTGCACATTGCTTCATTCTGCCCTGACTGTGAAGCAATGGAAGACAGGCTGACCCAATTAAAGCCCCTCCCACCCCATTTCTTTCTAAGAGGCAAGTTTTAAACATAAAATTGTCCCCCTGGGGCTGAGTTGGCATTTTTCCAGCTGAGAGCTGTTTTACAAGAATGCCTGCATTTTAAGTGTTCTTATCTGAGCTCAGTAGAATATACAATCACCTCCCACATCTCTTACTTCATTCTTTTACCATTAACATGAAAATATCAAGATGCCTCATTTTCCCTTGAAAAATAATGCATACTTTAGAGGCGTTGCTTGTATTTAAAAAATAATAATCTCTCCCTCTCTATAATTTTGCAGAAAAAGCTATGCAATGAAGAAGTCTTTTCACAAGTGCTAGATCCCAATAAAATGTTTTCTGAAGTCCAAGTCTCTGTAATAGAGCTACCACATTTGGCCTGTAGGAGTCCAGATGAGGCTCTAGTCTAGATAGCAACAAAACTGTACAGAAAATCTTTTTTCCCTCTATCATCTAATAATTATCTGAATTTTTGCAGCTTAGGTATGGTAGGTCTAATCTATAAAAAGTAGCATTTTTCCCCATCTTATTTCGTTCTCCCACTGTTATTTTTGGCTGGTTACTAGTGTCCCAAGAAGATTTTATACCCAAGGCATGTTCTACACATGTTATTAATCAACAGCTCAGTTATATGAATCTTTCACAGATACTGTATATCATGAGGAATGCATTCAAAGGTATTCTTGTAATTACACTCAAAGGCAACTACTTTTTGGTGGGCAAAAAGGAACAAGATTTTGTAGTTTTCAGTATATAGCTTTTACTTTTAGCAAGAAGGCATTTCATGCCTGCACAAACCATCACATAAAGTGTTGTCATTTAAAATAGGTTGAACCACTTTCAAAAAAGTAAATTCTACACAAGAATACACAGCCTGCTACTTCAAATGGCAGGCTGGAGTGTTAACTCATAAAGAGGTTTGTTGGGAACTAGAAAGTTTCTTCGGGCAGCTGTTTGAAACTAAAAATATGAAAGAATGGGTTTTCAGAATTTTGCTTCAGATATTCTGCAGTACATGGCTGTAAATTCAATATCTTTATAATAAGGATCTAGTTTTCTACAAGTATGGCAGTAGAATTCCTAATTCGGGATACTAGAATGAAATACAAATTCCAATGACTAGTCCCCTATAAATTTTTAGGGCATGGCACACCAAAAAACCCTACATCTGGCCTGGTATCAACATATCTTTAGACATCACCTTTGAAAAAATCTGAAAGCTTTCCTAGAAAACTAAAGGTCAGGCTGAACGTCAGTAGAAATAGCTCTATATTTTTGGCATGGATTCCCCACTGGAGTTATGGAGTTAGATATTTTTATAGAATTGCATATATTTATAACTCCTGGAGGTTTTGTGGTAGTTTAAGAGCCATTATGTAATGATATTACTTTGTAAAATGTTGCCCAGCTACCGCCAATTAAATCTACTACAAGCTAGCACTATTTCAGAAGGCTACTTCCAGATAAAACCGTCTTTTTATTCATTTCAGTACAAATTAGACAACCTTGAAACAAATGCCTTCCTTTGGGCAATATCTTCTCTCCCAAAATTACTTGTCTAGTTTAGAGCTCATTATGAGATTAGACTTATTTTCAACTAGGTGTTGTTCAGGTTTACATTGCACATGGCAGTAAATAAATGTGCCTATTCATTTAAAAATATACAGCCAGGAGCAGAGCTATAGAGGCTCAAAGCAAAACAGCTTCTAAGAATTGCTGAGATATTTCTAACCTGATATCTTCTGTAAATATTCTCCTCTGCTTGCCATTGCCATGTACAAAGCCAAACAGATTTGAGCCCTAAAGAAATAAATATACAGAAACTATGTTGCCTATGTTGATGAATTCTACAGTCATATATATCATTCATGTTGATGCAATGAGAGTCTTGACTGTTTATGCTGCAACAGACTAATTGGAATCTGGCACATTGTTTTATTTGCAAGCCTTTTTCAATTCTCATTTTACCTAAATGGCATTCTCTACACAGTATCCACAGTACCTTCCAAATATGGATCATGATGTCAGGATTTTTCTCCCCATTTTTGCTATCTTATCCCTAGGATTTTGTTCATATAGAAAGCTAAAGTTTACTTTAAGGACTATAGGCCACCTGGCCTACATTCCTTCCCTTTTCTCTTCTGTGAGGGGAAGGAAGATAGGAAAATGTATATTTGGCAGGCAACCATCTTCAAGTGCACCTAAAATGTGGGGAAAGCAAAAGCTTGAAAGTGGTCAAGAGTTTTACCAGTTTGCAGTTGTCCCCCAGTGGATTCCAGTTGGCTTCATGGGAGCAGTAGACACAACTCCAATAGGAGATTTCTTCTGCATAGGACAAGATGTAATGGTCATTTCTTTGGAATAAGTGACAATTGCATAATGTAGCCACTCTTTCAATAAAAGTGGCCAATAACTGAATGTTTAGTCTTTCAAATTAGTATATGCTAATTGCATCCTTTAGTTATCTCAAGTCATTTTGAGAGTCATATGCACTACACACAAAAAAAAACAGGCTATATTGTAAGCTAGTAGAAAGATTATCGTATCAGGATAGACCATAGCCTATTGAAAACAACACAATCACTTAACCAAAATTCAGAGTTTACTAAACACAGCCACCAAGCTTTCCCAAGATGCTATTTAAAATCCAACTATACTATGGCTTATCACAGTGTATAAACCCCACCATAAGAAAAAAAAAATGTTCTATGGTCTCTCTTCATTGGACTGATGGAGCAGTCCTGCAGCATCCAAAAGCTTATAACTTTGCAACAGTTTACTTGGTCCTAATGTTGTGGATTTTGAATTTTTTCCATCAGCCAACAGTAGTATGAGCCCTTCATCCAAACAATTTGGAAGCCTGAACAACAAGGGGAGATCCACTTATTTAGTTCTTTTCTACTTCTGGGTCAAGAAAAAAATATGCAGGAAATGGTCTTATGGTGTCCCTCACCTATTAAAGACCTCCAAATGTTTCTTTTCAAAACAAGCAATTGGAAAGCAATTCATAGGACATAGGAAGAATCCATTCTTTTAGGTTAATCCACTCATATTAATTGCATTCTGGTTTTACTGCTGGTTTATAGTTGATCAATAAAATGATCCGCCCTCTTTTAGAATAAAAAACAGCCAGCATTTATTGCATACTTAAGACTCTCAGTCTGGCTTGGTTCTTCAGAGCCCTTCCTGTACTTGTCAGCCTATTCCAGCTCATAAATTAGGGTTATTTTTAAATTGTTTTGCTTTAACTATGAAATGTGCCTCTCTACCTGACAATTCAGGATTGAATCTGTCCCCATTTTTAGATAAAGCACAAAAATAGACAGCTTGATTCATGAGTCAGAATGGCCTTCTCCTGTCTCTTTGGGTACATAGAGCAAGCGTTTTTAGGCAATAAGAGGAAGCTGATTCAGCGTGCCTGACATAAAGAGGAGGAATATATGAAAAGCTCTACTTTGATGTCACATGATCCAAAGACTAAGGGGATTAAATCTGACAGTGAAGTTGATACATTATCACACTAAAACCCTCTGATACACACAAACCCCTTGTTTCACATATTTCTTCTTCATTTTTATAAATTTAGGACTGCAATACAGATGCCAGGTGTTGGATGAGATATAGATTTATATTTCAGATATATTCTTGTTTTTTCCCTGGTCTTATTTAAACAGATGGAAAAAGGAACACCGTCCAGATTTTTTAGTAGGTGAGGACAGGTGTTTAGGACATCTTGAGACCTCGGAGCTAGGAAAATGTAATGAATGTTAAATACAGGCCAAACAAAGTTAGTAGAGTAAGAAGATGCTGCCATGCAGCATCTTTTTGGCTGTGCAATTTTAAATGAATTTTAGATACATTCCTTGGAGTCCTTTGGTATATAAATTATTATTATAAATTGACCACAAAAAATACAATTTCTTGTCAATGTCAATTGTTGAAAAAAATAAGAATGTCAATTGTTTATGCTGAATTTTGGAATGAAAACATTTCATATTCCATCACAACTTCTACATTTAGTATCTGTGGGCATATTTCGTTTATAGACTACCTTAACAACGGTTGTTGATTCTGAAGTTATCCCCTTACTTCTGTCCCTTGAAAAGCTTGAGCTACAGATCCTAGCAATCTCCATATTGTGAATAGTATTCAGGTTTTTTTTATATATATGTAAAGGTATAGCTTGAGATTAAAAATAGTCATTTGGCAACTTTGCTTTGCCATGACTTCCCCATCTAAAACTTAGAATTATTCAGACACTGCTTCAGGTAGCTCATGTTGCTGAAGGGGACCCTGCCTATAAAAGAGCAATGCTATGTAAGACTCTCAGTAGGGGGCAGCTAAGAGGAAGTAGAGCTAGAATTGAAAATGCAATGCTTACTAAGTAGAATCTGTAATATCCTTGAGAAGATGGCCCACTATCACTGGTGTGTCATCAAAAGGTCAAAGATGCCTATGTTCAAAAGTAATTTGTCATTTGAGACTATAAGTTGCAACTATGTCCCCGCCAGGCTTTATTGGGAATGGCATAAATATGTCAAAGGGTGTCTGACACCTCAGCCATGTGAGCCCCATTTAAGTCAACAGGAGAAGCATGGCTGAAATATAGAATTACAGAGCACTGTTTATTACATGGAATAAATACTTAGGTTTTTTTTTCTTCAAATTGGACTTGCCTTGTCATGGTATAGAATTAATCCTATGCCTTTTGAAAGTAGGAAAAGACTGGATAAGTGTGATTTCTCCCATCCTTTCCTTAGCCATTTCCCTCTTCCAATCTTTCGTCATTTTGCTTTTTAGTAGCTTAGATGAAAGGATTGATAGAAGAACCAGTGGGAGAAACTGCAGTTTCTTTGTCTATCACAGCAGGTAATTTTAACAGTACAGAATAAATCTGTAGCAGACCTAAATTGAATGTAAAGATCTATGGCTTACCTAGGTACACAGCCCCAAATTCTCTGCTGTAACAATGTTTGCAGGCTTCTGGCACTATCCAACTGGGAGAGAAATGTTTTTTTGAAAACTTTCGGACAGTGCACATTAAGATTAATTTCTTTGCCTATTGAACCCCTGGGATATATAATGGCACATATGTGTCCCATTCTCACTGTGGGTATTTATCTCATTTTGAAATGGTAGCAATTTTATGTCTTAAAAAGCCATTAAGCCCAAATCCTAGCTTACTGGTACAATGTTACATAACTGAAACAGACTTGGAGGATAGCTGCTTATTTAACCATGATTTTGCTCAACTGCGGTTTGTTGGCTAAGTCATTTTTGGCTGGATATTACATATATTATACATCCAGTTTTGGTCATCACAATATAAAAAAAGATATTGAGACTCTAGAAAGAGTACAGAGAAGGGCGACAAAGCTGATTAAGGGGACTGGAAGGTAAAACATATGAAGAACAGTTGCAGGAATTGGGTATGTCTAGTTTAATGAAAAGAAGGAGCAGGGGTGACATGAAAGCAGTGTTCCAATATCTAAGGGGCTGCCACAAAAAAGAAGGGGTCAACCTATTCTGCAAAGAACCTGAAGGCAGAACAAGAAGCAATGGGTAGAAATTAAGAAGAGAGCCAACCTAGAACTAAGGAGAAATTTCCTGACAGAGCAATTAATCAATGTAACAATTTGCCTCCAGAAGCTGAAAGTGCTCCAACATTGGTAGTTTTTAAAAAGAGACTGGACAACCGTTTGTTTGAAATAGTACAGGGTTTCCTGCTTGAGCAAGGAGTTGGACTATGTTGAACGACAAATCTTCATCAGGGTCTAGTCCAAGCTGGGAATAAACAAAAGGAGACTGCTTTAGAAAGAAGGTTGCGGTTTATTGAAGAGGAGAGCCAGACAGAAAGATGGCTCTGGGAAAAACTGACCACATGAAGTAGGGAGTGGTGGGTTTTTATATCTTCTTGGGCTTTTGTTTGGAGTTGTTCCTGTGGCATGAACTTTGACCTGAGTCTGAGTCTGATGGTGGCGGTTAATCCTATTATGTCCCAAAGGTCATATCCTGCTTCCCTGGGGCTGATGGCTGATGACTGCTGGGTTTTTTGGTATGAGGGATTGTTGATTCTAGGGATCTTTGTCTTTCTAATCCCAGTTTCCTGGCTCCAATCTTTCTGACAAGATTATTACATCTGCATTTCTGCAAACCTGGTTTCTGTTTGGGGCAGAGAGACTTGGGAGGGGGGTTCTGCCTTTAAGATCCTTTGGGAAAATATAATATTCTGCCTTTTAATATTCTCAAAAATATTTCTTTCTCGGGGGGGCTGACTTCCCACAACTGGATGGCCTCCAAGGTCCCTTCCAACTCTGTTATTGTTATTATAGTCAGCCATCAGTATGGTTTTCAAGACCACACTAGCTTAATTCATTCAATAACTAATCCAAAATCAAACATGCATTTTATAACAAAGTAAATTGTTTGAAGTCAGTTAGAGTATATGGACCACTCTGTGTTTAAGGCAATTGTCAGAAAGATTATTATTCTGTGAAGTCCTTGGTGCTTTCTGAGCTTGTTTTCTTGCAGGCATTTCATTACCTGACTAAGTAATGAAGATACGGATAATGATTACCTAGCTGGGTAATGAAGCATCAGCAAAATAACAACCAATCTCAGAGAGCACCAAAGACTCCACAGTTCAGCTCCGAGTTACTATATTTTCTTCTGTTAGATTATTATTCTCTCTGTTTCTGAAGATCAGACATCAGAGCAGGCCTCTAATGGTTCCAGTGGCACAAGAGAGAAATATCAAAACACTTGCAGGGAGGGGGGAAAATAACATGTTCAAGTTCAAAAGAAGCAAGGCGTACGATTTTGTCAATTTTATCCCCTCCCATGGACACTGCTGGAGGATCCTGAAGTTTTTCAGAAATAAAAAAATGTAGAACCCTTTAGTTGTGTGGAGGACATGATGAGTTCATGAGGACATGGCATAGTCACTAGCTATAGAATGCTGACCATCTTTGGGGAAAGATACAGAAAAAAATGCATGGAAGAAAGATGGAACTGAGTGCTCTCATGAGTGCCTGGTTGATTTACTGACATCTCCTGTACTATCATAGAGGGGGGGAAATAAAGATGTCACTAGCCACAGCCATCAGCAATGCCTAGGTTTCACCAACAGGGGTGACTACATTTTTGGCATAGAGAGGAAACCTAAAAGTGAGTACAGTACTATTAACTTCTCTCTCTAAGTCAGGGGCAGTGGTGGGATTCAGCCGGTTCGCATCACTTCGGCAGAACCGGTAGCTAATTTTTTGTTGCCCAGGCCCAGAATGGACTTCCGGAAGCGGCATCTACACAGAGAACCGGTTGTTCACATATTTGAATCCCACCACTGGTCGGGTCTTCAAACTTGGCAGTTTTAAGACTTGTGGACTTCAACTCCCAGAATTCCTCAGCTAGCACAGCTGTGCTGGCTGAGGAATTCTGGGAGTTGAAGTCCACAAGTCTTAAAGTTGCCAAGTTTGAAGACTCCTGCTTTAAGTTGTCTGCATTTTGTAGATGGGTGCTTTGATGGAACTTTTAATACGCCAAGCATTACTGAATAAAGATAAAATGATATAATTTTAAGAACATGCTATAGTTTTTAGGTATCTGAAATATTCTTTTCACTGCAAAAATAAATTAATGCACTTGTTATCTCAATCAGAAGGGTAAAATATTTGGCATTATTCTCTTATTAGAAATTCTAGGAAACTATTTCTTTATGCACAAAGTAATAATTTGATCTATACAAATAGTTTGACCTCTTCCATCACCCCCTTTCTTCTTTTGTGTTGTTGCTTTTGTTTCATCTTTGGACAAAGAATATAATTTTTGAATATAATTTTCATTTCAGCCCTGAGCTACAAATATCCTCCTTTATTAATATAAGTTTTGCTTGCACTATTCCCATATGGAGTTTTGAGAGCCCGTTTGGTGTAATGGCTAAGGCAGGGGTCCTCAACCTTGGCAACATTAAGACTTGTGGACTTCAACTCCCAGAATTCCTCAGCCAGCAAAGCTGGGTTAAGGTGCTGGCCTAAAAACCAGGATACTCTGCGTTCTAGTTCTGCCTTAGGCATGAAAATCAGCTGGATGACTTTAGACCAGTCACTCTTAGCTCAATTCATTTCACAGGGTTTTTAAATGGAAAATAAGAGGAGGAAGTGGTATGTATGTTTTCTGCCTTGAGTTATTTATAAAGTAATAAAGGCAAGACAACAATGTAATAAATAATAGAGCTGTAAAAGTAAACAAAAATGTGGATGCTCTTTTTAAGATAAAAATATACCATATGTCACAGAGTATTCTACAGTATGACAGTGGGTTTTTTTTTTTTTTTTTAGTAAATAGGTTTGGGAGAGGGGGTTAATAAAATAAATTTTAGAATTTTTACAAGTGAAACAACTACTTAATTTGCAATTACTGCCCAAGCAAAGAGTATTGAAGGTAATACAAGTCCTTTACCCATTACTTCTGAGCCCTCAGCATTTGAAAAATGATACAAACATATGAGAGGACTATTCTAATTTGATTGTGTCGTGTTTCTTCCAAGTTTAGAAGAACGTCTTCTAAAATATTTCAACAAGTTTCTACTTTCTTAGTAACTGGCAGCTCCTCCTTTAGCTTTCCATGATGTATTATTTTAGGGATTACTCAAATGTCACATATGTGGCAATATGAAAAAGGGCTTGTTCTATTTTATAAGCAAAGCAGCACACTAGATAACTAAAGGAAAGGTTAAGACTAGATAATATGGTTATATACTACTTTTTAATCCCAATTTACATTGGGTTGAAATCAAATCTTAAAGTAATCTTCTTTGCATGATTTGGAGTTTATTTGATTTCCAAAAATGATTATCTCATCTGGGGAAATTAAAGGCAGTTCATGCTCTCTTAGCACTCAATAATGAAGCTCACGGGAAAGACTTTGTATAATAGTAAATCTGAACCTTGTAATCAGAATTCCTATGGAATGGGCACTGGAATCAATTTGAAATACAGGAATAGGTGCTGAATAGGATAGTCATAACTTGTCTTTTAAAGAAGTCAGTCCTGGAATTAGAGCTATGTAGACCAAGTTTGGTTTAATTATAAAGGGTTTTGAAATCTCCAGTCAACAGTAGCTATCTCGGCAACAAATTAAGCAGGTATACTAGCCTTTTCTAGTATTAAGTGAGATGTAGTATATTTTAATTTAATTTATGATAATTATTTCTAAATATCTATCTATCTCTTTATCTATCTATCTATCATCATCTATCTGTCTTAACCTGTGAAGACTTTATGCAAATTATAGTTAATTTCTCTCCTCTCTCTTTTGGTGCTGTGAAGATGGCTATTTAACAGAATACAGACAAAGTTTTCCTGCCAAGATTCCTCTAGATCAGGGGTGTCAAACTGCCGGCCCACGGGCCGGATGCGTCATGCCGAAACTGCGCCCACCCCATTGCTGGCAATGGAAAAAAAGTCGTGATATGTTGCGACACGTCACGTGATGTTGCAAGTTTGACACCCCTGCTCTAGATTCCTCTCCTTACCCAAGTTGGAGGCCAGGGAATCATACTGAAAGGGGGAAAAATGGAAGGAAAGAAAGAAAGCCAGTTGACTGTGTAGGTTTAACTTATATCCTTATTCTCTTCTTTAGGGGGCAATTTGACAGACCCCACATTCTGACACAAGGATCAGGCCATTGGAGTATATAATTTGCTTGCCAGCTGGAGTATATAATTTGCTTGCTAATTATCAATTTCTGTACCCCAATGATTTCTTAACTAATACTTCTTCACACAACCAAACAATCCCTGTATATGGACATCATCAAATGGAGTACATATGATTAAATGACAATACTATTGTTAAAAGGAGGTATAGCAGCTCAGTTATAGAATTAAAAATATGGTCAGGTTCTAACTGTAGGCCACAAATTACTCATGTGCAAGTGCTAAGCTAAGGAAGAAGGAAACCAACAAGGCTAAAACATATGAAGAACGATTGCAGGAATTGCATATGTTTAATCTAGTGAAAAGAAGGACTGGGTGACATGATTGCAATGTTCCAATATTTGAGGGGCTGCCACAAAGAAGAGAGGGTCCACCTATGGATGGATGGATGGAAACTAATCAAGGAGAGAACCAACCTAGAACCAAGGAGAAACTTTTTGACAGTGAGAACAATTATCCAGTGGAATGGCTTGCCTTCAGAAGTTGTGGGAGCAACATCCATGGAGGTTTTTAAAAAGCAATTTGTCTGAAATGGCATAGGGTCTCCTGTTTGGATGGAGGGTTGAACTGGAGGACCTCCAATGTCCCTTCCAACTCTATTATTCTATTCTGTTATTTTGTTATTCTTTCTATGATCACGTTTTAATGCTGTAAAAAAGAAGAATAGAATGAGTAGACGGAGTTAGTTACAATGGCAATGTGTGCATTTTTGAAAGACCTGTAAGACCAGCTTAGGGACAAATTGTGATGGAGGAAACTATGGGGTCACTAGAAGCTGACCCTGACTTAATGGCATTTAATCAATCAGTTTTCATCAAGGCCATCTCTGTACTTCTCTATAAAGTTCCAAATAAACATGGTTTGAAATAAATGCCAAACAAATAAAAAGAGTTCAGCTGTAATCTGATCCAAAGTTACCTAATGCAGCATCTTCTTTCCACAAAGGCCCACCAGAATTTGATGGGAAGCTTGAGGGCTGAAGCATTCTCTTAATTGCATTCCTTAGAAATTTGTAACAAGAGACTTGTTGTTTCCGTTTTGTAGCTATAGACATAGTTAATACTTGTCATTGCTTACCTTTCTTTCCATGAATTTGTGTCTGATCATTAAAAATCATCCACGATGATAGTCATCACTCCATCCTGTGGCAAGTTTAATAGCAGTTTAACTTTGTATGAAGAACTACAGTTTATTTTATTTGCTCTGAATCTGAGGGTTCTCAAATTAGCAGTGAACATTTGTTAAATTAAAAAACAAAATTTGGGATTGTATCAGATTTTATGTATATGAATTTACATATAAATTCTCCCAGGTTGATGCAATTTATTTTTCCACTTAAAGGTGTAATATCTGTGTATCTCAAGAAGGACAGTATGGGAAATCTGAATCTTGTAGCCTCTCCACACACAGATAATCACAATTCCTTGGATAACACCTCAAAGGAGTGTTCAATGACAATATGGCAGAAACTCAACCAAGCAAAAACCAGCAAGAATGATCACACATTTGTCAAATGGAATCCCAGCCAATTCACAAATGTCATTGAAAGCAGGTAAGCAGTACAAAAAGCCAGCAATGCAGTACAAAAGAAGAAAGCTTAATTTTCTGGTTACTATCCAGTAAATTACTAACATAAATCTCACATTTATGTATGGGCTTTGCCCCACTAATGAGTTCTAGAATTATCCAATTACTTTGATTT
The DNA here is from genome assembly GCA_023970755.1 of Azemiops feae. NCBI lineage: Eukaryota > Metazoa > Chordata > Lepidosauria > Squamata > Viperidae > Azemiops > Azemiops feae. The sequence continues at coordinate 662,658 of JALGBA010000019.1, forward strand.
GCCAACAAACCATACTAGCATGAATATTTTTAAATGATCTGTTAGATTTATATTGTACCTATTCCTCCATTGCCAATCACAATCCTGCTTGTATTGCCTCTATTTCCAACCCAGATACTGTACTTGATTTCCATCTAAGATAATAGATGGCAAAGTCAAACAATTTTTACACACCTTGAGGCTGCCCTTGGACAGAATAAGCCGCTTAACTTCACCAATATAGTAATTGAGGCAGATGGTCCGTTTAATCTTCTTTTATTGGCAGGAGGGAGGGAAGAGGCATGTTAAGCTCAGGAACATTTTTCTTTTAGATAAAAGTGGACAAAGTCTGAATTATTTGCACAATTTGGGGGATTTATTCTCAATTAAAATGTTGATTCATTGTGCTGTTCTTAAACTATAAAATAAAGTTTCCCTATATTCATTAATCAGAAAACTGCTTGCTGATCATGACTAACTGATAACTGTGTGCATTACCTATATGTAAATAGTGCTACAATTATTAACACTGGGTAGGTTACAATCCTTAGCATTCTGTCTCACAATGAAGATTGCAGTTTAGTGCTCACATTCTTAAGGGTAAGTCAGACTGAACTCAGTGAGGCTTACTTCTCAACAATGTACCAAATGGCTCTGAATTGTGGACTTGCAGAATTTTACTTCTGTCTACTTCTGAGTTTAAGACTATGTCTAAAGTCCTGCTGAAATCACAAGGATTTAGAAATACATATATATTTATAGTAGTAATCTTTTTCTTCCAGACAATAAGCTAATCAGATTCCTTTGTGTCTAGCTGCCATGGGAACACACGACTGCAGACAGATCTTCAGTACCACCAAGATGTATCATCACTTATGGAGGATGCCAATGGGAACCAAGAGGCAAATAACAGCTTTAATCCTTGGGGATTGCACTGCCACAAACAGCATCTAAATCGCATGTCTTCCAAAAATAATGAGAATAAACCTCATCGTATCTTTTTTCCTGAATTAGCCGAACAGTACAGTATACACGTACAATTGACAACTTGTACTTTTTAAAGGCTACTAGTATTGTAATAAGTATAAACATAAAAGGGACAGTTTATCAAAAGTTTAAGCGCACTATGTTAATGACAAAACCTACATCTTAACTCTAAATTACAAACTGATTTTCTTGGTAAATATGGATTTCAGTGGGACCAAGATTGCAGCAATCTAAACACTAAACTTGATAAGAATAGCAATAGCACTTAAACTTATATACTGCTTCATAGTGCTTTACAGCCCTCTCTAAGTGGTTTACAGAATCAGCATATTACCCCTGACAATCTGGGTCCTCCTCATTTTACCGATCTCAGAAAGATGGAAGGCTGAGTCAACCTTGAGCTGGTGAGGAGCGAACCCCTGGCAGTCAGCAGAATTAGCCTGCAATACAGCATTCTAACCACTGCGCCACCACGGTTGATGAAACTTACTCTCAAATATTTTGATCTGGATTTGTCTATAATAGGAAAGAAAAGCAGAATTTAATTTATTTAACATTTAACAATTATCAGAAAGATAGCTATGTATCTCCAGTATAGTAATAATTAAAAGTGTTAATCTTGTTTCTACATCCTATTTCTAGATATTCCTATAACAAAAGTGTTGCTATAACCTATTTGGTAAACATTTGCAGGAAACCAAATTTGCATCTCATATATTTTTGAGTTTCACTGTTTATATTTGATGTGTAGCAACTCAAGAGTTTTGGATTCTTATAATCCAGATTCCACAATATTTAAAATATTGCATTTCCACTAGAATGTTATAAAAAGTCACAACAAAATTTTGAATTTCTGCTGAAAGTCTTTTCAGATATTTTTTTTTAAAAAAGACTATGCACTTGGAAATTGTATTCAATGAACCATGATACCCACATCCTAGTAGTATCTAAAAGGCCAAACTTGTAATTAAAACTACCCTTCAACGTATGTACATTGATTGTTGATCTCTCTAGGAAGAAATATTCTATTGACCTTTGCCAGGGATAGAAAATGATGGACAGATAGCTCTGAGACATATTTCTCATGATAAATAGCTGAAATGGAAACAAGAAGCTAAGCATGGAAACTAATGGAAAACTGCAAAGTAAACCTAAGTAAAAAACTGATTTCTTTAACTAGTACATCCAGAATTTCTGTTGCTAGAAAATGTTGTATCCAAATATAAATATCCATGCATTCTGGACTTAAAAATGGGAACTAGGCAGCATGGTGATGATGCATCAGAGGAGAAGAAAGCACGGCAAATAAGGAAATGTGAACAGAGTACGTCAGCCTCCCTTGGAGTCCGTATTTGTGGCATGCAGGTAAGAAAAAATCTATTAAACAGTACCATTAATTTAGTGAGTATAAATAAATGAGGGGGAAAAATAAATTCAAATATGATTTTTCATCCAAGCATCTCTGTGTTAGCCTAGGTCTGTGCTTAGAAAGACATGATATATATGAAATGCTTGTTGATCAATTATAATTATCTGATGAATAAAAGTAAAATATACCTTTTCAGACCTAAATATTACAGCTTTTCAAAAATAATTTGCAAAAGTTATATATGCACTTCCAAAATCTTTTGGGGAAAAGATTGGACATGTAGAAAATCAGTAAAAAAACCCTCCACAATGCAGCTATTATTAATTAAATAGTAATCGCAACAACTTTAGCAGATGATCTAAAGTCAAAGACAATCATTTACTAAATAAATTCTTCCTTAGTGGGAGAACACAAAGCTGTCCTATGGCTTTGAATAATTGCAGCCGTGTAATCATCAAAGCAGTCATTTCTATCAGTGTGGCAACTGAAAGAAAATTTCAGAACAGGATTGCCTGAGTGTAAATCTATTTTCCCTTCAGGCACTATTAAATTAAATCCTTCGACATATACGTTTTTTAAAAGATGATATAGTAGCTATGAATGTTGCTGGGTAACATGGAAACCAGTAACTAACTCAGCCCAAGTACATCATTGGTTTACTGAAAGAATGCACTAAAGAGACTTTGAAAAGAAAGACACTATACAAATATAATAAATAGTGTTAAAATGAATGCAAAACCTTGATCCCAGATTGTACTTTCTCAACATTTCAATTCCCTGTATGCAGGACATTATAGTTCTGCCTTGCGGTGATGAAAATAAATATATTAAGCTTCTAATACATACATTCAAAATGTGCCATTGAGGCTTTCAGAAGGAGCTATATAAAATCACTTAATGAATTACAATCTGCAAAACAGATGGCTAATATAGATTGTTATTGTTTTTAATTCAAGGTTTACCAGGCAGATACCATCCAATATATTTGCAAGGATAAGTACTACGGACGAAAACTTTCACCAGATGGTTTCAAGCAAACCCTTTGCCAGTTCCTTCACAATGGGAATTGTTTTAGAACAGACCTTGTGGAACCAATTTTGTTTCAGCTGAATACTCTGCTATCTGTCGTCAAAAACCAAAATTCTTACCGGTTCTTCTCTAGCTCACTTCTCATAAACTATGAGGGACTGGAGAAAACAATGCCTTCAGACATTGACCCTCAGGGGCATTATCAAAACATAGTCTGCTCTGCTTCACATGGAAATAGTCATCCTAAAGTTGATGTTCGCATGATAGACTTTGCTCACACAACTTACAAAGACTCAGGGTATGAAGGACCAGATCACGGTTACATTTTTGGTTTAGAAAACTTAATTAAAATTTTCCAGAGTATATCCATGGGAGAATGACAATTACTGAACTAAATAAAGACTCATGATTTGCAATAGCAGAACCTGTACATTGGGCTATAACAGGGCTGACAGTAGGAAGCCGTCCAGCTACTACACCAATAAAAAGGGCAGTTTGCTAAGGAAAGCTCAAATGATACTATATGCCACTATGGATTGAGCAGAAATCTTCATAATTGTGAACCATTAGACAATTTTCTTTTCTAATTTTACTGTTGCCTACTCATTTGTGAAAAAGAAAAAGAAAAAAGAATACTTGAAAAGAACTTGAAGAGTTAAGGACTTTTTTTAATGAAGAGCCATTCAGATTTGCAGGGTGAGCAAGGACCAAACAACTATGAAACTCATGAAAAGAGCTATGAAGATAGGCTGGCAGGTCCTTAAAACAATTCAACTTAATTCATCCAATTTGATGGGTTAAGAAGGACAATCACTCTTGAACAAGCTTAGCTACTAAACAGCAGTACTTTAAAAACTTTAAATTAACTCCTTGTTCCTTTGTATTCCATACTATTATCTGTGCCAAAGTATTTTCCAAAGAGTAAGTACAATCAGAGCCACAATCAAAAGCAGAGGGTACCAGATAGTTTCAGAGAAATAATGTAAGATATACAGTAGATGGAAGAATAAGAAGAGACTTGTTACAGAGAGGGCACAAAATCTGGAAAGAGCAGTTATGGAGGGATTCATAGCTTGATACTTCAGGTTGGAGTTACACTGCAGAGGAGTTAAGATAATCTTGAAACATGGGTGTACCAATATCATTATGGGCCCAATAATCCTCTAGAGGCCTTTGAACTATGGTGCTGGAGAACACTCCTGCGAGTCCCTTGGACTGCAAGGCGATCAAACCAGTCAGTCCTAGAGGAGGAGATCAACCCTGACTGCTCTTTAGAAGGCCAGATCCTAAAGTTGAAACTCAAGTACTTTGACCACCTAATGAGAAGGAAGGACTCACTGGAGAAGAGCCTAATGCTGGGAAAGGTTGAGGGCAGTAGAAGAAGGGGACAACAGAGAATGAGGTGGCTGGATAGAGTCACTGAAGCAGTAGGTGTGAGCTTAAATGGACTCCAGAAGATGGTAGAGGACAGGAAGGCCTGGAGGAACGTTGTCCATGGGGTCGAGATGGGTCTGATACGACTTCGTAACTAACAACAACAACAAATCCTCTAGACATTTTATATCAATATTTCTGTACATGTATTTTTCGTGCATGTGGGTAACCATTACAACAAACTTCATGAAATGTTTACAGGAGTTTGGAATATATTACTGGTAAATAAAGAACACTACTCCCATGTTATATGGAAAACTCGCTGAGTGTTGTAAATACAAAATATAGATTTAGAAATATGCAGGCAAGATTGATTGTGAAACTGTAAATAAAGTGTATTGGCCTTACAATACTGTGACTGTGTCTATATTTCCTTATGCTATTTCTCACAGGTCTATCAATATTTACATAATTGCTGCAAAATCATGTTTTCCTAGTTTAAATACCAGACCTCCAGGGAAATCTTTTTGCTATCTAGATGTTTCTTTAATGTGGCCCATGAGTAACCACAAATTGTGTGACAGGCAGATTAAATCATTAAACCAAGTGCATATTCCACTTAGCCTGCTGCCCAGCTTCAGGAAATTGCTAGAAATTATTCACAATGTTGAATACTGTTAATACGCAACTGACATCGCAAAATCCAAAGCAATTCCACATAGACAGTCATAGTCTCTGGCTGCAAAAGGATTTGTCTTCATTTGAGCTGCTTGTCAAACTCAAACTCTTGTTGTGTCAAATATTTATAAAATAATAATTTGATATTAAGAAAGCAATTTATGCATATGTTCATTTTCTGCGACAATCTAGATTATAACTGTTATAACTACTAATGCAGACTATAAGATATTGAGCTAGTTCTTCTGAATTAAGCACATTGATATATATTGGATAGAACATCCTTCAACATTTAAATGAATGTATAAATAAAAGTTGCAATTGTATCCTACTTCCAAGGAGGATACCATATAAAGTTCAGTGGGATTTATTACAGCACAAAATTGTAGATAACTGTGTATAAAACATCAAGGCTGTAAAAGCTTATCTTTGCATGAAGTTCCTCTGAGCATTTTTAGGGAAATGGCATTAAACTCCTCTTTTTGTCTGAGTAAATATGCATAGAATGGAACAACCCATTTACATCCTAAATTTCCTGGGTCAATTCAATGAGTATTATAACCAGATAAATGCTTAAAATTATGTTGTATAAGCACTGAATAAAAATATTGCAGTTCTAAAATTACATCCAGCAAACCTTTCCTTCCTCTTAAATTGGGTCTTTCAGAGTTACTGGTCAGGTTTGAGCTCTGGGGAATTATATTAGAGAACATAGTGCCCCGAAATTATGATGTGTCCTATGAAAACGCATCTGCCTGGCTATATATCAAGCATCTGTCAGCAATGCCACCACAAATAGAATGACGTAAAAGGTGTTATGCATCTGCCCCCTGCTCTCAGCAATGGGAAGTTTCAGGGGTGCCCACACCTATAAAGGGTTCTGTTCCTTTGTAAATACATCACTGGGAGCAAGCAGAGATGACACATCATTAACACTCCAACAAATTCTGGGTTTTCTTCAGATTTCTAAGAAAACTCACAATTCTCCAATTTTGCTCATTTTTAGCACAGATACACATACATCTCAGTCTTTTCTTCAGCCCACTCTGCCCCACTAAAGATGAAACATCCATTGAAGCAACTTGGAAGCAGAACAATACTTTTTGGTTTTTGGTTTTGTTTTGTTTTTGCTCTCCAGGAAAATAAATTTGCACATATTTTAAGGAGAAAGGTAGCCCTCCGTTCACCAACCTTGAATGGCGGGGGTCATGCTTTAGCTAATCCATTTGAAACCATCTATCAAATTTATATTGCTTGAATTGTTTGTTATAGAGTCAGGCAGATGTTTTGACTTGATTAGACATTTTTATCCACCTATTGAATCCTTCTCAAGAACTAGGCTAGGCAGAAGTTGCTGTTTGATGATTTTAAAGGTATCCTCGTTTACTGTTCCAAGTGAAGCTACCTTTTGCAATTGACTAATGGTGATTTTGTCAATGCCAATAGTGTTCAAGTGGTGTTACAGTTGTTTTGGGATTGCACCCGAGGCACCTTTTACTATTGATATTATTATTATGGTTGGTCACACAGTCAGCCAGATGTTTAGTCTGCATATTCCCCAAAAAAACAAGTATAGTAGTTTCAACATATCAACAATGCAGTGGCATCCACCCTATATAAGGACTAAGTTTTCCAGGAAAGAAAAAAGAAACGAGAGTGTATCTATGAAGAATGGGATTAGCTCTACTACAACAGTACATTAAATTTGCTACCTTCTCTTTGCTGCCAAAATCATATATTCACCTTGCTTGGAAAATATTGCAATAAAGTTTCCATCACAGAAGTGCTCTCTCTCTGTGTCTCTCTCTCTGTGTTTCTCTCTCCCTATTTCCCTATTTCCCTCTCCCTCCCTCCCTCCCTCCCTCCCTCCCCCTCCCTCTCTATGTTTATTAAAAAAAATCCCTTCTCATCTCTATGGGTGGTATGTGTCTTCCCAATCTCGGATCCTCTACCAGTGGCCTGGGAGTTTGAGAATGCTGCACAGTATTTCAGCAGTTCCTAGCACTCTTCTGTACAGAGAGCTCTGCTGTTGTTCCTGGGATCTGTTGGACCCCAGCCTAGGGGTCACAGTCCCAAGTGCTCCTATTACCACTGGGACCACGTTAGCCTTTACTTTCCACATCCTCCTTTGAGACTCTGGTATTTCTCCAGTTTCTCATATTCCTTCATAATACTGTTATCACTTGGCACCATTACATCTATTACACCATTATCGCTATCTTCTGGCCCTTGTTTACTACCACAATGGCTGGTTGGTTGGCCATTACTTGCCTGTCCATCTAATTCTGGAAATCCCACAGGATCTTAACCCTGTTATTCTTCACAATCTTTTGTGGAATTTCTTATCGGGATTTGGGAGAGTTTATCCCATACATTGTGCAGATGTTCCTATATACACTGCTAGTTACTTGGTTGTGCTGCTTAACTATGCTATTCTACCTGCATCTTATATCATGTATTGGACTGTCACTGACATCTGTACCTTGATACCATCTAGTGTGGTAGACCCCTGCTTTTGTGGATCTGGTGCTTAGTGCCTGTTCTTGTGCTGCTATGATCAGTGCTTCAGTGCTGTGTTTTAGTCCAGCCCTTTCCAGCCTCCAATAGAATTTCCCAATGTCTGCTACTCAGCTACGTCAATGGTACAACCTGTGCAGGGTCTTGTTTTGCCATGGCACATTCTCTGCTTGGTCTTCCTCCCTTGTCTGCTGCTGCCTCAGGTGTTCTCTCAGCAGCTCATCTTTGATTACCATTTTATTGATGTGCTCCTGGATGTTCTGGGTCTCATCCATGATAGTGTCTTTGAACCTCACCACACCTTGCTTGCCTCTTTCCAGATATGTACAGCCTCTGGGTGTTGGGACTTGGGGTACATTTTAAGGAGCTTCTGGGTTTTCACATTGGCAGAGCATACATATTGATGGCATGAATGGCTCAATGTTCTTCCCATTGAGCTTGCTCTTCAGGGCCTGTCTTAAACTTTTGGTAATACTTTGATATTGCCATCTTCCTTGCCTCCTAATTGTGGTTCCCATGTGACTGTGGCATACCCAGGTATTTGTAGTTGGTCTATATGTCTCCTATGTGGCTTGTTGATGTGATAATTCCACCCCATCTGTCTTCCCTCTTTTGTCTACCATCCAGCCACACTTCTCCAGTCTGAATGACATCCCAATGTCCTCACTATAGATCTGTGTCAGGTAAATCAGTGAGTTAATGTCTCGTTCACTGTTCTTGAGGAATGTAGAGCCATGTCTTCAAGGCCTCCAAAGAGTATTTGGGGTGTTTTTCCTAAAAGGCTAGGGTGGTTTGCATTTTAATATTTTTCCTGTTCTTAAAAATAAAAGTAGGAGAAATTTTGGAGAACTGAGTTTGTTAAGATTAATATCATGTGTTGAATGAAATATTTGGTAGTTATTGAAAGCCAGGAGCCACAACTGCTTTTTATTATGTTTACTGAGAGTGAGTGTTCAGTGAGATGCACAGATAGGAAATGATATTTATTGCAAGGGTTAGTATCTTTTTTCAAAAAAATTAAGCTCCTAACTTAATTAAAAAACTCTGACCTACCAAACACTTGACTACATTGCCAAAGATGCATTATTGACACACTAAAATTTTGCTGATACAATAATGCTTTCAGCAAAAGTGCTCACTGGAAGTGGAAGTGATGAAACATACATGGAATAGAATGGAAATTCTTCCCTTGACATTCTAAGACAGGAGTGTCAAACTTGCAACGTCACATGATGTGTCGTGACTTATCGCGACTTTTTTGCCATTGCTGGCAATGGGGTGGGCGCGGTTTCACTATGATGCATCCGGCCCATGGGCCTGCAGTTTGACACCCCTGTTCTAAGACAAGGCTAAAGTGAATGACGATGATTTATTTACCACATTTTGGAACCACCCATCTCCCTTACGGAAGGGTACCGGGCAGTGTGCAATAAAATACTAAAACATAACTGTATGTAAAAGTTAAAATTTAAAAACAGACTAGGATGATTAAAAACAATGTTACAGATTAATTAAAAGGAAAAGGGAGGTCTTTCAGAGTGCTAACCAGCAAGGGCAAGAGAGCATAGCTTGCGCTGTGACAATATGGCACAGGTGTCATCATTCTAGTTTTATTGTCATTTGCTCTGGACACTTATGTCTCTCAGCCTATATTTGCAATGCCATTTGCATTGGCAGATCTATTCTTCAAATAGATAGTCTTCAAATAGGTAGTCTTCGACTTAAAACAGTTCATTTAGTGACCATTCAAAATTACAATGGCACTTTAAAAAAGTAACTTATGACCATTTTTCACTTACGACTGTTGCAGTATCCCCATGGTCACGTGATCAAAATTCAGACACTAGGCAACCGACTCATATTTATGAAGGTCAGTGTCCTGAGATCATGTGATCAGGTTTTGCAACCTTCTGACAACCTTCTGACAATGGGGAAGCCAGATTCACTTAACAATTGTGTTACTAACTTAATGACTGCAGGGATTCACTTAACTATGGCAAGAAAGGTCCTAAAATGAGGCAAAACTCACTTTAAAAATGTCTCACTTAACAACAGAAATTTTGGTTTCAATTGTGGTTGTAAGTCGAGGACTACCTGTAACAGGTCCTGGGTTACAGGACTGTGTTTCTGAACTTCAAGATGGCTGGAGAAATCTGGGAATTGAAGTCCACATATCTTAAACGTCGCCGAAGTTGAGAAACACTGCTCAAAGCCATTGGCCACTGGCTCAAAGTCCAATTGATGGAATCCTAGGGGATTTCTGTTTTCGTCTGTAATTTCTCACTTTCTCCCCTAACTCTACAACTGTGATCCCGGTGATTAAAACTACTTATCTCCCAGTGTTGGCCGTCGCGCCCAGCTCCCTTTGCGCAGGCGCAATGTTCTGTTCTCCGGCTCACGTAATAGACTCTGCCAGCTTCGTGGACCAAAACCGAGTGACGTAGTCAGCCGGGGCTAAACCATGTGAGCCGGCCGCCAATAGCGCCGGGTAAACGTCCGCCAAGATGGCGTCGGCGCGCTACCGGCGCTTCTTGAAGCTCTGCGAAGAGTGGCCCGTGGAGGAGACCAAGCGCGGCCGTGATTTGGGAGTCGTGGTGCGGCAGAGAGTGATGCAAGCCTTCCGCGAGGGAGAGAATACCCAGGTGGGACCCACGTCGGGCCTCAGCATTGGGGGGCTTGCGCTGCAAGGGCTGGGCTAAAACGATTGGCGGCGCCAAGGTCGTTTACCTTGCAGCTATAAAGCCTCTTCGTCCCGGGCCAGAGCGAGGGAGAGGGTGCGCTCTCACGCTGTTAACTGGTTGTGTGCAGAGCCGGGGCTCCGGCAGGACTCGGCTACAGCATGCGCTGCTGTGTAAGGCGGCTATAAAAAGTTCAGGACTTGCCCTTTTTCCGCCGGCCACCTTATCGGTTTATGAATTGGGGATTAAACGATTAAGAGGCAGGCACGCGTGTTTACTCGAAGGGAAGCCTCTGCGTATTTTTCAGTTATGGGATCTGGGAGGACCTGTGGATCTCCAGTTTGCACGAAGCTTCAGGACTCTTTTTTTGTTTTTAAACTTCATGGAAGCATGAAATGGCATGGGGTCTCCTGCTTGAGCCAGGGGTTAGACTAGAACAGGGGTCTTCAAACTTGGCCCTTTTATGACTTGTGGACTTCAACTCCCAGAATTCCTCAACCAGCGTGCCTGGCTGAAGAATTCTGGGAGTTGAAGTCCACAAGTCATAAAGTGGCCAGGTTTGAGGACCCCTGGACTAGAAGATCTCCAAGGTCCCTTCCAGCTCTATTCTGATTGATTGATTGATAATTTTCTTATGAGTTAAGATGGAAGTGGGTTTCCCCCCCCACACACACACCTCTTATCTTTGGTACTGTAATAAAGCCAAAATACATGTAAATATTGAGAAAGGTTCTCCTTGCCCAAAGGCAGGGAGATTGTATCCATTGCCCTGAGAATTGTTAGCACCTCAGAACTATGGAGAAAATGGAGAGGTGACAACTTGGCATCATGATTTTGCAAAATGTATCACTCTGTATCATATTTTAGAGCCAAAAAGTGAAGGGACCTGGATCCAGTGCTTGTGGGATGGTAGATGTTAGTATTATCCACCATGGGCATAAGTCCATACTGCATGTCCATATCACAGTGATTATTTTTTGTCTTACATTCATTATGTAGGCATATTTTAGGGCTGTTTTAATCACATATTTACTCTTTCTATAGATTATATACTTTGATTTGTAGAAGATTGACAAAAAATAGAATTCACATGCAAGATTCATGTTAAATCTATTTTGGGAAGCTTTTTAATTTGATAATCAACTGAATAGGTAGGGCAGTTATAATTTATAATTGAAACATCTTCTAAACATTAAGAACATGTAATCTGTTTTTAATTATTGTGACTTATGTAAGTTTTTTATTCCTTTTTTACTACAATCTATTCTTGCAGATTGCTGACCCAGTGACTTGCGATGAAATTTTTGAAAGTTTAACCAAAATTCATACTAATTATTATAAAAATAAGGTGAGTTCTACCATTGTGGTAAGTATGGTTATGTGGTGACTGCTCTCTATAGTTTTCTAATTCTGATACTAGGCATACTGTTTAGATCTGTTCATAATCTTAGTTCAAGAAAAAGACAATTGCGTTCTTAAATTTTGTATAATCTTTGAAAATAGTCTGATATATGAATATGCACATCTGTTAATTACCATAACAATACTCTAGTACAGGGGTCGCCAAACTTTCTGGGTTGGCAACCCGGTGGGAGAGGGAGGGGCAGGCGCCTTTACGCACGCATGAGCACATGCAAATGTGGATGCATGCGTGCGAACGGGGCCGTGAGCATGCGTGCTCCACAAATGGGGCTGCTAGCGCTGGCGCACAGCTCGGCTCACAGCTTGACTAGTGCCTGTGAGAGTCTCGCAGCTCAGCTAGCACCAGTGAGCCTCGCAACTCATGGTTTAGCTACTGCCAGCGAGAGCCTTGTAGCTCAGCTAATGCCTGAGGCTCACGGCTTGCTAGCACTGGTGCAAGGAGGGGGTGAGTGCACATGCACGCGCACATTGGCCAGCCACTCACGCGGCCCGGTGGCCAAGAGGTTGGGGACCTCTGCTCTAGTACCTAGTAAATGTATTTCATTTCTTGTCATGCAGTACATTACCTTGTGAAAAGCACTTTTCTCTATCAGAGAAGGGAAGGTGTATATTTATATATCTGTTTTTCTTTTTGGAATAGTATCCACGTCTGAGAGATACAAACTTCTCTGGAGTGCCAGTGGAGGAATGCAAGTTGGTCCTTGCAACAGGTAATTAAACTGTAGTAACTGCTTGAGTATTTGTGGGGACAACATTTATTGGCACAAATCTAGTGTCTTTTGTACTGTAGATTTATTTATAGTTTTTGTACATTTTTTCTTTCTTCCTTTGGCCTCTTTTCCACACAAGAATTTGCTGCCACTAACTTTCTCCTTCCTGTCAACAGCTTTGCTATGAATTCAAATATATTCTAAAACACTTGTAAAGGACTAGTTCAGTGCCCCTTATTGAGCTTTGTATCGTAGTGGCTGTAAGTTGCATGTTGGTGTAAAGTGATACACAATCATCCATTTTTAATCCAAAGAAGCTGAACAATTTAAAGAGTAGATATGTCAGGCTTTTTTAAAAAAGAAATGCATGAGTCACTCAACATAAAAAAGGTGCCCTTGTTCATGTAATCTTCTAGGCAACTTTAAGCTTTATGGAGCAAGCCATTTCTCATAGCCCCAACTGCCATTTTCTTATTTCTTTCATTTAAAGTCACATGACTCTTGGAATTCAGTGGTTATGACATAATTTCATACAACTCTTCCATACAAATCCGGCTTCCCCTATTGGTTTTGCTTGTCAGAAATTGGCTAGGAAGATCACAAAATGATGTTCACATAACCTAGGATGCTGCAGCCGTTATAAATACATGAATTTTGATTATGTGACTCTGAGGAGGCTGCAACAGTTATAGTGCAAGGACTGACTGTAAATCACTTTTATCAGGGCCGTTATACCTTCAAACAGTCCTTGGAACGGTTGTAAGTCAAGGACTACTAGCATGTGGTGCTGAAGAGGATCAGCCAAAACCTAACATGTAATATAAGAATTGTAACAGGAATTCCATATCCTTTATCTGCTTGCTTACTTCTTCTTTGGATTAAAAAGATGAAAAGGAATAGAGCTAAATGTATAATGTCTCCTCTGTACAGGGTACACTATATAGAAGCTAAAGCTAAAAGCTATTATTATTCAAGAGTTTTCTATTGTAATGATTTAATTTTTATATATGTTTATACACTCAAAACAACAGAATGCATTTAAAATATCTTTGAAGTGGCATGGAGCTAAATTGTAGGCTTTTGTTCAATACATATAGAAAATGTTACTTTTTCCTGGCTCTAGAATTGCTGTACTGAATAAAGAAAATATATTGCCTCAGGCAGTGAAGCAAAAATTTAGATGGAAACTAATGCTTTGCATTTTAGGGTTTTGAAGGTGTAGCTTAAAACAGAATTATTGCTTGTGATTGTGAGTATTCAACTGTATGGATTGCAAAGACATGTGGATTAGGGAGGTAAAATCTGTTGTGACTTCCAGTTGCATACTGGAAGAAGTACATTAGTCACCTATATTTTGTAGTGCACTCTTAAGTAGGCAGAAATATAAAACTTATTTTTTTAGAAAGTATTCTATCTTAATTTATTCAACTGCTACTGTTTTCAGAACAACTGAAGCAGCTGGAAGAAGGAAAGCTTGGGAAATTGAAACGGTTACGTGAAAAATTCTCCGCCAAGCGTCACAAAGAAGATTCCAAATAATAACTTGGTCTTTAACTGGTTTCATAAAGCACTGTTTTTGCCAGTATAGCTAAACCTCGTTACCAGCAAAGGACAATGGAAAGCTATTCTGAAATGAGATAAACAAGCTCCATTTGACTACATTGGTTTATAAAGACTTAGGAAGTCCATCTGAAGAACAGGAAATGATATAGTTACATGCTGTGGGTGTTTACCTATCTTCAGTAGTGAATGTCATCTTGCAACTGATGTGTTGGAGCCTAACAGAACTATAGTTCATGTCAAAACAAAACAAAAAAAATCTAACATTGGGATTCTGTGAAAGAAATGTGTGGCTTCTTACTGTTAATTAGCTTGTGTGTTGTTTACTGGAAAGGCAGCACTTACTCTGGGGGAAAAGAAGGTTACCAAATGTTGTGCAAAATTGAATATTGAGAGGACAAATTTCTATTCTATGACTGCTGCCTGTGAAATCGATGAGATAGCAAAGTAGTTCCAAATACATGGGGCAGCTCCCAAATGTTCTTTGCTGCAATGTACATAAAATCCATTCTCAGTGGCCAGGAAATAACAGCAAAAACCAGTGGGACATGCTAGTATCCTAACAAAATAGCAAGCGTGCCAAAACACGTATCAGCACATAGACAGATCTTGTGGTTCACAAGTCACTGTGGCCATGGTTCCATAGAACCAGGAAGAGAGGCTCCCATAGAGGGGAGAACCGTTCAGAACTGGTCTGTAGAGGTGGTGGGCACACGCACATCCCCACTTGCACAAGCAATAGGCAAGTCCGTGCGCCTGCTCCATTTGTGCGAATGGTGAGCACCATGACCACTGCTTGAGCAAATGGAGCTGTGCATGGGCTTGCCTGAAACTCACGCAGAACCATCCCCCCCCCACCTGTCCACAAAGCCAGAAAGGTTGGGGAACCTATACATTGAGCAGAAGATTAGAATGAATGACTTCTAAAATACTTTAGAATTTTAACCTTAAGTGACTAACAATTATTTAGAAAATTGGTCAAGATTTTTCATCAAGAGGCTGTTTCATCTGCTTTCCATTTATTATACTGATT
This sequence comes from Azemiops feae, assembly GCA_023970755.1. Classification (NCBI taxonomy): domain Eukaryota; kingdom Metazoa; phylum Chordata; class Lepidosauria; order Squamata; family Viperidae; genus Azemiops; species Azemiops feae. The sequence continues at coordinate 677,994 of JALGBA010000019.1, forward strand.
TTGTGTTTTAAATTTCAGAAGATTCACATATTAACATTTTAAACAGTGTTTGAGAAACAAACCAGATGAAGATAAATTACAAAGCTGGATTTATGATTAGTAAAATCTTTTCTTACTAAATCTGCACAGCAGTCTGTATATTTGAAGAACACTCTGCTTTGGTCCAAATGTGAATGAAACAGACTCCTTGATTGTTTCTAATCTCCCCCATAGACTAGTGCTAATGGACAACTGGCCACAATATACACAACTGTTTTCTGTCTTTTGCTTACATTTGACAGCAACTAGCAGAAGTAGATTTTACAGAGGGCTTTTTCTTATACAAATGTTCTAAGTTCAGAGGAGCAAATTATTCTGTAAAGGAACGTTTAAGTTCATATTTCAGAACTTTTATATTTGTAGCCCTAGTCTTTTTCTCCCACTTTTTTGGCAGCTCCAGTCTGTCACTGATGTAGATTAATTATAACTGATATTTCTGACAAGAGTTAAAATATTTTCCAAAAACTCTTAGTGCCTGGAAGCAGGATGAATTCTAAAAGTACTTTATACTACTGAGTGAACAAGGCACAAACTGCACATTCGTACTGCAGCATGAACGTGCAATCTTTCATTAATGTCCAGTCTTACCAATTGAAAAAAAGCCATTTTATGAATTATATGATTGCTTAAACTATTAACTTAATAGAATATTTTCTTGCAATTACTTCTTGATTGAGATGTGATTCTAGACAAAATGTTCATGTCTTCAAAAGGCTTAACATGAAACACTTGCATCTTTATATGGTGACTTTCCATATATCTTTGAATAAGTTAAAAAGGTAGCAAGCTATTACTTGCTGACAACTGTCAATTCTATTTGCACCTGGCTATGTAGCCATCCAAATGTAGTGCATGAAGGAAAAAAAGAACAGTTACAATACAGTTCAAAGGTATGGCAAACTGAATGCATATGAAGAAACAATTAGTCATGGCTTCAGTTTCTTGCTGAATTACCAGTAAATGCCTTCAATCAATCCTGCTTGAGATAAAAGGAAGAGCTGAGATTTTATGAATTGTCACAGCCTGGACCAATGTTCGTTGTCAGTAAAAACTTTGCAAGGAACTTAGTACCAATATCTCTTCAGGAAGTGCATACATATCTATATACTACAGTTTTAGTTTGAAGACTTGGATTCCACTGTCTCAGTGATTCATTGTGTTCTGAACATCCACAAAACCCATTCGTTGCCTCCGCTTTCTTTGCTCTGTCATCTGAAATTTGCAGTAAAAAAAACATTAAAACATGGTTCTTAAATTTTCTAATTAATGATTCACAATATAGTTCTTGAGCTATAAAGGACTTCAGATACTTTGCAATAACAGCTGTTACAAACCTCTCTAAACCTTTTCTTTGGTATGCCTCCACTTCATACAAGTTATTGGTATAAATAAATACCATATTATAAACTTTTATAATGCACTGCAGCTATACTTTGTACCAGAGGGTAAACTATTCCAAATGCAATTTTTTAAAAAATCGGTAGATGATTTCCACCAAAGGCAAGCCTTATGCTGATTACAAACTAAATTGGGCATCTGGTGCAAGTAAATGGAAAGCATAATTTGAAACTTAGGGTTGAGAGGAAGCTTGCTGTTTCCTGAATAGTAAATTGTATTTCTGACACAGATGAGGATTTGTCAGAAAACTGAATGCATGTTCTACATCTTTCTGAAATCAGTATGTCGTTTTTTAGTGAGAGACATTTTTGTCCTTCAAAATACATAATATTATTTCAGCCTTTTCTAAATTTTAGAAATTTATATAGTCCAGTAAAAAGAGGAAAAAATATTAGATGTTTTGATTACCTGCTCCTTCAACTCGTTCAGCTGTGAAGTGAGATAAGATACCAACTTCATGGTGCAATTCAGTTTATCCTGAAGACATCGGATCTCATTCTGTTCTCCTTCACCTTCATTACTGACCAGGGACATGGCTCGCATCCGAGGGAACCAATCCAAGTTCTTGTTCTGCAGTGATTATTGAAAAAAAACGGATTTAAGCAGAATTTAGAATTGTTAGAAACAAAATATACAGTAAGAAAATGAAAATAGAGTAAGATCTAGATGGAACTAAAATTTATTTGAGTTATATAACCTAAATCAAAAATCTCTCTTTAATACGCCTGAAAAAGTGAAAATACTATGTATGTGCCAGATGAGTCTTTCTGGATTGGTGTTTCTATTAATAATGCCTTCTTTGGAGCTACTGACTCACTTGATAAATGAGTTGGAGGTACCTAGCAGAAATCTCAAATGATAATTAGGAGATAAATATCAGAGAACCTCCTCCTTTAAGGTAACCTAATCCCAAATCTTCTGATATTTTGACAATCAAAATAAACATTTTGAAATGTGTCTGGAAATATACTGGCAGCTAGTGTAAAAATAAATAAGAATAGTTAAAATGTTTCCAGGCTATTTTGAGTAATTGCAAGAACAATGGGAGATAAACAGTTATCACGGTGTTCCCTCTTTCTAGGAACAGTCATAGATCTATATGAGACATAGCTGATTAGCAAGTACCGATAGAATATTTGTAGTTTAGGGTTGAACTGTGGGGTTCTTGATTAGCAAATGCTGTGAACCACCCAAATCATTGCTGCTAGTGGCAATGATGAGTCTAACATCACTTTCATTTATATTGGAAGGAATTATTTGTGTTCCAGAACAGCATAAATATTCAGCCAAATATTTCAACTTATCTATCTTTTCTGACTTGGTTCTACTGGCCTTCCATTGTGCTACCTTGGCATTGGATTCAGAATTTCAACTTCTTTATATTACGTGTAAAAAGAGGCAGGACTAGTTGTCATTTATAAATTGGTGGTGGTTCAGCCTACATCCTGATTGCCAAAATTAGTGAAAAGATGAATTATATAAGTTCCATGGAAGAGAACAATAGTCTGCCTGCATGTTTCAGAATCTTTCCAAGTAAAAGTGGAACTGCAGCAATATGGTGGCTCAATATTACAAATCTACAACGAATCCATGGTTCAATAAGACTGCATAGTCTCCTCAACTTGGCAAAGATCATGCCGTAGGACAACCAGGCAAATCCAATCCTAAAATTCGATTGATATGCCTCCACAAAGGCAACAGTGGTATGGCTGCCACCACCACCACCCTTCTCATGTCAACCACAGAAGAGAAATGCCTAGTGAAAGCCAGGAGAGAGCCAGAAATGAAAAGCAATCACTCCTACTTAGTCACAAACATTTAGGTTCTTTGACTTTCTAAACAATTTTTTAAAAAAGGATAAATCCCATCTGTTTAAAAAATTAGAAACCAAATACCCTATGAAGCGTGGTATGAACGTCATAATGGACAGCATCTATAGAATCTGGAACAGTGAGAAGAATTTCTTTCAAGAAAATCAGGCAGATTCTTTGCAAAAAGAATAACAAACTTGGTTATTACTTCATTTCTATGAAATTACACAATGCATACCTTGATCATTTGTGCCACATAACTTTCAGGCCCTGTGTAGTCTGTCTTATTCTTCACTCTCACCAGTACTATAAAGTACAGATAATTCCACATATTGTGTTCAAATTTAATGTGCTCTTCAAAGGATACCGTTTTGTTGTCAAACTTGTCCCTTTCAAGCCCTATAAAGAAAGTGAAAGCAAATGTAATATTACTTAGAAACTGCTATGATCCTCCATCTCTTGCTAAGTCTGGATCTCCAAGCATTTTTCTTCAGTGTGTTTGTCCTCCACTTGTAGCCTAGAGCAATCTGAGTGTAGTAGATTGGACACTACCTAATGGATTGATGGCCGTTTGTAGCAGACACTTAGAACAGATAGCCTTCGAGATATTTTTAGTCTAAGTTCAGTAATCTGGAGGAGAAAAATGAATGAATTGTAGTGGAGCAGAAAAATTCATATGAGGGTGTTCAGTTTGGACACTTAGATGAATTATTTGTTAAAACAAGACTTCTCAAAAATTCTACATGTAGCAGAAACCAATCCATCATTTCTTCCTACTCTAAACATCTCTCATGCCAACACTCTCCAGAGCTCAGACAGCTATGCCTGATTGACTGCTTCATATTGCTCTGAAATCTGGAAAGAAGAGGGAGGGCAACATTTTGGGGATATTTTCATTTTTCTTCATTTGGAGGGGGATGTGATAAAACATTCCATTCATTTGGGAGGTAAATTGAAGACATAAAAGACAAAAGTGGTGCCTTGAGACTTAGAACACTTTCATATTGTAGGATAAGAGCTCTGTTAATGTATGTTAGCCAAAAATCCAAGAAGCCTTGGAAGCATCTTTCCAGGCTAACATATTTATTAAAAGGCAGTTTTAATATGAACTCCATCGCACTACTTAGATACATTGGAATGGTTAGCTAATGTATAATTTAAATTAAGATGAGGTCTCTTAGCAAAATAAATACAGGATCATCAAAAATCAATGGTTTTGTTGCCACATTTCACTGGTGCAATCCAGGGTTGCCTTGGAAGCTGCAAAATGCGTACTAAACTACAAGCAAGCTAAACACAGGTACTACTGTATAGAACAGATTTCATTCCTACAGGTTGTTTACATTCTCATTCTTAAACTTAAAGCCTTGTGCTGCCATGCTCTAGTTCTATTCAAGACAAACTGTAGAATTATAAAATTGTGTCCACATGCAAAGAAGTTATTCAGAAGGGCAGCACACTTCCTCTAAATGATCTATGGATGTATCAGTCAATGAGATATTGTAATGAAATTAACCATACTTTCATTAAAGAAATGCTGCACTTTCCACCTAAATATATGACAAAAGTTGGAAACAAGTAGGTTTAATTCTTCATGTTTTATTTTGTTGTTTTTTTAAACTTGGGTTCTACAAAATAAATTCTAATATAAAACACACACATATATTCTTAGCCCAGGAATTTGTCTTGAGTAGAATACCAAAGGTAAGCAGAGCTCCCAGTAATTCCATAAAGTCTAAACTAAGCTAAGTTAGCTAAGCTAATCATCCACTAAGATCCAAGCTTTTTTAATTTCTATATAATTTAAGGGATATGGCATAACAAATCATTTTGTTACTTCTATTATTATAAGACTGGGTCTATAAATCCTCTCCACTGCACTGCAAACAATCATAGATCAAGATGTATATTCTATTAACTGTCAGAATAATAATACATATCGGTTCTTTTAATATACCAACATGGAACACTCTTTATTCATAGATTTCAAAAACAGATTTCTCTATTCTGCTATAAGAACAATCTCTTCCAAACTATCTTGATGCAAACTGGATAAACTCAAGAGTCCTTTAAATCCACCATACAACATCCTTCAGAAATAACTGTTTCATAAAATTTACTTGGGAACAAGAGTTAATCCTGTTTATTATAAAAGATACGATGTTTTCTCTCACTGATGGAGAAAAGTTTGGTATTTAAACAAGTCCCTTGAAATGTAAGCATTAATAAAATGTTTTATACCAAAAAAAGAGAAAAAGTATTTTTCTTGCAAATTCTTGGAAGATGTTTATTGAGTGTAAGAACTACCTTTCTCTAAGCGCTTACCACATATAAAACAAGTTGTTTTCAGGATTTCCTCTTTTTTCTGTTTTTCACTCCTTAGATCTGCAAAGGTATCAATGATGACACCAAATATGAGGTTAAGGACTATGATTATGACAATGAAGAAGAAGAGAAGGTCATAGATCACTCGAGCAGGGAACAGGGATTCCTTTAAGATAAAAAAAAAATCAAGAGAGTCATTAACAGCAAGTATAGTTTTCCCTTTTCCAGTGTCATATCAAAAAATATTGCCCACTAGAGAATGTTGAAGAAAAATGTGGTTACTGGGAACGTGCACAGTGTATTATCAAAACTCCAATTAATATGAAATAGAGAGACTTGATATTGTAAACACTGAAAAAGAAGTAGCCAAGCTAATGCATAAAGGAAAGGTGATCAGATAGAAAAGAGGACAAGTAGCTTGGAGAGAAGTTCCTAGACCCTGAGGAACCCTTGTTCATGGTGACTCAGTTATCTTCTGTCTGGATTACTGTAATGTGCTCTGCACGGGACTGCTCTTGTAGAGTATTCAGAAGTTGCAGCTGGTCCACAATGCAATTATTTGATTCAGGGTGTTAATTATCACCATAAAGTCCTACATGACATAAAGGGGCTATCTGAGAAGCTGCTTCCCTCCCAATGTTTCTGCTTGGCCATTAGATCTAATAAAAAGGCTGTGCTCCGGGTCTCTTACATCTAACAATGTCATCTTATTGGACCTTAGAACTGCCCTATAGAACAGCATCCTCCAGGAGAACTAGATGTCCTATTAATCTTTTGCAAAATGCTGAAGACCTCTTTCCCCAGACACTTGGGCCCAAAAATTAGGCAAGCACTGCTGCTGTTAATGTGCTTTTATTGTTTTAATGTGGGCACTGTAATGTTTGTGTTCTGGTTTCTGCTTTAATCTTTGTATGACACCCCGAGTCACTCTTGTGAGATGGACAACTGTATAATATTTTAAAGAAATAAGTAACTGTTCAACTGAATACAAACAGGAGCAACATTTAAATCTGTGTGGGAGACACAAATTAGGAGTGTTCACCCAGCTGTGTGTGGGGTTACCCTTGTAGAGTATTCAACATGTTTGCCTCAAAGTACCATATGCAATCTGGTAGATTCTGAAGTATTCCTGACTTCAGAGAAATATAAAGCTTGGTCAGTTATTTCATACATAGATTGCCTCAAATATACTCACATCTTTAGATGGCTTCCTGAGTATATCACCCACACCACCTCCATTTCTCAGGCCATGATTCAGTACTGTAACTATGCACATGAGAAGCGTGTCACAAGCTCGTTCTGTATTATCTTCTTCTTCTGGAATATAAGCAACAACACAGCAGAAAATAAACAAACTAGTCTCTTTGGTTAACCTTCAGAGCTCCGGATTCTCTGTTTTCCCAGGTGCTTGAACAAGGGAAATCATTTGGGAAATTTGGCTGCTCTGCCTAATTGTTCCAGTTTAAAAGACATAAAGGAACATAGTGGAGGAGGTCCCCAAAACAAGCTATTATAATAGAGCTGCTTTTAATTCAAATGAATCTTCTTTTCTCGTTTTAAGGTGCTGGGATGACTGCCTACAAAGACAATCCTGTATGTTAAATAGAAAATCAGAGAAGAACCTTTCTTTTCCCTCTGACCTAAGGCACAGAATAATGTCACTGAAGACACATTGTCAATATGTTCAGTAAAAGATGCAAGATTTCTTAACATTCTTATTAATGCCCCAATCTAAAGACCATGTTTTAGCAATCCCTTTACCTTGCAACACTTCAGGCACTGTATCAGAGGAAGAGCAGCTTATTTTATCGCTACTGCATGACTCCATAAAAGTTCCTAAGTTGCTTCGCATCTCCGTGGGATCTGTAGCTGAAAGTACAAGAGACAGTGGATTTGTCAAAACATCCCATTTCTGTTCATAATTTTTAAAAAGATTGAGAAAGTGGTTCCTGTGACTAACATCTCTGATATTTAGCAGTGTCACATTTCTTTTCAACAGAACTATAAAACGCAATCAGGTGTCTATTAAATAAAAAAACAAAAGTACACCAAAAATGTAAGTTGTATAAAATGACATAAAACGTACTAGTTGATAGTAATTTCAGAACAGGATGTTTTTTATGAACAAAATCAATATAAATAAAAACATATTTTTCCAACACAAACAGCAACCTGGATCCTTGTTTGCATCACCTAACAGAATAAAGGGGAAAGCAGGCATAAGATGTGGAAGCTGTTTAGAAAAGAGTGAAGAGAATGTTACAAAGTAGCACAGACATGTATGGAGTGAATGAGAAATATGGATGCCATGGATGAGAATAAATCCTTAAAAGGAAATGAATTCTGCAGTAATAAAGATGAGGAAGATACTGTATAATGCATTCATGGGGGGGAAATTAGATGCAACAAATACAACAAGAAATGGTTAAGCTGGAAAGAAGCAAGTGCAAAGATTGAGAGATTTTTAGAGAAATCAAAAATATTTTGGAAGAGGGCAAAACAAGGAGCCTCCGGCAAAATCAATGAAATTAGAAATAAAAAGCATTGACATAATTTGGGATGAAACTAAAGTGTAGGAGTGCTGGAGACAGCCTTTTAAAGATCTTCAGCGAATACCAATGATGTGTCAAAGACTGGAATTAAAATTAATGCTGTAATGATTAATGCCCAAGCAAAAAATTGGTGAACGAGAATAAATGCTTTGTGAATGTTAAAACAATTGTAAGTCTACAAGTACAGACAATATAACTGCAGAAATGTTACGATGTGATGTGGCACATTTAGGGAGCAGCTCTGTGGTGTTTAGCATGTGGAAACTTGAGTTGGATACCTTTTCTGTTCCCTCTCCTCCCTCTTTTGCTTAATCTGCTGAATTAGCTTATATTGTGGGTGAGTTGTCTCTTTGCTTGCTCCTAAACTCATTACACATACTTTGATCTCGTAACTGGCAGAGTTAAAACAAAAGGGAGAAATTATCAATAAATAAGATTGCATTTAAACAGCCTGTCTCAGAGACAGGTTCTGTTAAATTGATGGCAAATCTATGTCTGCTAACATCGGAAAATATGCTATAATCTTTCAGGAATGTCTGTGTACTTGCGCATGCAAATGAAGTTGTTTGTTGCCTAAAATTCAAATTATAAACTGTATGATGCACAGAGGAGCATGAACTTGAAAATTAATGTGTCCAAGAGCAAAGGAATTATGTGTGACTGAGAAAATGGAACAAATTACTGCAAGTTTCACATAAATTGTGAATAACTAGAGCAAGTAGATGAATTAGTATACTGTAGCAGAATGTTTACTAAAGTTGAGAAAAATGGATGAAAAACATTAAGCGAGTAGAAAGATAAATAAATAGCCTAGTGTAAGGAGTCAATGTTTGTCTAAACAAATAAAAAAGGTGGTTTTTAAGAGGATGCTTCTGCGCCCACTTTGTTATATGGAAGTGGAAGTTTAGTACATTAGGAAAAACATAAAAATTGATTGAATTTAGTGGGAATGGGACTCTTAAGAAATGTGTGCACAGAAATGGAAGAATAGTTGATGAATAATAAAGATGGAATAAAAAATGAGAGATCCTATGAACAAAATATGTTGAAATGGCATGAGAATGAATTATGATCAGATTGCAAAACAAATAAATGAAGGAAAAGGAAAGACCTGGAAACGTATGGTTAGATAGACTGATAAGACCCTCAAGAGAGGTGAGAGTTTTAAAGTACAAAAGGCTGTAGAGTGACGCCATGTTTACATTCTGATAATTTTTAGATTTGTATGCTTAATCTTTTCAAATTTTCTGATTTTAATCTGTTCTTAATATGTAAATCTCTCTAAGCCACCTAGAGTCCAGGTGGTTTCAGGCAGTCAGATAAATCTCATAAATAAAAACCAGAAGGAACCACTTCCTGGTAACTAAAATATTTTGTCCTCTCCAAGTTGATCAGAACTTCAGGATGGAAATGGAGATACTTTACTTAAGTAGGAGAACAAACCTTTCGATCTGATGTTGGGCAGTGGGTCTACTTCCATAATGAAGTCATCTTTTAGAAAGAGGAAGCCAACAATGGAGAAGAGGTAAACCAGGATGAGGGCCAGAAGGGCTGTCAGTAAAATTGAACGTCCATTCCGTGTCACACTTTTGATAACATTGAATAAAGTCTCTTCACGATAGATCAAGTCAAATAGCTGAAAGAGAAAAAGAAACTTTCCCAGGTCAAATCAATACAAAAAGAACAAGGGCTATAAAATATTTTTCTACTTCTCTTAAGTTTTATTTTCAGAACTTCACCTTGCTGGCCTCCTGGAAAGCACTCAAAATATTTTCTTTTTTTCAGCAAGACTGGGGATTCTCTGGTAATAGGGAGCCCATGCATTAGTTGTATTATATGTAATATTTTCTCTCACAAAATCCTGCCCTGTTTTCTCTCTTGTAGTCTTGTTTTTAATCCATATTTCATTTAATTGTTTTTAATTGGTTTTTAATTGGTTCTGTAGTTTTAATAGTAGACTTTATTGTACACTGCCCAGGATCACATCATGTGAGATGGGCAGCCATGTAAATTTGACAAATAAACATACAAATAAACTTAAGATTGAGTAGCTGTAGTACATTCTTGCACGTCTCAACATTCCCATTATATTGATAAATACACTGTGTAACTCTGAAAATACATTGCAATTTCCCAGCTCATGAACTCACTCAGTTGGCTGGACATACCCTCTACCAACAGTATATCTGTCTTTTCTAGATGGTATTGAAATCTGCTGAGAGGCCAAGATAGACCAACAGAGTTGCACTTTCCCTGTCATTTTCCCAATACAGGTCATCCTGCAGGTAATCAAGGTGATTTCTGTTCTTTAGTCAAGTCTGAAGTCAGGTTGAAATGGATCTAAAAAAAATCAGTTTCATGTACAATATCCTGGAGTTGGAGCCAGTGACTAATCCACCATTCATACAAGCACTTTACCCAGTAAGGTGGATTAGCCACTGGCCTATAGCTGTTTTCATCCCCTGGGTCAAGATTTGGTTTCTTTAAGAACACTGCATAACAGTGGCAAGGAAATATAGAATTATCAAATCTGGAGGGTGCTAGGTAGCCTCTCTGTTTTAAGTTTACAGTGGACTCAATAGTCCTATGGCAGAATCCGAAGCTATATGACTAAAATTCAGTAGGGTTGGCATGCTTCAGGCTTGTATAGAAAACCATCTGAAATCCTGTTAACAGGCACCTTGAATATTATCACTGAAGCAAGTTGGAGAACAAATATTTATAAGTCATTGGCTAACAACAGCTAACAGCTAACAGCTCTGTCTGTCTGCTAAACTCTCCAATCTAAATTATATTTCTTCTTAGGCAACTTATAAAATTGCAGACACCCACGAAAGTAGACAAAATACTGAATAAGAAAAAGCGAGGGGAACAAAATCATAATTTTTCATTAATGACTATGTTGATAAGATTATTGTACCAAGATGCTGTAGAAAAGTTCGTGTACAAAAAGTCCCAAGACGCTGGTCAAGATATAGGCAACATGATAAAGAAATTCCATGTCCATGATCATGGCTTTATATCCTCGGATGAATGTCCCTCGATTGCCAACAAAGCTTACTACAAATACAATCTTATTTGTCAGCTGCAAAACAAACACAAGATAGATATAGCTGAGGGCAAATATTAACTTAATATGATGCTGCGCTATTTGACTTTTGTTTTTAATTAACTCTAATATAAATTTATTCACATTTTTAATCTTTTTCACTTGTCCACAAAGAAATATCTCAATTCTATGACTGATCCCTGACACATACCCTGGTAAGGTAGTCCTTGACTTACAACAGTTTGTTTACTGACTGTTCAAAGTTACAACTGCACTGAAAAAAGTGATTTATGACTGTCTTTCAACTTTATAACTGTTGTAGCATCCCTATGGTCATGTGATCAAAATTTGGATGCTTGGCAACTGGTTCATATTTATGGTGGTTGCTGTGTCCCAGGGTCATGTGATCACTTTTTGCAACCTTCTGACAAGCACAGTCAATGGGGGAAACCAAATTCACTTAACTAACTTAACAACTGCAATGATTTCTTTAACAGCTGTGGCAAGCAAGGTCATAAAATGGGGCAAAACTCTCTTAATAACAGTCTCACTTAGCAAAATAAATTATGGTCATAAGTCAAGGACTACCTGTATGGTACAACTTTATCTCCCATCTAAGATATCATAACATGTCTATCTAAAAATACATTCTACTGAGTTCAAGAGAACTTCAGGACATCAATAAGTGTCCTAACCTGCGCCTGATTTCTGGGTAACTACCATAATTGACTTACATTGAGAGCTCCCAATATGTTCAGAGTAAGGCCGATGCCTAGATGATAGATGCATCGCAAAATCAGCGCCACAAGGAGTGGTCGGAGACCATAGCGCTGAGTAAATAGAGCCATGATGGAAAAGCAGATTAAAAACCAGGAAAGCAAGGGAATCAATGGGGAGTCCAGCAATCCTAGGAAATTAAGAGACAAACTTAACTATTTATAATATTTATTAATAACATAGCACTTGCATAGTTGAAAAAAACCAGCACATGGTGGTTATTCCTGATCAATAACTGTCAGGGAAGTGAGCCCATTATCAAGCACCCAATGTAAAAAAATGGCTTGAGCAGAACCGTGCAGGTAAACCGCAAATGCATGACTAGCAATCCTGATAGGCAACAAAGATATCAATGTCTTACTGTATAGCTCTAATCACGTACAACAGCATCACTGAATTGTATTAAATAGACCATGTCCTGATTCAGCTGTCTTAAATATTTATACTGTTTTCATCCTTAGCTCACTGACTGTTGCTGGCAAAGCACCCTCTGAAGTGAAAATGACACCTTTGTTTTAGAAATCTGCATATCATCTGAATGGAACAGCACATCTTACTCGGAAACAGGCTAACCAATGACGTTAATTTTGCAGAAAGGCTATTTCTGAAGAGTTGTATTCCTGTAATGTTCAGGGGGAAATGCATAATGGCTGTCAAAAGAAAGACTACATTACCATTGGCATAAGAGGATACCAGTGTACAGGGTCTCTGCAAAGGAATCTGTGAATGGCAAGAGTAGAAGTGAAAAAGTCAAGCAAGAGTGAATACCTACCCATTGAGGAGGCCTCAACATAAGGGTAGAAAAAAGCAATGATGATGTTTATGAAGACAGCCAGATTGAAGGAAATACTTCCCCAAAGCGTCATTCTGCGAGAGAACCAGTACATCAATCTATTGCCTATGGAAACAGAGGCAAAGCTAAGTAAATCTCCTGCTTCTAAGTAGCAGCACAAGCTTCCCCAGAGTACTAGCAATCTTATTGCAAATATTCACAGGGCCAGGGATCAATATACTTGTTTCCTCAACTCAATTGCAAACAGCATCAATTGCCTGAAAGTGGGACACAATTTCCAAATGCTGTCATATGTGAGTTTATCAAAACACAGTGTAATGAAGTACACGCAGCTGAACAAGCACTATGTCTTCATTTTATTTTTGCTGCCTTTATCATCTGTAGAACACTGCATTCATATATCAATGCTTAAAGGGACATACAATCAACCAGAGCAGGCAGCACAAAATTACAAAACCCGATGCTGCCGTGCCATTGTTGAGGGTTGGAAAGGGCTGCTAGTACTGACTAAGCGTTTAAAAGAAAATTGGCATAATTTAATTAGATTTTCTAGTATTAGTGAGCTGGCTACCCAGCCTTTCCCTCATATTCATGGAATGTTTTATTTTGGAAACATTCCCAGGCTATTAGTTCTACTTTAGATATTTCAAGGCCAGCAAACATATTAGAGAAAGCTGAATAAGCAGGGAGACAATTCAGAATTAGCAATAAATATGGAAGGAAATAATTGTATGCCAAGATTGTGATATAGAAGTTTTTTGTTTTCATCAAAATGAAAAAAAAAGGTCACACTGTTAGGCTGCACACTCCCCTTTGGGGACCTGAATGCAACATAATGAGGCATGTACAAAATAGGCAGGGCTTGCACTGCAACAATGCACACTGCTGCTCTCATGGACACCAATGCAGATGCTGCTGGATGGTGGCACATATTAATGCCAATGTAGGTGATTCTGCCTTCTCTCTTTAGAAAGCAACTTTCCACGTTGGTCAGAAAATTCCCACCCAAGGTCTAAATTGTTTTCCAGACTTTCCCTACACCTATCAAAAACCAGATGTGGGAAGCTGTCCATTTCTCAAAATTGTAACCTATAGTGGACTGTATGAATTTTTTTTTTTTTGCTTGAATTGGAGCACAGTATACAAGACTTCAACACTTCGGTTTCAAAGTCAGAAAAAGAGAAGTTTCAGTGAAATTTCTACTTGACAGATGCTGCATAATGCTGCGGGAACTAAGCCAACATGTAGTTTGGTGCTGTCCAAATTACCATCTGAAGGAAGAATCTGATTTCCTTTTTCCAGACTTACTGCGCAGTTTCTTCTGCCATTCCATTTCATTGTGGAGAAAGGATGACTGCTCAAAAAAATCACTGACTTTGCTGCCCTGCTCATCCTGCTCGGTAGTGGTAAATAAACGGTTTTTTGTCTCTTTGGTCAGGAACTGGCAGATGCTAGGCACTGGAAAGATAATCTGTTCCATACTTCGATCCAAGCGTACAATCTAGATAAAAATGGAATTAAGTTATTTTTCTCCTGCAATTCTTAGACTTAAAATTTTGCAAATGACCTACATTTCTAACTAAGTCCATTCTGAAGGCTCACTATGTGTGTGTGCATGTATGTGCACATACTATTATATCACAGTATCTGTTGCTAGCCACTGTAGCAATATTATCCTATGCTCTGTACTAGCGTAAAGCCTTAGTTAGGGGCATAGTATTCTAGCTTAATTTATTGGAAATTCTGTTGGATCCATAGATGAACTCATTTGTTTATTATTACGTTATTATTCGACATTAAAGATTCATCTTGTCTCAAGATTCATCTTGTCTCCAGTTTTTTTGAATAAATGCCTACAGTCAGTTATGGGCTGGATGGCGGATAATAAAAAATGGTGGTGCTCAGTGAAACAGGCCATAATTCTAATGTAGTTGTCGACCTGCCTATTGTGAATGGGATTACATTCTCCCACAATAGGCACTTGGAAGTTCTTCTCAACTGAATCTCTTTCTGATTTTCCAGCCTGAGGCAATAGCCAGAAGCACCCTTTATAATCTTTGGCTGATATGCCAACTGTATCCTTTTCTGAAGGCTAGTGGATGATCTTAAAACTGTGGTTCCCATGCTGATAACTTCACTATTGTAATGTACCTTTTGTGGGGCTGCCTTTCAGAAACTTTAGTCAATACAAAGCTCAGGAGCCACACTGATCTTGGAAGATGACCAAGTGAAATAGGCCATTTACACATATTCTTAAATTGCTACATTGTCAATTCTTTTCCAGGCAAAATACAAAGTGCTGGACATTATCTTTAAAGCCCTTGACAGCTTAAGTTCAGCCCTTTTAAGTTATATTATCCAAGAAAGTTTGCCTTAGTTCAACTGGTATAACTTTTCTATTGGTACCCCAGCCCTTTGAACATACTCCCTGAAGATATTCTGAGATACTTTAGAAGAGGAATATGGTGTTTCAGAGAAAATAACTGAGCAGAAAGAAGTGAGAACTTTATAAGCAGTGAAAAGATATAAGTAGTCTTGCAAAAAATATTAATATAATAGGACCTACTCAGGTTGGAGTCAATTTCTTCACTTAATGGGAATTGCAATATTAAAATTAATATCCTGTACCTGGTGTGAAAAGATAATACGGCTCTCAGCCACCAACAAATGCAGAATTTAGAATTCCTACATATAAGTTCACAACATCTCTGTGAACAGTAATTCTCTTTAATTCTATACTGCCATTTATATTCTGTGATATTACAAGAGCCAAGCAAATGGTGGACAGAATGGCTACAGAAAACCTGCTTGTTAAACTCCATTGATAAGTCGACCAGCTATTTGTTATTAGAAAACGGTAGCTGGTATTGTATATAATTTCAGTAATCTGAAAAGGAAATCAGGCTTCCAGACATTAAAAAAGCTAATTTTATATATATATAATTTGTCACCTCTATCTGGGATGTGTGTTTCTCATAATAAGCTAATGGATCTTCCTCTTCCTCTTGAACAGGAGTTGTTGATTTCAGCATCTGGGTCAGTTGCTTATTGTGCAAAATAAGCTGCAAGAAAGCGAGGGAAAAATAATTTATATTTATAATTTATATTAACTCAGAAATCAATTTAAAAACCCCAAGAGAATTGTATTCAATTATAATTAACAGTACATTTTCTCATATTTACTAAAAATGAAAGGCTTTGGGGAAAGACTGAAGAAAAATATAGTTAATATAGAGCAAACAGAGCTTGTGCTTCCTGTGGGAGACAGCTCTTCAATTTGTCACAGTAATTAAAGCCAAAGAGTAATAATCTGTAAATTATAAATCATGAATCCCAAAAGAAATGGATTTACAATGAATAGCGATCGTGGTCTTGGACCTAAGCTATACGAACAACAGACTGAACACAAAGCAATTGATTGTCTATCTCTGAAGATAAAGGGTGAGTTAGTTTAATTATAGGGATGTTTCTACATGAAGTAATATCCAAAGAAGCAGGAAAGTGTTCTGCCCCTATGAAAGTGATACAAGAATGTAAAAGTATTCAGTAAAGCCATCAATATAGAATCGTGTAGTTCTTCTAATCTCGTACAACATAGCATCCATATGGAGTCACTATAATATGACTTCACTCATATTATAAACAAGGGCTTTTCATGAAAGATTTCCCATACTTAAAATACTGGTGACAATGGAAATATACAGGAGGAATTCATCACAGACCTGCGTGTTCACTGTAGCCAGTAATATGGCATTGTTGTAAGAGAAAGAAATGAAGCCAAGATCATGGTTGCTTTCACATAGAGATAGAATCCATTTTTCTTGTTAGAAAGGAAAATTGCCAATACTTGGAGGCAAGTCAAAGTGAATTATAGGGTCATCGTCAGCCCCACTAATCACTAATAAAGATTGCTCTAAATGATCCAGTTCATGGTTTCCCTTGCTTTACTGCCTACTCTCTATAAACTACGGTTGATTCAGAACCAATAAAATTCAACTTTCACCCTTTCCTCTTAACTAATATCCTTTGACTCTAAGATCCAGACTTTAGAAGAATTCCAAAATGTTCATAGAAGGGAGAATTTTATCTAGTGTATCTTTTTAATATTATACTGCACTATAATAGAAGTAAGAGATGAAACCAGATTGGACATTTCAAGAAAATTAATGTTTTTAGATTTGAGGCTAAGTTTTCAGAACTGCTTTGCCTGTCCACTTTCCTCCAACCACTGGAGAGATAGAACCAATTCTCCTCTCACCTCTTCTTTCCCCTAAATTGCAAGTGCAATTTTATTGTATTATGTTATTATTTGCCTCTGTTGCTAATTGTAGAATTCATAACCTATTTCATACAATGTCCTTCCTGTCCTATTCTCATAACTGAGCTAATCTCTACCTGTTAAAAAAAAGTAGACCTCTAACAGATACAAATACATCACATTATATGAAATAGCAAAACCATAGAAACAAATAATCATTAAAAAGTGTTACAAATTGTCATCTAGCTCGATAAATGATACCATCTTTTAACATCACTATAGTAAAACTGAATATTATCTAAGCTTCACAGCCCTATTTCCTTCCTTGTCTATTTTTCCCAAAGTCCCTACTTCTTTTTCTGTCTTTTTCTTCAATATACCACTCATTCTGCTATTATTATTATTATTATTATTATTATTATTATTATTATTATTATTATTATTATTATTATTATTATTATTATTATTATTATTATTATTATTATTATTATTATTATTATTATTACGGGTGGTCAGTCAACCATATGTTTAGAGTGGATTTGATATTTTTATCCACTTTTCGAGTGCTTCCTAAGTAACTGGGATAGACTGATGTTATTTGATGATGTTAAAATATCTTATTATTTAAATTTATTGGCTGACCAACTCTGTTGGAATCTAAGCAGTGTACAAACTGGAAAGAAACAAAAACATCTAAAAACATAAAATCAGACAGATGGTCTAAACTTAAATTATAAATAACTAAAATGAAACCAAACAAGAAAATCAACAAAACAGGAGCCTGAAACAAATAATAAACATCAAACCCAGGCCTGATACCAAATCCAGGTGTTCAAAGGTCTCTGGAACCCAAGGAGGGAGGGCACCATCCTGATGTTGGGGGGAATGCTGTTCCAGAGGGTGGGCACTTTTAATCTCAAGAAATTATCTTTCTGTTTTCTCGCAGAAGGACTGTTTGCAGACATTATGATAGTAATCGTTTTTGCTCTCCAGCATAGCATGTTATATGAATGTACTGTAACCATAAGTATCTCAATTAATTAATGTCTTTGATTCCATCATCACAAAACAATTAGTTAAAATGATTGAAACAGCTGGACTTCATCCTCTCCAAATATGGGGGAAGGCCAATAGACTCTGTCTCACAGGGACTGACACACTATCCAAATAGTATTTCCTAGGCATCTTCCTTTTTAATGGGAACATTCAAGCCATTCATATACCATAGAAGAGATCCCTTCTTCCTCTTCCTCCTGGATCCGTTTCACAGGCTTCAAGAGATGCTGAAGATGCTTGTTGTGTCGAGAAAGCTAAAATATAAAGACAAACAACATGTGCAAATTAACAATAGTATGAGAATTTGATCATTGTCTCTATTTTTTTAGATGATTAAAACTTCCTTGAATTAAAACCTTCTGAATTACAATGCAATCAACTATGTCAATTTAAAATTCTCTACCTAAAACACGGACTGCTCAGGTTGTATGGTCTGTTCATTTAAACCATGTCCAATTTAATTGTTAACCTTCCACTGGATTCTAAGGATGGTTTAGGCATGATAATTACAATAGGATAATGATTTTCCCTGGGTAGTTCTCACTGTGGGATGAGTTGTACTTGGAGTTTATATAAACAAATAAATGTCTTTTCTATGCTGTGACAACTACCTCTACCTGAATAAGTTACATCACTGTTCTTTGTTGAATAATTAGGATTACGAGATAAGATTCAAACGTAACAGAACATAACGTAATCACACAAAATTATCCAAACAAATCTATCATAATATGAGTAAGTATTTAGGGAAGGTTTATATACTCAACACTTAATGATCAATCACTTGGGGGAATTGAAGGAAAACAAGGACTTCCAACCCTTTTCCTTCTAAAGAAAGTAAATTAAAACATATCTATTGATCGAGATTGGAGTGCTAGCCAAATTGCAAATGAAGCTAAAATTTTCCTATGATGGCTTTAATTAAAAATTTAATTAATCTGTCCAAGCTATTCAGTGTAATAAATGTGGGAGAAAGACCCCTTTCTAATTTATCATACCAAAACACTACAGCACAACAAAAGAGAGAGGGATTTATATTAAGCAATAAATAAATCTATGATACCTGTAAAGCCAAAATATAGATGTTGTGTCCAACTTCCCGAGAAGAGACCTCAGAGTTTTCACATTCTTCTTCTTCAAGGTAAGCTTTCTTAATGACATCGACCTGCAAAATAAGGTACAGAAAGTCAAAATTGGGTGCAGAGAAGACTGTACTGTAGTGACTTCGTATAAACAAGATATAACAATGTATGGTAAAGCATACATAGCATAGACCTACAAATTACTATAGGATTTAATATTATATGATTTCAGTTCATTCTAAATAAAAACATTTTTCTCTTTTAAAAATACTAAAAATTTCAGATGACAGAAATTAGGCTTGATTAGAACTTGCAAAAGTCTTGTGGTAGAATTAATGCATTAAACAATTCCTTATTGCATCCATATGGTTGCCCTTTCCTTTCTAGAGCTGACAAATTCATATTTTCCAAACTAATCATTTATACCATTCTGATCCTTACTGAACATTTTCAAATACTTGGAAGATCTTAAGGTAGCACTATTAGTATTTTTTAACTATTGACCAGGGATGTGTAAATCGGTCCATATATGATTCATGCAGCTTCACATGTATTATTTAATCATTAATAATACATGTTTTCTCAGAATTACATAACATTCTGATTTTGTAAAAATAAAGCAATAACATCTATATAGTATATGATTATTTTCCAAATGTTCACATTTCATCTACTCCTTCAAAATATGGATAATAGTATGCAATTTTTGAGATGAGAAATATTTAAAACAGATATTAATAGACAGCATAAATTATATAGTCACCTATGTTTCAACAGATTATATATTTTATTTGAAATGAAATCTATGATGGATTTTTCTAGTATCCCAACTACTTTTAACACACTTACTCTTGAATTAGCTGAAACAGTATGGTTGCTAAATCTCTTAGATTTTCAGTTGAATTTGTCAATGGGAAAAAAAAGACTGACATCATGATTTAAAAAGTTCTCAATGAGAGTATACCCATCTATCACAATGAAGGTCGATGTTGAAATACAACTATGAAGCTTTACTTCAGTCTGGTATAATAGATATCTCCAAGAGTGAAAAAGTGTCCCCTGTCAATGCTGCTAACATCGGATGTTTTTGCATTGACAACAGATGGAAATGTAGACATCTTTTACCTTTTGCTTTTAGAGTTAGATGATGCTGGGAGGGGGGATGTGAACGAGAGTCCAGCTAGACATAACAACACTAAACCTAGCGTGAGAAACAAAGTTATTGTAACCAGAGCTGATAAGGAATTGGCGGGCTGGAAAACTGGAGAGGAAGCCCGCGCTTCAAGCTAATTGGGGAATGTGCTTTATGACTGTTAATTGGAAGAGGAACTGTGCTTTGATACTATGTGCTCAGGGGAGGGGAATTCAGTTTTTGGCTTCGATTATGCAGTGCCGATGTTATGCTACCCAAAATAAAGATTCTTTAAGGTAAACAATGCCTCGAAGTTCTTTTAAAGAGTTTCATCTGTTGGAACCATGACACCCTCATTTCAATTTTTAGATGCTATCTTTAACCAAACAATTAATAGCAACCATGCAGCTCTAAGAAGTCAAAAAATTGTTAACAACATTGTACACAAAGAAATATGAAATGCTGCTAAGGAATTATATTCCTGTTGATTTTTAACTTTCTCAAGAGTCTTCAATGAACTCCAGGTACCTTCCTTTTTTTAATTTTTTTTTTGCAAAATTGCAAAAACAGTGAATACTAAAATTCCTAACCCCCTTATCTTCCTTACCAATTCCTGGGGACGGAGGCTGATGAGAATCCGCTCAGCATTCTCACTGTCATGCCTGCTCTCCA
The DNA here is from genome assembly GCA_023970755.1 of Azemiops feae. NCBI lineage: Eukaryota > Metazoa > Chordata > Lepidosauria > Squamata > Viperidae > Azemiops > Azemiops feae. Next base: position 698,938 of record JALGBA010000019.1, read on the forward strand.
TCAGGCCTAGCAAAAGTTTGGAGGCATTATCCTGATAAAAAGACAGCAGACATGTATTGAAAGCACATGGATACTGAAATAATCCACTGTAACCTATTCAGTTACAAAAAAAATCACCCTTCTTTTATTAAGGTAATTTGCAGTACAAATTCTGAATCAGTACACGAAGGTCAAGTCTAGACAAAATTCCTGCAGTAGCCTTTACATTATACTTCAATGACAGAGCCTGTACTGTACAGGTAATCCTCCACTTACAAGCACAACTGAGCCCCAAATTGCCATTGCCAAGCAAAACCGTTGCTAAGTGAGTTTTGCCCCATTTTATGATCTTTTTCACCACAGTTGTTAGATGAACCACTGCAGTTGTTAGGTTGGTAACACAGTTAAGTGAATCTGGCTTCCCCATTGACTTTGCTTGTCAGAAAGTCACCAAAGGTGATCACATGACCCCAGAACACTGCAGCCATGATAAACAGAGGCCAGTTATCAAGCGTCTGAATTTTGATCACATGACCACGGGGGTGTTGTAATGGCCATATGAAAAGTGGTCATAGGTCGCTTTTTTCAGTGCCGTTGTAACTTTGAATGATCGCTAAATGAACGGCTATTAAGTCAAGGACTACCTGTATGTAGTCCTTGGTTAAATGCATAGTCTCTCCTGTTAAAAAGGAGTATCAGGGCTGAACGTCATTACCAATCTAAGGAAATAATTCTGCATTATACAGTAGAATGATCTTTCTTATGTGTTTGGATTAAATATTTTATCTCCTCTTCACACTCACAGCCTGCTTCTAATTTATACTCAGATAAAGGGTATCGATAAACATGTAAATAAAAAGTGAAACAAGTATCTCCATACTTGATATAAAAAGCTACTTCTATCTAATCCCATGATTACGGTATATATAGACGTATTCCTTGCTGTGTCCTTCATCCTTTCCCACCCCATAAATCTATTTCTTGTTGCCCCGTTTACCTTCAGCTGAAGAACCAAATCCATTCTATATTTGCAGAGCGGACTGATGTCACTGAGGATCAGGGCTGTGATTATATCGATGCCATTGGACTCATGGGTCACAATGCAGCTCTGTGGATTAATATATGGAGTTATCCAAATGGCTTGCAACTCATTACTGCCTCAAAATCCCCACTCCAGATGGTCAGAAATGACTGAAAACACTAATGTCTTGTCCAGCATCTTGAGCAAGAAATCAAAGCCAGTTCACTCCCCTCCTGGACAACTAATTTGTTTCATAAAGAATCAATGTATTTTATCCACAAGTAGGATCATAATACCTGGTTCTCGTGGCAGGGTCCTTGGCAATATTCCGTCAGCGTCTCCAAAGTCTGAGTAATAAGGGCAACATTGTACTCATTAATATAGAGCCCCAGTAAACCCAGCCGTCCTGTAGTGCTACCGCACATAATATCCAGAAATTGCAGTGTTTCACACACCAAATTGTAGTTGGTTTTATTATTCTGGCAGCGGAGAAAGTTCTGTAAGATATAAAGTAAAACGTTAATATGGAGATTCTCAGTCATCCAGGCCATGGTTGTCCCAAAGGTGCTTTTTCAAGAGGCAACTGGGTTTTATTCGTTTTTCCTTGAAGACATTTCGCATCTCAGCCAAGAAGCTTTTTCAGTTCTGACTGAATGATGGAAAATGGAAGGATTTATATTCCTTGCAGTCATCTGGTCGTTAGCACTCTTTCTGAGAGCTCTTGAAGGCCACTTGGAGATTTATCTGTGCCTTCAGGATCACCTAAATAGGTATGGAAAGGGTGTGGAACCTTCTCGGGACTGCTGAAAAAATTGTGTTGTAAACAGGCATTTTTGAAGTGGGAAGAGAGAAAAGATCTCTAGCAAGAAGGAGGGAGCCTAGAGTGATAGATACACTATGATTTTGAATGATGGGATCCCTGCCTTTCCTAGGCATTGTGAAGGTTCTAGCCTATTGCATGGATACCCCTTCCATGAAGAAGATACAGGTGGTCTTCGCTTAACGGCAATTCGTTTAGTGACTTTTTCCATTTATGACAGTCTTACAACTATTGCAACATCCTTGTAATCACAATTTGGGCGCTTGGCAACCATTGCACATTTACGACTACTGCAGCATCTCATGATCATGTAATCACCATTTGCAGTCTTCCCAGCCAGCTTCCGACAAGCAAAATTAATAGGGAAGCCAGCAGAAGGTTCGTAAGTCACAGTCCTGTGATATCTTGCTTAACGACGGTGGACGATTCACTTAAACACAATGGACTGCCAGGACTGCTGTTGCTAAGTGGAGCAGCACATATTTTGCTTAACTACCACTTCGCTTAACAACAGAGTTGCCAGTCCTAATTAGGGTCATTAAGTGAGGACTACCTGTGCATTACTTACTGCTCCAATTAACCAACTGGTAATTAGCCACTCCTGCTGAAGTTATCAAATCACTGGGGTTACCAGAAGTTACCTAACCATGACATAAAGCACCCTTTCCTCTGCAGAACACCTACCTGGAGATCCCGGTTGTGGTTTTCACACAGCAGCTGCAGGAAGCGAAGAATTGGCTCCATGATCAAGACTGACATACTCATTTCGTTATTCTGATTTCTGTCTCTTGCATCATGGGCTGAATGGAAGTCTACACCCATTGCATAAGGGGATGATGGTGCATTAGACAACATAAAAGTTGTTACTCGTCCTGCAAACAAGAACTCTGATCATTTGCCAGCATACAGTCTGCTATATTTATCTAAAAACACTAAACCAAGATGTATCCTGCCCAACTCTTTAGAGGAAGCCCTATTAGCATGCGTCCCTGTTTATTCTTCTTCCTGTAAGAAAGCAGGCCTCTTTAAATTGTGTCAAAGACAAACAAAACATTCCTCCGATACTTCAGAAAACAAACCTCTTTAAACTATGTAATGCAGAGATACAAGATGTATGTATTCATTATCCAAACCCTAATAGGCACTGGGAAATCGAACTCAAAGTGTGTCAGGCTGACAATAATTATACTACCGGTCATCCCCACACACAATAATTAGATGTTATTGTCAGCCTTTACTACTAATGCAGTCTTTCAAGCAAGCTATGATTTGGTTTTCAGGAACTAAAGATGCTAAACTAGCAATGTCCAAGTAGATCTTACATTTTCTGAATACCTAAAAGAAAAACACTATCAATAAAAATGGAAAAGAGACTATTCAGGGCAGATACTACTTAAGAGATTGTTATTGCTCTCCAATTTTGAAATCCAAGGATTAACTGTTATGGGGCTAAGCAATGCTCAGAGATACTTACAGATTCAGACAAACTTAACACTTCCCTAGCCAGACTGTCAGATCAAACACCCTACTTCTCACATACCTTTGCTGTTGTGATCAGGAGAATCCTTGTCTTCTCGAGGCTTGTTGCCAATATCACTCATATTCACTGTCACGGTGGACTTAACTTCTTGCTGTGCCTTCTTCATCCGGTCATGAACAACTTTAAAGAACTTTTCTGACTTCTTATCACTGGTCATCAAGTTATAGAATGATTTCTTCAGAGAGAGGCAAAAGAGCAAAAGCAGGTGCAATGATTATATTTTCCCAACGGGTACATCCAAATGTGTTGATTTCACAATTTTAAACATTAGGAGGGCATTTGATAATTCTCCACTTTTTCTCAGATCATCACCAAGTGGGCCCATAATTGTTAAGCTCCACACTAATGTTAACATCAAGGCTTCAGTAAATTGAGGCTTTCGGGTAATTATTTTAGTAAGCTAGAAAATGTGCAGACTAAGTTGCCAACTGTGCTATGTGCAGCATTCCCTAGTAATGATAAGGGTAGTGCCAGTCATATGTTGCCAATATTCCACAAACACAATGAAAGCATGTTTCACCCAAGCATCTCCACTCTATTCTAGCTAAGACCTCTGCCACAGAGATTACATTTGTAAGGTAACATCCTATTGCTGGCATGTTATCAACCAGGAAGTAACTACAGGACACTGATTTATACTCAGGATGCAGATATGCAGGTCACAATTCACATTATGATGAATTGTCTCTTTGAATAGCAACAGAACATGTATTCCTCCTGGTACTACAATCATGTTGAATTAATATTTGGTGGTCTAGTCCTCACTGTAAAATTTAGCACATAAATAATATTATGTCTCATCACCATATTTCCTCAGAAAAAGCTGATTTCAAATCTTAAAAGTACGGTGATTCATTATGGAATAGGAAAAGTACTTTATTATCATTTAAAAACATGTATAAGTTTATAATAGATCCAATAGATATAATCAGCAGGACGCACTTTCTTTTCCAAAATAAAAGAGGATGAAATCGAAAATGTTGAATTTATCCTAGCAAGCCCTAAAGAAGCCAGCAAAGGGAGCAAATGTGGTTTGGGAAAATGAATTATGCAGTTAAATTTCTGAAGGATACAATAAAACATTTGATTAAATGTTGGATAAGCCACTGTATCCCACACTTAGGGAATGGCATTAGAAGTTATTCTGAATTTACAATGCACCAGAACCATAATGGAAAAAGATACAATACCTGTATCTCTGTGTTGCCACCATCAAGCAGTCGAATAGCCAGGCGAATGCTCTCCTGAAAAATCTTTTCATTTTTGGTGTTCATGATAAGGTCAGACACCAGCTTGGTAGCCCCTTCTCTGTCCAGTCGGCACTGAACAGCAGCAATGACTGACCAGTCCTGGTCTTGTCCTGTATGCAAACAAACATTAAGGAGAAATGAGGCCATTCAACAAGTTTAAAATATATAACCAAATTAGTAAGGGGAGAAAAGCTGATGTACTGGGTAATGTATCTCCCTTGGATATGCAAACGTTATGTTTCATTACCTCTTCATTTCAGGCAGCATATATAACCAATCAAGCAGAAAAAGTGGAAAACCACTAATACAATTATTAGATGTTACATCCCATCTTTATTTATACACATCAAGGTAGTGCATTTAATACTCCCTCTTTTTATTTTCTCTACAATAACAACCCGGTGATGTGAATTGGACTGATAGTGAGTGTCTGACTCAAAATCACCCAGTTAGCTTCTGGGCCTAAGGGAGCACTAGAACACATCGTCTCCCGGTTTCTGGGCCTAAGGGAGCAGTAGAACACACCGTCTCCCGGTTTCTGGGCCTAAGGGAGCACTAGAACACACCATCTCCTGGTTTCTGGGTCTAAGGGAGCACTAGAACACACCGTCTCCCAGTTTCTGGGCCTAAGGGAGCACTAGAACACACCGTCTCCCGGTTTCTGGGCCTAAGGAAGCACTAGAACATACCGTCTCCTGGTTTCTGGGCCTAAGGGAGCACTAGAACACACGCCTCCCAGTTTCTAGTCCAACACCTAAACCAAATTGGCCCTCAGTTAAACTGTATTTGGATTACATTTTTAGCCACCTAAGTAGTAACCTAAAAACAATTTGCATTCATAAAGATTATTTGCAATCATCACCACTTTAGCTTAAAGTCTGTCCTCTGTGTGATCAAAAATAGCTCCAATTGTTCCCAGATTAAGCTTGCAATAGGGGAAATCCTTATGCAGCCCTTTGTATCTCAGCAATACAACATATGTTTTGCACACAAAAGAGCCCTAATATAATATTTAACATTCAATGTAAACATGATATTGTTGTTGTTGTTGTTGTTAGTTGCGAAGTCGTGTCCGACCCATCGCGACCCCATGGACAACGTTCCTCCAGGCCTTCCTGTCCTCAACATGATATAGAAGGATCAATAAACAGAACAAACAGAATTCAATATATCAGTGATTAAGGTGTGATTAGGACCAAGGATATTTATTTCTTTATTAAATTTATATGCCACCCATCTCACTGTTGAGCAACTCTGGATATCTTGATTTATGTCTATCCTCAGTTATGGAAGCTTACTGAGTGACTTCGGCTAATTACTATCTCTCAGATCAAGTTAAGAAACAGGGTTTTTCTAGTAGAGAAAATTTGTGGAAGAAAGTGCTGTGTCCACCAGCTTGACCTCCCGGAGGAAACATAATAAATATATGTTTACTTAAAAAAAAAAACTTTGGAAAGATTATTCAGTATCAGCTGCATTCAGTAAAGTAGCTTTCTTTTGCCATTGGCAAAAGAAAGCTCAAGTCCATATTGGTTGGAAACATGGGGAAGAGGCCTTCATCCTGCAGCGGATAGACAATGGCTAGAATGATGAAGATGATGACAGTTAAGTAGCAAAAAAAAACCCAGTAGTTGAAGATATGTGTACAAGAAACTGAAAGAAGAAATGGGAGAAGACACAATTTAGTACTGATTCACCACTTACCAATACCAGAAGAGTCAACAATTTCCCCTTTGGAGCCGGTTTTTTTGGTCTGCAAGTAATTAGCCAGAAGCATTTTCCTCAGTGTGTTGCCCTGACATTAAAAAAGAAACTTGATTAATCATATGGTTTTTTTGCTAAATGTTTTTCTAAAGAATTTGATTCTTGGAAATAAAAGCATGAAGGACAAGCTAATCGAGTGCATAGAACTTCTGTTTCTGGAGGCAGTACATGCAGGAAAGCCATTGTCTAAAGTTCCATTGTTAGCTGGATGGTCAGTGTGAAGAGAGGGCATCAGCAGAGCCATGAATCAAATGTGTATCCTGCAAAGTTTTGTATAGACTTACTTATCATAAAGAGCTTTGATTAAATGGAGACTCAAGCATAACTGTTCACTCAGAAAGCACAATAAAGAGAATAAATTTCAAATCCAGGTAAAAATAAGCATTCTTAACGACTCACCCTGTCTCCATATTTGTTCCTTTTCACAAGCATTTGCTGTAGTGTCCTCAATACTTTGATGCAAAGCTTCTCTTCAGTCCCCATCAGGTCTTTAGTGTGTTGGATTAACCTAGATCATGAAAAAAAAATGAATTCAAACCATAATCTTGCTCACAGAAATATAGTATTCACTCCACCACAGATAAAACTAGCTTTGTTAAGAAATAGTCTGGATTCTTTACTTAAGCGGGCACTAATATAATTGTCTCAGTTCTGTCAAGTCCTAAAATCTATTTACTCCTCTTCCCAGTATATGTCCTGTACTTTTTCTCTGTTCTTCTCACTCCTGTTTTTCAGGAGAAGATTCCTATCATAAATTATGGCATGACATCTGCTCAATATAAACGTGAAATGGTTATTTAACATAATTTAATGTGATTGCTATAACTGGATCAGTAGGAGCATACAGCTGAAAGCTCCAATTCAATAAATCAACAAATAGGCCCTAGTTCAGGGGTGTCAAACTGCCGGCCCGCGGGCCGGATGTGTCATGCTGAAACCAATGGGGTCATGCCCACCCCATTGGAAAAAAAGTCACAATACGTCACAACACGTCACGTGATGTTGCGAGTTTGACACCCCTGCCCTAGTTTCACAAAAATTTTATGAGCAATAATGACATATGTTAGGAATGTTCCTCAAAGTCTACATTTCTCTACAGCTAGGGAGCCTACTTACTTAGAGAGAAAGCCACCACTTTCACAACGTTGATAGGCCTCAGTCCCTTCCATGAAAAGTAGTTCTGGACAGTGCAGGACATCCACCAGTACTGAGAGTTCAGCTTCAACCAGAGGTTGCAAGCGCTCCTCTAGGGCATTGATAATGTCCTGTAATGGCATAGCATTTTCAGTGTGGAGCTATTATTTATTTATTCATTCAAACTACTCTTTTGTGAACCTGAGATTACCCTGTAAAACAATGTAAAGCTCTCAGAAGTGGCTCTCTCCAAATTAGTGGAAGCAAAACAGGTACACAAAGTAAACCAAAGGATCTAAATTTTATTTATTCATTTAAAACATTGATATGACTATTCAACTCAACCAAGGTATTCTGAAAGGCTTAAAACCATGGTTCTCAACTGGTTCTTCACCACAGACCCCCTTTAAATACCTTTTATGGCCATAGACCACCAAGACTTAACTCAAGATTTAAATAATAACATTTCTTCAAGCTTTTGCAGACTCCCTAGATTGAAAACCACTAACTTTAAAAAAAGCAGAAACAACCCCTAACAATAAAAATGCAAAACTACAATATATATACACTAACACACAACCATAAACAATACAATGATAAAATGTCAATCCAAGCAATAGGAACACCATCAACCAATCAGCGCTCCAGCACATTGCAACCCAAATTCCTGAGGAATATACACAAATTATCCAAGCTTCTGGAGTACAGATGTACAGAATTTGAGTTACTCCAGAGGATCATTTAAATTTTTCTTTTTGAGATATGCTTGATTAAGAGACAAGCATATAGTGGTCCCTCAAAACCAGTTATGAGTTTGTACCTGCAACTTCTCAATGATGTTCTTGTAGTCCCACTGATTGGTTGTAGCTGAAACCCGAGGGAAAGTACGTGATGCTGTCTTATAGTTGGAAGCATTCCTTTGGGCATTGCTAATCGAACTGCTGTTTAACAAGGAGCTGGCATGGGCATCCAAATCCATGGGTAAGGCAATGGACCGACTTTTAGCTGAAAGAACAAAACATTTATATTGAGGAAAGCATTTTAAGTACAGCACTGATGACAAGGATGATACTGGGTTCAAACAGTAACCTTGGTCATTCCACCAAACTATATAAAATAAAGACCACATCCCAAAAATAAAGATCGTATTGTACATGGTGTTAATTACATTCTCAGAGAATTCTCACAATTTTTAATCTATTGTATAATGTAGGAATTTGCAATTCTTTCCTCACTTGTCCTAATTCTGTTGAATCTTCCTGCCACATCTGCAGTCATTTTTTTAGAAAAAAAAAGTATTAGTAGAAATGAAAGCTGCTTTTTGATCAAAGTTGGGGAAAGTGGGAGAAAGATCACTGAAATCATAACCAGGGAGGAAAGAATTGATCCTTCCTTCCATATTGCTGTGGTTCTCATCTGTCCAAAGATAAATAAAAATAAACTCTCATTGTGGAAAGTTACACAATTAAACACTATGTTAAACAGCAGTCATGCGAATTTTTCAGTTCCTCTGTTGGTCAAAAAAGCAAATCCAAATAATACATAATCCACAAAACTGTATTATTTAAGGATGGGCAAAGCATTTGGTTTGCTTTTCTTATATTTATTTATTGATTAAAATTTATAAGCCACCCATTCAAGCAACTTTTGATGGCTACAGTGCTTGTTAATTTGTTTTATAATGGCAACCATAAAATAACTCCAACTCCTTCATTTCAGCTGAAATGAAAAGAACTAGAACAGGGGTCCCCAACCCATGGTCCGTGGACCGGCACCGGGCCGCAGCATGCCAGAAACCAGTCTGCGCAAACAAGCAAAGCCCCATTTGCGGGATGCAGGCAGTACATAAAATCACGCCCCCTCCGGTCCGCGGAAAAACCTCTCTCCACGGAACCGGTCCCTGGTGCCCAAAAGATTGGGGACCTCTGAACAAGAAGATGAGAACTTGGTGTAAATGAATTAATTCTGTAATCAAAAGTGTGTGCCTTTTGAAGCAGCTTCTGCTGGTAGATCTCAGATAGATCCTGCATATCTTAAGTATGCCCTCCTTCGTTCCAAAGGGATGTTTAGGTATTGCTCCTTACCAACCATAGCCAATGTGCGAATACAAGTTTCCACTGAGCTCTTTTGCTGCTGCTGCAGCCAAGAACATTCCAGAAGTCTAATGGTAGATTGGAGGAGCTGCACCACAATAGTCTGGTGTGTCTGAAAGGGAGAAGAAACATTTAAGGACCTCTGCTGAAATCCTGCTTTTATTTCCATTGCAGCTCCACCCAAGGTGCAAAGAGATAAGTCTACAAGACCCACAACTGGAATGCCTACATTAAAAAAATGCAGTTGTGATATGGGACATGACTCGGATCTGAAATAATGTTTAGGCAATTAATACTTTGCCCTACTCTGGGTGGTGGCAATTAATTTGTCCCAATCAAGATATTCTTCTCTATTGGCCTCTCAAAGTCACTAATGGCATTCACAAGAAAGGCAAAACCTGGATGGCAAATATGGCACAAGGGAAAAGATTAACTCTTTTTGTATTGATCTAATTAGCTAGAGTTACTTAAAAACAAGGAAACTGAGGTATCCAGTTGTGGATTCACCCCCTCACCCACCCTGTTTTATCATCTAATAACATCTTAAGAGTGACAATTGTTAAACTAGCAGTTTAAATTGAATTCAGGATCAACTCAATTACAAATTATTGTTCTAAAACTAAGATCAAAAGATTTAAAAAGTCTCTATATTAGTGAATGCGAAGACTATTCTGCTTCTCGGGTTCTTTTTTTCCTCAAAAAAGAAACTTATAGCAATGTAGTATTGTCGACAGATGTCATTTCTCAGAGTTATCAGGAGTGGCCGCATCCTATTATATTTCAAACAATTATTCTTGCTTACAAAAGGAAATGGAAAATAGATTCAACCATTGTAAGGTTTCAATTGTACCTGTAAGGAAGTGCTATTCTCAGAGAAAGGGGAGCTGAAGAATGCATTGATAGTGTCCAGCACCACCGTCAGCACATATTTCTCCAAGGCAGGATCTGACAAGCGCTTTTCACGTTTCTTGCATACCTGAAGGTGGAATTAAAACAAAATTTGAACAACATTAGGCATCTCCTAATTACCATCTAAAAAATCCTGACAGCAGCTCTGTCCTACCATTAGTCCCATGCTGCAGGGGGAGGCTGTGGGTGTGACAGAATTGCCTTTCACGTACCCTAATCATTTGTTGGCAGAGATGAGTTTTTGCAGTTCAAAATTTTACAAATCTTAACCATGGATTAGTTCATTCAGACAACTGAACAGTTCCGCAGTGCAATGAGTACAGGAGGCAAGAGAAGCGTTTGCCTATTGCATGGCATCAATCCTCTCTGAAGGCAAACCTTGGCAGAGAGTTCCCAGGGCTGTGCCTTCTACCAAGCAGGAACAAATGTGTGTAATCTGTGATCCTAACAGGACAATATAATAAAACATTACCTTGTTCAAAGAATGGCATTCTGACCTCTGGCATACTGAACATATGAAAAGCTGAGTTCTTGAATTCAGCATTCCATTATCCAACAGCAGAGAGTCAGAAATCCAGAGGGATTTCACAAGCATGATGATGGCAACTGTGTAGGTAGGCTTCAAATTTTAATATCCAAAGGTTTACTGCATTAAAATAGCTAGTTGTCATGGCTAACCTCTTTGTAAAAGTGTACACATAACCGGAAAGCATTGCTTTGTTTCACTGTAGGAGGACAACTCATGTAAGCCTGTGGTGGGAGAAAAATCAGGACTCTGATAGCTCCTTTTTTAGACTACTTTTTTTTAAAGGCACAAGCTTTCATGAGCCACAACTCACTTCATCATCTCAGGGTACCTAATGGAAAGTATAACCAAAATATTTGGCGTTCAATGGGATTATAATGTAGGAGCTTTTTTTGCATTTTTACATAAATATAAGAACACTCCTTCTGACTCAGATAATTACCTACTTAAGCGTGGCCAACTAGATACTTCTGGGATACTCACAAGCAAGAGATGAGACAAGAGATGAGTGCCTTGCCCACCACTGTTCCCTGCAACTGGTATCCGCTCCCAAAGCTGAAGCTGGTGTCTCCCTTTTTTCATGCTTTTGGTTATGGTTAGTTATAATGAATCACAATCTTAATGTTTATGATTATGATTAATGACATTTAGTCCTAATTAATCTTTAAGAATCACTAAGGAATCACTAATGAAAGTGGCTGAATCTATTTTTGTTGATGGGCAACCAAGCACTTTTAGCATTGAATTTCAGAGACCAGTCAGCTGTTATGTAGGAAGCTCTTTTCATTAATTTATTAAACTAGTTCAAGTTTCTCCAGACTGATATCCTTCACATATGTTTTGATGGCACCAATTCGGAGAAAGTGGAGGCATCAATTTATGTACCTATCTGTTCACATATTTGGGGCCAAAGGATTTTCTCATAAATTTCAACACTTACCCTAGCCATGTCAAGGGTGAAGTTCTCAAACAGTGTCCAGATGTGGTTGCTGGTATAGATCTCCTTCATCTCCACCTCTGTGTCTACATAGCAATGATTGACAAAATTGACATATGCAATTTTCACCTGAAAGACCAGAATAAAAGAGGCAAGGATTTAAAGACTGGGCATGTTGCAAGAATAGAACCAAAGTTTCTCCACAGTCATCACTCTTTTTTTTTTTTGGAGGGGGGGAAGCTGAGGGGATAGCACTTTCCTCTTTATTAGCACCATTTATGCTCTTGAGAAAATGATCTACAACTGTAAAAATCAAAGAAAAAAAGGGATTTGACCAAGTAACAGTTCATAAAACCATTGTCAATCTGATACCCTGCTTTTTTCTGAAAAGTGACAGGATATCAAGGAAGTAAATCCATTTTATTCTTGTAAAAAGCCCCTGAAGATAAGGCTGAAAAATAATTTCATAATCATCATGATTCATATATCTCTGGTGACCCCTCTGGTAAGGAAGATACTGGACAACTTAATTGCAAGCCTAATCCTACAATACCCTTAAATTCTTCAAAGAGATAGAATTATGTGAGTCAATAGAGAGATCTTACTATTACGTATTTATAGTCTTACGTTCTTATAATTACTGGCTATAAAGTTGCCCAGTGGTAACTGAACAGGACTTTTCTAAACTTGACCAGTCTTTACAGCTCACTGTTTTCTTACTTTGAACAAACCTATCTGTTTTGCACAAGCATAGGTGACATGTATCTAGAAAACACATTTTCTTCATATAGAGCCTGGCCTCATCACATACGTAAGGATAGAAACCCAGAATCATATAACTATAAAGCTATTTGTCAGCCATAGATGACATCTATAGTGCATCCTTCCATTACCTCAGTAATGCAGTCTTCGTGAGTGACTACTCGCACCACATCCTCCAAAGGAAGTAGAGATGTGCACTTGATTTCTGTGTATACATTTTTGCCTTCAGCACAGGCAGCCAGCAAATCCACCAAAGAGATATGGTACATGAGGGGACTGTTCTCCTCTATCCCATCCCGAGCTGCTGTCATCATCTCCAACATGTTGGCTAGGGAGGTCTTGTCATTATAGAACACCACAACATCATCCCCAGCATTGGTAATCTACAGCAAAGGGACAAGGCTGCTGCTTAAATATCTTTGGCTCTCTCCAGTCTACTTCTCACGTGCCATATCCTGCTCACTGACTTGAGCTCAATCCCTAGTGATTACATCTATGTTATTGTCTTGGCAAGAATTCACCATTACATCCTTTTAGAATATTCTTTCAATTTTTCAATCTAATGCATAGCCCTGAATATTTCCCTGAGGGTACTCCATTCAAATACTAGCCAGGTACAACGATTAATTTTTTCAGGATCAGTCAAAGTCAGCTAGGTCCTACCACCTTTTCTGTAATATCAAAATAGAATTAAAGAGTTTACTCATAATACATAGAGAACAAATCTACTAACAGGAGATATCTTCCTATATTGTTTTTTTTTTCTCCTGTCCCTTATTTTTTAAGACAGTACAGTCTGAAGCTCCTAGGACTGAAATAACCTTAGTGGCATGTGATTCTTGTTTGGCTCCAGGTGCAGTATATCTGTATCCTTCTAGAATATTATTTTCTCCTAAATTCCATTGTATGGGGGCAGTATACAAATACTGTCAAATAAATAAAACTATATTTTGGCATTAAAATATGACAGAATTGTTATGCAACAATTACTCTTCCAATTTATAGGTTTAAAAAATCCCAATACAATATTTCCTCTGGCAGTGGGAAGAGTAAACCATACCACATAACCTAAGTCTAAGGTCTTTTCAGTTTTTCAAACTTGGCAATTTTAACTTGCTGGCTGGTAAATTCTGGAAATTGAAGTCTACAGATCTTAAAGCTGCCAAGTCTGAAAAACATTGAATTAGACGGTGGCATTTGAATGGCTATTATACATTACTATACTGCTTAAATAGAGGTATCGCCAACCTGATTCTACATCTTTTCCACCACAATCACCATCATCCCTGACAATTGGCTATTCAAGCTGAGATCAAATGAGCCTTCTAGTAAAAATATATGAAGATGGTTACAAAACAGCAAACAAGAATAGAAAGGATGGGAAATGGGTATGAATATTTGAACATTTGGCTGTGGCATCTGTTGCACTAAGTAATAGCTATCCTTTGTTCCCCATACAGTCAGCATTACAGCTGTTTGTGTTACGTAATTTGGCAACTGTTTTATATACAGGAATGTACAGAGTAAGTATAGACATTACAAAATTGAAAGAGAAATGGTTGCATTAAATAAATCCTACACCAGGGGTCTTCAAACTTGGCCCTTTTATGACTTGTGGACTTCAACTCCCAGAATTCCTCAGCCAGCGTGTACTACACTGTCAAGCTGCTAAATTGCTTAACATGTCCCTATAGATTTTATATATTAATACCCATTTAATAAATCAACTCCCAGTTTGGAAGACTATAACCTAGGTTCACCAGGGTTCAACCCTTCATTATTAAAGCTTGACATATATTTGGAGGAAGACTTCATACCTGATTATTTTGAAAAGATCAGACAGGCTGCCTTGTATATATTATTTTTCCAAGGCTCATTTTTGTACTATCTTAATACTTTATATTTCTTGTTTTGAGAACATTAAGCAAGAGGTTTGTGAGGAACAAATATTTCCTGAAGTTCTTAATGTAGGAATGAGGATAGTCCAAATCAGAGCCTCACCTCTGTAATTTCTCAGGGCCTGTTACCTGATTACATTTAACATTACTTGGTTTCCTCTGGTAATCTACAATGGCTTCTACCCACTATTTATGTGTAAACACTTCCTAGTCTGTTTCCATGTATTTTATCCTGTTCCTCTTTTCTACCCTCTTTCCCAGAGACCTTGAATCTCACCTCAGTCATGATCATGTCCTGGCATTTCTTAATGTACTTGCCCTCAGCCTTGATGATAGTGTGAAGGAAGTCAAGATACTGAACATGGCGCCCGTGTGTAGCCAGACAATGGATGAAATGTTGTAGCACTCCTTCACTGATCTCAGAGCACAGCTGATAATTGTTCAGAAAGATGTGCTGCATTGTCTCTGCCTCCAGAAGCTGTCAAGAAACAATGGCTATCATTCATATGTATCTAAACCCGATGTATCACCTGTAGATCACATACATTTTATAAAACATTTGGAAGAACTTCCACAGACCCTCCAGAATTTGCTAACAAACTGTAGTTTTTAACATGAGAGAAAGTACAAATCATTAAATACATGGGAAGTAATAATATGATGAACATTAAATAAAGTTAATTTTTAATGACATTTAATCCAAATAATTCATATTTTTGTCTTAAATTCATCCATTTTTGACACTTGCCCTCTCAGTACATTGTTTAAAATTGATTGGAGCATTTGGCTCAAAAGAGGTTATGCACTAACATTAATCCTAATCATCTTTTTTTATTATTTATCTGTCTATCTAGTATCAACTCTCAGGAAAACCCCAATTTCCAATCCCTTCTGGTTAATGGTCAAATGCAATCTCAAAATGTGGTGAGAATAAAATAGAAGGTGGAAAATAAAGCAGCCACCTTATCTTAGATCAGGAAGGGTCCATATCATTCCACTGAGTGGAATTTTCTTTGTTTGTTTGGGGGAATGACCTCGGAGACAGGGGAAACAGCCACAGCCAGAGGAACGGTCAGACCAGAAGCAGCTTAGCCACAAAAGGGGAAACATCTCAGAAGAGACCCTCCCTAATTTCTTGGGTTGTAAAAGTGAGGAGGGAGAAAAAGCACTTTCAGGCTTGCAAGATTCTCCTAATGTAAAAGGTAAAGGTTTCCCCTGTCCAGTCATTTCCAACTCTAGGATGTGGTGCTCATCTCTCTTTCTTTGCCAAGAGAGCCAGGATTGTCCAACGACACTTCCGCCGAGGCGCAAGGAATACTGTCTCCCAATGCAATCTTACATTAAATAGAATAAGTACATCTGGTCATGCTTCCTGTCTGGACTACCACATTAGGCTGGCATCTTATTAAATGGATACGCACATGCCTATTTAAGGGCTTGTTTTGTATTTTTATATATTTCCCACCTCAAAATAGCAAGATATTATACTATCTGTTTTCAACAGACATAGTCAAAGGGTTCACCCTAGGAGGAATCCAAACATTTAATGGAAAAAAATGCAATTCATATTTCATAAACAACTGTATTCTTCATAATGGCTTGGTTGAAAAAAGTTCATATTAATTTGGCTTTAGGGTTAATATAAAATATTGTGCCACCTAAGCTGGACCTATCGGCCACCTCCATCATCTTCATTCACTACAACCCTTTCAAATGTTTTTGCTACCACTTGAGGTTGTAATAGCAACCTCAGTATTTTTAGGGCATGTTAATGTCCTATTTGCCATTCTGAGAAAAGGAACTTTTCTCAGAAAAAGCTATTATAACAGAGGTCCTTATGGGCAGCATCTGCAGAGAGCAACTAATTTAAATTTTAAACATTGTTTGCCACCAAGACAAAAATTATTTGACACAATTTTATTCAGAAAGCCTTGCTGAGCAATGGAGAGCATCGGAGTTTGGAAAGCAAAGTCTTAGGAGTGCTGCCAACTGCTTTCCTATAAGCTAGTGGGCCGTAGTGACAGCTGCAATAGCTGCTAGAGCAACTCTGAAAAAGACATGGATGTAGGAATTATGATTGGGCCCCTAAGCAGCAGATGGGAAGCAAAATCTGTTGCCCTTCTCAACCAGTTATGTGAATCACATAACAGCCCTATTTGGCCTTATAAATCATTTGAAGCAATGAAGCTATTATATTTATTACAAATACTACGCAAGTTAATTTGAGCAGAAATTGGAGAACTATCAGAATTCAACTTTTTCAACACATTGGGATTTTTTGGACATTTCCACCTTCTTTTACTTGTCCCTTCTTTCTTACCCCAGTAGTAAGGAACAAGTTGAGATGCTTATGCAGAAGGGTTTGATTTTCTTGGTTGCCCGCACAAAATTTCTGTAGGAACTGATGGGTTAATCTTAAAATCTCCAACATCTTGGCATCACCCTGCATATGTTCAGAACAAAAGAAAGTCAGTTGCCTAGAAAAACTGCACAAATTCCTTCTTTGGAAGCTTTCAAGAAAATGGAAATAAGGAAAGATTTAGATATATAATTACTATTTTTACGGAAGATTGGACTAGACAATTCCCTGATTAATGCCTTTAAAATAAATTTATTATCCAATAAGAACCTAAGAGCCACCACCTTCTGGTATTCCAATCAAGTGTCCATCTTCCAGCTTCTTCTTCCTACCTTCTCATAAGGGATTTGCAATAGATCCAGCATCACTTTGTGGGCATCCATATTTTTCAGCAAACGCTGCTGTTTTTTTCGCATCTGTTCACCAACACCACACATTTTATTTAGTCGTTCCAGAATCTGGAGAAAGTAAAGAAAACACCTAATTAAAGAGGAAATAAGAGAAATATACTCCACACTTCTGGTGAGGAGGTAAAGTAGACATCCCTGAAGGAGCAAGGACAGTATTACGGCAGAGATTGGCAGCCAGGCAGTGAGTCAAGGGATTTCAATCAAGCTCACTCCCATCTAATGTAACACACACACATTCGTGTGTGTGTGTGTGTGTGTGTGTGTGTGTGTGTGTATCCATATATATGGATACAAAGCCTTGTTTCTTAACCACTTTTGGAAACTGCTTCTTAATTGCCTTTCAATTGTTAAGAACCTTTGGAGAGATATGTTTTATAAGACCAGTGAGTCCCTTCAATATTTAGAGAAAGAAGTTTTAAATACAAGTTTAAGGGTGTTATGTATAGGTATAGGGGTGGTGGTGTACACACATATGCATGTACACACACAAACATACATACCTATACCTATATACCTATATACCTATATACATATAACAGCCTTATATTTAAGTTTATATAGACAGAATAAGGGTCAAGATGGATTTGAAATAAGATTGTGAAATTAATTTGTTTTGTATTCTTAAAAAAAACAATGATAGGATATAACTTTGAAGATTGAACACTAGAGGGAACCAGAAGGAAAAACATTATAATTAAAGGAAACTGAAATTTCACTTATTAATACAGAATGAAGAAAAATAGCTTAATATTAAACGTTCTGAAGTATATTTATGAACAATAAACCCAGAAGATAATCTTAAAGAGTATCTGTCATTATTGATAGATTGTTTAAGAGATGTTATAGAAGAGGAATAAGGATAAAACTGAGACTGATTTGAAAGTGTACTTTGAAATGACAAGATACAGGAAAGGTATCGAAAAAGATGCAACACTGGTTATACAAATAATAAACCAAAAGAGTGATTTGGATAATTTTTCTACAAAAAAAAAATGGATTTACAAAAGTAACCTGTTAAACTTTTGAAAGATTTTATGAGAAGAGACAAAGAAAAAATAAAAAGAAATCGAATTCTAGGACTTTACAGAAGGAATATAAGGTTAGTTTATTAGATCAAGTTTAAAATAGATCAGTTTTATCTCTGGTAACCTTTAATGAACTTTTGCTGACCAAGAGTGACAGATGAGGCTTTAAGGATTTGTTTATAGATGAGCTAAGAAGAGATCATTTTTGGCATATTTTAAGATAACATGATTGGTTACTAAAATAGTTTATCCTTGTTATAATGAAGGGGAAAGTCATTTCTTTATATATTTCTTTTCTTTTTCTTTACTGTTATTTTTTCTTTTTTTTCTATTTGTTTTTCTATTTTCCCTTCTTTTCTGCATTTTCTATTTTTTTCCTTTTTTATTCTTTTATTATTTCAGTTTGTATAACAGTAATTATACTGTTCAATAAATAGTTATTTAAAAAAAGAAACACACCTCAACCTTTAGAGAAGCAGTATAAGATATCCTCAAGTAATAGCCAAAGTAAAACTGGGGGATTCTGGTTTCTTCACAGTAGCTACAATACCACAGGAAACTGATGGACAGCTCCTTATTTATATATGTTTACCCCTAACATTTGGGACAGAAAGTCATTTTACCACTATTTTATTCCTACAGCAATCCTGTCTGATTGGCTGCTGACTCATAAATACCATCTATCATGTTGCAGTATCTATCATATTGCAGTGGAATGGCACTTTTATTCTTCCATCTAATCCTTTTTTAAATTGTTCTGCTTGTGCTTATGCAGCCAAAAGTATCAGCAGATGTGAAACAATGCACAAATATTCACAACCAAAACAAACCAACTGGAAGAAAAATAAGTGGAATGGAACCCTAAAATAACTCTATATAATATCTGCGCAACATGAAATGCTATGGACAGAAGTAGTTGGGCTGTTTTTTCCCTTTGTGTAAAGACAGATGTAAAAAACAAGTTAAATAGTTCTGCTTTCTCCCTGTGGCTTGTCACCTTCTTGTCACTTTCCCCCAAGGAGAACAGCAAACATGGTTCTTATTTGGGGTAAAACATTAAAATATCCCTTAAAATGTGCCCTACTGAAGCAAAAGCAGATTTTCCATATTGTATGTTGGAGAGTCAGTGGCTTGGAGGAGTAGCTTATGGTCCACTGGTACCACGTAGTCCCAGTTTGGCAAGTCAAGTTCTGGACAATTTGTAGCATATTAGACACCATTCGCAACATAGCCTGGAGCTGAGAACAACCCACCATATTATTTACTCCTATCTTGCAGATTGGTGATGGAACAGTACATGACAATCGTGTTGGGTAATTTATTTTTGTCTTCAACTGCATGTAGGAGAGCTAAGGTGAGAAAGTAGCTTCAGCAGCTTTGCAATACAAAATGCTTCAAAATGAGATTTTTATCATGCAATTGTTCTGCTTCAGTTCACTGAATTTTACAGCACTCCAAATGATGTTGTTTTTCACTTGTAAGTCATATGTGTTTTCTCACCACTGCTTCCATCTTCTTTCTTTCACCCAATCTAAAAATCAATTAAGGAAGAATTGGTGGAATAGACAATATAGCTGCAGAATGTCTTTTGACTGGGAGTGCTTTGAGCTGTCTGTTTGGAAATGCCTACTTAAATCAAGTTCTGAGTTGCACGGAATCAGTGCTTTTTTTGTTAAAAAAAAAAAAGGTGCCGGAACTCACACATCTCATACAACCCACTTTGCCTACCCTACAAGGTTCCATCCAAAAAAGGTGCCGGAACTCCGTTCTGAGCGTTCTATGAGAAAAAAAGCCCTGCACGGAATACCTCACATTCTGTTAATTTACATGCAGACTAATTGTGCTTCTCAATGGTCAAACTCCAACAATTGTAAATGAAAGAAGTTAGAGCCGGAATTCCTTTCATGGACGCTGAAGTTCTTCTCCAAGGACTAAGAAAAGGAGAAGCCCTGAGAATTTATAAAGGAGAATCTTCTCTCACAGATAGCCCTCGGCTCTGGTATCACAGCTTCATCACACTTGCACTAGATTAATCCTGATTTTATTTCATTTTCAGTATAAATTCAAAGTATTCATACTTCTGCAAAGAAAGCTCTGAGTTTCTTTATGTACTTCACTGGCTGAACAGTAATAGTGTTTTGTTATTATTTTGTCTCTTTGAGTTATGTACAATGCTCCGGGATCTCTTGTGAATAACAAGTGGCTTATACATCTTATAACTACATTCAAAAATAAAGATTTTAGTCTTTATATATTTCTCAGCCAAAGGCACAGGCAACACACATGTATCCTGGGACTATATAACATTACAAAGCTCTCCTGTTCTGTAGTGTGTTGCATTTGCTTTTGTTAACACATCTTCTTCATCCCCCATGTGCTTGAGTCAGCAATATTTTCCCACATTTTGTCTAGTGAGAGTATCAGATATAACTGCTTACCCCTTTTATGAGCTGATAGTTCTCACTGCTTTTTTCTCCAGGGGTCCCGGGTTCCTCATCTGTAGTACGCTGGGAGGATGAAAGGAAGATAAAGAATATTTAGGTGGCTACATATCAGTTGAAAGAGAGGAAATCCACCTTGGTTCATTTTCCATGAGCTGTCCTGTTACTGTTCAATTACCAAAAACTAGGCCAACTTTAAAAACATCTGCTATGCTACAAGATAATAAACTGGGTTTAAGTTGATTGAATTGAGCGTCTTCCACTTACCTCACTCTGCATAGTTTATCAAAGCTGTGTTATTATTTAATAATAATGATGATTTCTCCCACTGGGTTTCTTCCCATTATTCTTGATAAGTTTAGGATATTATTCTATGATTTGTTTAGATAGTCATCAGAGATTCATAACTGGCCAAATATTTATTCACTAGTAAATCCACCTTTGCTGCTATGTAAACTAAAGATTAAAATCTCACCTATTATCAATCCAGATGTACTTTTGTGTTCCCTGTCTTGTAACTGGTGTGAATTTACCTCTTTTTTCTCTTTCTTCTCCCCTTCTTGTCCATTTTCTCCCTTGGAGTTACCCTTCTTTTCCACCCAGAGTTCCGACTTTTCCACCATCGTACGAAGTTTGTCCAACTCTGACTTGATCACTTTGTAGTTCTCAACATCTTGAGCAGAGATAAGTAGCTGGACCTGATTGAAGTTACCATAAAGAACATCAGCTCGTTCTGCGTATGCTTCTGGCCAACACAAAGGGATACAAGGTGAAGATCTATGGCTTATGATTCATTTGTCTTTCTCATAAGGTCTGATGGAATTTACTGTAAGACTGGGATACATTTCTTTTTCTGAAAATAACCTAGAAATGTTTCTGATCCAGAAAGAAATTACTTCAGAAATAAAGAAAGAAGCCACATTGCTTCCTGACATGCAGTAGCTCCAGTCACAGCCCCAACATTGTCATCCTAACTTTTGTGGATTTGGCAAAAGGTGAAAAAATATAGCATCCATCTGAAGAAGCATACAGCTTCTTTTTACATCTAACCATGAATAGGGTTGAAACAAGTAGAGGGTTGAAACCAATGCAGTAGTGATGGTATTAGGGATAAGACCAGCTCATAGAACCTTGTTCCTCACATGACAGTGAGATGGGTGGCATACAAATTTTAAAAAATAAAATAAAATAAAATAAAATAAAATAAAATAAAATAAAATAAAATAAAATAAAATGAAATAAAATAAAATAAAATAAAATAATAAAATAATAAAATAATAAAATAAAATAAAATAAAATAAAATAAAATAAAATAAAATAAAATAAAATAAAATAAAATAAATAATAAAATAAAATAAAATAAAATAAAATAAAATAATATAATAAAATAAAATAAAATAAATAATAAAATAAAATAAAATAAAATAAAATAAAATAAAATAAAATAAAATAAAATAAATAAATAAAATAAAATAATAAAATAAAATAAAATAAAGTAAAATAATAAAATAAAATAAAATAAAATAAAATAAATAAATAAAATAAAATAAAATAAAATAAAATAAAATAAAATAAAATAAATAATAAAATAAAATAAAATAAAATAAAATAATAAAATAAAATAAAAATAAAAAATAAAATTAAAATAAAATAAAATAAAATAATAAAATAAAATAAAATAAAATAAAAAATAAAATAAAATAAAATAAAATAAAATAAAATAAAATAATAAAATAATAAAATAAAATAAAATAAAATAAAATAAAATAAAATAAAATAAAATAAAATAAAATAAAATAAATAATAAAATAAAATAAAATAAAATAAAATAAAATAAAATAATAAAATAAAAAAAATAAAATAAAAAATAAAATAAAATAAAATAAAATAAAATAAATAATAAAATAAAATAAAATAAAATAAAATAAAATAAAATAAAATAAAATAAAGTAAAATAATAAAATAAAATAAATAAAATAAAATAAAATAAAATAAAATAAAATAAAATAAAATAAAATAATAAAATAAAATAAAATAAATAAATATAAAATAAAATAAAATAAAATAAAATAAAATAAAATAAAATAAAATAAAATAAAATAAAAAAATAAAATAAAATAAAATAAAATAAAATAATAAATTCTCTGCCGTGTGGGGTCCATGGTGCTCTTTGAGCCTGATCGTTTTCTTGCACATGTTTCATTCCCAACCTAGGTAAATCATCAATGCACTGACACAATGCCTCTAGAAAAATAACCACTGGTTTTATATAGTTAGTGCCAACACATCAACAGTGTGATAAATATAGATAATCCCTTCATTTACCATTTGAAATAGGCTGGGTCCAGCAGTTTTGATATTTTTAACATACATAGTGGAAGACTATTGGCACCCCCTTGGCATACCGATAGCTTCTAGTATACCAAACTTCTCAAAATAGATTTTAAAAAATAGCATTTTCTAAGTTCCATAAATCGTAAGTAGGCCCAAAGAGAGGCAGCATGTTCAACAGTGAAGCAAAAATAAACACATCATGTAAATTTGTTCCATTGAGAAGGAACTCTAAGGGGAAAAGGTTTACAGAACTGCAAAATATACCCACTACTGAGAGTTACATTGAGCATTTACCTGCTTAAAGGTGTGCATGACCTCCTGACGTTGGCTGAAATGTTTAAAGAGAAGCTGAAGAGAGCCTGAGACAAGAGGTGGATAATCATGCATTGTCAGATGGATTAGTACCCGGAGAAACATACGCCCTCCTTCATCATCCACTTCTAACATACTGCTTGTTTTCCTGTAGCCCAAAGAGAAAAAGAGAAAAAGAAATCATAACCATGGCTTTGAACTCTCCATACTAGAGGATAAATTGCTTTAGCTATATATTGAAAAGCAACTGACAGCAATAATGGAAAACTGACCAGTACACTAAAACTCACCCAACCCCAAACATGGCTTCGGCCTGCTCCCCAATCCGGTCCAGATTCATTGTTGCAGCTGGAAGGGGAAAAAGTGCATAAGAAACAAGAAATGTAACAATTGGAAGGTGATGGAGGACACAAAATAAAAAACAATGAAATATCTGAACTAGCTCATCAGCTGTTTCTCAATCACCACTATATTTAAGTGAAGAGAAAAGCAGATTTCCCCCCAGATGATTTAGCTTTAAAATTTCTTTTATATGTGGATGCTATACAAAATAAAGCCAATGAATTTTCTCTATATAAGTGTAGTCCTTAGTTGAGGGCAGCAGGGAGAGGAAGAGTATTTTACATTCAAAGTCATCTTCTGTTGAAGTGAACATGGCCATTTCTCATTCTTTGTAATAAATCACTATGCTCCTAAACATTCCCATTTCCTACAGATATTCTATCATCACACAACATATTCAGCTTTTCATTCAGAGATCATACATCCATCTACCTTTAGACCAATATTGAACACTATGGCAAAATGAAGTAAAAAAAAAAGATTTCTGACATCAAATTAAACAGGGAAAAAGTATCAGGAGAAGCTGGGGCTTACTTGTAGAGTCAAAGGCTGGTGCTGTTCCATCTGCTGCACTGTCCTGCATGGGAAAAACTTCCACAAACTCCTTCTTGAACACTGAGAGCAAATAGGAGATCCTGTAATCCAGTCGCACATTTAGAATGAACTAGGTGTAAGAAGAGAATATGAAAAGAGGATCAGTCTAGCCCAAGATTGTCTGGTCTTTTTTGGCTTACGTGGGCCACATTAAGTGAAGAGGAATTGTCTCGGGCTGCATATGCAATACCTATAATATAGTTAATGTATATAAATAACATAATTCCTTTTATTATATTTTTATTATCTTGTGGGGTTGCATTGCTAGCTGCACAGGGCCGCATGCAACCTGTGGGCCACAGGTTGGACATGCCCAGTCTAGCCCATTTACAGACTTTTCTAGCCATTTATCATTCCTTTCCTTTCTTTTCTCTAAAGTCATTATCATAAATAGCAGAAGCAGCTATTGTGTCATACAGTCATGGCTCATAGTATGTGATTACCAGAACTACTGGCTTGTTCTAACCTGCAATATCTCTAGAATTTTCAGTTTTGTTTCCATCACTACTATGTTTTCATTCTCTATGTTTCTTCCCCTATCTGCTGGCTCAGGAACAACCACAGCATTCATGTTTGATGAACCAAAGATGGACTGCTTCCTGCTCAGCATCATAGTAGACATCATCTGGCCAACACCATGGATAGATCTTCGGACATTTTTCCCTAGGAAAGAAACCACATTCCACCAAACTTAATACTTGATCCTGCTTTAAGTCAGATCATTGAGGGTTTCTACAGCCAAATTAGGGATATGGTTAGAAGCAATTCCCACTGTAATCACATATCTGTGGTGAATTTTTTGAACTACATTTTCTCAATCAATATTCATTTCATCATCATCTTCTTTCATAATTTAAGTGATTTTTAAACTTAAAAGGTATACAGTACCTAAAGCCACTCAGTGTGATCTGACCATATGTACAAAAAAAATATATCCCACTTTAAAAAAAAGTGCCCACTTTTTCCTCCACATTATTAATGTAAATAAGTGCATTACACTTTATCTCAACATCTGTTAGGGCTTGGAGGACCTACCAGCCACATCATCATTATACATGGCCTGCATCATCAACTGAGGGTTCTGGACACAATCTATGATGCCAAGAAGAGTCCGTGTCAAACGCAGCAGTTCACTGAAGCTGTAGAAGCCAAAGTAGATGAGGTTGTGGGCAAGACTGACAACCTGGAAAGATACCAGTTCAATATAGAGGAAGAAACCGAATTAGTTGACTGAGCACTAGCTCTAGAACAACAGAAAGCAGTCACAGTGAAAAGTCATTTAAAACAAAATCCTGGATTCTTCTGAGTACATAGAAAGCCAATTTTCAAAGCAACAAATGTGATCTTTGTTCTTGCCAGAAGCTGAAATTGTGCAATTAGCCTGTCTCACATGGGAGGAAAACTCCCACAATATATCAAAGGCAAGTTTCTCACCTCAAAAGTCAGTTTATTTTTCTCCTCGTTAGCAAAGGGAACTGCTTCACTGACTACATTGTTGAGATAATCTTCCACAAACTCCATTGTGCTGGCAAACTTATTCTTCTTGTCGTCTCTTGAACTATTCACATTAGAATCATAGCTACAGAAGAAAAGGAACTTAATGAATCAAAGGGATATGGCTTCTAGTACAAACTACCTCCTGCCTTTCATAATAACATAACCCTACGCATGTTTATTTAGAAGTAAGTCCTACTGCCTACAAATAATTTCAAATTGGAACCAAAATGACATACGTCAGTGGCTGCATTTATATTCCTATTCTCAATAAGCACAAGGAGGTGAATATGAATTAGCAAGACTTTCTAAATGCTATGGCATCTCTTCATATATCTCATTCCCTTTTCCCACATAGAGATTTCTAATGGCTTACTCTTTAATAGTGATAGCTGTAGGAATCTCGGTCCACAGGCGTGCAAATTTCACAGGCATTACTTTCTCCTGTGGATCCCTGTCCACATGTACGTGCAGCATGAGATGACAGAAAGAGGCTCGGAGGTCAAAGGGCAACATTTCATCTGCCATGCAGAGAAATATTAGCTCCACACCCAATTGCTTGGAGATTTCTTTAATGGCCAAGTATTGCCGATCCATGCACATGCGGGCAAACAGCTTCAGTTGGTATCTGTGAAGACAAAAGTAAGAAGAAAGAAAGTGTAATAAAGATGATAAAGCTTAATAAAGATTTGTCCAGCTTACAAAGACTATTCAATAAAAGACAAAGCTGCTAAACTGGAAGAAACAAGTCAACGATCAGACATAACTAGGAACATAACTAGGCCACAAGAACCAAAATATTACCTGTAGTAACTCAAAACATTCTCATCATGGGCATTTCCTGCTCGTGCTTCCTGGGCCAACTGTCGGATGCTTTTCTCATGATGATCACTGTTTCTGTCAGTCCAGGTCAACCAGACTTCCTCTTCAGAAAATTCAATACTCAGGTACTCATGAGTCTGAGACATCTCCTTCACAGGCCTCAATCTGAAAAAACAAAAATGCTTCCACTCACCTTCTAGGAAAGAAATTATCTAAAGCCATTTAATTCTGAGCTGAGTCATATGTGGTGAATTATTCTCTTCCTATCTGCCGAACTATCTTTCTTTTAATTATTTTTCCTACCAATTTTTACTGCAATATAATGGCTGCAAAATCACCCAACAGTTTAAGTTTTGGAATATATTGATTCCTTCCAAGAGAGTATAATAAAAAGTACCATATGTAATCAGCATCCAATATCTACATTTGAAGGAAAGTGATCTTTGTGAAGTTTCCCTCTAACACAGGGGTCTTCAGCCTTGTCAACATCACGACTTGTGGACTTCAACTCCCAGAATTCCTCAGTTACTGCTCTAACAGTAAAAAAGGTTTCAAAGGTAGCCATCTCAGACTTCAACTCAGTTTCTAACAATCCACTGCCATAATTTGACCATATGAGAGCAAGCTTACATTACTGCATCTCCTCTCAAGAGCATTTTAATAAATATATTTTAATATAAAACTACTGGCCCAGCACATCTATTTTTAAACACTCTGATATAGGCTCAAAATGACATAGTACTCTGACATCAGGATAGCAAAAAGAGTAGTAGCGGAAGAGGACAGTAGTACTATTGTTCAAAGGGAAAAGGGCACACTGGATACTCACTCAGTTTGGATCAAGATATCAGTGTTCTTGTGGTCCAAGACACACTTGCAGATCAGCTCCTGAGTTACGGGAATGGCTACATGGTTTGACACACACAAGTCTGATAGATAGTCCAAAAACCTGGAACAGAAGTGAAAGGTTCAAATTATCCTTCAAGCAATTTTTTTTTTCACCAATGAAAAATTCACAGTCTTTATTGAATTGTGGCAGACAGGATCCCTCTACTTCTATAGAAGTCTTTTTATATATATAATATTTTATTAGTTTTCTAATTTTACAATTAAACATTTAAAAAGCAACGTGGTGGCTGGGTAGTCAATAATTCAATAACATACATAAATCTTTAGCACAAATCTCAAGTTACAACATCAAATATTTCCTCTCTTTTTCCCTTGATATCTACTATCTCATATTGAGCTAATATAGTTCTTATTGTTATCAACTAAGTAAAACCATCTTTGTTACATTTATCAATAGTTTTTAGCTTATACATATCTTAATAGTGTTTGCATTCAATCCTTATATACAATCAATGTCCTGTTATTGCTTTTTTCCCAGGCTTTAATTTCCTCTCAATATTCAAGTTAACATTTGGTATATTATAATTTCCAAGCTTTAGACAACCAGAGTTTCCCTTATCTCAACTTCTACATTTTTCCCTTTTTATAACAAAATCTAAAATTCTAAATACACATCTTGTCTATTTGCATATAATCTTATTCTATTTTCTAAAAGTTATCTATTTTTCACCATATTAAACCAAAAGTCTATTAATTTTATTACACATCTTACCTATTCAATTATGTTACTTTATTTTCTAAAAATATCTATTTTCCACCATATTCAACCCACTAATCAATAGTATAAAATCCCCTCTACTAGATCAAAACCCTAGTTTCTTTCAGCCTTACTCTGGCTTTTTTCCTTTGCCAACTAACCTTCCATGTCAATGCCTTTGAATCCTCAAACAGTTCTCCCTCTATTATTATATGTATTATTTGAAATAAGAAAGACCATTTAATTACAGTTTTTTTGGAAGGACTAGCCCAATTGTATTCATTTAATCTCCTCCCTATTACTCCAATTTCCCACAATTGTCCTGATAAATTTATCTTCCATTCAATCTGTTCTTCTTCCTTTTCCTCAAATTTCTTCTGATTTATGTAAAAAGTCTTTTCCATTTTCAATGTTGTCACTCTCTTTTCTAATTTTCCCGTTGGCTGGATCTGTTGGTCAGTTGGGTCTTCTGTCTTAGTATTTAGTTGTTCCACTTCTCCTGTTACTTGCTGCATTGTTAGTTCTTTGGTTGTAGTCAAGACCTGGGTTTGTATATCTAAGCTGGCATCTTGGTTCCTTTATGTTGCCTCTTATTTTGTTACACACGAAAGAATGGTTTCGTGTATTGATTTCAACATAAAAAGCAATTTGATGGGCCTTTTAAAAATCCCACATTACACAAAAGATGTAAAATGAAAAGAAGCAACTGACAGGATCTCTGTCACGCCCTCATCATATGATGGAAATATGAAGAGTATCAGATCACCTGGGTTTGAGCACCAAAGCAAGGTAAAAACCACACTTCATTGCTCCTGACTCCGGCCTGTTTCCAATCCTGATCTGGAATGTCAACTGCCCAGTCTAAAAAAAAACACTGCTCCTGTACTTTTGCACGAGAAGGCAGAAAGATAGTAAAAAAACCAGGTTGCATGAAGAAGCATCTTGGAAAGAACAACCCACCCAAGGAGACTTTTATTCCTGAGTACTCCAACTTCAATAATCAGAGATGATCAGTGCCAACTATGCTTAGGTGAAAATTGGAGTTTCCAGCACTAGAACTAAAGCAATCAGAAGCTGGAACAATTTCCATTCAATGCTGTAATGCACTGATGTGTGGCAACTGGGACTGGCAACTCTGTTCTTAAGTAATACAATATAAAGCACATCATGTGACTGCACCAACTTACAATGGTAGTTGTGGAAGTCCTGGTTTCCATTAGATGAATTTCATGTAGTCGCAGCATCCCATGGACATGTGATTGCCATTTGTGACATTCTGCCAGCTTCCCTATTGACTCTGCTTGTTGGAAGCCCACAGTGAAGGTTGCAAATGGCAACCATGGGACCATGGAATGCTGCAACATCACAAATGCCAAGCCCCCCCCACATCACAAACACATGACCATTGGGATGCTGCAACAGCCACATCAACAAGGAAGACTTGTATGTGGAATGGAATGTATGGGGAACGAGGGGAAGAGATACTGCCTAGGAATCAGACAAGAGAGACAGGAGCCCACAGTCACTTAATGGTCAGAGACAGAAACTTAGAAAGGACCTGCTGTCATGGATCAAACAGTTACAAGCGGAGGTGGGAAATTTCTGTCTTTAGACTTGCAGGATTCTGTGAATGTAGTCTAACAATAAAGCAGAATTAGCTCATTTTATCATGTTTCCTGTCTGGTTACCTGGGCGGGCGGGCTGACTTAAGTCCCCCTTGTTCAGCATCATCATAACTTTGAACAGCTGCTGAACAAGTGGATGTTCAACAAGGACTACTTGTATTTACTTTCTTGAAAACTGATCCTTTACTTGGACCTGACAATTATTTCTGTTCTGGCCATTGAACCTCAGCTACCATTAAGGAACTTTACTCATCTCAGACTTCGGATTGGATTGGGACTAGTATTTTATCTATCAAATCCACTGTAAATGCCACTACTGATGTTGACCCTGGGATGTTAATAACTTTATTAAAGCCTTTATGCCAGTTCACTTTCCTTACAACTAATTACCTGAAGACTATTTTGACCTGCCAATTATCCAGCATAGCCAACAAATCAACAACCAGCCTAAACTCTTAATTAAATTTTAACATAATCTTAATATAATTAAAATCCACAGATAATGTCTTTTGACATTAAGATACATGCAATATGCCTGTTAACTACTGCACAAAAAAGAGCTAGTTTAAAAATATGCAACCCAAGTTGCCCCGTTGTCTTTAAGTGATACCCACCTGGGTTCTCGGTTTTTTCGCACCAGACTCACAAAGGTTTCCACTTCAGTTTTGGTTATATGCTTTTCAAGAAGTTTACGGTTATTATGCAAGAGGGCAGTGATGGTGTCCTCAGCCAAAATGTCATAGCCAATTTGTGACTGCATCATTCCAAACTGCTTAGCAATATGTTCCTGGAAAAAAGAGAAATCATATCTGAGTGGAGTAATTCCATGTTAAAACTGTGAGCTAATTTAGCAACTACTGAATAGCCAAAAATGTGAAGATTTTTCCAAACGATAATGCTGTATGTATAAAAATTTTCTTACATATCATTACGGAAAAGCAAACCCATAAAACAAATGAATCTTAATTGATTTGCTTCTATATGGATCATTTATTCTTATTAAGATTAAATAGTCCAGAAAAATATATATTGGACTAATCATGGACTAATCCTCTACACCAGGGGTGTCAAACTGCCGGCCCGCGGGCCAGATGCATCATAGCAAAACTGCGCCCACCTCATTGCCGGCAATGGCAAAAAAAGTCGCAGTACGTCACGACACGTCACATGACATTGCGAGTTTGACACCCCTGCTCTACACCAGCCCTAAACCAGCAATATCTGTATCTTTATTGGCAAATGCTTACCTGGTTCTTTCGGTAATCCTCCTGGGAATGCCTCAGTACCCTATAGCAGAGCCGGAACATGTATTGGTATGGAGCATTCTTCTGGTCAGATAGCTCTTCCAGGCGTACAAGTGGACCTTCCTCACCCTTTTCTTTAAATGGAGCCTTCAGAATTCCAAAGATCTATTTAGCACAGAAGGGGTGTTATCAGTCCAACTGGAAAGTGTATTTTGCTTGGGGGAATGGGGGGGATTCCAAACTATTAGGTCTTGATTCTGGAATATTTCACATCTTTTTCCCTATTTATGAACAAATTTACTTGGGATTTGTTGACTGTCAAATCATTGAGTTCCTTCATCTCATTTGGATGAAATAAAAAACCAAGAGGCCAGATCAACATGTTTCAAAAAACATCTATCATAGGTAACAATGAAGTACAACAGGTTTATTCCTAATTCCAAAACAGAACTAGATAGAAAATGTTTTAAAATGTTCTTGTAAAAAAAAAGAGGATACAACTTTGAGACAAGATACTTCTTCCTACAACTGTCCTTCCAAGTATTTATGAATGTGTCCCCAACAGGAGATTTACTTCTATGTCATCCTACCCAAGAGATCAGTTAATTTTCGGGTCTTTGTTCCATCTGCATCTTGAGAGATGGAGATCAGCCATTCATGAATGATATAAAGATATGCACAATTCTGAATTTCAGCCATCTAGTTCTTCTGTGGGAATCATAGAAACCTGCTCAGAATGGCTTTTATTGTATTCTCTGTGGACTTGAAGACACTACTCCTCAAAGGAATGCTTCTCTGCTATCCAAGTTGTCTCTTTTTAATTTTAGTTTTGAAAATTACCCGTCCTCCTAAAATACAGTAAGGATGAACAATCTGGTTCCTTCCAGGTATGTTGGACTTGAAGTTCCAACAATCTCAGCCACCATGAGCAATGGCAAGAGATTATGGCTCAGTTTCAAATGAAGATCTCACTCAGAAGAATTCAAAATTGCACACTGTCTTCCCACTATGTCTATTCAAACTGAGATCAGCTAGGAGAAAAAGTCTTCATTATATTGATTTTAAAAGTTGAACAAATTTGAAAATACAGTCCTTCACAAGCTCTGTCATTTTAGAGTAGGTAGGTCAAAAAGTTGCAGAGTAGCTATTTCTTCAACTAATACCTATTCGAAGCTAATTTGCATATATTTGCTACTGGAATAAATCAGGGGAATTGTTTGCAGTCTTAGAAAAGAACGTTTCATTGTAGAAATATTCTGGAATACTGAAAACTCTTCACTTAATAATCTTCACTTAATACTGCAAAGAGAAGTAGTTGTTCTGGATAATAAATCACCTGCTTCAGTATGTTCTGTTCCCTCATAAGTTTTTGCCTTTCTCGGTTGGCCTTGGTAATAACAATATCCAAAACATTTTGACCGTTGTTGGGTACATCGCTGACAAAAAAAACCAAGTCCTCCAACAGTTGGATGACAAATCTGCCAGAGAAATCATAATTAATTTCATCAGTGAAACACATCCCATAAATCAAGATCATGCAACAGTTTATTTTGGACAATAAATAGTTATTTCATAGGAAACAAAAACAACATAAATATTAGTCATGCTTTTTAAATATTTTGCCTAGGTCTTTAAAATTCAAAGTAATTTTCAATTTAAGCTTAACTTTTCAGAATCTACAGCATAAAATTTCATTGCACAAGTCAAAACAATATTTAGGCTACATCACAGATGTGAATAATATCTTCTTGCAGAAAGAAAATTGGATTCTTG
Organism: Azemiops feae; assembly: GCA_023970755.1. Classification (NCBI taxonomy): domain Eukaryota; kingdom Metazoa; phylum Chordata; class Lepidosauria; order Squamata; family Viperidae; genus Azemiops; species Azemiops feae. The sequence continues at coordinate 731,952 of JALGBA010000019.1, forward strand.
CAAAAGGGAGTCATGTATTAGTCCTTCAGGCTAATTGACTTAATCCCACACAAACTGATTATATCTGTCTCTTAATGTCCAGTGATACAAAATACTTGCTCTTTTTACCTCCGGTCATTCTGACTAAGAAATCCTTCATTCATCTTGTCTACCACATTAGCTAGCATGTAGCTGGCATCATTGGCAAAATCCAGATCTCGGATTTCTGACACTGGAACAGAAACAATGGCAAAAGCTTCTTTGTCTTCTTTGGTTGGGCAGGTACCAAGCTGAAAAGCAGAATTATATAATCCAGTTCCGTGGATTGCTCAAATGTCTATATTTGCAAATTATATTCTCTAACAACACATCCAGATAATACTAAATACTAAAAATTAATATTAAATGCTCACTTATCATGAGCCACTTTAAATACCATTTTTAGACAGAAAAGAATGAAGACAGACAGACAGATATAAAATGTATCCAAGAGACAACTGTGGTTCTAATGACAAAATGGCCAATGAAGAGAATATGAGAATTGACCTGTTCCAAAGAATGTGCTGTCCTGATGAGGGTGGCAAAGAGCAATGGGAAGTTTTAGGCAGCCTGCAAGGCAAGAAAGAAGCAGGCAGAGGACAATGAATATGCATATGTTTCAGATGGTGTGTATTTGAGAGCTACAGGAGAAGAAGAAAATGAAAGTATTTTGGAATGAGCTTGAAAAGAAGGGTTGTGAATTGTGGGGTTGAAAGCTGAGCATTCCAACTTCCTAGAAATTAAGGAAAGCAACATAATCACAAAGTTAGCCATTTCTGAATATATAACCTCTTGTAAAGGTACCTCTGAAAGTTGCTTAAAATTCTACCTCTAAAATTCTGACTAAATCAAAAAGAGCAGAAACCTCCAAACGGCATTAGCTCCATTAGCAAACAGCTTTCCACATTAACAGTAGTAGCTGATCAAAGGAATAAAGATACCATAAGACGGATGGGCCTCTCCTCATCAATATCAATGGGTACATTGGTACTCTGGATCCAAGTGTTGGTGCAGAGGTGACGTAATCGAACATAGGAATTTCTGAAAATGAATAGAGAATTAATATTATTCCTCAACAGACTTTCCATAAGAGCTCATGGCCACTTTATAAATGGTAAGCATATAATCTTGACCTTCTGTTTCAGGACTTATTACCAAGTCTGTGTACTTTGATTTTAGGAATAGGAAGAATATAGTAATCACTTAGAGCTCCACTTCAAGACTTGAAGCAAATAAAGTCTTAAATTTCAATACTTTCAACAGGACTTTATATTTGCAAACTCTGGATTATATCCATTTCATAACTTATTGGATGTCAGGAATAACCTTTAGTGCACTCATGTCTAATTCCATAAAGATATAAAAAGGGAAGCTGTGATCTTTGAAATGCATATATTATTTATTACTTGCAATATCCCAAAGTGCTTCTTGTCCTATTTTCTTGATTCACTTCTGCCTAATGTATCAGAACATGGAGGGTGATAAGTATTATACATGCATGAAAGATAAGGAGATGGTGAAAAAAGGTAGATAAATGATTTGAAAAACTAAACCTAAATCTATCCTAATCCATTCATAGAAAGCAGTCTAACAAAACAATATTAGGCCAAAAAGAAATTGAAATGATCCACAAAGCTTTCCATTATTCCTCTTCAAAGAGTATTTTTCAAGGACTACAGGTAGAACATTAAGAGGGAAGGAAATTCTTATTCAAGATATTGTAAGCATTCATTTAAATAAATACATCTCTTCCTGCTCTACACTATTGAAGTGTCAATCCCCACACACACACAAAAAAGCACTTATTTCTTTCTCTAGATTGTGCTTATTGTCTCTATTCTCATTCAGAAAAATACAGTATTCTGGATGAAGCCACTTACCGGGGGACAAAGGAATCAGTCTTTTGCAGTGTAGTGGGATCCAGTTCAAAAAGGGATGCTATGTCATTACCATGAGGCACAGCTACAAGCCGGTACTTGATCTTTTCCCCTGTGAATCTCCGACTACAACGAGTGGTTCCTGCCTGTCACAAGATAAGGAGACTTTAGTTCTGTTAGCAGGACCACACAAGTCCATGCCCCCCCACAATGACCAACACTGCTTCATGGAACCTTTGAGGGGAGCTTCCAAATTCTCCAGCCATGTCCGGAAATACTCATATTCTCTATTGCTTAAATAATTACAACTTCTAGTTCCTTTTTTAATAAGCGCTAATCTAGTATATAGTAGATGAACTGGAACTCCAATCAACATAGAAAACATGTATTAAGATAATTATGTCAATTCATTTTAAGAGCATAAAAACATTTAATATCCTTAATGAAAGAACTGTTAACATGGGGTATTCCAACCCTGTATTCCAAGGTCCTTACAAATAAGTAATATCCACTTTAACAATAGTCTTTAATTGTTTACAAAAATGCTGATTTGGCATTGTCCAAAACACATTTCAACAATGTGAAGGATTTTTCCTGCTAACGCATTCAGAGCAAATTGTGACATCAAATAATGTTTTAATTTTAAATATTGCCAATTCGCACTTGTAGACAATCCAATCCTCTTATAATAACTTGATTGGCAATTCACAAGCATGAATAACTCAAGGCAGCTTACCAAGGGCTTGGACTCTCCTGCCTCTCCCTTGTAGCCAGGGTTTTCCTGAGAAGTTAAAGAAAGAATATCAGGGTAGAAAAAAAGAAAAGAAAAGAAAAAAGAACTAAAATCAATTGATCTTGATCTTTTTAAATTCTGAACAGCCTACCTAACTTAATTTTTTTCTCTGAAACTGGAATTAAAGATCAGAATGAACTGATAATTCAAGTGATAGGGAATATCTTCGTTTTCCTTTGTAACTTCCATTCAGTATCTATGTAATATGCTGAGGACATTTGGCAACTAGTGCAAGGGGTCGCTGGAGAAATTCTACTATGCTCAAAACTAAAATGGCTTCAGGTAAACCTCCCTGCCTCAAATCTGATTGCTTATAGTTTTTCACAACACAAGAATGTAAATTGACATAAATCTTGTGCTTCTCATCAAACCTGAGCTTGAATACAAAACTGCATGATTCCCCAGTGCTCTTCCTGGAGGAAAACAACAACAACTAGGATATGAAACATACGAAGCTTTGTGTGGGTGGGTGTATCACAACATATGTTGATAGTTTTGTAGCACATGCTAGGGAATATGATTTTAGTCACATTCAGTGGAACTTTCCTAATATAGATAGAGTGACAGGAACATGCCCATTCATACTTTAAGAAAGACATATATAAACTCTTTCTGTCTCTCTCTTAACAATACTTATAGGAGGATTAAAGTAATTTCTCCCTATCTGTTTTCCATAATTTATTATTCCTATTTTATAATTTAATAAAACAATGGGGGAAAATAATTTCTCTTCCCAAACTAAATGGAAATTTATCCAGAAAAATCAACTTTACCTAAGGAAGTCTGTTGCACTGCTTAAAAATCAAAGTAGTGGCAATCAGCCAGCAGCTGTTCATTTTTCTGAACCTGTATTATTTAGACCTGATTATTATGTCTTTCAGAGACTGATACCATCTTCTCTCAAGGAAAAATGCATCAACTGATGGACTCAATCAGCCTTCCTTTTTCTTGTTAAATGTCAAAAAGCCAAGACAGGTAAAGGACACACATATTTATGGTTATTGAATTAGTCCTGGGACCTTGTAACTCATTTAATAATTGGGTCTGATGGTGAACAGATTATCTCTTGTTAATGGAACTATAAAATCCAATTTTACAGCAATTTTATTTTCAAGATACCTTGGAAATTTGTCCAGGTTGTGATCAATTTCCTTTGAGAGCCAGAATATAAAACAGTGGAACAGTGCACCTGGACAACATCACAAAAATGCTATTTCATCCCACCAATTTGGTGTTTGGTGTTATCTATGATGTGAAATGTGTCCTGGAGAATTTTGGAAAGTTGGTTTCTGTCATTTTTAAACCAGTGAAAATGCATTCATATCCATCATTTCATGAGAACTGATACCACAGCCTTACTGTATATATGCACCTAAAACTGCTATAATTTATGCAGTTCTTTTCACCTCTGCTGCTAAATAATTCCCAGTGGCAAGGTGTTTGAAGCGATATAAACCATTCCAGTGTCCAGCTCCACCTCGGCAAGGATCATGATGGACTACCTGGAAAAAATAATCAGGAAATCTTTAAATTGTAAGTTTTATCCAATGATGTAGTGGCATCAAGCTGCAATGGCAGCAAAAAGGAAATATGCATGCAATGATATCATCACATAAATGCAAGCTTTATATATCTGTATATAAATGTCAGATAGCACACAACAGTATCATCAAGCAAGTGTCACCATTTGCCCTAATTTACTCCCTCCTGAAGACACCCATAACCAAAGTTGGTTGCAACACACACAAGTCTTGAGAACATGAATTAATGCTTGCACTACTTTTACTGCTATTACTGTTGCTGTTGCTATCAACATCATCTTAATGGCCCCAGAATGTAATGCCACTCTCCACAGAAATTCCACTTCCACTTTTTTATCATAAGTTAAACTCAGGGCCAGGATATCTATACCCATGTAAATATATTGGTTTCACCACAGAAACAAGTATAGCAGTGCACTCAGATTACATCAGAACCCAAGGAATACTAAAACAGGAAGTTGTGGATTAGCCTAACACTCACCTCAACTTCCCAGAGTGCATTGGAACTTGTGGCTGACGTTGCCGATTGCCTCAAGGTAGTTCGAAGGAAAACATGGAGCTTGCTTTTGTATTCATCACAGGTGAGAAATTTCTCCTGTTCTGCATGGAACAATCTAACAACATCACCCTATTTGAAAAAAGAAATACAAATTTCTATATACAACCATTTTACATGGGATAACCAAATAACATATTTTTTATAAAGGAATAAAATTAGTGATAGTAATCATAGCAATAGAAGTGTGAACACCTTGCACACACACCTCTGAATGCTGGGAAACAGAATAATGAAATTATTGGACAGGTTAGGCACGGTTAACTAAAGTTCTACTGATTTGTGTGGAACAACTCAAAATATGCCTAATACATGAGTGTACAATCATGCATTTGTAGGAGATGATCAAGCTGAGCCTGAGGATGGGGTCAAACGCATCATCAGTTTGGAATCTCTATGCACTCGTAAGAGACCTAAGTCCCGTCCCCTTTGAAGTCCGTTGACTCTTATCAGGTGCCAATTTGCCTTGACCATTTATAGATCAGATTCTTGTGCATAGCTAACATGAAATAAACTCATAGTGCTTTTGACCTCTATCCTGGCTCCTGATTTCTTGCACCTGACAGCATTTCTGTATTTGCTTGTAGCAGTCCAATTACCAGTAAAAGTTTTGTTATACAATTTTTATTAGCAATTTGACTGAAAACCGAACAGCAGAAAAACAATGCTACATACTTTGAACTACCAACAAGAAGGGCAGAGACATTTTTCACACCTACAGAAAACACCAAGGATACACAATCTTAGCCCAAGATCATATGCAGTTCTTAAAAGGCTTGGATATGGCCCCTAGATTTGCTTTAGAAATTGACACCAAATTGTCAATTTTAATATGAGGAAAGAGGGGAAAAAAAGTAGGAATAATTAATTCAGTTAAACTGAAATTGAGGCTAAACTAATGGAACATATTTATTGTTTGTCTTTGCCCTGCCACTTTTGTCTTAGCCAAAACTTAAGGTTTGATTTACATGCATAACAAAGCAACAAAATAAATTTTACATGCACAACAACTAAAGATGGATATGCACAAACGTATTACCCCTTTAAGCACTTCTTCCATATGGTCCCGGAACTTCATAAACAAGTTGATTTTCCAGCTGGTGTTGCAATTGACTGAATTCACCTAAAAAAACAAGGAATTACAAAAAAGATATGCCCTAAAGTAATCAAATAATGACTGAACTTCCACTATAATTTTCTACGCTCTCCCCACCCAACATTTCACTTCTTCCAGCTTCTGATACCTCCTTGCATCCAAGATTATCAGCAAGCTCGTAGTTGCTAGCATGCAGTGGCTGCCCAGCATTCACAGGATTCAAAATTACTTTGTCTCCAACAACTACCTGAGAAAAGATCACATAATGTTTTTAGTTGTTTTCATTGTTTTATAATTTTAGAATTATAAGCTACCCAGAGTCACTTGGGCAGCTATAGAAATTGATTGAATGAATGAATGAATTTACATGACTCTACATCCCTTTACTATCAGCTTGGCATAGTATCTCCCATTGGGTTCTTTCCCCTAATAGATTTAAGTGCAATAAATGTGGAAATTTCAGACATGATATCAGGGTTGAGACTGAAAATCCATCATGAACGTCCCATAACAAATTCCTTGAGAAACTAAGTAATTAAAGCCAACTTGATACCCCTTTGTTAGCTTCTTTGTCTAAAAGTGAAACCTACTCCAATAGGAAGTAGAGAAACTTAAAATCATTCCTGTTTATAAACCTAAGAGAGATCTATTGGAGGAAACACATTATCATACTCACATTATCTCCATTGCTCCTCAGTTTCCAGAAGGGTTGGATAAAAAGCCAGGATCCTTCATTGCCCGTGGCATCAAGAGTTACCCTCATGGCATTCTTCTCTAGTAAGGCAGGGAGGCGCTTGTTTACTGTCAGATACTTATTACTCTTCATGTGGAGAAGCTGGAAAAATAAACAGAGCGGATTTCTGGAGAAGCAAAGATGAATCAATGACAGCTCCACATAGACTGGAGACAGTGGCTGTGTTGGAAAGAGGATGGATTGGCTCCTCAGACTTCCTCTCCGGAGCAAAGAGGGGGCCAGGACCGCCCATAACCGCTTTACACAGAAACTCCTCACAAACAGGCTATAAGCCAGCAGTCTCCAGTGGGTTTTAGAACTCTCGGAGCCAGGGGAAAGTCATCTCACCTAAGCCATGGTTCAGTGTCTTCAAACGGACACTGGATTTGCATATTTCTCTCTTAACCATCTTAGGAAATTGCTTTTTATGATTTTTGGATGTTGAGAACCTTTAGAAGGGCAAGTTTCATCATACTGGGTGTGTTTCCTTCTATCTGTGATAATAGGTTTCATGCATGTTTTAGGGCTTTAAAAAGAAAATATATATATTTGATTTAAAGGTTGACTAAAATGTTGATTTTGGAAAGTTGTAAATGGATTAAGGGGCCAGACAGACTTAATACAGTACTTCCTGTGGGCTGTTTAAAATTTTACAATAAAAATTTTGTGGATTAATTTAATCAAGGTTAAATATATATGTTGTGTTTTTGTAACTCTTAATGGATTTTTCTTACTGTAACTAGGATTGAATTAAAAGGCTTTAAAGATTTGCGTATAGATAACAGATAAGATATGGGAAGAAATTTCTTTTGCTATATTTTTAGAAAAAGTGTTGTTACTGTGTTAAAAGGAAAAGAATAAAAAAATGATTCATTTGATTAAGGTTAAAATATATATTGTTATTATTGTTAGCTCTTAATAGACTTTTGTTGATTAGCGATGAGTAACAAGACAGTATAATTTATCTATTGATAAGAGATGAGGTATGAAAAGAAGATATGTTTTATTGAAATATAAGAGAAGGGTATTAGTTGCTGAAGTTGTTTGCACTTGTCTGAAATGAGAGGGAGTCATTTCTTTATATATTGTTTACTTTGTCATTTTTTTTCTCTGCACTTTTTAATTTTTATATTCTTCTTACTTTGTATTAGTTTTTTATCTTTGCATCTGTAAACTTTTTAAAGTTTGAGAAAGCTGTTCTAGGTAAACATAAATTTGGCTATCTAAAAGAAAATAGAGATTTAAATTGGTGACTGGGCAATGGCCAAGAGAAAACCAATATTGTTTACCTGTATGACACTTCCATATTTCACCACATCTCCATGGACCTTCTTGTTCTCTGTTTCATTTTGCTTCTGCTCCATCTGAGCTGCATGCTGTTGAGAAATATAAAACACAGCAAAATGAATCCGACTGCAAATTGTAAAAGAATGGAAAACATTTGTTAGAAGAGGATCAAGAGTTAAATAGAGGCTGGGTCCATATATTTTGCCACATCGTGATGGAGTTTGTTTGATTTCAGTTTAGTAGGTTACACAAACTTAGCAATTATGATTTGTAAATTATAGTTAATGGTTTTCTGAAAGTCATTTGATTCAACAGGTTATATAAGCTAATAAAATTCCAGTAAAGGATTATCTGTATTTCCAGTTTTTTTAATCTATAGACACTCTGCATACAGTTTCTTGAAGATATCAATAAAAAGCTCTTAAAATGTTCACAAAAAGAAATGGGATATTCTTTTTTTAAAAAAATTACTGAATGCTGCACAAAAAAGAGAAGTTGCCTTTAGAATCTCCCCAGCTGGTAAAAATTTGGCAGGAGTTTGATGAGAATAAATATTGTGTTCTATAAGGAACTTGAAAAGTATTCAGAAACTTCAGCTAGTGCAAGGAGCAATTTATATATGCCTTTAGAACAGCACACATTACATCTCTGCTCACAAGCTGCACTGGTTGCCAATGTGTTTTTAGGTCCAATTCAAGGTGTTGATTTTGATTTTTAAAGCACTATATTGGGGCTGGGTTATTTAAGGGACACGATTACATTTGCCCATCCCATCAGAACTGGCAGAAAAGTTATGTTGCAGGTCCCTTCTCCTTAGCAGCTAAGGAGTTAGATCTGGACCCAGAAAATGAGCCTGCTTTGGAATATCATCTGCTCCTGAAGTGAGGTTGACTTCATCCCTGTTAATTTTCCAGAAGTTTCTCAAACCTCGGTTATGCCATCAAGCCTGGGGACCCCAAGGAACTAGTGCATTGCTGAGGTGGCTCCACTGAGATTAATATTTGCTGCCTTCTTTTTCCCTGAATTCTCTGGATTTGCTAATTATTTTTTATATTAGTGTTTTATAGTTTTTGTTATATACTGCCTACAGTCACTTTTTCGTGAGATGAGCAGCCATATATATAGGATGGATGGATGGATGGATGGATGGATGGATGGATGGATGGATGGATGGATGGATGGATGGATGGATGGATGGATGGATGGAAGACAGAAGAAATTCTATTCTCCACAAGAGTCCACTTGGGAAATCCCTAGGCTAAAATCAAATCTGGGCTCTAGCACTCAAAGAAACTTCTGGGTTACAGCAGGACTTACAATTAATTGAAAGGGCACTCCTAATTCAGAAGCAAAGAATCTTTTTCACATGGGGATCTTGTCTGAAAGCCACAAAAGGCATGTTGGTTGATATGAAGAAGCTAGCAAGTGATCAAGGTTGAAAGAGTTTGTTCCTTTGTTGCATGCTGGAACAGAGCAGAGAGGATTAGGCCAGAAGTTGATGCATTTTGCTTTGCAGATATTAACATGTCCATTTCAACCTTTATTTTTTATTTTTTTTTGGGGGGGGGGAGGATAGTACTACGAACCACGAATTATTTTTCCACCTAATTACTTCAGATAGAAGGTATATGGTGCAATTTGGCTGCAGATTGCAGGTGTCTCACATCTGCTCTAATTACTTAAGCATTTTTTAAAAAATGAATTGTTTTTAACACCTATATATGCCCATGAAATAAGCAACATATGAAAGAAAAAGATACTTCATAGTTTCAGATACTACATAACTTCATCATTCAAACACAAATAATACATGCTTGTTCCAATTTATTTCATCTGCACATATAAAAGCAGCACAGGTCCACAGACATACATCAAACTACATTATTAATGATTGAATTATTATTTTTTAATTAGATATTAATAATCTACTATTAATAGCTGCTTAAATGGGGTTCTAGAAATGCTAGATCTTTAGAAACATATGAGTGAAGAAAAGCAATAGAGAATGAGGCCATTGCTTTCATAAACTGTGAATATGTTTTTCACATCTAGCTCTTTTTATCCCTCGATACCCGAAGTGATAAAAGAGGAAGTAAAGAAGAAGACGCTCTTTCTCAAAAAATAAAAAATAAAATTTCAGAAGTCCATCAAATATAGGACATAAGACCATTGCTTTCAAGAGCTGTGAATATTTTTTTCACATCTAGCTCTTTAAATAAAAGCTAAAAGTTTCCCAAGTCCATAAAAATTATAAGGGTATTCAGAAAGAACCATGCATGGCTTACTTGCATAGAAATTGTCTATCTCAATCACATACTTCATAGAGGGTATAATGAAGGAGGCTCGTTTCTCATATAAGTGAACTGCAGCAGAACCAGTGCAACAAAAGTAACCAGAGACTTTCATTTAAGTCAGTGCCCATTAAGTAATATAGAACTGATGCTGGGGGATTTCTGAGCCAGTCCAGGAGGAAACAGAAACCTTGTGAGCCATGAAGAAATCTCCATTAGCCATGAGTCAGGCACTTCAAAACCAGTGGCATAAAACAATCTTCCAGGTTGGCCTGTAAACCACAAAACCATCCTGGCAAAAGTTGCTTTTTTAAGGTTGCTTCACTGGTAATCCAAAACTCTTTTTAAAAAGGCTACCACACTTTTTTTCTTCCAACTAAATAGCAATGTTGGCAAACAATTGATTAATATTTGACTGGATTTTCAGTCTGGCAGATGAAAGCAGAGCACGCACAGCTTGGGGCAGAAGCTAGCTCTAGAGAAATAAGGGCGGCAAAAGGAATGGTAAGAAAAATAAGCAAATAAACCCTGAGGCTATAAGGCTTGGACAGAGAACAGGATGTATGGGAAGGAGCAGATAGTGAAACGGATCTAAGTACGCAACAGAAAAGGATCAGAAACGCAACTAATGTTTCAGGAGTGGCCTAATATTTACTCTTCTCTATAGTTCAGCCTAATTTTATTTTTAAGAGTTTCGCTTCCTGTGGTTCATAAGTATAATTAAAAATAAACACTGGGATTAACATTCAGTATTCTTATACTTCGTTTTTCTTTCACTCGCAAGTGTATAGTTCATGGAAATGCTGAAAAATGTTTCGTGAAATCTCAGAAACCAGAAATCTAAAAGAATAAGATGTCCATTAGCTAGGGATGGGCCTGCAGCTTTTCACTCAGCATTACCAGTAAAATAGCAATAGCACTTAGACTTATATACTGCTTCACTGTGCTTTACAGCCCTCTCTAAGCAGTTTACAAAGTCAGCATATTGCCCCCAACAAGCTGGGTCCTCATTTTACCGATCTCGGAAAGATGGAAGGCTGAGTCAACCTTGAGCCAGTGAGAATCGAACTGCTGAACTAGAAGCACATTAAATGCATGTAAAGTGGTATTTACTGTAGGCATTTCTGTAATACAAAATTATAGGAACAATTAGTGAACAATAAAGCAGTGAAGCCAAGAATTAACTATAACCAAACTCAGTCTGCTTCTCACCTCATCCTCAAAGCCCTCCTAAAATGGAATGTATTGCTAGTCTTCCAAGGCACGAAAGAGCCAGCTAGGGCATAACTTGGGGCATGTGAAAAATGGAAAAGAAAAACCTGTGATGAATTGATAATAGGAGCTGAGGAAAAGGGTCCTTTTCTTAGCATTTAAAGGCACAGGGGAGAATAGCTGTCAAGAGACCAACTCTGTGATAATGCCAATGGAACTTAGCAAACATGTCCCTATGATGCTTGGTAATGTATGGCTGGGCAGCTACTTCATCCATAGCACCAAAATGAAAATCAACTGCCTTCCTTGACCCAAGACTTTTAAAAAAATGTTCATCTTCATGTCACCAAATTGGGGAAGTCTAGAGATCAGATTGTCTAGAGATAAGTCCAATTGAAACCACTGAGGGTTATTTCTGAGTAAATATGCACTAGACAATATTTTAAGACTACCTCTGAAAGTTCCAACCAGTCCCAAAGGTTTCAACATACTTTAGTTTTCCCATTCTTTTATTTTATTCTATTTTCCATTATTTATTTTTGGAAATTTATTTCCTCTGATTGAAAAGCAGTAGTCAGCCTAATTTGAAAAGGGATAAAAAGATGTTTTCTGATGTATCATCAAATGCTCCTGTGAAATTCCAGTTCCAAACTAAGACATAGTTACAATTTTTCTGTTAGTTTTTTGTTGTTGTTGGATGTCCACTTTTTCTCTTTCTTATGATGAAATACATGTATGATGGCATATGCATGTGCTAAATACAATAAGTGAAGTAAGAAAAGACACTTTATGTTATGACCTTGATACCTCTTCCTTGCCACAGAAATAATTTTCATTAAATTTGAAATATTTACATATTAATGTGTGTCCTTTCAATGCATTTGGTGCTTTTGTTATATTGAATATATTGAATTAATATATTACCTGCATTGCGAAAGGTGCTCAGACAAAAATCCAGAAAAAAGAGAAGCAAGTGGATTTTACTGTAAGCTATAGAACAAACATAGGAAATGCAAGCAATTGCTCAGTCAAGTCAGCATTCATTCCACAAGCATATTCCACACAGAGATAAATTAGTAGCAGCAGAAGTATTCAGCATTTAGAAAGTCTGGGTTTCTGAAAAGAACCCGGGTGGCTCTGGAAATGAATTCGTACACTTTTAGTTCATGTTCATTCAGTCAAGAAGATCAAACACAAAATGTGGCATTATACAGTAAAGGTTTTCCTTCGCCGCCTTCTTTCCAATCCAGTGCCTTAAAAGCAAGCTGACACATTGAAATAGAACACTCTCTTCCTCCTCATGCAGGAGGAAGAACCAACTAAATGTTTATGTGTGAAAGACACAGGAAGAGTGGAGCAAACAATCATAAATCAGTCCTCACCAACCTTGCAGGTATGTGGAACTGCATTCCAAAACTGCTAACCATAATTGGTTGGGAAAGATTGCCCTAGATAACAAGCCTGTGCTCGGGGAGTTGGCTTAGATTTGTTTTGCTTCTGATCATGGAGGTGACATAATTTTCTTCACTGGGACAAAGAGGAAATATGACTTGCCTTGATCAAACATTTTATTTCACCTTGAGCTTTCTCCACTATCTCTCTCTAACCTTTCCTGTTAGCCTCCTTCGTCACGTATAAAAGTCAGATGAAGTTTCTATACAGACGCCTCTTCCAACAATAGCTGGTTAGAAATCTTTTACTGCCTCAAAGGCTCCTCTTAGCACTCAAAGGAAATTGTGGAGGTGTTTCAACAGAGTGAAGCTTATGTATCCACTATTTTCCACTCTTAAAACCAAGGAAGCCTTGAATTTACCCTAGTGGGGTACTCCACTTTAATCTTGCTGCAGTAAGAGTAGGGGTAATTTAGCAAACTACTGTGGATGCATAAGGAACTTTCCATTTAGCTGAAACTTAAAAGATACACGTACAAGAGATACAGGATGCATCTAACCACCAAGGTTGTGTATCAGCAAATATTTAGCAGCAAATAGCTAAATTAGAAAGGCTAAAGCACAAAATAAATTTAGGCTTACAAGGGAAACCAAACGAAATGAAAAAAGCTTTTTTGGCTATGTCAATAGTAAAAGAAAGAAAAATGAATGGTTGGGCCCATCATTAGAAGATAGCGAGATAGTAACAGATGACAGGGAAAAACTCCGTATTTCCTATTTTGCTCTCATCTTCTCCGAAAAGGAAACTGCCATCAAGTAAACCCAAACAGAACAATTGCAAAGAGAGAGACTGGCAATCTCAAGGAAATAAAAAGATGGTTAAGGAGTACTTGGCTACTATGACCAGCTTTAAATTTCCAAGAACTTGTAGGTATCATTTCAGAGACTCTTGTTCTGAAATTTGAGAAAGCACAGGGATTAAGCACAGTTCTAAAGACTAGAGAAGGGTAAATGCTGTTCCTATGTACAAAAAGTGGAAGAAAGACAACCTGAGTAACTACAGATAAGACAACTTGAAGAAACAGGGCAAAATTCAGGGAAAAGATTATTAAGTAATCAATTTGTAGGTATATAAAAAAGAATGTATTATTTGACTGGAACCAGCATTGGGATATCAAGAATAAATCATGCCAAACCATGTGATTTTTTTTTTTAGTTAAATTTACCTGGCCATGTGACGTACAAGGTGTAGCTTTACTTCAACAAAACAAATTTTACAAAGTCTCCTCTAATATTGTACTATATAAGATATCAAAATCCAAACTACTAATGATGAGTTGATGGTTGAACATTTATATAAAATAAGTACGCATGAAAGTCTTCAAATCAAACAAGGAAAGTTTTGAATAGCAGGCCAGAGTGCAATTTTAAGCCTTCTGTTCAATATATTTATAAATGACTTGGAAAATAGGATCATCAAATTTATAGACAACACATAGTAAGAGAATAAGGTATCAAGATTCAGAATGACCTTGACAAAGTGGAATAACGGGAGAAGCCAAGAAAATATATGTCAACAGGGGCAGATGTAAAATCCATTATTTAGGTAAGAAAAATGGACTGCCATACATGGAAAAAAGGACCTTAATGTCTTTGCGGATCACAAGGTAATCACAGTGCAGTGGCAAAACACAAATGTGATTCTAGGCTACATCAATAGCAGTACAGTGTCCTTCCTCTTGTTCTGTGTTGGTCAGACTGAGCCTAAAACGTGGTGTCCAGTTCAGGGAAGCACATTTTAGCAAAGACAAAGGAGATGAACCATTTGTTTGATCAAAATAAACATGGCTATCAGAAGATGGTTTGGGAGCCTACCATACCTGAAGTTTCTGCAATAGTACTACATCAGCTATTTTGTCCTTGTCCTGCTTTGTTTGTTTGGCTTTCCAGTATTGCTTTTGAGCAGAATAGCGGTTCATGGGACATACTCTGAAGAGACAATCTGCAATGAGAAGAAGCCAAGGAATTAGAAAGTGATCATTCTAATACCATAATTTATTTCATGTTTATTATTAAGCACTCACTGTACTCTTATATGACTAGAGTTACCACTGATGAGTTATCAGTTGAATCTTATACATATGATACAAATGTAGAAAAAAAGCCTTATATAGCAGGAAAAAAGCCTTTAAAATGTGGATACAACCACCCAAGTCAGCTGAGTTTCCCCACTCAAGTGCAAAATAGCTATGTGAGAATACAAATTATCTAAGAACTTTTATACATTGTCACAGCAGATGTGGCACAACCTAGCAAGACATATTTGGACTTAGAAAGCTGAGCACTGTCAAGCTCACAGGTAGTCTATGACTTATGACCACAGCTGGGGATGGAACTTCCCTTGCTAAGTGATGCAGTCATTAGATGAGTCATGCCCAGTTTTATGACCTTTTGTTGTGGTCATTAAGCGAATCATGTCATTGTTAAGTAAATCCAGCTTCCCCCATTTACGTTGCTTGTTCGAAGGCCCTGGGAAAGTTGCAAATGGTGATCACGTGACTTTGGGAGGGACTGTATCCATCATAAATATATTCCAGTTGCCAAGCATCTGAATTCTTATCACCTGATTGCAGGGACAGGTCACTTTTGCAGCACCAGTGTAACTTTGAACAAATGGTTGTAAGTCTAGGACTAGATGTAGTTAATAATTAGATGGGAGATTATAATACTCTGTAGATTAGATGGAAAACGTGTGTGTGTGTGTGTGTGTGTGTGTGTGTGTGTGTGTGTGTGTGTATACACAATATGAAAGAAGGCAATGAAAAATTACTTTATATTGTTGCTAAGAAAACTACATTGGCAGATCTGTGTAGTCACCTGCAGCTGAACATAACTCAAAACAACAGCTTTTATTTATGCTTATGTATATACAATATGTGTGTGTGTGTGTATGTGTGATGACATTTATGATATTTGTCATTGAGCAGATAATCATAAATGCCAACTCATCTATAGCTTATACTGTTTATAAGGAAACAGATTCTCATATATATTTTACAACTGAAGACCAATTTTAAATGACATTGCACATACAGCTGTCAGGCAATGATAAACAGTAGAATCCTTCTAATATGAAGTAAGACTAATTCTTCCATACCTTTCTCCTGACATAAAATACATATCAGAATAAATACAGAAGATAGATAAAATTGCCACTGAAATGTCAGCCTGCATTTATTTAAGAGGAAGGGAAACAAACGCAGCGCATGCCTATGGAATATACCTTCTTCATACTATCCATTACAGAATGATACATCATAGCAGTGAAAGTGCCAGATCTATGCTTGGGATTCAGAAAATAATTTTGCAAGAGTCAGCTTTCCCATATATGCATGCATGCCAGAGCTGACAAGATTGAATCCTACTTTAATACTGGCAACAAGGCACTTCCTCTACCAGACAGGAAAGGGACTTAAGGGATTGCAGGCAAACCACTTTAGCCACAGCATGGCCAACTGACACCATCGCTTCCCTCTCTCCTATCCTCTCTCCACCCCTTTATCTCATGACCTTGAGTCCTCTCCTGGCAAGCATTTTTTCTTCCTCCTAAGCAAGGCCCCTACCAGACAATAAGCAAAGTGAATGCTAGGGAATATATTAGGAAAAATGGACTCCGTGCAATTCTTCATCATTTTCGCACCAAAAGCCCCTGATGCCAAAAATCGCATCAACACATTTGCTGACGGCTGTAAAACTGGGCCAAAAAATTTCTCTCCTACCTTAAGAAAAATGTTTAATCTCTCATGAAAGGAAGAATATATTCATTTGTTTTCAGAGAAAAAGAAGGTTCAAATATTTTTCAGGAGACAGTACCCTTAAATTAAGGTGGGGGGGCAGATTTTCCAGAGGCAATAGCTATCCTGCTTGAGGAAGAGTTGAAGAAATCTTGTAACTAATACAAAACATGGAACTAATGAAGTATGGTTTCAGTAAATTTTGACTATCCCCCCACCACCACCTATGGTCAACATGGTTACATTGCTTATTCAATTTGAGAATGGTAAGATGTTATTAACATTTTTTTCTCTTTGAAAAATACCTTGGTGCTTTTTCAAAAGTTCACTGTTTCCTGGGAAAGAATGCTTGAAGGTGGGGCAAGGCACTTTTCTAACAGAGCCATGTAGAAAGAACAAGAAGTAATAGCCCCTGCACATTTATAAGTGAGACAACACCATGGAGAAAGCACATTAGGCTCAACCCCGCCCAGAGTTGAATCAAACTTTGTAGCATTCCCCATCTACATAAAGCTTGTGAAAATCACTGAGCCATACAGCAACTCAGCACTA
Source organism: Azemiops feae (assembly GCA_023970755.1). Classification (NCBI taxonomy): domain Eukaryota; kingdom Metazoa; phylum Chordata; class Lepidosauria; order Squamata; family Viperidae; genus Azemiops; species Azemiops feae. The sequence goes on from JALGBA010000019.1 coordinate 749,093, forward strand.
ATTCCAGTCAGTTTTGGAAACTACTCGTGAGAAAGATGTTTCCAAGTAGATGAGAGCAAAGCTCTTAATGTCACTCATTGCAATCCAGACACTTCAGATACAAAAAGAAAATCATTTCCAGTCTTGGATCACAGCCCAAACTGCTGGCAAGCACGTAATCGGTTATTTATCTAGAGGAGGAGTAATAAGCCAGCAAAAACACAGCTTTTACTGGTTCTGGAGGGGAGCCATTTTTACATCTTGTTTCACAGGATTCTTTGTCCTGTGGGAAAGCCCCATGGCATGTAAGACCTGGGTCATTACACCCTTGCAGAAAAAGTCCTTAGCCGGTTCTTTATCTCTGTGGTAGAACCCAGGTTCACTTCTGCTAACAACACAGATCTGGTCAAACTATGTTTCCAAATTACTTCATGCCAACTGTACATATTCAAATACAATTAAATATTCATTTCTCAAATCCCCCAACCAGATGCCGGGGAGAAAAGAATAATACTAGGTTTCTCCTAGAGAGGTTTATTAGATCATTAATTAAAGTTAAAGCATAAAAAAGAGTCCTGCCAATTGTTCTACATATGGAGGTAAACATATGAGTTTTCTGCCTAATGAAACTAAAAGTAGACAATAATAGATTGATTGGACTCTTGATAAAGCTACATCCCTCCTCAATATCTCCCAAGGCAAAAACTTAAGAGATCCCATATCATGTATCCATTGTTAATAAGAGTCAATGTTATATATTTTGCACTTTTCTCTACTTTCCTCCTCTGGTTACCTGAAAGCAAATTGGATGCCTAGCTCCCTCTATTTCCAATTTTCAAAATCAAACAAAGGAAAGAAAATAAAGCTGATTTCTGAACAAAATGTTTACAATTCTTAGTAGAAACCTTTATTTAAACCTCAATTTAAATATAGAAACAGAGAAGAAGGGAACCAGATAATTAAAAGGTCCACAAAGAGCATAAGGTTACGGAGATTGAGTACGCTTTAATTCAATGGTCCTCCCACTTTTTGCCTCAGCCAAAAATACTGAAGGAATACATGTAGGTATTTTCATGAGCATCATTTACAGGGTTAAGTTGCAGCAGTGATTCAAGGACTCTGATTTTGGTCTTTCCCTGAGGGCTGAAAAACAAGGCAAGACAGAGGTGTGAATACTTTACTAAAAGAATGTCAGCCTCCCATTGTTGATTCTGCTAGATACTGCTGAGAATCTGGATGGAGTCTATGAACAACACCAATCGTGGAATCCACTGTCTTCATATACCGTTATACATGTATAACAGTATAAGGCATGCAGCAGTGGGAAAGGGTTTGTTGCCATCCTGCTCTGCGGTAAAATTATTTGTTCAATTCACTCTCACAACCATTAAAATACCCAGGACTTGAATACTATCCTTGTTTTCTCCCAACATGTTCAAACATAAGGCTGTGCTGTATTGAAAAAGCCTTAGGGAAAGTTAAGAGTGAGAAGGAACAGGAACTTGGCAACTTTTATTGTCCTGGCTAAGTTCAGACACTTTATAACCGAAATCTATTTTTTTTAGCTGGTTTCAACAGTTGCTGCAAGACGCATGAGTTTTTGCATGTGTACATTTTAAAAGCTATTTCATTTAAGATATGCACAGTCAGTTCTCTTCCAGAAGCTGTGACTAGGTCGCATATTTTGCAATAAAAGGTTGTAAGAATATATGTCATCCTAAGAGGTATTTCCATGAGTCATGATGTACATGTTTAAAAAGAAATGCTGAAGCAATCTTTGATAAACCTAGTTATTGGGGTTTCAAGCTATCAATTGCTTTGGAAAGGGAAGAAACTTGTGTGTCAAAAATGCCAGGATCTAAACTAAGCTATATGAGCAGAAATAAGTCTAATCATTATCACTGTCATAAAATACTTGTAGTAATCAATTACCTGCTTCGCTGGTCAGCTCTCATAAAATACATAAAGCATGTTCTTGGCTAGATTCATCACAACCCTAATGGTCCCCAAGGCCATGTAAAGTGAGGACAAGGTTAGAGTAAATGTTGACCTGTATTCTTAAATGGCCCACAATAGCTGTCCTCATTTTGGGTGCAGAAAAAAGAGCATTTTGAACTGAAACTGACAATTCCAAGTATGTAAACCTAGGGAACCTCCATAGGGTATAACTAAATAAGATTCTAATAAATCCCCAAACCTGGAATTATATCTCATTGATTTTAGTATCTCCGTCCTAAGGTTTCAGTGCTTGATGATTTAATCCATACCAAAAAAAATTCTCTGTGTGGAGGACATAGCCCCTTATGGATGTCTCTTCCACATTCAGGCAGATAAAAAGGATGTTTTCTGAGTTAGAAGGATCAGTATTTCCTTTTTGATGCAATGCTATTTTAATGAGTTTGACTGTAATAATCTAAAATTGTGCCAATTGAATCTGACAGTATCAAGAAGATACTTGAGCCTTAATGCATTGACTTCAGGGTCAATATGCTAAATCCAAGCTTAAATGACTGTAGACATATCCTAAGTGTTGCTAGTCTTCTATAATTGCAATATTTATTCTGTTTCAAAAACCTACACTATAGCTAACGTCCATGCAGAAAAATTGGGAGCACCTGAAAAAAATCCATTCCAACATCAGTTTTTTTTCCTACTATGATTTCTTGTGTGTTCCCAACACAAAAGAAACAAGAGAGGATGTAAGGACAAGACACAGGAGAATAAGGCAGATATGAAAATACGATGACCACTATTCCTGCCAACTGCAGGGCTGCCTTGCTTTTCACATCAAATGCAAAAAATGTTTTTAATTTCACAAATCATTTACAGCTTTAGAACTACATTTAGAACTGCAAAGGGACAGAGTTAGATCAAATGATAACAGGAAAAAAAATCAACAAACCTCATACAGTGCAGAGTTTGTTATATCCTGCTTGAACCTGCAATTAGTTGGAAAATATTCTCATTCCATCAGGTTTATCTACAGTATTTCAGAATGCATACCCTGCTTAGAATAGATACTATCTCTCATTTTTAAGCAATAGGTCACATATATGTGTTTCAAAATAATTTCGGTTATGCTTTGTTTATTTTCCCCCATTTTCTTGTTCAGGCTTTCCTTTTTCCTAAAATTTAGAATTCTATTTAACAGTGAAAGAACGCAAATAACAGAAAAACAATAGCAGAAAGAAATTTCACAGTGATATAATGAATTTTTAATCTACTACAGATACATTCATTGTCAATTAATTTAAACAGGGGTTTGGAAAACATATTTAAACTGTCCTAAAAGGAAAATATATGCATAGTTTCTATACTTCAGCAGCTGCAATGTGCAAAAACACAAAGAATATAGCACTATAGTGATCCTAAGCCTGCAACTACATGCAACTGCATTAAAAAGAAGACATATAAATCCCTATTCAAGAAAGTAATATCTAAATCGGTTTTCCATAGTTTGGTAGCCTTTAGATGTACTGGGACCACAATTCCTGGAATCCTTCAGTCATTCTGTTATTGGCCAAGTACAATAGATGAAGGCTATACTAAAATCTAGGTTCCAAACTAGATTTAATAGTTACAGTATTACAAAGGCATTCCTAAAAATGTGAGAGGAGGGAAAAGAATAGGAACAAGAATTTTCTAGGCACGGGTATTAGAGGACAGCACCATCCTTAGTAAACAGTCTGTGCAAATCCTTTCCATGCTGAATGATTGAAAAAGCTCTTTCTCTAAAGTTTGGAAGAGAATTTCACTGGGGGGGGGGAGCCCCAATACAGAGAGAAAATTGAGTTACCACAGTTGGACACAGATGTACTGGAAAATAGGGGTTTTAGGAAAAGAAGTACATGGATTCAGCTTGCTTGTGGTTGTATGGTTCCTTTGGCCATTATACACTCTTTTACAGGCCAAGAGTTGCCCTGCCCTTTTGGTGACTCATCCCACTTTCCCTTTGGACCAAGACACGAGGCAGCCAATAGCTAAAGACAGACTTCAGATTCAGCGACTCCTGCCTGAATGGGAAATCATTACCAAATATTGAGTCAAGGAAGGGGTGGCTAAAGTGTGCCAAATGGGAGTAGTCCAGATTAAGGCAACTGCCTCAAGCTTGTTTGCTTAAAGGATCTCTAATCTCCTGCCCCTCCTCCATACCAGGCTATTTTCTACAGAAAAGCAAATGCTTTTGTATGAAAGACAAGCACTTTCTCTGGTAACATTTTTTTGTGTTCATAAGATTGTTGATATGGAGGCCTTGCCTCACCACAATCCTCAAAGCTCCCTCCGTAGTTCCAATGTTGCTTAAACTTTAAAAAGAATACAGGTAGTTCTCAATTTACAACAGTTTGTTTAGTGACCGTTTGAAGTTACAACAACCTTAAAGAAAGTGACTTATGACCATTTTTCACACTTACAACTGTTGCAGCACCCTGATGGTCATGTGATCAAAATTCAGATGCTTGGCAACTGGCTCATATTTATGACGGTTGCAGTGTCCCAGGATCATGTGATTACCTTTTGCGACCTTCTGACAAGCAAAGTCAATGGAGAAGCCAGATTCACTTAACAACCATGTTACTAACTTAACAACTGCAGCAATTCACTTAACAACTGTGGCAAGAAAGGTCATAAAATGGGCAATATTCACTTAACCAATGTCTTGCTTAGCAACATAAATTTTAGGGTCAAATTTTGGGACTATCTGTACAAGGTCTGCTTACTGTGAGGGAATCTACTTTTAAATTTCAAAGCAAACTGACAGCAAAAACATTCTAACATGTAAGCTGCCTCTTTAAAAAATTAGCTACGTTAGGTTGCTCTAAATTTTAAAACTGTATTGCTCTTTTTTTTTTTAGAAACAGCTGGAAATAGAATGATTCCATATGAGGCACTCAGCAATCCTATTATTTCAGTAATTCCTGTCCCCAAACCAAAATCCTTTTGTAACGTTTACTTATAATTAAGCCCTATCCACCAATGTCTCCTTCACTGTTAATTAATTTTTTTTCCGTGCATATTCAGCCTATTACATTTCTTCATATTCAGCACCACTGGAGGAATTACCTTATAATTTTCTCAATTTGAGAAAAAGAAAGGGGCTTTTTTTCCTAGTGAAAGAGCACTAAATATGCAAGAAAACAAGCTTGACTAAATAAGATGTAATTTTTTGCTAACCAGAGACTGGGGAAGAACAAATGACAAACAATGTCATGCTAGTGAGATACAAATAATCCTTTCATCATTTTGTCCAAAGCATCAAAAGGATCCTAAGTATACCTGTGTTGCTAATCTTCTAACCCATCCTGAGATTACTGTGGTCCACAGACCTACTACCAGTAGACATTTGGTTTTCTCAAAAGGTAATATGGCAAAATTTAGGCAGATGTAGGCACATTTGCAAAATGCTAATTCCATTCATAATTTTGAAACATGCATTTGAAAGGTGGGAACTTAGTGAGAAGAATAAGGAAAAGGCTGTTGAAGGCTCAAAAACAATTAGGATTGATAAAAGAAGATATGGATGGAGACTAAGTCCTACAACAAAATTTCAATGTCACATTATTTTCTTGTTTGGTCAGGGATAAGTACTTTTATAAAATATGAGAAATTTTTGTGGACTTTTTTGATGAAACTGGACAAAACTGTCACTGATTTTTGAATTTGCAGATTGAAAATAGGGACGTGAGAAGAAGTGATATATGTATCATAATTTCAAATGTAGAGGAGAGATATCAAATTTGCTTGCATCCGCTATATAGAAGATCAGAAGTTGCTTCTTTTAACATCTTTTTCTTTTTCTTTTTTCTTTTATTTCCTGTCTTTCTATCTTTACTTTTTATTTATTTTTTCTATTTCACCTTCTCTCTTTCATTTTATTTAGTGTTAGCTTTTATTACTGTTAAAACTTTTTCAATGAAAATCGTTTTCAAAAGAAGAATATACACAGACCAGTCAACAATGGCATCCTTCTAAGAGAATGCTTGCAAAGCTTCAATTGCCCAAGTTTTACACCATGGGTGTCCAACCTTTCAGCTTGCTTGGGCTGCATTGAGTGAAGAGGAATTATTGGGTCTATGTTTGGTGGCCTCCAGAGGAACACCTGCAAAAACATTCAATTACTTCACACTTACTTCAGTTATGGAAGCCATGGAGTGGCCTAGACTGCAATAATGCTGGATCTTTATCCTACTACCAATAACATCACCCATTTCATTGGAATAAGGTTCTGATTCTGCTACCCTCTATGAAGGACTTCTAACTCTCTCCAGCATTATCACAGCCCACAAATGCAGCGAGCCACCAACCTAAGCCTTGTTGCAGTGTTGGGACACAGGAAATACAGCAATTTCCCCAGTGACAGAAGGACATAGTAACTTTCTCACCAAGTATCTATAAAGCTGCCTGCCCAAAACCCATTCCCTTCAGATATGATTGATACAGGAATGTTCAAAATTGCTGTCTCTTCAGTTAGAGGGTTTTTCATTGCTTTAGTCTCTATGGCCTTCCAGACTCATATTCTCAAACCTCCAGAGAGTCAAGGATTCCAGACCATCAATGCAATTCACCAGCTCTAATTATCTATCTTGGCAGCAGTACAATTTACTAATGCTAAGTCTTTTCAGTGAAATATTTCTCTTTGGCATTTGCCACAAACTGTAATGTTATTTAGTACATTGGAACAGTGGACCTGTTCTATCCTAAAATTCTATCAGGCTTAAAGATTCCGAAGACCTGTGTATTGTAATCCTTATTTTGTTTATTTTTTTCTCTCTTTCAAATTATATATTGTTCTTGGGTGGGGCTTCCTCCAACTATGTGTAGCAACTAGCACGAAGTGGTTCTGATTTTATTGGCAGCTTGTAAGTGAAAGTAACAAAAACAGTCCTTCTGTTTAAGCAAGCCCTGTGAGCTGTTGAGAGGGAAGGGAAGAGGGATAAAAACACTTTGTGCAGCCTTGACAGCAACTGTCAAAGAATGATGAAAACAATTTGGGAGGGGGGGCAATATGTGGCCAACTTTCCCATAAATCCCTGAGCAGATTTAGAGATGTTTATTCAGCCATGCCTGAATGTCTTTTCCTACTGATATTCTGTAGAAATATCCATTATAAAGTGAGAAGGAGACACTCCACCAAGAGCCTTGGGGGAAATGTTCCTTGAACAGATAAATTAAACTTCTCAACATGCATTCAACATTTCATTTCCACCTTTAATCAAGCTCCCAATTTTAATATATTGCTAATAGGTTATCAGAGTTATCATCTCACACATATGTAGCTTTGCAACCAAACCATTCTCTTTAAGTTACCTGATTATTGCCACTAAGTCTGCTATTTTTACTCTGCTTGTATTTTGTAAATTACTTGAGGATTGCACAGAAAGTACTGTAGTCGGTGTGGCACAGTGGCTGTAAGCAAACTCACACAACCGTTCTTTTATATTGTTTTGGCCCTGGCCTGAATGATTGGTCCACTGTCTGAAACAGGATAGTAAAGTTGCATTGCAAAAGTGGAGCCCAAAGGAGGATGTGATATGAAGTAGGTAGCCTTCCTTTCCACAGCAGAACAAGCATGTGGATGATATTAAATCTATTATATCTCAAGAGCAGCATATCTCTATACAAGCCTATTCTTCATCTTAGGGCTTATTCTACCCTATTCTAGAGAACTGCTTCCATTTAACTGGAAGCAATTACAATATGCCCTAACAATCTGAACAGAAGCTGTGGTTGTATACTTTAAGATAAGATGTAGAAGAATCAAGATTTAAAGGGTTGGGCCTACAGAGATGTCCTCAGTTTGAGATAGGACTGCCCCGTTGGAAGATGAATGACAATATTTGGTCTAGAATACACTGTAAATATGATGAACTCTACTAAATCTTGGGTGTGTCCTGTTATGTCTATTTTCATTTACTGATCTACATTTATGCTTTGCTTTTCAAGTCCAAAAGCATTTCCCAGGCAGCTAATATTAGGTATAAATGTATGCAGAGGAAAATATGGTAATCAGTCCCCCAAAGTCGTACTGAGCCAGAACGTCATCAATAGTCTAATCTCCTGGGTTTGAACAAGTGTGTTGACTGAATTCTACCTAATTATTCCAACTTGCCAATAAGAACACCAAATGACCTGAGGGATTTATCTCAATAGTTTTCTAACATTAGTTCCAAGCTTGGATTATTGGCTGACACTCATTATTTTAACCAGACGAAATTGAAACCCTAGGATTTGTTCTTGTCTTAAGCATCTGTGTTCTTTGAAGAGCAACAAGCCATGAATCCCTGTTCAGCTGGAACATTATTCAAATCATGGATATGTATTGCTAGATTAATTTTGCCATTGCCTCAGGCAATATGATCTACCCCACCTTGGCTGATTTTGGAAATCTAAGCAGGCAAGCATTTGGATGAGTGACTACCAAGAAGTACCAGAGCTATATACTAGACTGAAAAGTTAAAAAAAATAAATCCCTGAAGATAGCAAAAGCAAACCACTACATCTGTTGTCACAAAGTCATCTTTCTTGCTCAAATCTAGGGCAGAAAATACTGTTTCTGTTTAAACAGAAATTACAACCTGAAAGACATAATAGCTTGTTATATACAATTCTTTTCTGTAGAATAGATACATTAATATCAATGAAGTTAGTCAGACTTTATTGGTATCTGGACTAACACTTTGTCTGTGTAGAAACAAAGAATCTAAAATGCTTATCAAAACATTTCTTACCTCGAAACTTCTTAGGTGGATTATCCAGATCACCAGCTGCTGGTTCCACCACACAGCGGTCATCCACCAGCCTGCAAAATAAACAAGAGAAAAAGAAGTTGTTTTATATGTCACCCAGAGTTGTGCTACATGAGATGGGCAGCCATATAAACGTGATAAAGAAAAAAGAAAAAAAGCAAATTTGTTTTGATTTAGATGGGTATTTGTAATTTTATTAAACATTCTGTTTTATCATTCTCTCATCCACTTTATTTAACACTGTAGGGTCTAGTTAATCTGCATTTGTTAAGGCTGAGAAAATAATGTAACTTGGCAATGCAAATTTTTAAAACTAGTCTCAGACTTTTGAATGTAGTAGATCATCGCCTCTTAAGAGAATCATATTTTGGGGTAATTATGCAGTCAGACATTTAGTAATAAGGTTCAACTCTATGCAGAAATATCAACAAACACAAATGGAAAACTCTTGTGGTTTTCAACTGTAAACAGAAATGTCCTAACAGAAGTTTTTCTATTAAGAATCATTCAGGACAAATGTTTGTTTAAACTAAACTGTAGTCAATATGATTTTTTCAAACTTTTGTCCCCATGCTTTAAAAAAAATCCTTCTTATAATACTTTATGAACAATGAATTCTAGAACTAAATCCGAATAGTTAATTGTTATTTAGCACGAGATTCTAAAATAGATAACTAATGCAAAGATATTTTGTGCTGAAATTTAAAATGATTTTGGGGGTAATGTTAAGATTCTGAATAAGCTGACTTGTAATTTTAAACATCTGGACTTTAACCATTCCACACTCTTAAATCACTTAAAGATTGCATATTGAGTACACCATCTTTCTGGCACTGAGTACATTCAAAGGAAAGTCATTCTTACTGTTAACAAACATTTCTAAAACGTTCTAAGAATCACAACTGTTTTGTTTATTTGTTTCATACTGTAAATTAATTAACAATTAATCACTGACACCTACTGAATAAGGGCAGGTCCATACTGGTGGGCTATGCAGGCTTTAAAATTTCTCATTCCCGTCTATAGCTTGGTTCATACATTTCACAAACCACGACATGGCTTGTTCTTGGTTTAATATTTTATTTATTTATGTATTTATTTATCATATTTAAGAATCACCCATCTCCCTCCCAGAGGAACTCTGGAGATGTACGATCAAATATGCTATGCAAAGACACTCAAATATGTCTTACTATATAAAGCACACTTAAATTGTAACTTTGTATGCTTATGTGAACCTTAACTGTATTTTCATATAACATTTCCTCTATTGTTTAGTAAAGTAAGAGAAAACAGCATGCTTATACATTCTCTCCTCCATTCTTAAGCAAGTATACCTTACTTCTAGGTTTTCCAGGATAACCTTATCTATCTGCTCTGATGTCACACCAAGCATCAGAGAAAAATAATACAGATACTAGATTAAGACCAAATTTGTATATCTATTTGCCAGAATCTAATGGTCGGTCAGTTTGTTTGAAAGCTGGATATGGGCGATCTGGACTCAATAGGCAATGTTCAAACTGTCTTTTTTCCATCATTTAAATTATATAATAATTAAAACACCAACACTGTGCTTACTGTTTTCAGTTCTATATAAGACATGATTCAGCTAAAACTTTAGTCTGGTCTTTCTTTCTCTTACTAAAAATAAAAATCATAATATGAAAGCCCTGATTGATTGAAGTTATTATGGAGGTCAGGAAGTAACTGACACACAAAAGAAAGATTGTGACTTTAAATGTACAAGTAAAAGGTAAAGAACATGAATTAATTAAAAAAAACAAAAAGAAAATGCGGTGTATGTGTGTCTATGAACTAAATAAAAAGGCAAGTGTTTTAAAAGGCTATAATGTCACTAGCTACCTTGTGGAAACCATTCTTACAGAGAAAAGAAAGCAGGTGAAAATCTCTCTCTGAAATTCTCTCATCCCACTTCATATCCCGTGACATTTCCACACTTTGCTTTGCAAGAAGGATCCCAGAATTTTGAGGGCTCTTTTTAAAAAAAAAAAATGTTAGGGGTGTGTAGGTGTGTTTATTTAAAATTAATAATGTTGCTTGTAAGCTGCTTTGGTTAGATCTGTATCTTGAAAAGCAAGATGTAAAGGAGAATAATCAATCAATCAAATTAAGCCTGACAGATTCACATACACATCCCCTTATTTCCATTGTCATTTGCAGCTTTGCATTGCTACATACATCAACCACTATATAAACTCTGGGGAGTTAAAAAGTAGTTTGAGAGAACAGACTGAAAAAACTCAAAGGCTGGGAAATCAAGACATAGAGCACGCAACTTGTATGTGAAAACAGATGTTTCCTCTGAAATGTGTGTTGGACCACAGATGAACATGATTTTATTTTAATTGTATAGTACGTACTGCTTATGTCAATTTTTTTAAAAATGTACATATTACTGTATTAACACTATAATGTTGCCTCAGAATTAATAATCATGCTAATTTTAAAAAAGAAATGAATGGAAATTATGCTATAAATGGAACAGCTCCAAAACAAATGACCGTGTCGTTTGTAAGTCTTCTCCCTTACCACTTTCTTTTAAAAAAATTGGAAAAAATACATATCAATAATTCATTGTTGCAAATCAGGGATAGAGCTTTTCCAGTGTTATTCATTTAGTCAACCCCCAACCCGATTCTTGATAATTCCAAATACTAGGGATATAGCCTAGATAGCATTAGTTACAATAACTTTTCTTCTTTATGACAGATTTCAAATATGACAAGTTCCTTAATGATAATCCTTGTCAAAGCATATCTTGAATTTTCTATATCAGGGGTGTCAAACTGGCGCCCCGCAGGCCAGATGCGTCATGCACAGGCCACGCCCATCCCGGCTCCACTAAGGCAAAAAACATCGCTATACGTCATAATACGTCACATGACGTGATCGAGTTTGACACCCGTGCTCTATATGTTCTTTCTCCCCACTTCAGAGATTCCTCATAAAAGAACTCAAGAAGACTCTGGATGTAAATATTTTGAGTTGCTTCATACTCAGTCAGGGAGACACAGCCCACAACCCACAATCTATTTCACTGGAGAAATCAGGAGTTGATTCTGGAAACTTTTTCATGCAATCAATGAATTCTGATGTTGTGTTATGATCCCTCCCATATGTTTGGATTCACACTTCATATTAAGTCATTCTTTTTTAAACCAAGTGTATAGTCCTTAGGTTCTTTCTTTAAAAAAGAATAACTTAACATTATTACAACACTTACAACACACAGCTACAATATCTGGGTTTACACTTTACATTAATCCATAAATAAATCACCTTATACTTTAGATCAGAATGTGAATCCAGCCTATAATTTATCTAGGCCAATAGTCCCCAACCTATAGTTCATAAGCACCACTGATCCATGGGACAGGGGAAGATAATGTAATAACAATTTAATCCTATATATGTTTTAGTATCACAATCAAGGCTGCATTATTTGCAATGTAATTTGCTTTACAAGCATCCTTGTATCCTACCACATTCTTCCAATGAACTATGCCTGTAAATAAGCAATTAACTGATTTTAAAAGTTGCATTTTTAATATTGCTTCAAATATATCAAGCATAGCCCATGCTGAAAAGCATTTAGAAATAACTTGCTTCTATGGTATCTATGAGAGCTTTCAGTAAAAATGTACTTGCCTGCATAAGCAAAATATTAGAAGTAGCTCATTTGGGCAGCACTTCCTAATGCATAATTATTATGTCCCATTAAAAAGTTATTTTCTGTATGTCAACAGAATCACTTTGCTGAATAATGATAGGATACTTTGGTAAGTGGCTTTCTCAAAGAGTCCAGAAAACAGAACACTTTAATGTATTTTAAGCTGGAAGCTTCCAGTTATAAGATGCCTCAAATAACTGTGATCATCATTCAGAAAAGATCACTACAGGTAGCCTTCGGCTTACAACTGTTCATTTAATGACCATTCAAAGTTACAGCAACACTGGAAAAAGTGACTTATGACTGTTTTTCACACTTATGACCATGCAGCATCACCATGGTCATATGATCAAAATCCAGGCACTTCACAGCTGGCATGTATTTATGACGGTTGCATGATGGTCCTGGGGTCATGTGATCGTTTGTGACCTTCCCAGACGGTTGACAACAAGCTAAGTCAACGGGAGGGAAGCTAGATTTGCTTAACAACTGTACAATTCACTTAACAACTGCAGTGATTTGCTTAACTATGGCAAAAAAAAAATCATTAAAAAATAAATAAATAATGGTCGTAAAATGGAGGGCAGCTCACTTAACAACTGCCTCACTTAGCAACATTGGATTCAATTGCGGTTGTAAGTTGAGGACTACCTGTACCAGACCACAGGCATCAGTAATATATCTTCACCCTTTCCTGCTTTGATATCATAACTTTGGGGCTGCAGTTGTAATCGCTATAATGGATACCACCTTGATTCCTGAGTAATCAATGACACTGAGGCAGAAAGCATAATGATATGCCAGCTGTAAAATGTGGCCAAAAACTGTAAAACAAAATTTCCCCTTCTCCTATTGGATGTGTAAGGTGTTCTTGTAGTAATCCAAAGTAGTTCCAACAATGTTAATTTTATTTCGTTCTAAGATTGTTCAATAAAAAAAAGTATCAATGTATTTTAAAATTCAATAATTTCCAGAATTCCAATAAAAACTGAAGGGTTTTAGGTGAACTGTTGCAATATTGAATATTCTGTATAAGAAACAACCTGTAGTAAATTACAGTCTGAGGAAATGATTCCTGTTCTAGTCAGCCAAAACCACATCCAGGACACCCTGTGTCATTCCTCGACCATGCTCAATCCTCCTTAGGTTCTTTCTTGTTATTGTTTCACATATCTGCCAATTTCCCATGAAGAATTTCTAACTTCCCCCAAATAAAGCAATATTTTAAAATTATTAAAATCTTGAAGAAATTCAAATGAGTACGGCATTATGAGATGTCTGGAATCAAATGAGAGAACCTGACTTTTCTTTTGCTTGTCTTATGCAATGACATCTGGAAAATTTCTAGTCCCCTGCATTAAGACTACCTTTTTTAGTGGTAAATAAAAAGAAATATCCATAAATAACCCACCGATTAGTCAATTGTCAATTGATAGTCATAATTTAATCATAATCCAAAGACTACATATTGCAAGATTTACAGAAAATAAATTGTTTATTCTTTCTATCAAAGCCATCTCTTCTTAAATAGATAGCATTCAGTATTGTGGTATTGTTTCTGGAAGATCCTTTATTACAGGTTTACTACAGTTTATGGCTATCAATTAACAATAACCTGCTGTTTTAACCCTGACACACAAGACAAACAAAAGTTTCCAAATAATTATCCTCCTTCCTTATTTAGTTATTGCAGTTATATCCTATCTTTCTCTGACAGCTCAAGAGTGTTCCATACATTAATCACCTTGGGTGACAGATTGAGCTGAAAGAGTAACTGGCCCAAAATCATATGATGGCATCTGGGGGTCTGCCTGGTCCAAATCTAGCACCTCAACCTATACACTATATTGATTCCTCAATAGAAAAGTATCATTGGTGGGTATAATTATGGTTCATCTATGCATATCAATGAAAACTGATTGCGTTAAAGAGATAGGCCCTATGTGAATTAGCATGTACAATTTCACTTTAGTTTCCCGTAACAGCAAAAAGCATAATCCTCCCCACAAATTGCCTCCATAGACGTGATACAGTATACTGGATAATTCTGTTTAAAAAAATGTAATAGTGACTTCATTTGGCCCATTATCAGAACCCACTGCCAAGTATTGAGCAACAAATTGTTTTTGCATTAGGCAGTCAAGATCCCTTAGTAAATCAGGTTCCACCTGCTAGACCACTTTGTTCCATCTGTCTTTGGTGCAATTCTTTTTAGGTCAAAAAAAGAAGAGCTAACCTGGTGTTTCCCAATCTAATACCTAACCTGCGATGGACTATAAATCACATTATTTTCACCAGCATGGTTAAAATAGGAGTCTAGGTTGGGGAACAGTGAAATGGCCATTATTGGCACTGATGAAGTCATAAAGATTTAAAAGAACTGCTGATTTTCGTATGTTAGAATAGTTTAGAGCAGCCTTAGTGGGAGGAGTCAAAATGGATATTGAAACTTAAAGTGTTTCTTTGGTGACTATCAGAGACAGTCTTTATCCAAACCCATGGTTGGATTGTTGAAGATTCCTAAACTGCTGGCAATGTTATCGGGTCAACATATCTAGATGTACGGTGTGCTTTTTTTGTAAAAAAAAAAAAAAAAAAAAGTGCCGGAACTCACACACGTCATACAACCCGCCTTGCCTATCCTACAAGGTTCCATCCAAAAAAGGATGGAACTCCGTTCTGGGTGTTCTATGAGAAAAAAAGCCCTGTACCTATTGTTCTCAATTTATAAATTCTTCCAGCTTGCACAAATGAATGGGATCTTTTCCTTTGTCCTTTTCTTCCCATTTATCTAGCTTTCATCAAATGCATAAAACTTACTACTTTGCTGGAAAAAAAACATGTTTGTGGGAATTATGTGAAATGCACATCTGGAGGAAGACTGCCAATTCATTCATCTCTTGACACCTCAGTATCAACTTGCTGAATGATCAACAGAAGACTGATGAAGCATTTGGTTATTAATTATCTTTTTTTAACCAAAAACAAACTGGTAAATTGTAGTCTTGGGTGGGAGAGAATGAGAGGAGCTATTAATCTCAGGATAAAAATGTAAAACCAGTACTAGTCAATTGTGAAAACATTTAAGGGATACAAACACCCATATTAGACGGTATAACCCAAACACAAGGAAAACATTTTTGTGGCAGTGTAGAAGGGTTATGAAGCAACCCATAAGGTACCAATATCAAAACCCGGTTGAATCAAAAGTCTCCAATATAAAAAAGTGGTATCTATTATATGAAAGACTACTTCTTAATCTTGGCTGAGTATGGCTTTCTGGTTACTAGAATCATCTGAAATTCTGAAAGAACATTGTAGGCACTCTTGAAAATGAAAATGTTTCTACTAAAAGCAAATTTCATGACGGTATGCTCTGATAGGCGCTCTAAAATCTCAGGGTTCTTTTTTTATTTTTTTTAAGTTATCCTTGAGATGAACATGGAGACAAAAAGCAGTCTCAGAAATAAAGTTGATACTAGAGATTATCTTGTAACTTGTTAGTTTTTCTTTACTGTTCGTATTTTTTAAACTTTTTAAAAAAAAAAACATTAAATGAAGCACAAAGCCTGGCAAACAGCAAAAAAGGTGTTCATAGGTATATTGTTACAATATTGTCTACTCCAATTCTAGATCATGGAGTCCACCTTTTTGTCACTTGATGCCACTTGGGTATCTTGGAATTACAAACTCTCATGACCCCTCAACCAGTTTGCCTAAGAACAGCAGTTTGGAAGAGGCAGTTGCAAGTATTTATAGTATTTCAGGCTCCCATCCCTGCTTTTAACATTACAATATATTGGTGGGGACTTGCAGGCAAGAATTAAATGCAGACTGTATACGTAAACATATACTGTATCATCATTTAAAATACACATGGACCCAACCATATTTTGAACTAGTTCTTGGAACAAAACAGTTATCAGCTCTTATCTAAGGAAAATATTGCTTACCTCTCTGATACACAAAGAGCCTAAATTTAATTTTCACAAGAGCTGATAACTTCCTGTGTCAAAGGAGCAAGGGAAATCACCTTCTTAAGAGATGGGAAATAGATGCAGACATTTAACAGCCTTGGCCACTTAAGTAGTTTGGAACAAACTCAAAAAATACACATTGTTTGCCTCAGCTCTAGAGAAATAAATACTGGCTAAAGATTCTCATTTCAACATTTTGGAAGCTATTTCAGATTACGAAGATCATATAAAACCCTTTCTTTTCTCCATTAACTGCTGTTATAATCTGTAGGCCACTCCCTCTAATGTCTTGCCAGATGGAACTTAGAATTGTTCTTTCTAATTCACTTGAATGCCCCCTCCCATACACACAAGAGCCCAGAATGACTGATGTAATAACAGTGAAAACAGAAATACATGGAAAGAGGATGAATAGTATCTGTAATTTCTGTGGTCTTAGACCACCTACATGAAAAGAGACATCAGTTGGCATGCAACTAAAATTAACAATAGCAATAGCAATGGCACTTAGACTTATATACCACTCCATAGTGCTTTACAGCACTTTCTGAGCGGTTTACAGTGTCACCATATTGCCCGCAATAATCTGGATCCTCATTTTACTGACTTTGGAAGGATGGGAGACTGAGTCAACCTTGAGTCTTTTGGCTTGAACTCCTGGCTGTGGGCAGAGTTAGCCTGCAATACTGCACTTAATCACTGTACCCACCATGGCTCATACTCAATTGAATAGCACTTATTTCTAGGATCTAGTGCAACCCTATGAAGCAGACAAATTTCAAAATAACAATCAAGTCACCAAAGTCAGAATGTGGCCCGGGCTTAATACCAAATGTATAATGTATTGTGTGTGGTGTCTTCATAGCATAAAGAGAATATTTAACTTGCTTACCCCAGATTTATCAAATCTGCAGACACTTAATTGCACAACTACCTTCTAAAGAATTATTTCATAATTCTTAATAAAGAAAAATGAGATGACCTTTCTTATGCCATCAAGATTCACAGGAACTGCTATGTTAACTAGTTCTTCCAATAGGTTCAATCTTTCTGCATCTTCCTCCTGACTTTTCTAGATGTTTAACTCATGCTAATTTGCTTGTCATCTGCTGCCATCACTTTCCCTTAGCTTTTGAAGTAATACATAAACTATTGCATTCTGTTAAAACATTGATCTCCTTCTGGATATTCCTTCCTTTTTTAGTTTTATTTTTGCACACCCGATGTATATGTTAGATTGATGTCCTGCTTTTTCTCCAGGAGCTCAAGGCAGCTTACAATGGGGGTCTCCCTCTTTGTAACCCTGATAATTATCATGTGAGATGGGTTGGATTGAGTGGGACTGGGCTAAAATCATCCAGCAGATTTCTACGGCTGTGATATATCTGATGAGTTAGACCAGATTTGGGGAAGAGTAACTTAAGGTCAGATAAATAAAAGCTATCAGCCAAATTAGAAAGCTGCTATTGAAAGACTTGGTTATGTGTTAATATGCTAGATTTTAAAGACAGAAGACAGTTGAGGATGAAATTCAGGTTGTGACTTGCAGCAGGCGCACCAGGGGGGAAGAATAGAAAGATTAAAGTAGGAACTTTTGTCTGAAAGGTACAAACCAAATAGCACGTTTATGCTCTTTTTCAGATCCTGAATTGTTTTGTTGTTGCTGCTGTTGAAAAACATATTCCATGGAATGTATTAGTCTTGGTGATCAAGGTCCCAAAAGGTAAAATTCATAACCTGAATAAATTTTAGCGCTCGGAATCAGTAAATCAATATTTTCATATACCTAAGGAAGACTTGGGTCTCTGCAAGACATGTTGAGAGAAATGCTGCAATCAGTTTATTAGAGGATATGGCCTAACCCTTCCCTTCATTATTCTGCAAAGTAGGGCCCAGGCAATGACATGGGGGAAAGAGGGGGGAAAGAATGATGAAAACATCATTGGGACATTGGCTTCACCCATTTTGTACATGTGTCCTGTACGCAACGATAACAGGGATAGAGTTTACATTGCAAAAACACAATGCTTTTTGGTGGTTGTAGTCCTGGCCTCTGCCCAAATCTTATCCCATTAGCAATATCATATCTACTTTCTGTGAGATGGGACAAATTGACATTCAAGAATTAGGAAGAAGATCTATAATGAAAGAACAGGTTTGTGTGTGTGTGTGTGTGTGTGTGTGTGCATGAATATTCAAACAGACTTATTCTAAAAAGAATAAGGGGTGAGCAAGTGGGGACAAAGGCAACCAGATTCAACAATGATCCATCTCTGAAAAAATATTAGTATAAATGCTGTAACTCTGGAAAGAGTCTGTCTAGACCAGTGTTTCTCACCCTCAGCAACTTTAAAATGGGTTGAGAAATACTGGTCTAGACTAAACAACCCCATTTTTACTAATGTTACCTAAGAAACACTTATTACTAGAGAGCCACGACAAGATGATCCTAGCCTAAGCACCCAAAACTGAACATTCTGGTTAGGAATTCTCTAAGTTTAAGTTCACACAGCTGGAAGACACCCAAAACAGATGAAATTATAGATGTAAATATATGAGCGCTGTGTTTTGTTCCCAATGTAGTGTGTATTATGTTTTTCTACTGTTACTTTTGTACTAGTTTCTTTAACCTGATAGCTGCCCAGAATTATTCTGCAAGTGGGGAGCCATATAAATCGAATAAGTACCTGAAGACACCTTCATTCAGCCTCAAGCACAGAGCCAAGTTTTCAAGGCCTACGAAAGGCTAGCAGGGATCGGGGCAATCTAATCTCAGAGGGAATATGTTGCAAAGGGCAGATGCCATCACAGAAAAGGCTACCCTTCTGGACCTTGCTAGCCATCACTACCTATACTCAGAGCACACTCTTCCTAATAGCAAACCATTTCCATATTCCTGTCAAGAAACTGTCAGTCCCACTTAGCACATCCTCCTGGAATACTGACTGGGTTCACAAATCATGCAAAGCCACAGTGTAACTCACTTAATTTTATTGTAACTTGACAGATACATCCAGATTGATTGGTTTGCGAGGCAGAAATGTTTGTGCCTAAGCCATAGTAGAGTGAGAGAACTATGTGTGAATTAGGCTTAACAGACCATCATTAAATCATATTATAGTTTAATGCAATCACTCAACCAGTGTCCTTTTCCTGTTCCCAGACAAATTATAGGAAGCAGAAATATAGAGGCAATAGGCAGAATGCTAGGGAAACATATTACCTTTCAACTATGACTGGCAATTATTCTCACTATTGCATTCTTCTGTTGCAAATATCTCCCATTCTCAGATATCTCTTAAGTTATCTGACTCCATTCTAGTAAAATCAGAAAAGTCCTATCATGAATTGCAGACATTCATTTGGAATCCAGCCACACTGTATTTGCCTCGAGTGATCTTAAAAGCTGCTTCTACTCCATTTAATGTACAAAATGGCAAAGATGTATAGATCTACCCAACTTGGTTGACATAAAACTAATATAGCATTGGGATTAAAGTGCTCAATTAAAACTAAGAAGACCCAGATTCAACACACTGGGTGAATTCAGGCCAGTTGCTGTTATGGGAATAATTAAGGGAGGAAATGGTTTGTATACTGCCTTGAGCTTCTGGAAGAAAGGCAAGATATGTATCTGGCAAATTAAAGGAATAATGAAGGCCTTCCTTAAAGAATAAAGGTAAAAAATGAAAATTGAGGAAGATGTGATCTTCCAAAATGTTTTGATTTCAACTCCCATCAATCTGCCTCTCCCCAACATGGTATTTGCAGCCCGACATCTGGAGAAGTCCCACCCTCCCCTTTGATGTGCTGTGCAAATGCCAAGAATTATTACCAAATTTAGGACACATGCACAATAATGTCAGGAATAAAAAATATATCCTTTGTCCTTGGACTTGGCAGAATTATTTAAAGATTGCATGGCAGCACCAGATATTTTTCTCTCAGAAATATAATCAATATTTTACATGCACAAGAGACACACGATTGGTTTTATTTGCTTTTTTTATTACGCTAACAAAATGGAATAATCTTTAATGAAACATAGGCCTATCCAATCTCACTAACATGTCATTAATATTCATCTTATAAAGATGATCTCAGCAGTGATTAAAGGATATTTGACGCACATTTATCACTTGTCATTTCCTCCCCAATTTTACAGTTCCCCAAAGATCATTTGGTGTAACGGTATCCTCTACACATATGAATAATGATAACCTATCATGATCTATCAGCATTATATACACTTGCCACACAAAATCTGAACTGGACATCTCTAAAAATAGATGGGGGAAACTATTTATCCACCAACCTCCCCCCACAATTAAAATGTTCAAAATTTATTCTGATGTTAATACAGATATATATTTCAGTTTGCCTTGTTATGTTATTTATTTCTCTTTATATAGCTGCTACAGTTAATCCTCGACTTACAACAACAATTGAGCCCACAATTTCTGTTGCTAAGAGAGACATTTGTTAAGTGAATTTTGTCCCATTTTACAACCTTTCTTGCCTTGGTTGTTAAGTGCAGTTTTTAAGTTAGTAACACAGTTGTTAGACAAATCTGATTTTCCCGTTGACTTTGCTTATCATAAGGTTGCAAAAGGTGATCCCATGACCCTAGAACACTGCAACCATCATAAACATGAGCAGTTGCCAAGCATCCAAATTTTGATCACATGACCATGGGGATACTGCAATGGTCATAAGTGTGAAAAACGGTTATAAGTCATTTTTTTTCAATGCCGCTGTAGCTCTGAACAGTCACTAAATAAACTGTTGTAAGTCGAGGATTACCTGTACTTTGCACACAACTCAGGGTGGCAAACATCATATAATAATAATAAAGTTGGAAGGGATCTTGGAGGTCATCTAGTCCAACCCCCTGCTCAGGCAGGAAACCCTATACCATTTCAGACAAATGGCTGTCCAGTCTCTTCTTAAAAACTTCCAGTGTTGGAGCATTCACCGCTTCTGGAGGCAGGTTGTTCCACTGGTTAATTGTTCTAACTGTCAGGAAGTTTCTCCTTAGTTCTAGTTGCTTCTCCTGATTAGTTTCCATCCGTTGCTTCTTGTCCTGCCTTCAGGCGCCTTGGAAAATAGCTTCACTCCCTCTTCTTTGTGGCAGCCCCTGAGATATTGGAACACTGCTATCATGTCCCCCCTCGTCCTTCTCTTCATTAAACTAGACATACCCAATTCCAGCAACCGTTCCTTATATGCTTTAGCCTCCAGTCCCCTAATCATCTTTCTTGCTCTTCTCTGTACTCTTTCTAGAGTCTCAACGTCTTTTTTACATCGTGGTGACCAAAACTGATGCAGTATTCCAAGTGTGGCCTTATCATTAATAATATCCATGCAAACAACACAGCCAACAAATAATACAAACAAAGCATGAAAACATAAAGACATAAAGGCCCAGGAAAAATTCACCTATAGGATCATGCCATCCCCTAACCCCGTGCCTGGGGAAAGAATCAGGTCTTAATGCTTTATGAAAGGCTAGCAAGGTCAGGGCCATTCTATCTCAGGTCCTCCATTCTGGGGGATAAGTGACAGAGAAGGCAGATCTCTTGGGTCCCACCAGATGACATTGCCTGCCCAGTTGAACTTGGACTATGCCCTTTCATTCAGATAGTATTGGACAAAAATAACTGAAGGTAGACAGTTCTACAAGTAACCCAACTGTACAGGATGAAGAACTTTGTAGGAGAGAAGCAGTAGTTTGAACTGTACCTGGAAGTTTACTAGTAACTAACGCAGTTTGTAAAATAGAGATATTACATGGGCATATTGAAGTATGGCCATAACTATCTGTTCCCACTGCGTTCTGAATCATCTGTAGCTTCCAACTGATCAAGAGCAGCCCCATGAAGACCATATTGCAGTAATCCAATCAAGAAACAAGCAAGAGACTGTAATCAGGGCTTCCCAATCTAGAAATGGTCACTGTTAGTGCACAAGCTGGAGCATCCTCCAAGCCACAGCTCTTGAATCTTCAAGAATCTATGGCCTCAAATTATTCCCCATATTTATTTGGAGCAGTGGGACTCTTTTTAGAACCAAACATGAAAAGCCTCCAGATCCAATTGGTCCCAAGATCCACAGCCACTCAGTCTTAGGAGGGCTGAGTCTGAGCCTGTATCCCCCTCATCCCTCCAGATACTGAGGCAGAACTTGGAAGCAGCCGTTGAAAGGCCAGGGTTAAAGCTGCAACAGGAATGCATTTTTGTTCCTGCTTTGTAAGCAGAGAGGGAGGCCAATAGTTTGAAAATCCTGCCTTAAGGGAAGTCATCATGAAAGAACTGCTCCCCTGAATCTTTTCCAGCTAGCAGGTGTGGGAAGCTAAAAGGTGTGGGATGGCTGCGGGGTGGTAGAAACAAGACTCAAAAATACCCAAAAGAGAAATTTGAAAGAACGCATCAGACACAAGGTACAAAAACAGAAGCTTATTTCAAAGGAGAAGAAACAATTGTGGAAATCCCAAGGCAAATTTGGCAGACTCAAGCTTTATTTTAGATATAAACAAATGGACTGATTCCAAATCTGAGCCTTGAGACACCTGTATTCATTTGCTAGTGTAATTTTCTTAATTGAATAGTGTGCTGCTTTGCCGATTAGGATAAAGAAATTCATCCACACCATGAGCAACATTACAAGTTTTTACTTGAACAAACCTTTTGCAGGAATGAGTCAAAGAAGCTATTATTAAAGAAATCCAGAAAAAGTATAAGAACTGACGTGATAGTATTTAATGGGCTGCCACACAGAAAATGGAGTAATTTTATTTTCTGCTTTTCCAGATCAGATTGTCTGTGATCACAAGTGGTTCAGCAGCAGGACGTTGTCTCTCTGAATCAAGTGGAATCTACATCTTTACAACTGCCAGCAGAGCTAAGATGGTTATCAGTACCAGGAGATTAACTATAGTATAGTGACAGGTGTTAGATTAAGTCAACTTTCCAGTCACTTTCATTTTTGGGCTTCGAATAGTGTTAGCCATTTGATGAGAACACCAGTAGGACAGTCTCGAAATTCCAAATGTATGAGTGGCTCAAGCATTGGGTTAAGCTGTTAGTTGAGCTGGGAGACTGGTCTGGAGTTGGGGGGAAGAGGGGTTTATTTAATGTCTATTTTTATTTATTGTTGTGAGCTGCCTAGAATCATGATATGAACTAGGCAGCCGTAATAGAAAGACAGAAGGATAGAAAGAAAGCTAGAAAGCTAGAAAGAGCTAGCTTATCTCTGCTAAATCAGAAATCAATGTACACACTGCTGATGTTAAATCTATATTTCATAAGTATACATGTTCACTTTTTAGCACTTCAGTTTAATTAACCATAATAAAAATGCATATATTTTTTAATTCTGCAATTTTCAAAAGGACAAGAGAAGACAATGAGAAAGATAATCAAGCAGCAGGTAACAGATGCATTTTCAATTTTACCCAAACCATGCCTATAATACTATGAATATGAAACAATATGGTTTACAGAAGTAAATTTAGCCACACTATAAGGCACTCAGAAGCTAATAACAAATAGGCCATACAGGATTCCTTATCAAGATGCCTACAATCAAACAATTAGTACACCATCTCTGAGAAAGTGTCACTAGAGCTAATTAGCACCAGTCCTAGCTAATTACTACATTGTCCCAAAAGGGAATTCACCAAAATAGAAATTCTGCATTTTAGTAGTCACAAAGCAGCAGAGTTGATTTTGCAGAATGCTAAAATGGGACAGTTCAAATATCAGAGAATGTTGCTTAGGACTCAAAACATAACATAAAGCAGGGGGGGGAAACACATATGATCCACAAAACATGGTGGCTAAGATTGCAGAGCTAGCAACCTGAGCCACCAGATCCTCTGTGGCTTCCTGAACACCTTTCTGCAATTACCAGAAACTCAGCAAACCACAAATGTCTAAAATTAGGGGTGTAGCTCCCCTCCTGTTGAAATAAATAACACACCAAACTAGCAGCAAATACTCTAATGTAAGCATAACATACTTTTTATCCTTACCCACATAAACATGGTAAGACACTCACCCCTTATATAAAGTGTAATGCAAAGGAGGAAAGGATTCATGCATGCACCAAGATTTTTAAAAAGTCATCAAATGAAGCTTTTTCTCAAATCTAAATCTGCCAACATTCCCTCTTTGGTCCTCCATTTTATTTTGTCACTGAAAAGGAATAATTTATATTAGTGGAACAGACTAAGCGTGATGTTCCTCCTGATCAATTATAGACTTCCCACTAGGTGACTCCATAAAGCTAAACTAACCAGATCTTTTACTTGGCCCAGCAGATTTTGTTCATTTCTTAACTAGCATATATGTCAGAATAGACAGCGGTTATCGTCCATGTTAACAGAATAACAGGGTTGGAAGGGACCTTGGAGGTCTTCTAGTCCAACCTCCTGCTCAGGCAGGAAGCCCTATACCATTTCAGACAAATAGTTATCCAACCTCTTCTTAAAAACCTCCAGTGTTGGAGCACCCACAACTTCTGGAGGCAAGTTGTTCCACTGATTAATTGTTCCCACTGTCAGGAAATTTCTCCTTAGTTCCAGGTTGCTTCTCTCCTTGATTAATTTCCATCCATTGCTTGTCATCCTGCCTCCTCTTCTTTGTGGCAACCCCTGAGATATTGGAACACTGCTATCATGTCACCCTTAGTCCTTCTTTTCATTAAACTAGACATAACCAATGTCATGTTAAATTACCCTAGAATGTAAATTATCCTAGGTTTGTCTTATCCACTTATATTTTAAAGGTGGAAACTCCTGTAATAGGAAGCAGCAGTATGTGATCCATATACATCAGAAGGCATTGCAACATCGTACTATTGAATAGGGGATCCCACTCTCTTGTTCGCTCAACATGAAACATATTGTTTCAGGGTCAAAAAGATATTGCATTAATTCTTAACAAGACAGGGAAACAGTGAGTGCATTAAAAGTCTGTGGCATCCAAATGATACTGCTAACATTCAAAGGATTTCTTTAATCTGTCTGTCTAACTGGAGATACTTATAGAGCAAGCATGAGATGGATGTGTGAGGGAGATAAACTAGGCCAGAAATTCAAAATATTTTGCTGAACACACTAACACATTCATGATGTTTCAATCAAAATCATGTATGGTAGATCCACTATTTAAAGTATAGATCTCCAAAATACCACACGGGTGGAGTGGGCTTGTACAGTATACGTTTTGCAAACAGAAAACACATACAGTCCCTAGTTTGGTTAAAGATTCAGGAAACAGGTGGTGA
Source organism: Azemiops feae (assembly GCA_023970755.1). Classification (NCBI taxonomy): domain Eukaryota; kingdom Metazoa; phylum Chordata; class Lepidosauria; order Squamata; family Viperidae; genus Azemiops; species Azemiops feae. The sequence continues at coordinate 774,775 of JALGBA010000019.1, forward strand.
GGAAGTTGATAGCTTCAGATCTTGGAGAATCTGTTCTAGTTAGAATAGCACAAAGTTTGGTAAATAAACAGGCCAATTCATTATATGTCCTGCTGCAAAAGTTCCCAAGACACCATCAAGAAGAGACATGAAATTAGCATTTTTATTCCCAGTATATGAAAGAGTTCTCTAAGTACATTTTAACATATGGACAGTGACTCCAGTTTCAGGTCTCTCTTTAAATGTATGAGATTTTCATTTGAATATAGATGCAGAAAAGTTTTGCTGAAAATCCACTGGACGTATTATAGAAGTAAGAAACTGATCATTCTTCCATCAATGTACCCATTAAATCTAGGAAAGCATTCATATAGAACAGTGTTTCTTAATTTTTTTTTTCTTTCAGGACCCCTTCCCACTTTTAAAATTATAGAGTATCCCCAAAGAGCTTTTTTGTATGGGCTATATTTACCAAAAGTTATCATATCAAAAATTAAAATTGCCACATCTGCTGAAGCTATCACATATCATGATTGTTTGATCCATGGTGGAGAAGAGCCATGGTGGCGGAGTGGTTAGAATGCAGTATTGCAGATCCTGACCAGCTCAAAGTTGACTCAGCCTTCCATTCTTCTGAGGTCAGTAAGATTGTTGAGGGCAATATGCTGACTCTGTAAAACTGTTTAGAGAGGGCTGTAAAACACTGTAAGTGGTATATAAATCTAAGTGCTATTGCTATTGCTATTGAGGTGGTTTTAATATTCTATTATTTTTCAACGTAGGCTGAATTCTGATTTTGAGGATCCCTGAGAGGCTGTTGAGGGACTTGTTGCTGTCTTGATTATTACAATCCAGATATAATAAGCCTATAACACTTGAAAAATGAAAAACATTCTGCTTAACTTCCATTCAAATCAAGTTTCTGCACTGCATTGCTCAAATAATATATCTGCATATGCAAATATCCTCTTCAACCGCCCATGTTATACTTATCTACCCCTTATTTTTTCTAACCTGGCCTTTATCAATCTAGTATGTCCAGACTTATTGTTGTTTAATAGAAGATTAATAAAGGTTGGCTCTTATCATTCCACTCTACAAAGGTACAGACATAGAGAAAATGGGGTCATCAATCAGATGCAGACAAAAAGGAGTCTTAGCCAATCATGAAAATACCAGTGAGAGAAGGAGGAAATACAGCTTAGGATAGATAAGGAAAGAGTAAGAAAGAATTTAAATGAATGCAGATCACTGGGGCCAGATTACATTCTAGAATACTGAAGACATGAGTGGAGATGATAGCAGAACCACTTTTAATAAACTTTGAGAATTCCTTGACGACTAGCATGTCCTAAAAAATTTGGAGAGAGCCAATGTCATTCCATCTTAAAAAGGTAGGGTGGGGGGGAAATAAGGATCTGCAAAACTACAGGTCTATCAGCTTGACATAATATAGTGAGCAATGTCTTTGAATAGATTATTAAGGATCATGTTTGTGAGCACTTGGACAAACATGCTACAGATCATGTGAAGTATTAATACCACTTTACAATGCCTTGGTAAGGCCACACTTGAATACTGCATCCAGTTTTGGTCACCACAATGTAAAAAAGACGTTGAGACTCTAGAAAGAGTACAGAGAAGAGCAACAAAGATGATTAGGGGACTGGAGGCTAAAGCATATAAGGAACGGCTGCTGGAATTGGGTATGTCTAGTTTAATGAAGAGAAGGACGAGGGGGGACATGATAGCAGTGTTCCAATACCTCAGGGGCTGCCACAAAGAAGAGGGAGTCAAGCTATTTTCCAAAGCGCCTGAAGGCAGGACAAGAAGCAACGGATGGAAACTAATCAAGGAGAGAAGCAACCTAGAACTAAGGAGAAACTTCCCGACAATTAGAACAATTAACCAGTGGAACAACCTGCCTCCAGAAGCGGTGAATGCTCCAACACTGGAAGTTTTTAAGAAGAGACTGGACAGCCATTTGTCCGAAATGTTATAAGGTTTCCTGCCTGAGCAGGGGGTTGGACTAGATGATCTCCAAGGTCCCTTCAACTTTATTATTATTGTTGTTGTTGTTGTTGTTGTTGTTGTATTGCAAACAAACGGGGCAGATAAATCTGATCTCCTTAAAACAGTTACTAGCTTAACAGATTGAGAAATGCCAAGATGTTGTGTACCTGGATCTCAGCAAAGCTTTCAACAAGCCCTCTTGATATAGTATTCTCCTTAATAAAATAGTAAAATATTGCCAGATTATGCTACTTTAAGATGGACTCATAACTGGCAGAGTGCTTTTAATAGCTCCATAGGGAAGTATCAAGTGAAGAGCCACACAATTCTGGGCTCCGGGTTATTCAAAAATTCTGTCAGTGACTTGAACAAGGAATTAAGAAGATACTACAGTTGGCAGATGATACTGCTCGTCAGCAGCCAGAATCATCTGGCTATTGCTGGAAAGAAAATACTGTATGATAAGCAGTAGAAAAGGCAATTCTTATGTTCAGTTAAGGATTAATGTGTTATGAAAATTTATAAATGCACATGTAAATTAAGAGAAAAAAATATTTCATATATAGTATTTGAGTCCAAGTAGGAATGTGTAAAAAGCAAGGTCTATGCAGCAAACATACACAGCTTGGAAGTACTATTAGATTATATGAAAGTTCTAGCCGCACAAATTAAATGCAGAGACAGATTAAAAGGAGCCCTCTCATTTCCTCTACCCAACCATTCAGTCAATACAGATAATGCTATGACAAAAAAGGATACCATTGAGTAATTGTATAACAATAAAAACAAACCATCATCACTCACCACAATTTGATAATTTCATATATTCAGATTAGCTGACAATAGGTGCAATTAGATTCATGTTAAATTGCTATGAGCAACTGCCCAAATGGCAAGGCAAGTATACTCTGATGTTTCCGTACATATTTCTTTTTAGGATTTAAAAACAAAATACTAAAAAATGCCATGTGGAATGAATGTATGAATCTAATCTGAAGGGAAAACTATGTTTCTGAAAATCCTGTTAGCTGATATGATGTGATGTTTGTGAATAAGAATTTACTCTATTTATTTTGTTGGTATGTTATTGTGCCAGGGCAATAATGCAAATACACACACACACACACACACACATTTGAAATCAAACATTGGCAGAGAAATATTACTGATTTCTTTAGTAGAGACTATTCAACAGAATCTGGATATAAATGTACTTTTGGTTCTTTTGGACTTCTCTGGAACATTCAATGCCATCAAAAATAATATCCTTCAGGACCGCCTGTGAAGGGTAGGAATGGGAGGCACCAATTTATGATGGGTCAGCTCTACCTGCAAGGGGCAATTTCAACTTGTAGTCATGGGAGATGGTTGCTCCAGTGTAGGATATCACAAAGATCAGCCCTCTCTCCCATGTTATGTAACATCTATATGAAGCTGCAGGGTTGAAATGTCATTAGCATGGTCATGACACTCAATTAAGATCAACCCAGACAAGAGATGCTGCAGATGCTTTGAATCAATGACTATGAGGATTTTATATACCAAACTTCCTATGATTCTTCAAATACTGTGGAACTACAACTTGAATCACTCCTTTCAACTCATCATGTGGTCAGAGATATTGATTACATTACTAAGATTCAGTAAGAGCTGAAGAGATACAAGTGTTCCATTCCTAGTATATGGCATGCAGTGCTATATCTTTGGTAGCTACAAACCATCCAAGTTCTGTCAAAAGCAAGACAGAGTCACAGAATTCTGCAATAATGATTACCTAGAAATGTGTGTCCTGGACAGAAATACACTAGAAGAATTAATAAAAAAAAATCATGTTAATTATACTAAAATAAGAACAACCATTAAAAATTGTGTGCATACCATCAAAATTATTTTTGCATTCATTCTTTTATTTGTATAGTATTTTTCTTGCCTTTTCCCTTACCTGTTCTTTTCTAAGAGTAATGTAAAGCCTTCAAAACTAAATCTGAGGTTAAGCAAAGGCTGCAACTGGCAGCTTTATTTAGCCTTGAGGTAATTCTGGTAACCAACGAGTTCTTGTGTTGCAAGGGAACAACCTTTCATTTTTTTCAACAGAGCCTCTAATTGTGTCCTACATTCATTCCAACCTTGTCATTTCATGTAATTTTAGCATTTTGGCCAGCTTTCAATGCCACTCTTTGTAAAAGACATGATCTAGGATTGAAATTTAAGCACAAAGGACCTGATCTAACCATTAAACGCTGGGTTCAGTTAAAGAGATCTGATATTTCCAAAATGAACAGCCTAATGTGACAGGCTTTTCCATTTCTGCTTGTTCCTCTCATTGGCTGACAGCACTAGAGAGACTGGAAGGGCCAGTGAGAGTATTCAGTTTTCTTCCTATTGGGCTACCAAATCATCTAGCACTTGCCAGCTTAAGAAGCTACAGACTGTTCTTGACTTCATTTCTGACTTATTTCTCAGGCGTGATTTCAGACAATGTGCTATTCAAACCATAGATTAGATTCCCAATCTAAGAATGGATGCAATTGATACATAAAGGTTTTTTATGCTTGTTTGGTACTTTTGAATCAGTCTTTAACTCCTGGCAACTACATGGACTAGTCCAGAGGTCTTCAAACTTGGCAACTTTAAGACTTGTGGACTTCAACTCCCAGAATTCCTCAGCCGGCCAGAGCTGACTGAGGAATTCTGGGAGTTGAAGTCCACAAGTCTTAAAGTTGACAAGTTTGAAGACCACTGGACTAGTCCTTGCAATTTTCTCGGCAAGATTTCTGAAATGGTTTGCCATTGCCTCCTTCCTAGGGCTGAGAAATACTGAGTAGTCCACGGTCAACCAGCTATCTTTTTGTCTAAGGTGGGAGTAGAACTCATGGTCTCCCAGTTTCTAGCCTAATGCCTTCACCATTGCACTAAGTTGGCTCTCACATACAAAGATAGGGTTGTGCAAAAATCTTAAGGCCACCCATCTTCAAGACCCTGTGAAAATCTACCACTTTTCGTAGTGTTTCATTGTGTTCATTCCTTCATGCAAGCCAGTACACCTATTTATACTTCTATAAATTATATATTCATTTATCTGTACATTATTTAAGGCTGCAAATATTGAATTTTATTAGACAGTGTTTACTTATAGGGAGACCTGGTAGTAACTCTCAGGTCTAAGGAAAGAATTCATCAAATTCTATGGATAGATCTGGACAGTACCATAATTTCCAATTGTACAGAACATCTGCAGATGTTTTCTAAATAATATTTCTTCTAGAACTTTAGTAATATGGATTCTTGAGGGAAATGTTATTAGCCATATATTGTTATGGCTATGGGACAATGCCAAAGATGCTGCGGATGATCAAAACCACTAGAAAATACTTGCTACCAATATACTCTGTGCAGGACCTAATGATGATGATGATGATATATCATTATATGAAAAATAAGAGTAAAGGACCCTGTTTTCAGAGAAAGCTAGCATGATTTGCTTTTTGTTACTTAAGCTCTGCTTGCTCAGTCCAAATTCATCTAATAGACCAGGGCTTTTCAACCTGTGGTACGCGTACCACTTGTGGTACATTAATGAGTGGCAGGTGGTACGCAGCCCTGCCTAGCCAAGTGTAGTGGGGAAGGGAAAGAGCCAGCACAGGCAAGGACTTACAGTGAGAGAGTCCTCTGGAGCTGCAGATTTTACTTATGAATGGAGCCATTTGGGGAGGCTGCCTTAGCCTGCAGCCAGTACTTACATTTTTTTTCTTCTTTAAGTGCCAGCTGGGCTCCTTACTTTCCTTTCTAGCCAGTAGCTAATTCTTAAAGGGGAAGTGCCTTTTTAAGCTAGTTCACTCAGCAGCTTGTCTTTTCTGTCTCTGGAGGCTTTTCCTTGTTTGATCAATATATGGAAGAGGGAAAATATGGGGGGGGGTTCAAATTCTTCCTTCAGAAGGAGATGGGAATGAGAAAAGGGAGGCAGGGAAGGGAGGGAGGGAAGGAAGTCCCGCCTTAGCACTTGGCCACCAGCAGCTCTGCCATTGACTTTGCTTGTCAAAAGGTTGCAGAAGGGGATCACATGACCCTGGGACACTGTGACCATCATAAATATGAATCAGTTGCCAAGCATCCAAATATAAATCACATGACCCTGTTGCTGCAATGGTCATAAGTGTGAAAAATGGTCATAAGTCATTTCAGTGCAATTGCAACTTTGAACAGGTTTTGTTTTTGTCACCAAGTTTTTGACACCTTGCTAGGTGGTACTCAAATATTGCCATATCCTAAAAGTGGTACAATCGGTAAAAAGGTTGAAAAGCCCTGTAATAGACCACTAGATTTTTTTTTCTGACATGAATCTACCTCACTTAATTGTGCTAACTTACTTGGATCTCATAAAGTCATTCAGGAATATAGCAAGTACCCCATCAACATCACTTAGAATAATCAGTATGAGATTTAGCTATCTAGCAAGAAACTGGCTGCTAAGGGATGACTTTAAAAAGGAATAGTTTGTCCTGCAGAAGGAGATAAATGGAACCATCCTAATACAGATCACTTACCTATGGGATTAATTTTAAGTAAGATCCTGGACAGAGAGAAGTTACCTATATCCAAACAGATTGCTTTACTACTTTTCTCAAGAACACTTATGGAACACATGGATCCCCAAACAAAGAATAAAATAGCAGAGCTGGTTGGCAGCCACTGGCAGTTTCCAAGTACTGACAAGTTACTGGGCAGGTTATGTCACAGTTTACAAGCACTGATTCATCACTGCTAATTAGCATTTAGTGAGCGCCAGCTATAAACCAGATTCTGTAGTAGAGAACCCAGAAGTGACAAAGTCCCTGCCCAAAAGCATTACAAACTGAAGATGACAGGGACTAATGTGTTGAAAGAGATTTGGGGGGAAAAAGAACAAGAGTGGGAAGATTAATTGGAAACAGAAAGCATAAAATACACCAGGCCATGTTGATTCGGGAAAATTGTCTGTTTCACAACCATTTTCTTTTTGTATTTTAACCAAAACAAAACCATGGCCTTTTATTTTGTACTGCAGGCAGCAGTATGGGCATCAACAGTTTGGGGCTTGTCACTGAAATGAAATGAGTGACTGAAGTACTTTTTCTGATGGAGGAGACCGTTACCCTTACAAGCATATCCTATATTAATATGCCACCTGGGTTTCTTCGTGCAATTATGTGGTTGGCTGTTTTGCTGTAGGCAAAAGGGCTTTTCGGGCTAACTCCTGTGTAAGGTGACCAACAATCCCACGATTATTCTGATAAGCAGCCAAGTACAGAAATACCAGGGTAGATTCTCCGATTTTAAAAAAAAATACATTGTTTGAATAAGTTCCAACCAGGCGTAGCTTTGTTTTTTCTAAAGTGTTTTTACATTTCTGCTGCAATAGTAGCAGTTCTTACAGCCCAGACCAGCTGCCTAACACTCTTCCAAACCTCCGCGGGGCAGGCTCAAGTCACCCACCGAAATGATTGGGGCGCTGTGGTCCGGAAGCCTAGACCCCCCCCTGCTGGTTGAGAAATCGACTGCAACCGGCCGCAGACTCGTTTGGACAAGCCCAGGAAACTCCCCCACCCCCTCAGCCTCTCTTACCAACAAACTCCTCGCTTCATCTAAAAGGCAGCCAGGCGAAATGCCAACCGCCCCCGAAGCGCAAAAAAAAAACTCTTAAAACTCTTAAATCAGGAGGCTGGCTGTGGATTGGGAAGGTAGGTAGGGATTCCCCTTCAAAACTTCAGATCGAAACTACTCCGGTTTGCAATGTGGCTGGCATTTTGTCTTCAGCTATGCACCTAAGAGTGTTAAGGGGGGGGGGTCCGTTTCCTTTGCAACAGAGCCACCCAAATCGTTTCCCCCACCCCCTCTTCCTTCTGCCTCCGAGAGGCTGCTGCTCCTGACTCACCCCAAAGTGCTGATGAAGCCATTGACCGACCCTTCGGCGTACAAGGAGACGATGTCCCCAATGTGCAGAAAGCTGGACATTTCATTCATGATCCCGGCGGCTTGTCCCGACGCTTTTTCTCCTTGCTTTTCCTTCACTTCCCACTGAAGTGCTTCACCATGTGCCCGGCGGGGCACCAGGAACTACTAATCCACAGGCTCCCTCCACTCGAGGCATTGGCAAGATCTCTCCCGCCAGTTTACACGTGGTTGCGCTTAGCCAGGTCGCGCTTACGCTCGCTCAACAGGAGCGAAGAGACGGGATTGGAATAGAGCGAGCGCTGGGCACTTGGGGAGAGGGAGGGAGGGGGGAGCTGACGGATGGACCAGAGATTTGCATGAGTTCCCCCTGACACTCTCGTGCGTACAGCTTTCTACCTGCAGCCAATAGAAACCAATCAGGAAGTCCGGATGAAATATTCAATGCAAATTGGGATGGCAAAGAACGCCGATGGAAGCCACACCCCTGCTAGCCCCGCCTCCTGCCCACGGTAGAAACTTTTCCAGCCTCGAAAAGAGCCCGGAGGAAAGCTTAAGAGGGCGAGAGTGTTTCTCTCTTGAGGCGGGAACGAGAAAAGGGATTAATTAATTCTGTCGTTCTTCTCCTTCCCTGCCTTCGCCCAAACCATTGGTAAAGTCCCAAACTAAATATATGTTCCCGGAACTGCACACGATTACGCAGGCAAAGCAACGGCGCTAGTTTTTCCCGCACCGAGCAGAAAACACGCGCTCCTTTGGCTTCTCCTCTTGCTTGGGCCAATATTTGATCTGTATGCCTGGATTTCTTTTGCTCCGCCATCTGCCTTCTGCTCAGCATCCCGACTGAAACGCTTTCATTCGCGCAGCGCGCACGACACCAGTTATTTCTGCCCAGCTTTTATTCAGAGGGAGGACAGGGGGGAAAGACGCACTTGTCTTTTGATCAATGCCTTTCACGTGGCGTAGAAATCGGAAGAGCGCTGAACTTTTATTTTTTTGCACCTTCCCCCCCCCTTTTTTTTTTTTTTTGTCTAGCCTCCCTTAGTGGGTGTTGCAGCGCCTGCCTTCCTGTGGAGGCAGGCACTGCAACTCGCCCTCCGGCGACTCAGTTAAGGCGGAAAGACACGCACGAGTTGCTGTAGCTGACTCTCCCTTTTGCTTCGCTAGGAAATTAGCAGCAATGAAGTTTTTTTAAAGGGACTGGAACTCTGTTTATATACACAATTCAAGCCAGAACGGCACAGTGTTTTTTCGGATTGTCCGAGGGGGAAAGAAAGAAAATCCAAATAAATAAATAAATAAATAAAATCCCAGGCATTCTTCTATTGGACGACCCGGATGAAAACTTATTGCAATATCTCAGCTATATCAAAGAAGAGTTTCACTCGGGGTGGCAGCTGAAGAAAGGGAAATACCCATATCAGGAACCAGGAAAAAAAAGGTCTGAAAACACAACTGCCGTCATCGCAATCCCCTGTACATCAATGATACATCTGCAATTGGAATAACGAATGAACTTCTGGTTCATTTGAAAAGTATACAGTAGAAATGGAAGAAAGTGCATCAGAGAGCAGGCGAATTGATCAGAGCACTTACTAGAAAAAGGTAGAATTTTGAAAATCTTTAGCATGGAAAAACTGTAATTGAGGCAGGGTGTGATCAAAGTGCATAAATCCTGCATGGCATAAACTTAAAAGTGAACAGGAAAGTTTTCTTCCTGTGTCAGAATATTGCGGCCTCTGGTCTGCCAATGAAGCTGATTCGAAGCAGATTTAGAGCAGGGCGAAAGATTGCAGTTTTTCACTCAGCACTTCCCTGATTAAAAAGATTGGATAAATTCATGAAAGAATCTCTTAGCGACTATTGGTTTTGAAGATTCAAGGCTACCTCCTTATTTCAGGCAGAATGCTGGGAATAAGAACAGAAGAAGAGGATGTTTCCATCTCCTGCTCATGAGCACCAAGCACGGAGAAAATGCTGGATAAAGAAGGGCTGTTGCCTGATCCAGCCAGATTTTGCTTATATTCTGATTAAAAACAAGCAAGAATAGGAATTGTTACCTAACAGGGATGTTAAGATTGCTTTTTACTGATAAGACTGTTGTGTGTTAATAAGCAATAACTTGACCTGTTCAGCTTTTTTTGAAGATAGGAAAGTGCGGTGATGAGAAGTAGATATGCAGTGATGAGGGGAATGTCACTTTCTGAGAGTTTTGGTCTGCATTGCAGCCAGGAAAGGAACTACAACTTTATTATCCAAAGCAACTATGTTTTCTTGCACTAATTTGTTTCCAAAGTGAAACAGGCTTTCTTCAAAACAGTTCCCTAACTTTATGCTTTAATGCCATGGAGCATGTTTTTAATTTCTGTCTTCTGTAGTGTCTGCAGGGTGTAGTTAGAAAAGAAAAGCAAGATGGTGGCTATGATGGTGCCATTGAAGCTCCACGTTGTTGTTTTTTAAATGAGGTTTGCACATAAAAAGCAGATGGGAGATTCAGTAGCACTGCCCTAGTAATCATCTTGACTTTTTTTAATCATTTCCTGCAGACACCTCTATATCTCCTACATGCATGAAGGAATTTTAAGCCTAGCAGAATATTAGAATGATAAATGTATGTGGGATCTGGACAGGTGAATTTACTACATCTTTTCCTCCCCTTTCCCCAGGACGTATAGCATAACATTCATATAACTCTAAAGGCATATCTCCAAGGCTCAGGTAAAATATTGGCTTCCTAACTTCTGGGCTAAAAAATAAACCATCATAACTGTTCCCAGTGCTTTTTTTGTAAAAAAAAAAAAAGGTGCCGGAACTCACACATGTCATACAACCCACTTTGCCTACCCTACAAGGTTCCATCCAAAAAAGGTGCCGGAACTCCGTTCTGAGCGTTCTATGAGAAAAAAAGCCCTGAGTGTTCCTCTTCATACTGACCTTCCCAGTTGTTTGCTACTTAATGGAAATGTCTTCAATCTGCTTCTACAAAAAATGCTAAGGCAACCGATAATGGATTCCTCTCGCTTCATTTCTCTCCCTTCCCACCAAATTTCAATATTTAGTGTGAAAATATCCATTAATAAAGGTATTATAAGAGGTATGGAAATGGGATTTAGGAAGGAAGTGATTTTTGTCAAATGTCTAGACCAGTAGGTTTAGTCCTTTGTTGAAACTTACTCCTACCTTGGCATGTTCTGTGCCAGTACTTTTCAAAAGAAACATGGCTAAGAAGCAGAACAGTAGAATCCAGTTCTGCCTGCTTCATCCTGTAGCCCCTCCAACTTGTCAGTTAGTTGTTAGCCAGTTTTATTTTAAAGAAGCACCCAGCCATCTCCCAACCCTGTCTACCATCTGGTAAGTATGGCTGAGGGTTGGCTCATGTATTTTGAGAGATAACTGGAAATGGATCCCCCAAATATTAGATGCAAGATGAGAATGCCCTTAAAGTCTTCCACTCATGATGCTTCCTGCCAAACTCTTTACAATGCAACTGCTCTGGCTTATCTACTGAAATTGGCATTGCCAAAATTGACTATGCTCTTCCCCCTTCCCAACACTTGCCCAGGTCCCTCTGCTTGTTTTCTTTTCCCCTTTCCCTGCTTTTGTCCAGAGGGAGAATTCTTCCTCTCTAAATAAATGAAAGTGTTAGATAAAGAGAGCATATGATAGTCTCAAAGGTGCTTTTTTTTTCTTCAAAAGGCAACTGAACTGTTTTTTTTCCCCAAGTGGCCTCAGCAGCTCTCAGAGAGTGCGAACGACCAGATGACTGCAAAGAAATACAATCCTTCCATCCCCCTCCACCATCCAGCCTCAACTGCCAGTACCTATCCTTCCATCCCTTCACCATCAGAACTGATAAAGCTTCTTGGATGAGAAGCAAAACATCATCTTCCTCAAGGAAAAAATCAGTCCAGTTGCCTTTTGAAGAAAAAAAAAGCATCTTTGAGAAAACTATGACCTGGATGACTGGGAATTCCCAAAGAGCACGTGGAAAGGAAGAGGAAAAAGTAAAGGTGTTAAAAAAATTAATTTAGAGGTCGTGAGTTCTGCATCATTAGTCCAACACTGGAGTCTTGTATTTTCCAAGTGTAGCCTCCCATGTCTTCCTATCACTTCTTTCATCTCCTTTCCGCACACGTGCAAACACACACACACAAAGGAAAAGAGAGCAGCTGTAATGTTGTCTGAATAGTAACCATATATAGGTAATCCTCGACTTACGGCCACAATTGAGCCCAAAATTTCTGTTGCTAAGTGAGACATTTGTTAAGTGAGTTTTGCCCCATTTTATGACTTTTCTTGCCACAGTTGTCAAGTGAATCACTGCAGTTATTAAATTAGTAACATGGTTCTTAAGTGAATCTGGTTTCCCCATTGACTACGCTTGTCAGAAGGTTGACCCCAGGATGCTACAACAGTCATAAATGTAAGTCGGTTGGCAAGCATCCAAATATAAATCACATGACCATGGGAGTGCTGCAGTGGTCATAAGTGTGAAAAATGGTCATAAGTCACTTTTTTCAGTGCCGTTGTAACTTCAAACGGTCATTAAATGAACTGTTGTAAGTTGAAGACTACCTATATTGCTGGATTATAAACGTTCAGAATAAACAATCACATTTACCCTAGACTTTTGTTCTTTCTAACTCCTTGTCCCACTATCAGCTTAAATCCTCTCCACCCATTCCTGAGAAATACAAACAATGCTGGCATAATATTTCCTGCATCTGTGATCAGGGCAACACAGCGTGAATGGAATGGACCCCACTATAGGACCCTGAGGAGCTTCTTCGGACTGGTTTGACTGCTCCTCCACCTGTAGCCCTTTTGGTCTTCTCACAGCTGAAAATAGCATAAAATAAAGAAATGGGGGGAAAGACCGGGCAGAAATAGCCCCAGGGAGGAGAAAAGCAAACCGTGCCATTATTGTAGGTCATGAAGCAAATGAGAATTGAAATTAAATAGCTTGTTTCTGAGGAGGAGGTGAAGTGATTGAAACTGACAAATACAAGGGGGGGGGGACTAAGGAAAGAACTGTAAATTTCCATTTCACAACATTATTTTTGGAACATTGAGAGGAATTTGGTGCACCAATGCTAAACCAGAAGAGTACAGCATGCCCTTTTTTTCCAAATAAATTATTAAACATCAGGAAATGTCCAATTACTATAAAAGCCTAATAGTAGTAATACAGCTCTTCTTCCCCAAATAAAATAATGGAGATCTGTTCTTCTCCACCTTGCTGGAAGCCTAGAGAGAAATTAGAATTAAAAAATGGGGAGAAGGAGAGTTAGTTGGTATGAACAAAGTGACTATCAGGGAGGATAACGCTGGAAAAGAAATAACTACAGCAGTAATAGTTGGCTAGAGACCCAATAGGAAAGAACATGCCTGCACCTCCCAGGAGTTCTAAAATATCCCTTTAATCACACCCACAACAGATTATCTGTCCTCATGTCCAAACTAATGAGAAACAAAGCATTACAGGTTTTACACATCTTGAAGCTATGTGGACTTCATTGGAAGAATGCTGCTTTTATATCTGCCAAATCCTATGCCAGTGATGGCGAACCTTTTAGAGACCAAGTGCCCAAAAACTGGCCCCGCCCCCGCTCCACCCCACCCCGCCTGCCCGCAGGGCCACTCACCGCCTCCAGGGCCCGCCTCAGATCTCCAGGCAGCCCAGCAGCACCATGGCCACACCCTCTGCCTGCAGCATCAATTGTGAACGATGGGGCGTGAGGGCAGAGTCTTGACTACACTGCCTGGCTGCCATGTCCTTGGCTGCGCTGCTCCACGTGGGCCATGCTCGGGGCCGACTCTCCTCCAGGAGGCTGCTGGTGAGGAGGGGGTCGCCGGGGGAGGCAAGTCTGGGGCAACGGCACGTTGCTTCTGGCACCCGTGCCATAGGTTCGCCACCACTGTCCTATGCGTTATCTTTAAAAAAAATACACATAAACTACCATGCTCTAAACTAGAACAAACCATCAGTCTCAAGTTTAACTTCTGAGTTCTATATAGCATGGCTTTTCGACCGGTGGTACGCGTACCACTGGTGGTACTTTGGCACCTGGCAGGTGGTACGCGACCGTCCTAGAAAAGTGTAGCGAGGGAGCTGAAGCAGCGGCAATGAGCTGAAGCAGCGGCAGTGTGACACAAGCCTGAGGGAGAGTCAGCTGGAGCTGCAGGGCTCGGCAGAAGCCCCAGGATCGGCGCGCATAGCTATATGCTGATCGGCGCTTCTGGCGTACCCGGAAGAGAAGAGGAGGAGGGGAGAGAGAGGAGAGAATATAAAAGGAGGAGGTTTTGGTGGGAGAGGAAGAGAAAAAAAAGATGCAACCTTGGGAAGAGGAGTTAGCTAGACCGAAGAGAAAAGGAGGAGGGGGGGAGAGAGAAGAGAGGATATAAAAGGAGGAAGAGGAGAGAGGAGATGATATAAAAGGAGGAAGGGGAGAAATTTGTTAAGTGAGTTTTGCCCCATTTTACAATTTTTCTTGCCACATTTGTTAAGTGAATCACTGCAGTTGTTAAATTAGTAACATGGTTGTTAAGTGAATCTGATTTCCCCATTGACTTTGCTTGTCAGAAGGTTGCAAAAGGGGATCACATGACCCTGGGACAATGTGGCCATCATAAATATGAATCAGTTGCCAAGCAGCTGAATGTAAATCACATGACCCTGGGGATGCTGCAATGGTCATAAGTGTGAAAAATGGTCATAAGTCACTTTTTTCAGTGCCGTTGTAACTTCGAACAGTCACTAAGCGAACTGTCGTAAGTCAAGGACTACCTCTACTTTCTCACTTTTTTCTTTTTCTTTTTTTTTCTGGTCATCAAGTTTTTGATACCTTGCTAGGCGACTGGTGGTACTCAAATATTGCCATAACCTAGAAGTGGTACAATCTGTGAAAAGGTTGAAAAGCCCTTCTATATAGAACCTAAAAGCATTTTTAGAAAGTGAAGAGGGAAACAGCTGTAGCCAAATGCTTTGGATTGTATCCTCCTGGATACTATTTTTGAGTAGCTATACTGCCATAGCAATCCTTTAGTGGTAGTGCCCATGAAGCACTTCCCTGGAGAAGCCTGGCAACTTCCATAACAGATAGGATCCTCCTCTGATCTACATTTTTATATGCTGGTTTTTCCATTTACCTTGTCACTGCTGTAATAACAAACATATTTAAAAATAGATTCCATTCTTTTCGAGAACAAAGAAACTGATGTTGGACATCATAATTATTCGCTGTTCTATTTTTTCTCCCTTCCTAGATATGGCAGACCTGGGAAATCATGTGAGGCTGTTTCTCTAGGGAAACTGAAAATTCAGGTCTGTCAAGAAAGATTGCTGGTGGTTTTTTTTTTAGATCAAGGCAAATTTAGAAACATTTATCCCAGAAAATAGTCAGAATTAAGGTAGGCTTTAGTTGCACTGCTGTTCTTGAAAGTGGATCTCACTTTTATGAATTATACTGAACATTTCAACAGTCGTACAGAACAGTACATATAATCCCTGTTACATTTTATGCTACTCTTAAGGAGCTGAGGCCACCAAGCATGACTTCCTTCACATGTACCCCATCTTTTTTTTTATTGTTACAACCCTCAGTCAAGGTCACAGAGGCTACCTCATGACCAAGTAGGATGTGAGCTTCCCTTGTAGAATCCTAAACTTCAATAACAGCAGTCATTCCCTGAAAATGCCTTTGGAACTTTACTTTCTTGTTTAATTAATTTTAAATAATAGAACGTTTGACCATTGAATCCATTCTTCTGTGCTGTCCAAAAATTCAAATTAAACCATCCCCAACAGATGGTCATCCAGCCTTTGTAGAACATATCCAAGCAGAGGGAACTCACCCCGTTTAATTAATTAGTTCCAAGGTCAACCTGCTCTTATTATTATAAAAATCAATCAAAATCTGTCTTCCTGTAATGTGATGTTTTTCTCTATCCTGCATTCTGTGATGATAAGGTGCTTTCTTCTATGAGACCTATTTCAGATTCTTGATTACTATTATGTTCATTGGCTTCTCTTGTTCTCCACTGAGATTCCACTAAAGCAATTCATGCACAAATCAAGCATTGTGTTTCTCACCTTATCCTGTTTGATTAGATTACATAAAAATAGTACAGCTGCAAGGCTCTTGTCCTGTTCTGGGATTGTCTTGCGTTTCCCATCATCTGGAAGGAATCTCAGGATTTTCACCTCCTACCCCCACAAAGAACTTGCAGGAACACTATAAGCCAATCAGTGCTTGCTTGCTTTCTGACGAATAAGAAAAACAATTCATTTTCCTGCCCTCTGACTTGCCATTGGTCCTTCTGTAACAAAAATCCTATTGCTCTCCACCAAACAAAAATAATAATAATATAATAACTAGTGGCCTTCTCATCTGGTTTTGTAATATCATGTATTGGTATGATAGTTTGTAAAATAATTTTGAAAAATTAATATGAAGGAAAGCTATTTGAGGGATATTTTATAATTTATGATGATTAATGTACACTCATGTATTATGATTAGGGCACAATTTTAAGGTTTTAAGGTTTTAAGCCGCCTGGGAAAGCCAAGGGAAATCATCAAAACAATTAAAAAACGAAAGTTAGAATATTTCGGACATGTGATGCAACACCCAGAAAAATACAGCATACTCCATTTAATCCTCCAAGGAAAGATTGAAGGCAAACAAGGTCCAGGCAGAAGAAGAACATCATGGCTTCAAAATCTAAGGGACTGGTTTGGACAAAACTCAGCAGCACTTTTTCGTGCGGCTGCTGATAAAAACAGGATTGCCAACATGATCGCCAACGTCCGATAACGGATATGGCAGAAGAAGAAGACCAGAAACAATCAGTTTCAAGTTCATCCTCAGCCATAGAAACTCATTAAATTTCATTGGCCTACTGTAGCTCTCTGGAGAAGGCTGCAGTGCTGGGAAAGATGGAAAGAAAGAGAAGGAGATGACCAGCAATAAGGTGGATGGACTCAGGTACAGGGGTGAGGGTGCACCATTGGAAGATCTGAAACACTAAGTTAGGGACATATTGTCATGGACAAAATGTATGTGGTTGCCAAGATTTGACCCTGGCTTGATGGCACATAATCAACCAACCAACCAACTAGAGTACTTTGTAGATGCAGCCATGAAATTCTAGTTGAAAGGTCATGGCTGAGATTAAAGAAGCTTCTTGATTTGGAGAGATAAAAATTAACACAAAGGTCTTCTAGTGTATGGCTAAACAGCAATAGCTGTCTCAGTCCAAGTATTAAATTTGAATAGAAAACTGGGAAAAACGATTGCAACAGACTGAGATAGCTATTTGACTAGAACCTGACACCTTAGCTAGTTTCAGAGTTTGTTGATTCACATCATAATATTAAATTAGTACCTGTTGTTTCTGTAAAAAAAAGTTCAAAGGTATTTTCCCACCTCTTACTGCCTTTCGTCATTTATTCTAACTTTGCAATGAATTTGGAAATCTGCCCATATCTGTATGCATGTAACCTGACCCAAGTCATTGTTTACCAAGAGCTCTGTGCAGAATACAATACAAATTTGTGTATGCAGTTCTAAATATGAAGCACATGTTTTGTTTGCTATATATCCCCATCATCTCTGATGTAGTCATTGAATATTTCAATAAATAAAAGATCCATCTCTCAAAGATTTCATGCTTTGTGGCACCATAGTTTAATAACATACAGATAGTCCTCAACTTACGACCACAATTGAGCCCAAAATGTCTGTTGCTAAGTGAGACATTTGTTAAATGAGTTTTGCCCCATTTTATGACCTTTCTTGCTACAGATGTTAAGTGAATCACTGCAGGTAGTAAGATAATTGTTAAATGAATCTAGCTTCCCCATTGACTTTGCTTGTCAGAAGATCGCAAAAGATGATCACATGACTTTGGGACATTGCAACCATCATAAATATGAGCCAGTTGCCAAGCATCCAAATTTTGATCACGTGATGCTGCAATGGTCGTAAATGTGGAAAATAGTCATAAGTCACTTTTTTCAGTGCCATTATAACTTTGAATGGTCACTAAACAAACTGTTGTAAGTTGAGGTCTACCTGTATTTATGAGAAAAAATATCTGCTCTTGGGGGGAGTATGGAGAAGCTCATTAAGAATCAAAACCAAAGAATTTGTTTGCAGACCCAAACTTTACAAAGGAGAATGTAGGGATCACTGAGGAAAAAGATGCTGATGACAGACAAGGAAAATTCACATGTTGATTATGTGTCAATTGCATCGTAGCAAAAATGGATAGATTTTTCTCCATGATCACATGTTGATTACATGTATTTATCATTTTGAAAGACATCTGAACCAGGTTGATCAAAAAGCTGAACTGTCAGACCCAAAAGTAATGCACTCTGTGATATTTTCAGCCCTATAATTCAAAGAGAAAAAAAGAGAGGATCTATAAATGTATTTCCTTCCTCAGTCCATGTAAACTACAGAATACACTACATTAAAACAGGAGTGTCTCAGGAAAGGGAGTAGCTTCAAAAGCATCTCAGAGTGACTCAGGGTGGTTATGGCAGTAGAGTCATTGGTCTCCAAGACACTGTCTCTTTTGTTGGCTCTGCCACATTCTTTTTCCATGTGCAATCCCCTCACAAGGAAGCTTTTGAAGATGTGAATCCTCAGAGGACTGGCCTTTCCCCTGGCTGCAAAGTCCACCACTTTGTGCAAACAGCCTTTCCTGAATAACTTAGATTGTGCCACTCAGTTGCATTTAACTGGGTATACTTTCAAGATTACACAGCTCACTCTACTAGACTTAGGCACAACTATCTTAGCTCTAGTGTAAGTCACATAGGAAAGAATGATGCCCACTTTGGCTGGCATATGCGACCACATTAAAGAGCTGGGTACTAGTAAAAATTGGGCTAGATTGGAAACAACTAATGTAAAATATGGGAGGAGAAAAGAATTAAAATAAAAACTCAGTTTAGTGTGTTAATTGCAGGGGGAATAACATGGTGTAAATTATTCTACACCAGCTACTTGAGTGGAATTCATCTACCCTTTTTTAAAGTCACTATTGTCACAACATTGGAGGACATGTTTGAAAAAGGCAAGAAGAGAGGGCAAGAAAACATAAATGAGACTATGTGTCTTGAAAGACATGCTCTGTAAAAAGGAAGCCACCTTTTTGAAGAAAATATTACTATTAATATCTAATTTCCCCAACTCCAGTGGCTTCTTAAGGACCTTGAGTGGAAACATGTGGTCCTGGTTGTGGGGGGTGGTACCTTTGAATCAGTGTTGACTCCTGGTAACCACCTGGACTAGTCCCTGCAGGGTTTTGGTAAGTTTTTCAGAAGTGATTTGCCATTGCTTCTTTCTTGGGACTGAGAGAGAGTGACTGGCCCAAGGTCATAAAACTGGCTTCATCCCTAAGGCAGGATTGGAACTCACAGTCTTCTGGTTTCTAGCCCAGTAACTTAACCACTATGCCAAACTGATTCTCACTAGTCCTGGGGTTACATTACTCCAAATCCAGGTTTTGGTGGTACAGCTGCTGATAGTCAACATGATCTATGAAGTTGAAAATCTGTAGCATGCATTCTAAAATAAGATGACTACAAAGAAAGAAGATAACTCCAACTCCATCCTTTCTTCCAGAAAATCCCCCCAAAATGGACACATCACAGCCCAACTCCCTGCCTAGTTTGCACTATTGTCTTCCCACTGTGACCATCACGTTCTCAAATCATCCAAAGTTTGCCCATCATAGTTTAGACCAAACATCTACTATAAACTGGACCAAAGATAGTTGCAATGTTGTGGATTCTTTCCTTTTCTTTATATCACCCTGAAATGGGAGAAGACTTTAAAAGATCTGAACCCTGTTTGTTGCTCATAGTAAATATGTAGCTGAATTACCATCCCAGCTTTTTCTTCCCAACCACCATGTCCTTTTGAAACTCATGTATGATTTTGTTAAACTTTAGTGAGACAAAATATAATAACTTTCACTGAATGAAATATCAGGGCACTAATCTGCATGTAACAATTAACAATGCCTTTTTGCATTACATATCATCTGGTATTGAACTAATCAATGCCAAAAAACATTTGGAGATAAAACAGCCAACAATGTGAAAGTGAAAACAACTCTGTATTTAAAGGAACAGACGAAACACTGAGCTCTTTGTCTTCCTAGCCAAATCTGAGAGAGAAAGAATTCTCTAGGGAGGAAAAAATATATAAAAAAGGGAATTCTTGGCTTCTGGGGAAAAATTTCTCCCACTCCAATGAATTCAGCATTTACTCCAAAGTACAATATAGTCTAAGAAAGATGGGCCTTCTATAGAATTCTTCATGCTATATTTACCCTCCCCCTAGAGAAGATGTTTAGGGTAATAAAATGTAACCTAAAAAAGAGAGAGAAAGAAACAAAACAAAGAGATTCATCAATAGTTCTTTATCTTACTGTATTTGTACTTGTAGAGACTTCCTCTCTACAAAAGAGACATCTCAGCAAAAAGTGCTGCGCGCAGGAAAAGACACAAAGGAGCTTTGGATTTTATCCCTAGTCCCCTTGACCTTCCAGCTCAACTTTGAAGCACCCCATTGCCTTCCAAATACAACAGAAAACAGAAGTCTGCATGTGTTGCTTCAATCAAGAAAGAAACGGAAGGGAGGAGAAATTCTAAGTAAAAATGTTTTTTATGACTCAGCTTAATGACCCTGATAATCTTAAAAAAAAAACTAACAAACCTCAGCTCAGGTTGCAACAGACAGTGCATAGCAAAAATGCCCAGGAAGATGAGGTGATGAGAAAAGCCCTACAGTTAAATCTGTAGTCTTGCTGCCCCTGCAATGCCAGGATTGGTAGCTGTTTCTTCACGTTCTGACGACATGCTGAAGAAGAAGATCAGCAAAACTGAGGACTCAAGCAATTATGTTCCATATGATGCCCTGGCACACATGATCGGGACAGCACCTTTTAGCAGTGAATCAAAACATAGGCATTTGAGGCAGGATTGGGTTCAGCAATGGGGACAGCAAACATTATACTGGTTTAGTTTTCTGCTACTGTGTGAAAAGGCCCCAATTTGCTTATGTAGAACAGGACTTCATTTTCAACAATCTTATTTTTCCACTACACTCAAGCAAATCATTGGGAAATCCAAGCAAAGCATTATGAAATTATAATTGGTTCCTTAGACTTTGTAGAGAACAGTGGATTTATAGGACCATACTAAAATGCAAACATATGCCTGTAATTTCTCAATGGCCATGGTGGGGATTTGTGATGTAAAGGGACATATAGGCACTTATCAAGCATAGGATCAATAATGAAAGTTTAAAATGCCCTTTGGTGGTAATAAGCTCATGTTCATGTTTAGCAATTATCTGCAGCATGCCATCAAAAACGTCAAGATGGTCGCCATAGTTTTGTGATTGAAGCTCTGCCTTTTATATATGCAACACACATATAGCAATAGCAATAGCACTTAGAGTTATATACTGCTTTTACAGAGCTTTACAGCCTTCTCTAAGTGGTTTACAGAGTCAGCATATTACCCCCAACAATCTGGGGCCTCATTTTACTGACCTCAGAAGGATGGAAGGCTGAGTCAACCTTGAGCTGGTCAGAATCGAACTGCTGGCAGTGGGAATGCTGAGTTAGCCTGCAGTGTTAGCCTGCAACACTACACCACCAAGGCTCAGCCATACCACATATAAACTTAAGTTGCATCATTGTAGCCCCATCATTATTTTATAAAATAAATTTATTAAAGTTTACTAATACAAAAATAAAAAAGCTACTGTAATACAGACTAAGACAAATATAAAAAATAAAGAAAATAAGAAAAGTGAAAAAAAGAAGAGAAAGAAAAGATATATATATTTAAGATGACTCCCTCCTCCCTCCAGACAAATATAAACAATTTAGCTAACTTTACACCACTTCTGGTACCTCAATTAAAAAAAAACTCTTCTTCCCATATCTCATCCCTTGCCAACAGTCACATTACAAAAACACATCATTCAGTCCTGATCAACCAAAGTCTATTGAGAGCTACTAGAAATATTAACACATATATTTTAAGCTTAATTTTAAAATTCAGTTTTATAATCTAAAGTAACATTTTCTCTAACACATAATGCAGAAGAAATCTCTCCTCCCTTATAAACAAATGTTTAAAGCCTCATCATACAATTCTGGTCAAAAATACATTCTAAAGCTTAGTCTTCATTCACATCAAGTATGTATGCTTCTTGCGTTATGCTTTTCAATGCTTGAGCTAATAATAAAGTTCAAAATTCCTTTATTTATTGGAGTGTTCATTGTCTCTGGTTCCAAAAGATCCAGTTGCCTGGGTACCAGATCATTGCCCTGATACTTGGCAAAACATACAGTACAATCAACAATAGATTATATACAATAACAGACAGAGGCAGCCACTGACTTTATGACAGGTTTTATTTTACTGCAACACAATTTGCCATTTGCTATGAATGACAGTTTTGTTAAAACCAATTGGCAAAATGTTTCCCAAGTGCGAAATTGTTAAGAAACTGTGTAGGCACATACAAAACAGCAAGTAACCTGGTCCACTGTAGGCACAGCGGTAGCACAGTACTGCAGGCTAATTCTGCTGACTGCCAGCAGTTCGATCCTGTCCAGCTCAAAGTTGATTCAGCCTTCCGTCCTTCCAAGGTCGGTAAAATGAGGACCCAGATTGTTGGGGGCAATATGCTGACTCTGTAAACTGTTTAGAGAGGACTGTAAAGCACTATGAAGCAGTATATAATTTTTAAGTGCTATTGCTATTGCTATACGAAACAGAAAGTGACCTGGTCCACTGCATTGGAAAAGAGAGTCTAAGTCCACCCCAAAAAAAGTTATATTAATTGAAAAAAACCCATGTTCATTTGGGCTTAGAGAAGACTCCCTCCAGAAAGGCAAAGACAGTTTCAGCTACAATGGTGTTATTTTGTGAGATTTAACCCTTAGAGCTCAGGAGACAGATTGGGTGCTAGCAGCAGGAGCAAAACAGTTTTTTATAGAGCACTATGCATGATACATGATAATGGCAGTGCCCCTATTTGGAAGCAAGTCTGGTACTGTGTATAGGTAGTCCTTGTTTAGCAACCACAATTGTGACCAGCAACTCGATTTATAAACAAAGTGGTCACTAAGTAAAACTGCAACTATGCTTTTTTAAATCTCACTTCAGCTTTCCTTTGCATTACAGTCCGGTGAAGGTTGTAATTGTGACAATTGGTCACAAAGTTACTTTTTTATCACTGTTGTAACTAAGAGCAGTCGCTAAACCAGACAGTTGCCAAATGAGAATTACCTGTAATGGCCACAGCAGCTGGCTGTAGAGCAACTTCATGATGTATTTTTGTGGCTCTTAATAAGGCAGCTGGTTGAGGCAATAAACTTCTTGCAAGGCCTTAATCAGGGGTGTCAAACTGCCAGTTGCATCATACAGAGGCCGCGCCCACCCCAGCTCTGGCAATGCAAAAAAAGTCATGCCACGTCACGACACATCACATGACGCGGCGAGTTTGATACCCATGCCTTAGATTGATTAGAGTGGCAGTTCCAGACAGGGAATCACAAAGGTAGGTAGTACAAGTTAGTTCAATTTGCCACATCTCTGTGTGGCTTATGTATTGTATGCAATGGATACACCAGCTTTGGAGCTAGATCACAATCCAAAACAGACTTCAGGTCACTGCCAACTTTTGGGAAGGGGAAAACAAGTCTTGCTTCCCTTCCTATGAAGCTAGAGATTAACCTTAAAGTGACCGCAGACTTAGAATATGTCCTTTCCATTATTCATTGGAATGCACAAGCTTTATATGACCGGGAAACCTTGTGGCTAGTATGCAGTGAGGAAGGAAGTGACAAGGGCATCAGGAATTCATATGCCTACTGTTAGAGAGAAGAGCAACTGACCCCATTGGCTCAATATTTCAACCTAAGGCAAAGAGGGCTTGTGGTGAGAGAATCAGGAGCAAAATCCAGAGAACCACCAGTCTGGAAGAGATTATCTGGAATGGCATTAAACTATAGAGAAGACCTAGTCTGCTTTAGCCTGACCTTCTTCTTTCTGAGCCATCTGAACAGTTGCAATAAAGCCAGTCTCTATTGGGGAAGGCTGTGTTTGTCATTCAGTTGCTAATCTTTAGGAAACAGGGCAGTTTCTGAGTAGGTTACTAGGTGAAAGGATGTGATGCAGGAACCTCCCATTCCAACCAGCTTTCCTGCCCCTGCCCTTTGCATTCGCTGGGATGCATTTATATTTGTACAAGTTCCTGACCATTCCACAGTGTTTAAGAATCTTTATGAGAAGTTGGCAGCCTAAGCTACTGCAATCTGATGGTCGTAAAGGCAATCTATTGTGTCAGAGATAACATAAAATGTGCATGCTATTACAAACATGGTATCCATGCAAGGGCACCTGCCTGCTGTTGATAGACACAAATAGGTTAGATAAATGATTGTGACCTTATTTGGATAGAAAAAAAGGGGAGAGAGTTAAAAACTGCAAAAACTAAAATCAGCCTAGAAACAATAACCATATAAAAAGCCCAAGAAAAGGTAGCATTGCAATCTATACAGTAAATCTAAATATTTAAAAAAAAACTGGGGGGGCTCAGACCCAGTTCCATAATTAAGCACTGGTATCTGCACAGACATATGTAGGGTGGGAGGGGGAAAGAAAAATGATGAAACAATGTTCATGCCCATTTTGTGGATGTGTTTTGATGCTCTACGTAGTTTAGAAAAGGACAGGTTTTGTGTGGCATCACCATGATATGAAACTATTGGGGTTTGTGAATGCCTTTGGGGCCCTGTGAAGTAAAAAGACAAAAGAAATCCTAGCTATGTATGTATGATATTAAGTAATGCTTTTGGAGAAATTACGTTATAACATTTTATTGAAGAAATAGCCAAATCTTGGAAATAGGAGGAGGATGAACAATCCAGTTTTAGAAGACTTATTATTCATCTTTATGTCATTTTATGGCATACTGGCTGGGGAATTCTGGGAGTTGAAGTCCACGTACCTTAAAGTTGTTGAGGTTGAGAAATGCTGAATTAGATTGAAATATGTATTGCAACTCTATTGATGAAGTATAATTCATAACTATCTATAGTTATCTGGAAATTTCTCTTTTGGAACATTGAAATATCATTATACATGGAACTGCCTTGAAAATAAACCCAAATTTATAATTATTCCAACATAAACAGCAAGATTGTTAACAGCAAGATTACAATGTTTTGCCATCTGCGAAGCAATTGAAATTTGAAGAGCTGTTACTAAGCTTTATATACTTACCCATATCATAAGATCATCTTCTGAAATACATCTGGGGGTACTTTTTTGAAATGAGTTTTGAAGTGTGGATTTTCTTGATTAGTACTCCATTTATTTGTTTATTAAGTTATTGTATATATAAGTTGATCTATGTTACTGTATTAATCTCTTGCCTTTCAATCTTGGTATACCAAAAAAAAGTTAAAACTGAACATTTTAAAATGACATAATAAGATGATTGTTAAAATGGGGGGGGGGACACTCTTTCCAGAATGGATCACCTAGTGAACCATTGTTAACAGCCTTTTTTGGTGCTAGATGCCTTTTATTTTTCCAATCAATTCAATTTTAATTTGAAAAGCATTTTTATAACCATATGACTGAGGTTATTCTGTAGGCTTTTGATTTTTTCCTGTTGTCCTTATTATATATTTATTTTTGTTTTAAGTGACTAGTACATTAATAAAATAATAATGAAGCCCAATGCTTTTTTTCTATTGTCAAGAGAAATAAATTAATTCAGAAATGAAGTCAGTGTATTCTGTTTTAAAAATACACTTTCTTTCCCCATTGGCATATCTCTGGATGTTTTGCAAGTACTTTTTCCTAGGTGAGGTGACAACGTTCCCTTGGGAAATTCGGGCTTTTAATATGAGAGTAAGAATGAGTGACGACTCAGTTATAGCAAAGAATAGTAGAACAATTAACAGCTGCTATTCCAGACCCTGGACAAACTGGCAGTGAGACAGAGATCTTGGCTTGATGGAAAAGGATCAAGGCCAGGTGAAGCTGGCAGGCATTAACCAGCACCTACCAGAAACCATAGCCTACTTCTTGGCATGGGGATGGAAAATTCAACCCTTTCTGGGTTAAACTGCGCCAGGCTTGAGAGTACCTAGTCAGACTCCTTAGGAACTCCATTGGCAGCAAGAATTATAGAAAGCATGCAGAGATAATTGCTTACATTTTACAAAAAGTGCACACAGAGACATAGTTTGCATAACCAGCTAAGGCAGGATTTTTTTAAGGATTGCATGCTGAATACGCCATAGAGATCTGGTTTATACGTAACAGCAAGCTACAGTGGCTGACTTCACCCACTGCAGTAAGCTCCAAACAATTACATTACAGTTTAGAATGATGTGTAAAGCTAATCTTTTTGTGCCTGTAGCTTCTTTGTAAGAAATATATTAACCGATTGTTGGAAAGTTCCCAGCTATTTAGAATGGCTAAATGCCACCAATATTAAGGGACTAATCAAACCTATTTCTGAAACAATTTAACTCTGTGTCTACCATGGATTAGTAAAGATAACCTCCTTCCAGAGCTCAATGCCATATTTGTTATTGTAGAACAGTGGCCCCCAACCTTTTGGGCACCAGGGACCGGTTCCATGGAGAGAAGTTTTTCCAGGGACTGGAGGGGGCGTGGTTTCGCATGCTGCCTGGATCCCGCGGATGGGGCTTCGCTTGTTTGCGCGGCCCGGTTTCTGGCATGCTGCAGCCCAATGCCAGTCCATGGACCGAGGGTTGGGGACCCTTGTTGTAGAAGATAAGATCTCATTTGATGTCAGTTCAGTCACAGCCCACTGTAATCAGTTTGATTGCTTCAGTTAATCTTTTTTAACTCTTGTTTAAAATGGCAATGAGTTTATTGTGCCAGTAGTCCAAATTTAAAAAAAGAAATATGGAAGCACCTTCAAAGAGCTCTGATTTCTGTTTCTATTTGAAGTATAGTTTTAGCAACCCTGGAAATATGGGATAAATCAAGCAAGCAAGCAAGCAAGCAAGCAAGCATCTCTTTTATTGCATCAACCTCTTTGCTCATGTTTTATTGCTGTACTCAGCAAATCCTGGTCTGTGTACTGCTAGGAGTCCTCATTACCCATTTTCAATCCCTTGGGTAGAAATGAAACTTTTCTCCAATTATTTTTTCTGTTTTTATTCCAATATAACAGTATGACAGTACCGATGCATGTTGTTTAACTCTTAACTCTTCCTGCAAACGCGAGTGGTTAAACACTAGAATGATTTTACTGATGGTGAGTCAATCAAAATTCTGATCAGTTTTATCCTTGTATCCAAATGGAATGGCCACGGTTGCCCATAAAGTAACAGATGCATGGAAATCGTTTTCATCTGCTGCAGTATGATAGATATTCTTATCCCAAACAATTTTTAAGAGGTAAACTATTTGGGACCTCCAGAATTGTTGGGAATTATAAAAGCACAACTATGTAAGAATGACATCCAGTTTTATTTCTTCCTTCCAAAGACTTCTATCCTCTGTTTCATTATAAACATGTTAAGCCAACTTTCTAAAATAATATGCACATAATTGCGATTGCAATTATCTCAGCATTCAGAATCCCTCTGCCCCCCTGCCGAGCATGCATGGTGTTTCTTATCTAAATGTTCAGAACACAAAAGAGTCAATGAAAATATATTTTAGTGTCAAAAGAAAACAAGTTTTCTACAAATCCTTCCAGAGCTAATTCCTGACAATTATTACCAGCCTAAGCAATAAATTGCAGAGTTAGTTTCTGTGTGGCTTCACCAACAACTGAAGGGGGGGGGGTAATGTTAGTAAGTTAAACAGTCTCTTTTAAAAAAAATAAATCTGGAAATGTTCAGATTGTAGCCATTAAATAGTTTCTCTTCTGCTGAAAAGCCAGAATATCTTGTTCTCCACCTAGATGGTAAAGTAGATACTGAAAAATAGGGGAAGCGTGAAGGTGTTCTGATCACTGATCACCTCAGCAGAAGAATATGAAATATTTCATTAATTTCTTGCAGCTATTGAAAATACTGAGATATATGCATATAAATATACATAAACATGCACATACATATATATGTGCAAGCACAGGAAAATTATATTTCCATTATAGAAGATTATATATCAAAATGTTTCCTTTGTCACATGTAAATGCATCTGAAATTAGATAAATGAGGGCAGAAAGTCCTTCCAGGACATAGTCCCACACTCAAAAAAATTGTATAAACAGAACTCTACATAGAGAGTGCTATTGTATAGAACAAGGAATGTTCTGTACTAGAATCCTTCTATGTGTATGATCATTTCTGTTCAATATATCAAACAATGCAACAAATTATGGACTTGTACATGAAGCCTGATTATAACTATGCGAAGGCTAAGGGTGGGGTCTAGAAAGGCCAATGGGTTTTTGATGATCTATCAAATGCAGTTGCAGGCTCCAATTGCTGCCGCATATATAGGTAGTCCTCGACTTACAACAGTTCATTTAGTGACCATTCAAAGTTACAACAGCACTGAAAAAAGTGACTTATGTCCAGTTTTTCACATTCCCTATTGTAGCATCCCCATCCGTGGTCATGTGATCAAAATTGAGACGTTTGGTAATTGACTCATATTTATGATGTTCCTCTTTTGCGAACTTCTGACAAGCAAAGTCAGTGGGGAAGCCAGATTCACTTAACAACAGTTTGACTAATTTAACAACTACAGTGATTCACTTAACAACTGTGGCAAGAAAAGTTGTAAAATGGGGCAAACTCAGTTAACAAATGTTTCACTTAGCAACAGAAATTTTGGGCTCAAATGTGGTCATAATTCAAGGACTACCTGTATCTAAGGTCTGCATTTGCATAAGATGCCACATTTGTTTAGTTTAGTGTCTTTTTTTCTTGCTTAGTGGATTGTGTGAACTCTGACCTTTGGGTTGGTTTATGGTCCAAAAAATTATTTGAGCCTGGACTCTGGGTTAATTCAGTAGCCAAATAAAACATGTTATATGAACAATGCTTGTTATTCGGCAGCACTTGGAAGCCTTGGGATTATCCAAAACAATCATTATTAAATCAGTTCAGGAGAAAAGGCCATTTTCTGCAGGCAAAATTACACTGGAAGGATGAATTGGAGCTTGTATTAATCCACCAATGGGCACACTGTAATTCCTGTGTAAATTAGATCCCCAGTATTGCAGTCTTCTGTGTTAGAGTCTCCAGAGGTTACCATATTTCACTTTTATCTCCCTCCAAGCTAAACAAGTCCAATTCCTTTAATATATGATTCTTGTAAGAATTATCTTCTATATGCCAATTACTGCCACCCTAAGCCTATTCCAGTTTCTGCTATGCCCGGAAGAAAATACAATTATTTCAAAGTGCAGAGTGAACTGGAACTATTATTTCCGGAGGTTTGCAAATGTTGATTCTCTTAATGCAGCCAGAAACCACATTAGCCTTTTTGCAGTAACAATAAAGAGTAACCATGTTGATTTTTTTTCTCTGTTGTAACTATTAGCTGGACAAGCGTCTCCAAAATGCAATATGTCTCACTATTAATAAGTGAGGAAACAGTGTTTCTACTGGCTCCCACAAGAAATCAATTTCCTTTCCTTCAGGCATAAAACATTGGAATTTGTGTTAAAAGCATTAAACTGGGGAAATGCTATTTCTTTATCACTTGGAATCATCACAGTATCTTTGCATTTTACTCTTTAACATTTCTAGACCAAAGGAGAGAGATTATACAGGTAATGAAGGTACCATCTCTCTTTATTGTTGCCTCAAATCTGCTTTACGTTTTATAGCATTTCAGCATGTAAGATACTAAAATATACAAACTGAAATAAAACCTATAAGGTGAAAGTAGCAAGTAATAGTTTCAGCAAGAGTTCTCTTATTTGACATTCATGTGCTGAGACATCATAATTGAAGACTGTTTTCCAAATTGTGTATAGCATTGTGCTAGACAATAACAGCAGCAATAATGTCTTGTATAAGAGACCTTCATTTATTTTCCTACAAAAAAGAACTTTCCATGTAAGAATAGAATAACACAAACCATCTATGAATAACCCCAAAACACAGAGAAGGGAGAGGTTATCTCTTTTCTTACATGCATAAAAGTTTTTCTTCTAAAGAGGGAAAATGAATTGTCTTTTTGAATATATTACACCTTCAGCATCAGACTACATTCCAGTTTTGTATTTTGATACAACTACCCCTTTTCTATCTCTTCTTAATAGATGCCATAGAACAGGTATAGGTTCTCCTGCTTGACCAGGGGGCTGGGCCAGAAGACTTCCACAATCCCTTTATTCTGTCAGATTTTGCTCTCCAACAATGGGAATCTTCTAGTTTTGAATCAAAAATAAAGTTATTATTTATGACATACCTAATGTATTAACCAAAGGAAACTTGTTCATGAAATCTTGATTATAATAAATTAGTTTTTGTTTTGAGCTTTTTGGGGGGAAGGGAGAAACTATGATTATGAACCCACCCAGCTTTTGTTTAATTCTTAGGACTATATCCTCTAGTAAATCAAACTAAGTGTGGTCTGATGTCTGACCTTACTATAAGAAACTATTATTAACAAAGCCCATTGTAGCCATAAACAGCACTAGACAATGTTACACCCTCACACCCACTGACTTACTCAGTTCTACTGAGCATTATAATTGCCATTGTAGCATTAGAGATTACAGCAAAGCCTTCCAAACTGTTCTCTGTGAGTTGATCAAGAAGTTCTCATGTAGTTATAAACCATGAACAAATACTCTCAACAGAAAAAAATGACCCTCTGTTTGCAGTCACAGTCTATAAAATTGGAAATATTATATTATTTTAAAAATCAAAAGACTTTTTAGCAAAACAAAATTGATTGAAGGTAATATAAAATTCCATTCACCACCTTTCACTTCAGTTGATACAAAAGACATACTTTTTAAGAAATACGATGCTATTCAATTATAGTCAGGTTGTAGTTTGGCTGGAATTACTTTAATCATCTTCATCATCATCATCACAGCACATGGACTCAATCTTTTCTCTGAGAGCTCAATGAAGGTCTCTCCTAGTTCTATCCTTACCACAATAGCTGTGAGCAAAATGGGCTGGAAGAATGTGACTAACCAATTGTCACTGGAATTTGATTGTGGCTGGCTAGTTGGTGAGTTGGAACTTGAATCTTGGATACTTTGGTCAAAGTCTAATATTAAAAAAAATCAACTTTCAAAACTATTTCTAAAGCAATATAAACTAAAGTATCAAATGGAAGTATGAAGTTTCTGAGTTGATTAAAGACCAAACATCATACTAGAAAAACTTCCCAGTTTACACAATTATGTATACAGGGAATATTTAACAGCAAATCTCTAAAATTATTGTGGAATTCAAATCTATACAGCTGACATTGCCTTAAGGTACTTAACTTCTTTTTTTACTTGTACAATTTATTTTCATATATAAAATATTAAAAAATGTTCTCTATAAAAGGAATCTTAGCTCTGGATATAGAATAATTACAGATTAAAGGGAAAGAGAGATTTCACTCTGTTAATAGATATCTTCCTAGAGCTCTTTTAAAAGAAGCAATCATCATTCTAGCAAGCTGCTATAAGAAACTGAACCTGTGAACACACCCTAGGCTGTCCACCTTGGGAATTCTGTCAAAACAAAGTGGCAGCCAATGTAGTTCATGCAGTATCAGTATTGTGCTGCAGTAATGGCACTCACCTATTGGTAGGTTGACAACTGTGTCTTACATACTATAATTTCCAAATCCATCTTCAGGGACAGCCCTTTGTAAAGTGAGGGGTGCTTGGTGCTCTCTGAGCTTGGTTGTTTTCTTGCAGACGTTTCATTACCCAAATTAAGTAACATCATCAGTGCTAGTAGGAAATGGATTTTGCTCTCAATTTACAGTATATTCTTTTCACTACACGTGGAAAGACCTAATCGACTGGGAAACCATGACCATCCTAGACCAATCCAAGTCCAAAAGTGCTAGAGAATTCCTAGAAGCCTGGAACTCTGACAAGTCAGCCATCAATAGACACACAGACATAAACAACATCTACATATTGTGCAAAAAAGACAACAAGATGAAAAAGAAATAAAAAGGCCAAAATACCTTCCCACCAGTAATGAACACCCAGATGAGCATAGATTAATACCAAGATTAATATCAGACCAACAGTCAAGAAGTGAATAATACCCCAAACAAGCCAACAGTAAACAGCCCAACCCAAAAAACCACCAAGACCATTTACACCAACACTGACTGGGCAAGCCACTAGAATATAAATTGAGAGCAAATAATCAGAAATGGCAAGGTAAACAGAAATCAGGATTAGTGGAGAGATAAAATGCTTCTTATTAGACAACTAGGAGTTACTAAGGAAATTAGAATTGAGGATTTTAGAAGGGAAGAAGTCTCTCCCAAAGATAATCAAGAATATGAAAATTACATAAATTAGGAATTATATTTCTTCGTAGCAATCTGGATGCAAACAGTTAATCCAAACACATTTCTCAGAGCTCTGATTAATAATATTT
This sequence comes from Azemiops feae, assembly GCA_023970755.1. Classification (NCBI taxonomy): domain Eukaryota; kingdom Metazoa; phylum Chordata; class Lepidosauria; order Squamata; family Viperidae; genus Azemiops; species Azemiops feae. The sequence goes on from JALGBA010000019.1 coordinate 807,331, forward strand.
TATTTGAATGGAGTTAATGATACAACCCAAAAATTCCAGCATATAGTCTGCTTTCAAATGAGAAACCTCAATATAAGTCAACTATTGGAGGGGGGGACAGTTTGGTACATTTTTATCATGCCTAAAGGAGGGGAGGGGAAGTTTGTCTTTTTCTGTGAGGGAAAGCAATCTGCATCTGTTGATTGTTTGGTAACTGTTGCTACCAAAGCAACAATGGCTAGGAATGGAAGACAGAAGCAAAAGAGCAACTAGCCTAGAAAGAAGTATCCTATCCTAACAGAATAAAAAAAACAAAGCTTTAAGTCAAGAAAGATCAAAAGGCTATTCACATGTGAGCAAGAAGTAAAAAAAAAAGTGAGAACGTGAGATTTTTCTCCTTCAGCACTTTGACTAGTGGGGATTCTATGCCCTACGGATAGCAGAAGGAGAGGGCAGCTGGCCATGCAAAGGATTCAGAAAATCGATTGATAGTTCAACTGAAATGGCAGAACAAGAGAGGCTGTCTAGTTTCTTCTTTGAGGAAATAGCACAGTGAATCAGCTGGAGACTGATCAAGGTCTAGAGAGGTAAAAGATGGAGAAGCAGCCCAGAAAGAGGAATCAAGCAGTAGGAAAATGGCTACTCAGAGACATTTGCAAATGTCCTGTTGCTGCAGTGAGGATGTTGTGATCTAAGGGAGACAATTACCTGAGGAATAAGACATCTGTTTATTGTCAGATTATCATTATTATATCATTATTGTCAAATGAATGTGATAAAAAAACACCTACTTGATTACTCATCTAATGGACAGCATAGTAAGATTTGGAGGAGATTGTGCACTACAGTATTTAAAATTGTGAGGTGCGGAAATGCCTTTGAAATTTACCTATGTTGAATATGTCAGATTAATAAAGTATCTTTTTGGAATGCTTTTCATTATTACAGCTGTTGCTAAAATTCAACACATAGTTGACCATACACTTCTTAAAACCAAAGGAAAATCCATGCAAATTCATTATTCTGCAAAAGGTGGGCTCATGTGCACGAACATTTCTTGCTGCTGAGAAGGAATCTAAGGCCACAGAAAATCTGAAGCGAGAGTTTATGTGACAGGCAACACTGAGAATGAAGGTGCTTCAAAACCATGGTGTTTGCAAAAGTAGGAGTGCTGACAGAGCAGCTGCCATCTGAATATAGACATACAGTATGTCTGCTTGGAAATACAAACCTTGAACTGATTGCTCTGTTATTTGCACTTTATTGCTTGAGTCTGTGATCACATATGCATTACAGTGGCTTCATTGACCTGACTTCTAAAGTATATCAGCATGTTCTTCTAAAGTTGTTTGGCTTCACATCTGTGATCTCTCTGGGCAGGCAGGAAAAAAGTCTGCCACTTCAGTTCATCTCACAATAGCAAGCAGCCATAAATATTATTTCCTCACAATGACTTAAAAAATTGCAGCTTTTCTATTATCACTATAATTCAACTAAAGTTAAACTATTCTTGAGCCACAGCTTATTGTGGATATGGTTATGTAAAGCAGTTAGGTTTTTATCCAGCGAAAACATGGATTACCACTTCAATTAAACCCGACCAATTAAACTCATATTTGTTCTTCAGATTTTTTAAAAAATATATTCTGTATTGTGTTTAAAAATAAATATTACTAATATCAATGTGTGGAGCAACAAGGATTATGATAAAAAGCAAGATTGAAAATGTTAGATTATGATTAAACTCTCCTAGAACAAAGGATGTGTCTAGTGAATAAAGAACTGAGTTCTCTGTCTGTAAAAGATTTAGCTTAGCAAAACTTCCATTTTGTGGGTTAATAGCTCCCAGCTATAAAACACATGCAGAAGGAATGTACACGCCATGCAAAAAGGGCCATGAAAATATGCAATTATGATATGATGTCCATAATCAATGTGAGAAGGCAGTTTGCTGTCCATTAATTCAGGAAGAAAGACAGAGGGACGCTGTGATTGCCTGAACAGATTTGGCTGGTTAGCATGGTGTACTTTAGGATTGTGTGGATTTATTACAGAGCAGAATGCCGTACTCTTAGAAAACTGACTTTGTGGTGAAGCATGCCTCTGCTTGCTCCTACATGACCACAAATTAGGACTTGCAGTATTCCTTTGCTTGGTGTAGACATGACATGGTAATACTGACTCAGTGAATAAGATTCACGCTTGAGAAATTATCAAGAAGTCAGCCACTTCACAAATTCCGTGATAAATATAGGAACCTCAAAAGCATTGTGTAATATGCCAAAAAAACAAACCCCGTTTTCCTTTTCTGTAGCTGGAATCACACATTTTAATATCCAGGTAGTAAGTTTTGCCACACTAAAACACACACAAGTTATGGCATCTGTGGAAAAAATTAAGACCAATGCTTGCCTTGGTAAATGTGTCTTTGATTCGCCTTCAGTTAGTTTATATAAAGAGAGAACATAAATGGCTATATTTTTTGTTGACAGAATATTCTCTGTGGCTGTGTATGGGTGCATATGCATATGCATATACATACACAAACACACCAAGATAAAATTGCTTATGAAATTTCAGAGGACAAATCTTCTAATGGTCATCAAATATGATAAAGCAAAGGAAAGTTCTCACATTAAAACATTAAGAGGAACAGAAATTATTAATTTTACAAAGAGCAGGTTTAAGATTGAGAAATGTAGACAATGACAAGATCCTGGCTAAAGACTTCTTTGTGTTTCACATGTCTATGGAAATTCTCAATCATCCATGTCATGGTTGTCCCAAAGGTGCTTTTTCCAAAAGGCAACTGGACTTTGGAGGGCAGGGTTGGGGGGGGGAGGGTTCCTTCAGAAATGTTTCATTTCACATCCAAAAAGCTTTTTCAGTTCTTTGTGTTTTCAGGTAAAATTCACTTCTGACAGGACAATACTGTATATATCTATTCAGAAGTGTGCCCCACTGAGGTTACAGGACTTAATTCCCATTTACTCATGTAAAAAAGCAGTCTTCGGGTGATCTTGACTCCAGATGAATTCTTGGACAGATCATGCCTGAATCTGAATCTGTAATTATCTAGTTACAATTCCCTGCATAATGTGTCATTAGTGAACATTTTTGAGAAGAAAACAGAAAAAGAAGAAATGCTGTAAGATGTTGGTTTTACCTTGGCATGCTCCATCAAGTCAAAGATCACTTCAGAAAATGCTTACACGTTCAAATCCAATACTTCCTAACCTCTATCATATTACATTTACAATCATAGAATCAGGAAATGCAAGCATTAGAAGGGACCTTGGATAGCATCTAGTTCTAGCCCAATCCCCTAACAAGTGTAAGAAACCAGTACTACAGTATCTATAACATATGACTATTCAGTTTCTGTTTAAACCTTCCAGCAAAGGAAAATCCATCATCTCCAAAGCTAGACTGTTCCATTGTTATACAGTTTGTATGGTTAGGAAATTTTTCCTGGTGTTCTGCTGAAATCTACTTGTTGGAATTTAAACCCATTGTTTTTTTCTCCTGTGTTTTGGAATAACACTGAAGAATTGTATTCCATGTTCTAAATGACAGCTTTAAATACTTTAAGTCTGTTCAAAATGCCATTGTTACTGTAGGTCCAAGAGTATTACTTGTCCAAGCTCAGACCACTCCATAAATTGTTGTATGGATCTGATTTGGATTCAGGTTCTTCTAAGACAGCAGCTATAGACTTCTGCACAAATCTAACAGACAAGTAATGTCTGAAAAGATATAATTCAGGAAATGGGCTATATCTAGTTAGTTCATGGGACTATTAGTGTAGGAAAGATTACTGAAATCTTACGTTTTGCCACACAGTTGCTTTCAGACATTTAAAATTTAAAATTATGAATAGAGCTACTTATCCTCCTAAAACATAATCAGTAGAACTTGCACAATAATAATTAACTTATATCCAGGAATCTCTAGGAGGGAGCATATGAGCTGAAAACTTGATCTTAACACAGAATGACAGGGTGTTTCCTTTCGTGAACTTTCAATATTCACCAGGGGCTTAAGCTGGTAGAACAGTTATGGCCCAAGTTTCACAACTAGTGATTAAAAAGCCAGAGATCCAGGTAGAAAAAAGTTGAAAGATTCATTTTGTGACCTAAGACTGCTGTGCGACTGAAAAGAGAGTATCAAAGAATCTGAAATTTGAAGAATAAAAAAACTTTCTGCATATAAACCTTGACAGCAGCTATTTGTAATATATAATATTGAAAAGGGCTGTCTGCTCTCAATAGTCCCAAATGCCTGATCAAAGTTATTAATACTAATAGAAAAAATAAATTCTTCCCTGTACATTTTAATATATATTTGTGGAATATTTAAAACCTGATGTCAAAATTTTCTACCTTCCAATGTTATTCCAATATATTATTTCAATTTTGTTTTCAATTATTTATTTCAATATTGTTTTCTAATAACTATTACTGATACTGAAAAAGACCTTGAAGCACTTCATACGGGAAAGAACCAACAAGAAACTGTACAATGCTTAGAGTTGTAGACTTGTTCAGTGTTTGAAATTTACTTTTAAAAATAAAGATTATAATGAAAATTTTAAAGTTGAAATTCAAAAATTGAAATAGTATGTACATGGTTTTTAATTGTATGAATGAATCTATGTCTCCGCATTAAGCAGTATATGCCTTCCTTAATTTATAAGAAATAGGAAGAAGAAAGGAATCGGAGTAATATCTTTAAGGACATGGTAGGGTATTTTTCCTCTGATCCAAGTGGACAATGCTTTAAAAAATAGGAAGCTATACTACATCTTCTTCAGCCATGTTTTTCAGAGGAAGAGTTATAACAATTTGCCCCTTGTGATGAATCTTTGTGACAAATGTCACCTCAGCTGTGATAAAATGTTCACTGAAACCCATTTCCTGTGTGTGTTATTTCAGTGAGGATATTTTATCAAAGCACAATGGCTATTCAGGAGACATTTCTACTGAATACAATGGAGTATCCATTGTGTTTAATGTGTGACTTTAAGGCACTTGCCAATTTCTAGCAATGTAAGTGCATAAAATATGAGATTTGTGTTCTGTCAATGTAGAACCCTGCAAGGTTCTGCCAGGTTTGTTTCAATTTATTTGTGAGCAGAGACGTTTATGCAAAAACTATGTTTAACAGATTAAAAAACCTGGCTGCTATGCACAAGACTCAGATTTCATTCCTGTGAACATGGAATACTGTAGCTTTAAAAAATATAGTAATTTCCTGCCCATTAGTTCTTTCTCCTCCAAATAACGAAGACCATGGTGTACTGTTTCCTATCAAACTAAACTTTTCAAGCCATGATACACCAGGTAAAAGGATTGCTTAATGTCCCTTTTTATTCCCCCCCCCCCTTATCAGCACCATACTCCTTACGATGTTCCAATAAGGTATAACTTTCCCAGCTTCATTCCTAGATAGACAAGCCAGGTAATTTTGCTTCTCTACCAATTCCATGCAGCTGGACTTTAAAACCACTCTTTATAGGATGAATCATAATACCCAGTGTAAAACATTTTACTTAGTAGTGTTTAGAAATAGTGATTGTCCCATATAGCTGCTATAAACACAGGCAAAAGAAAAACCCCAACCAAAGCTCAGAATATTAATGGGAAAATAGACAGTTGGGGAAGTGCATCATGTGTCTTGTGAATGAGCTAAGTGGCACAGTGTCAGGATAAATGCTCAACACAGAAATATAAATTCATTGTAAAACTGTATTCTAGGAGGAGAAAGAAAGAGAAGCAATGGAGTTTGAGAGAGAAGGAATAGAACAATTTATCTGTCTGAAACATATGCTAAAACACATCTGCTAATTTTAACAGACTTATTCCATAGAAAATAAGAGAACATGGGTAATGAGCAGCTATTTGTTCCATGAAGTAAAGAAAGAAAATTTGAAATGTCCTGGTGGATAGAAAATACTTTTTTTCTAATAGATCTTCCCTGTGTAAAGTTGAGATGGGTAAAGTTGTCAGACTCAAGTTGAATCCAGCAGTGTCATTTCACAACATGCTCTAAAAATAAGAAGAGAAGACAGAAAAAAATGTTACAGAAGTAGCCAACTTTCTGTTGTCTCATTCTGATATTTGTTACAATTTTCTCCTTGGTGTCTAACTACTCTTAAGAAACAGTTGAGAAACAGTTAAGGCTAAGAGGTACTGTAAGGCAGAGGTCCCAACCTTTTGGGCACCAGGGACCGGTTCTGTGGAGAGAGGTTTTTCCACAGGCTGGAGGGTGCTGCCTGCATCCTGTGAATGGGGCTTTGCTTATTTGTGCGGACCAGTTGCTGGCATGCCGCGGCCCAGTACCAGTCCATGGACCGGGGGTTGGGAACCCCTGCTGTAGGGCCTTGCCAAGAATAAGGCCAGCTACTGTTTTGAGCTGGGGCTTCTAAATAGTCCTTCTCTTATGTGAATGAGCCTTTGCAATAGCACTTCTGGCAGAAAATACTAGGAGCAATCCAACTGATTTGTTCAACAAAGCATGTTCTTAAATATCCTGGCTTGGTATCATGTGAAAAGACAGTGCTGGGCAACTAAAAGCCAACATTTTGATATTCCACAATGTGCCCAATACGCGTTGCTTTAGGTATCTTAATTTAAATGAGGGCCACCACATCCCATCATCCAATGCTGGGGGGAAAATTCTACAGTTTAAAAGCAAGTTTAAAGTTTCCTACCAGATAGCTACTGGTCGTTTATCTAAGATTTTCATAATTTTCTCCAAATTAATGGTCATAGGGTATACTGATCTACAATTCCAGACACTGACCATTGTGGCTGGGAATTTTAGAAACTACAGACCCAAATCTAGATAGTATACTAGTCAGGTAAAAATTAGCTTATCTCATAATCAAACCATTATACTTTAAGGAGAAGCAGAATCTATGTTTCTGACAACTATATGACACAAGATGTTGCTTGCTCAGTCTCCAATTTCTAGTGCTATTACTAAATTATAGCATTTAAAGAGAACACCCTGCACCCTACAGAGCTGCAGCTGGCCCAGGCTATACTGCCACCTGGGTGGCACAAGCAAAGAATGCCTCATGAACAGGCCTCATTGCCTTCATTGGCTCTAGCTAACTGCCTCCACCCATTGCATTTTGAAGGATTTCAAAAGGCAGCTGCCTTTTATGACGATCAAGAAATGGAGTTTGTTTCCAATCTGGATTGTGGTTGTTTGTTTTGTTTAAATTTATCCTCCTCCACAATTCCAATAGACTCCAAATGTAAGAATTCAATGAGATGGTAATATTTATGCTCTTTGTTCCAGCCCTTCTAATCCTTTAATTTCAAGCAAAAACCTCATAGAGCTTCACGGTTAGATTGTTTTTGAGCAGGACATAAAATGCACCACTATTCTTGAACAATTATCCTTTGAAAAGAGAAAAACAGAAAATGGGATAAAAGAAAAGAAAAAAGAAAAAGAATAATAACAAGGATGTGTTTGTATAGGGTGGTAAATTATAAATACATACACATGCTGAGTAGCAGGCATTATTGTATGCTATTACATTCCAAACATTTTTTTTTCTGCATATGGAAGAGGCAGTTGCTGTCTTTGTGTTTTCTGCCGCCCTTTGTTCACTGTAGATATTTGGACTTTTTGCTTAATCAAAACCAGAAGACAACCTGGTGCTCTCAAGAAACACTGGAGAATTTATTAGAAACTTAACAGTCATATATTGCATAAGTAATATTCTAAAAGACATAATCTCATTCTGAGCTCATCAGATATAAAGGTGGAAAAAATCATATTGTAACCAAAATATGGAGTCTGGATTTGGAAATAAAGCTGTCTTCTCACATGACACTCAGCCAGGATATATGAGAACATGCTTTGTTGAACAAGTCAATGGATTTTTCTCTGCATTATACTAAACCATGGTAAAAAAAAATTTATTGTATTGTGCTAAATTTAATATGGCTAGTTTGTTTTTGGCTTAGCATGATGTATGAATAGGGCCAGTGTCTCCAAAGGTAGATTTTCATTAAGATGAAATGTTAATTCCGTTTTCTCATCAGTTTCAAATGATAGCTCAAAATACCGGGAAAAGAGGAAGGAAATTCAGTTAGAGAATATCACACAATTCTAATTTTAGAATTGCTGAATCAGTATGTGTCTGCAACCCATATGCAGACATATGATGTGTTTCTACTTAAATTAGTTTTCAGTATCTCATATTAGGCAGGATGTTGTGTGCAACCAATGAGGTCTTGACAGCTACTATCTCTTGATTCCAAAGCTCAGATGTTCTCTGGGGAAAAGATGAGCACACCAATGTATGGAATATTGCAGCCATTTTGTTGGTTTCCCAAATAAAAATCTACAGTTATTGACTGTAGTACTGCACCTGAAAATGCTTCGGGCTACCACTGTCATTTGATCCTGTATCTTGACATGCTATCTCACGATCACCAGCCATTTCCCTGATTTCATTTTCAGGCAGCCTTGATTGGAAATGCAGCAAGGAGAGACAAAAAGAAGGAATATTACACATATTAGAAGCAAATTTAGAATTGCCACAACCTAGCAAATTCTTGTTTTTTTAAAAAAAATGGAAGTAGAAGGTTCTTTCTTAGGATTACTATGAGTTCCCCAGCACTTTCAATCCACTTTCAATCTTGTCTATGAATCTAAATGCTGCAAACAGCTTCTACAAAATTATTATTTATTACATTTATTCGCCACCCATCTCGTCACAAAGCGACTCTGTTTGACTTGTTTTGAACAAATGTCATTTTCTGCTTTCAAGACTTCTGTCCTATAGACTTAGCATAAAAGTATGTCATTTTAAACCAGCTGAAAAAACATTAGACAACTTTTGGAAGAATCTATCGAACTGCTTCCTAAAGGTCAACAATCAGAGTTCTATACAGATTTTCCCGTATTGTACCTTATTAGCAGGTCCTCAAGGCCCACATAAAGATCACTAAAACAGAAGAATAATGAGAGCTTAAGATAGCTCATCACATCTCACATTATTTGTTTCCGTGTTTCGGTGGCTGTATTTCTAATCTATCACACCAAGGAGAAACTATGCAGCTGCAGGTGGAATCTAAGCAAATAGGGAATGAAAGGATGTATGCACGCTAGGTTTGGCCAATTAACCAGATAAGGGTCAATTTAAACACCATGAAGTAAGTTTCCTATAATCTTAACATTAGGATAATGCAGCACAACTTTTGCACCATGGTCCAGAGAATGTTTAATAAAGGTTGCTTATGATCCCCTAATTTCCAGAAAGGAGACTCAGGAGTTAGAATATTAACTCATATGGTTTGGTTTTCTATTATTATCACATTTGCAGCTGGCATGTTATCAATATTGTATAAATATATATGTAGATATAAAACAATCCAAAGATGTGAACATGACGTTGGATCAATCCCCGTATCGTTTGTTGTTCAGTCACTAAGTCGTGTCCAACTCTATGCCACCCCATGGACCATGGCATGCCAGGCTCCCCTGTCCTCCCCTGTCTCCCAGAGTTTGACCAAACTGTTCTTGACCATTTCCATTGTATTTGGCTAAATAATTATCATGTAACATAGAGAAGATACATCCATACTTAATTTGTAGGAATAAATTTTTGAAATGTGTTGTTTGTCAATATTTAAATTCTGGGAGGTTTCCAATCCCAAGGATGAAGAAAATTTTCAAGCAAGGATTTTCAAAGTTGTTTTGCTTGAAACATAATATTCCAGACCATTTGTTTCTGCTTTGCACTTTTTTAAAACGATTGTCTTTCCATCTTTCCCCTGCCCTTTAAAGATTATTACAGTGTTATGATTATTTTGCTCCATTTACTAACATTTGTGATTGGTATTATTGAAAATAAACTTCAGTAAAATTATTTTAAATTGGACACTGACACCAAGTGGTCATACCTAGTATTATCCCCAGATGCTACCTGTGCTCCAAATTTAAATATGCTTTTTATGTTCAATCCACTTAGTTTAAAAGCTCTCTTTGGGGAATAGGTCTATCAAATTCTCTCTCTCTCTCTCTCTCTCTCTCTCTCTCTCTCTCTCTCTCTCTCTCTCTCACTCACACACACACACACACACACACACATTATGAATTTCTAAAACAATTTCTTAGAAATACAAGTATGGCTTCTGACAGGACATACTTATCAGAATCATGTCAGGCAGAGAAACAAATTTGCCTCTTCCAATTTCTGCTGCACCTAATATTTATGTAATTAAAATGCCGATTATTCATAGAATTAACATTGTTTTTGCTTTTGCCTTACAAATGGTATTGACTTTATTCAATTACTTTTATCCAATAGATTCTGAAGTAGCTGCGCTGGCTGAATTTGTTTAGAAACATCCACTCTGCCTTCAGCTCCTTTCCTATTAAACTAGCAGTAAACTGAGATACCAATTTCTCTGGAATGAGCATAGACTTTGAAATATATTACTCTGTGAATTAAAAATAAAATAAATTGCTAAGCTTAATCAGTGGCCTCCAAGATGTTGGGTGCCCACTGAAGGAGACAAGAGAGATGATAGCAATCGCAATAGCACTTAGACTTATATACCACTCTATAGTGCTTTACAGCACTCCCTGAGCGGCTTACAATGCCAGCATATTGCCCCCAACAATCTGAGTCCTCATTTTACCATCCTTGGAAGGATGGAAGGCTGAGTCAACCTTGAGCCGGTCAGGATCAAACTCCTGGCAGTGGGCAGAGTTAGCTTGCAATACTGCATTCTAAACACTGTGCACCACAGATGATGAAACAGAAGTGTGTTTTTTGACCCCGAACAGTTATAATAGAGGTAAGGATTAAGGGTGGAGAAAAGGACATGGATACATGGTGTTAAAGATCTTTTTCTCTGCACAATATAGTAATTAAAAACAAAGATTTATATTTGTCAGTCAGTTCTTAGTCTAAACTCTTTATATACTGTATATAGTACAACAGGAAAACAGTGAGAAAGAAAATGTGACCTTTGTCCTTCTTTTTCCTAAATCTACCCCCACAGATCTGTCAGATTTTTATACCACTCTAACTGGAATCTCTAAATTGTTTGTCAGGGTCACCTTTCTTAACATGGTTCCTTTCAGAATCATTAGACTCTCATTATCTATAATGAGCATGATCCATAACTTTTGTTTATACATCCTTATTATTACATTCTGTATTTTAGCTTACGGGGTGTAACACAGCAAATGGTTTGACTTTCAGGGCCTGTCCACCTCTCCAAGTCTCAAAAGAATGAGAGGTACTCCTCAAAATATACTTACTCTAGGATGCAAAAAGTCTTAGGGGAACTTGATGTTGCAGCATTAGGATTTGCAATTCCATACATCATAAGATCCAGTGTGGCTTCGTCTTCAGTTACTGGCTGCGTTGGAATAGCCTGAATATTGGACTACAAAACAGTACAGGCAAAACACAGATAAGGAATTATTTGAAATTGCCCACTATGTTAACTGAATCAATAAACTAATGTTTTTGGCTCTATATTGTGCAAGTTATTTTCTATTAATAAAAAATATTTAATTATATTCAATTAATATTCATAACTACCTAAGAATCCATTTTTCATTTCATATAATTTTCAGTGTTTGGTTTTATATAGGATTATATGACTGCACTACATTTTATTATTTGATGTTACCAGAAATCATATTATCAAAAAGACCTAAGAACATACATATTACATGTACATGCATTATGTGAAAATCATGCCCCTTACAGCACCTTGCAGACTTACCTGGATGGGTAGGCAGAGTGGAATCTGTATATAAGAGTTATTTGCCTGGTGGGTGGTCATATAAATTGAAGAAATAAAGCCAATAAATAGATAAATAACTAAAACTAAATGTGCTTAACATCGCACTGATATGACAATTTGCCATAAGTGTTCTCAATGAAACAGAAGGCATTTTAAATATCTTTTCTTCATACTGAAGGCAATGGAAAGGATAGCTTTGTGCCAGGTCCAAGCTGGTATAGTTCTCAACTTATAACCATTCACTCAGTAGCCATTCAAAGTTACAACGGCACTGAAAAGAGTGACTTATGACCATTTTTCATACATATGACCATTGCAGCATCCCGTGTTCAGGTGATCAAAATTCATATGCTTGACACCTGGCATGTATTTATGACGGTTGCAGTGTACCGTGATCATGTGATCACGTTTTGCAACTTTCTGACAAGCAAAGTCAACAGGGAAGCCAGATTCAGTTAACAACAGTGTTACTAACTTAACAACTGCAGTGATTTTGAGAATGTCTACTGATTTACTAACAGAACAGTTCTGCTACTGGATCATTTGATGGTATAAGTAGGTGTTGCTGTAAGTAAGTAGAGTCCCTGTCAAGTAGCTTACAATCTTTTAGAGCTTCTTTAACAACCCACATTTACTGCTTTTCTCTCACAGAGCAAAAATAGAGCTTTCAGGTGTACTTTATGTAAATTTATATCAAAATCAACAACAGAGGCTATAAATCCAGCAGAACATTCAAATTTACAGCAGAATTATTATACCCCACAAGACAAAAGGATAGATCTACCTAGAAAGATGAAGAGACTTCGGTCATTCATAGTACAACAAGACTTTCATTTACTTTTGTTAGAAAAAAAGCAGAAGTAGGATAATAAATCAAATATTTAGTCAAAATAATAACTACTATTAATACTCTTACAAAGTAAATTTAAAAGGGTGCTTTATTTGGGTACACAAAAGGCTCACAATGGAAGGTTATTGTCATGTTCTTAAAAATCCCTTCCATTTACAGCTTTGCAATTTCACACTTTAAACAATACCAGCTCTACATCTGAAAGGAGGTACTGTACAACCAGAGATAGCTACAGTATAGAGCTCTGGAAGCTTCAAAAGATACTTCAGGACTTTTTGTGAATGTTCACTTTTCATATTTTACTGCTCATATATTCTATCGAGTAACACACTGTGTGGTAAATGGAGTTAAACATGAATAAAATCTGAACATTTATACTATAGCGTGTTGGTTAAAACAAATAACTCCTCCCCTGCCTACATTCTACACACAGAAATTAACTGGAGCTGGTAGATTCCTTTAATAAAACTATGGGTAGCAGGTCACAACAAGTGGTGGCACCTAAGTGTATGAAGTGCCAAAGCTCAGATTTTGTATTTGGGTGGAAGACTCTCTTGAAATCCTAGAGCTATAGGTTGGACTAGGAAATTAATGCACCCCAGAAGAAGACAATGGCAAACTGCTTTTGCATCATAGTAAGAAAATGCCATAGATATGCCCCTATTGTTACCAGAGGTTAAACCTGGCTGGGAGAATTTGTCTTATGGGCAGCAAATTATTTTAAGAGAGCTGTGGGTAATACACAGCCCCATAGAAGGAAATAGCCAAGGAATTCAGGAGAAATGGCAGGGGAGAAAGTAACTTGAACAGACCAATCCAGTTCCTGAATGACCATCACTATAGAGGGGTTTTTTCCATGTCTCAGCCAATTGCATCTGAGCAGTGAATGCAAAGCAGTGCAAAAGCTCTGACAAAAATAGCATGGGCACCCTCCTAAAGTCAACTATTTTGTTTTTCTCATAGCGTTCCAAAATTGTATCAGCCCAAAACATTACAAAATGGTTACGCTACAAAACATGGCAGCCATGATGTTTTTTCATTATGGCCTTTTTGTTTTTCCCACTGTGTTGCACGCTGATAGTGTTGCACGCTGATAGCTTGTAAATCAGGTTATATCTAATCAGCCACACAAAGACTTAATGGGAAACTTCTAAAAAGTAAAGAAAGTGAAGAATCAATGCAAAAAAACAACCCTGAAGATGAAACTAAAACTTAAACAGTGACTTTACCAGCAGCGTTTAGTTAGAAATAGATGTTTAGGAGAATACCTTTCCCGCCTTGGATATATCATGCAGCTTGACAGACTTTTAAAAACCAGTAAGTCTGCCTTTCTACTACAGATCTATAATTTTTGCTGACAGAAACAGGTACTCTTAACTATGGCAAAAACCATTTCATCTCATTCAGCTTTGTAGGACAATTAGGGAATGTTTGAAGGCATGATTCAGCTGTGAATGTATTACAAATGCATGTTAAAAGAAGATTTGCTCTTTCCAAAGTATTGAGCGCCATCCTCTTTGTCAAAAACCACAACTATAAAGGTTTCCATCAGAAAACAAATCCCTGAAGGTTAGATTTCTGAATGATTCCATTATGCTATTTGTTTCATTAAAAATGTCTCACACACCTCATAGAGTTCTGAGGTGACCTTTTTTTTTCTTTGAGCAATTTGTAGAAAGAATGAGAGCTGAAGCATAGCAGTAGCTATGGAGCTGGGAATATAGAATGCAAATCCTTCATCATTTGCTTAGCCTTTCTATATTTTAAGAATCTAAATACCTCAAAGAATTCTGCTTTACCATGTTACTAACTAAGCACAAAAGTATTACAACTATAACTGCTCTTTCTTTGGGATGAATTTTTATATAATCTCAGATCACCCCAAATGGACTTTCTTAAGCAAAAGACATTCTGGAGAAGACTAATGTATCCCTTCCAAAATGTTTAGATTATTACTGCATTTATATCCTGCCATTTCTCTAGAGTTCAAAGCAGCGGGGAGGAGGGGCTCCCTCATTTCCCCCCCTCCAACCACCGACCTATATAATGTTGAGAGAGAGAGAAAGCACTTGAGCTTAAATCATGCAGTGAGCTCTGTGGTTGACTGAGGACTTGAACCTGGGTCTTCCCTGTCAAATTCTAACATATTCATATACATATGCCAAAATTAAGACATACATTTTTGCATTCAAGACACACAGACTCATACTTCTCACTGTGCTCTTCCTGAAGATCTTTCCTTTTACTGCACATCAGAGTAGAAATAATAGAACTACTAACAGTAGGAGTTCTAGTGGGAGTAATAGAATTGCTACTAGTAGTAATAATAACACAACAACATAGTGTTTCTGATTCCAGGAAAATACTTTGAGTAAAGGTGGTGATGACAGGGTAAGATGATCTATCAGCATCTCCTTAAATCTGTATATTTCTTGGAGAACCTAAGAAAAAATATGATTTCTTTAAGGAGGTCTTCAAACAGAGGCTGGATGTCAAGTTCCATGTTTCAGCCAATAGAAGACCCCGCACTGAGAACAGTCAACCAGATGATCTCTAAGATACTTTCCAAGTCTAAAATTCTACCTCTTTGATCTAATGGAATACATCTCTTACGTTCTCAAACGATTTTCCTGGAATCGTGCAATGTGTGTAAGCCTCCAGGATTTTGCTTTTGCTATGGCTTTCTTACCTTCCTGAATGGAATTATATTGCTAACATAAAAAATGCCTCTTGCAACAGCAGCAGAAAGACAAGCGAAGAAAAAAAGAAAGAAAGAAAAGGCCTTTCTAAAAGCTTCTTACTATCTCATAATTACCACTTTAGAAGCAGGAAGCCTCCGGCGCTGCTTGTACATATTAATGAGTCTGTTCCAGGGAGAAAGCTCCGATTTTGGAGGTTCTTTTTGTACATCTTCTACAGAAAAGAAAAATCACATCACAACAGCTTTCAACAGCCAATGTTTTCCTGGGTTCTGCCTCTTCGCTTACCCCAGACCACAAAAGTAAAAAGTACAGTATTTGCCTCTATTTACTTGTGTGGTGCAAAGTAAACAGGCAAAAAATCAGAAGCAATTTAAAATAACAAACGGCTCACTTGCCCAGAGCAGCAGGACATTTGCATGTGAAGTGGGAATGTCTTTCTATTCTCCAACAATTGATCAAACCTACCTGCCACTCCCTCACCCTTTCCCTTCACTCCAGCTCCATTCAATTAAGAAGTGGGGGGGGGAAAGGGCCCTGATTGGGAATATTATCTAGGAAGTAAAATAGACATTATAGAACAGCTATGTTGGTCCACAGTAACCAAAAATCACAAGCTGGTAGCACCTGTTCCGACTAACACATTTTATTAAAAGGCATAAACTTTTGTGAGCATATAAAAACATATACTTTTTAATTAAATGTATCGATGAGAAAAAGTGCTACAAGATTCTGTCCAATTCTAGGAATTGTCCGAAATGGTGTAGGGTTTCCTGCCTGAGCAGGGGGTTGGACTTGATGACCTCCAAGGTCCCTTCCAACATTATTATTATTATTATTATTATTATTATTATTATTATTATTATTATTATTATTATTATTATTATTATTATTATTATTGTTGTTGTTGTTGTTGTTGTTGTTGTTTGTTGTTGTTGTTATTATTATTATTAATATATAGTATATCTTTCTTCAAATTATATAAGAATAGGATTCTCTTCTTCCTAAGAGAACCAGCCAATAGTCAAATGGAATGTAGTGCTCCCAATAGTTCATTTTTTTACTCATTCTAATGGCCCTTCTAGCACAATATAGTGTAACATGTCTCCTGGTTTCTTTAAATACAACTTTAAACTTTCAGTATTCATTTATCAAAGGAGATGCAAGCAATAGGATTAACAGCAGCTATTTGAAAAATAGATCAGAAGAACCCGCCTCCATTTTTCACCTTTCAGCAGATGCTCCGTTTCATCTTCAACATTACAGTCCTTAATATCTGCCATGGATCCAGCAGCCATTGAGATTCCATCATCTGCATATATAACTGGGATGATTTCATGTCTAAATCCAAAACATGATTTTTATGAGTATTCTTCTGAAGAATAAGTTCCCTGCACTGATTCTTTACCTATCATGGGGAGGGGGAAATCCCCATTTCTCTTCCCACCTCAATACCTATACCCAAATCCTTTATTTGATATACTGCATAAACGTAGACATATACATTGTCACAGTGAATAAAACCAGCACTGTTGATAGCAGTGTTACTTGGAGTGGGGAAGGAGAATGAATTGGATTTGCTGGGATCACACATATCCAGAAGCTATACCCCTTGTTTGACTGTATAAATTACACTATTAATCTTTTTTGCTAATCAGCCCAGTGACTCAGTCCCCATGATTATAATTATAGGGTGTGGAAAACTCTTCACTCAGAAAAGCTTAAATAAAGCATTAGTCCTGGTGTCATTGTTTATGTAAACCATAATACTCAAAGCTACCTTCACAGGATAACTAATTCTACTAATTCCTAATTACTACTAATTCTCACACAAAAGCCCCACAAAAGATTTAGTTTGTGGAAGCCAAATTAACATTGCCACATTTGATTTCAGAAAAATTCTTAGGATTCCCCCCCCCCCCTTTAGAGTAGTGTAACATACTTCGGAGTGTGTTCCAAGGGCCTTTCTTCTGTGAAAGGGACATTCTCTGTTTTTGCCCCAAAGGCTCCTGGGCTTTACCAGTCTTCCAGGAATTGGAGCACCATAGGATGAAAAAGACTGTGGGCCTTTCTCTGAAAAAGCTCATCTAAGAGCAGCAGCTCAGAGACAAGAAAATTTATGCATTGTTGCCTCATGAACTCTGATAAATGCCAACACTCACTTCTCCACATTTCTCAGTAAGGGCAGTTCTCCCACGAACAAAGTTATTATTATCATGTATTCATTAGATTTATATCCTATTTTAGAGCCTACATGTGTCCCCCTGTGTTAATTCCAGTTCTGCTGGATTTTTCTCTGACTATGCATCCTTCACTCCTGGCAGCAAGTCGAAATGATAACAAGTGGGTACTGTGAAACATTGGCAGGCTGCCAACTCTGCACTTCCTTCCCTGCATGTCTTTCTGGGTAGTACAGAGCTTCATACGATGAGCTTTAGTTAGCTGACGTCCCTCATGCCATCAATTCAGTATATGGTATTCTATGTAAAGGAAAGTTAATAAAGAAATCTATTGTCTTAACCAATCATAGCCATATAATCATAAGAACATCTTGACCTCTAATTAGTTCCTAATGTAATACAACTAAAAGCTAATTAATAGAAATCCTTATTGGATTATTATCTAATTCTCTGTTCACATTCTGCCATGAATGAGACAGGGCTTAAGTGAACTATGCCAGTCAGTCCAAAAAGAGAATCACTTTTACTTGTCCCTGATAACATGGGAAAGAGCCAGTCTCAGATTGTACACCATGAAAAGTAGTAGTCCAGTCAGAAATATTGATTCACATTATGCTGTGTAGCCACAACATTGGTGGTACAATACTTACTTTTCTAGTGTTCCTCTATCACTAGAATTATGGTCCTTCTCTCCTGCAGCAGAAACTCTTTCATTGTTACTTAGCACAGATTCAGCAAAGAGGTCTGTGTCTCCTAGGTCCATCCTGGTTGAGTTAAATAAAGCAGAGAGTTTGTTCTCATCCTTAAGGGCAGTGTCTCCAAGAGTTGCTTCCTTCATCAGGGGGAGCTCCTCAGTGTGGCTACTCATTACCACCGGGCAGATCTCACTAGAAGTCGTTTTGGGAATGCAAGGCTCTTGGCTTGGGATGGCTACTTCAGTGTCAGACAGGGCACAGTCCAAGAGCTCACTTTTGATGTCATCTTTCTCTTTCACACCTGCCATAGGTTTCTCCCCTTCTTGTGTCACATGCCTGCTGCCTCCAAATAAGTTTCGGAAGAACTGAAGCACCCAGGCCCTGTTAGAAACAGAGGAGGCTGTAAGAGTTTCCATTGTGAGCCACTTATGGGGCAAGATGGCTGCTCCACTCAACGGATTAGAAGCCGGCCTTCAAACTGAAAACCCAACGGCTCAGAATCCTCTGGGAATTCTGAAGTTCTCTAAGGGGTGAGTCTAAGAATAGGGACTTCCTGGATTTCAGCATCTTGGATCAGATGTCTGTCCCTCCCATTACACTTCCTTAGTCTAGTTAGTGTTTCTCATAACCTCAATTTCCCTGAAAACAATACTGTTGAGAGATTATAGAAATCTTAATCTAATACCCAGAAGTTCTATAATAAGGAAGGCTTCCACATAAACAGCTGTGTCTTGGACCTAAATTATCAATCTCTTGGTAATTCAGTAATATTTGAATAATGAACTTATGTAGGAAATAACAGGATACCTACAATGCAGCTCAACAGTGGGGTGCATCATTCATCCAAATATCCCAGTATTGCTGTTTATTGTCTACCATTGTTGCCACGAAGATCAGGCACCCCGAGTTTGGCATTATGCTGATAAGAACTTGATCCCTGAATTTGAGAAAGATAATTTTACCTTTGAAAAGGGGCTTCTCTGTCCACCTAAAAATAGGAGTCACCAAGTGCAGCAATTCAGGCAAAGCAAAGAGCATTTATTAGGGGAGTCAATTCTTTTTATAGGGCACAGAAATAAATGATTCATATATTCAGTTTATGTGATACATTAGAAAACAAGTGAATCAAACAAAGAAAGACACTGAATAAGTGTGAGACTTGAACAATAGAAAATGTGGCAAGGGGCAAGGGGCAAAATTACATTACTCTTTCCCAGCTGAATTTATATCTTCCTTAAACTTGCAAGTGTATTCAAGGATTTTCAGAATACACTTTCTATTGTTTAGTGCTCGAAAGATAAATTCTTGCATAGCAAAAGGCATGGTCTTGGCTAAGAAATAAAAAACTGCTCTCTTGTAGATTAAAAAAAAGACTAGACTGCCATGTTAAAAGTATTAATGTCACCTTTTAAAATGCTAATAATGAAGCCTAAAACACCAGCAACTTCTCCAGAATCTTAAAGAGAAATGTCATGTCTTACATTGTTTGACTCTTTTAAGTAGAAGTACTACAGACTGAACCAAGAATCTTCAGATGTATGGCATGTGCTCTACTAGCAAAATGTTAATATCTTCTGGGATAAACAGTGCACTTCTAAAGGGCGAAACTTTGTGTGTCTTTGTGTGTGTACACATGAGCATATGCATACTTGTATGAATGTGTGGCACTTTTCAAGGAATGTTCTCTTAAGGCAGCTCACAATACTATCAGACTGTAATATCAAAGTGCAGTCTATACAAGCAGTGGCAAAAAAAACCAAGCGAGAACACAAAGCAGTATGGAGCTGTTAACATGGCCCTGCCCCACACACTTTGTTTGTGAAGGAGAGCAACAGACTGGTTTTTCTTGCATGGCTGGCTGGTGGGAGTGCACAACGTCTCTCCACAGAACCAGTCCCTGGTGCTCAAAAGGTTGGGGACCTCTGATCTATAGGACAGAACAAATTTATACTGGCAGTCTTCGTGCCATTTAGAGACTGAAGACAGGCACATTAAACCCACTATCTCAATATACAAAAGAGTGCTGAATTCTGGAGGTGCAAACTCACATTTTGTGGGCATGCAGCCCTATCAAGTTCACTTGTCTCTCCATGAATATGTCCGTTTTATCTGGATTAAGTTTTTTAAAAATTTCAAGTATAATTCAGTTCCACAAATACTTTTGACCCCCTACTTTCCAAATTAATTAGTTTCAATCTGCGGCAATGATTTTTTAAACAAATCCTATCCAGGTCCACTCAATATTATTTTCATTAGCTGTTTTTTGGTAATTGCACCAACACTAATATTGTTGTGAACAAAACAGATCCTCGGAGTAGCAAGACCTTAAATTTTCAGGCTAATATTTGAGAGCTCTTAATGAACAGGATATATTACTTAAAACTAAATCAAACTTTCACACTAAATACTCCTTTCTTTTAGTACCTACATTGCAAATACAATCAACAGCAAAATTAAGTATTCAGGCACTTTGCACTTAGATTTTAACAGGCCACTGTAACATCAACTACAGGCTATTTATCTTAAATAATATAGCAATTCTCACTAGAAGATGTAGGATAGTGCTAGTTATGTATTAGGTTCGTCATTGCTTAGCTTTTGAATCCAAAGAGTCTGCCATTTGCAGTGCAGGTAGTCCTCAACTTACAATTCATTTAATGATTGTTTGAAGTTACAGTGGCACTGCAAAAAGTGGTTTATGACCGTTGTCCACACTTATGACCGCTGCAGGATCCCCATGGCCATGTGATCAAAATTCAGACACTTGGCAACTGTCTCGTATTTATGACACTTGCAGTGTCCCGAGTCATATGATCCACTTTTGCGACTTCAGACAAGCAAAGTCAAGGGAAAGTCAGATTCACTTAATGTTACTAAAACTGCAATGATTGACTTAACAACTGTGGCAAGAAAGGTCATAAAATGAAGCAAAACTCAACCGTCATAGCAACAGAAATTTTGGAGTGAATTGTGGTCGTAAGTCGAGAAATATCTATATCATTGCTCAATTACACTAGCAATTACAACTGCAAGTCCAGAACTCTGAAATTCTCGGTTCTCTTGCAGCCATCATTGCTACTATCATAATGGCAATGGGAAGAACCTTTGTTTGGACTCAGAAGCTAAGCACTGATGAGCCTAATAAGTACACAGATAGGAGATGACCAGAGAATTCCATGGCTACAGGCACCCCCCCCCCAAAGAAAGCAGTGACTTCCATCCTTTCACCACAAAAATTGCATGAATGAGTCCATGATATCATTGAGTTGAGTGCAACTCAACTCGAATAAGTTTCTGTTACTTTTATTTGGTTACAAAATTCTCATGCATCTGCATCATGGGCAGAGGAGCCCATGAAATTTTAAATTATGACTTTAATTAAACTTTAAGCCATGTTAGCTCCAGCGTGCCACAAGAATCTTTTGTCATAGACTTCTGTGTTCCAAAAAGGTTTATGTATGCAGTCGGCATAGTGTCAGAAGAATTATATGGCAGCCAGCATATCTGAAGAAACATTTCTGCTGTCAGATGGCACATAATAAAGATGTGTTTGATCTAGGGAACTCCTGATGGATGCTCTGTCCAGGCCCCTGCATGATTTGAAGCTTCTTTCTACCTTTGATTTGGCACAACTTTCATTAGATAGAAAATACAGAATATGTCAAACGCTAACTATATCACACTCATTCATTTTTCACAACAAAAAAAGCTCCATAGAAATACTAAGAAGTTTATATCCAGATTCCAATATCATTAGTGATAATTATCTTCAACAACTTCCCTAGGATTATTTGAGTACATTAACTGAAATAAAAAATAGCGTTCCATCAAATTGTAGTCAAATTATCTTCCAAGGAGACCCATTCCGATATAAGATGTCCATTTCTTTTTATTATTGCATGCTGTAGATGTTTTGTTCTCTTATAGAAATTGTTTGTCACAATTTAAGATCTACCATCTACAGTGCTTTACTGTTCTTTTTTTTTTTTTGGAGAAGAGGCGTTGCAGAGCTGTCAAATGCAAACTGTCAGATATAGTCAAAAAAGTGTGCAATGTCAGCTACCAAATTCAGGCAATTATGCATGATTTTTAAATGTTTCTTTCCAGCTGCTTACAGGTAAGTATTATATCCCATTTTATACAATTTTATTTATTACATTTCTATCCCACCTTTATTACTTTATACGTAACTCAGAGTAGTTAACATACACAATACTCGTTACTCCTCCTATTTTCCCCACAACAACCCTGTGAAGTGGGTTGGGCTGAGAAAGAGTGACTGGCCCAAAGTCATACAATTCAGCTTTCATGCCTAAGGTGGGACTAGAACTCTCAGTCTCCTGGTTTCTAGACCAACATCTTAATCACTACACCAAGCATTATCTAGTCACTTGCAAGATTTTCTTTATTATTAGCATTAAAGATGGGTATGGAGAAGCTAATTGGTATATTCTATTGCTATTCTCCTCCTGGAACATTTTTACAATCCATTCAAGATTTCAGCATCGTGCAATGTTTTTCAATCTTGGCAACTTTAAGATGTGTGGACTTCAACTTTTTAAGCAAATCATGGCAGTCATTAAGCTAATCTGCAATCACTGAGCAAACATCACAGCTGTAAGTGCAAACCCACCGTTCCGAATGGGGCTATTTTACTGTAAAATGGCAAAAAAAAGTTGCAAGTCACGATCACATGACCACAAGGCACTGCAACTGATCATAAATGCAAGTCAATTGCCAATTGCCAATTTGTGATCATGTGATCATGGGCAGTGGTGTGATGGTCATAAGGGCAAGTACTCCTTGTAAGTGCAAAGACCAGAGTTTTTTCAGCACTATCGTAACTTTGAGTGGTTGCTAAATGAATGGTCATAAATCAAGGACTATCTGTTTAGGCCTTTCCTAATGATTACCATTCTTTTTTTTTAATTATTGCTTGTTTATGATACATTTCCATTTCTATCTTTTATTATTATTCTACTGATATTCTTAACTGCATTTGCTGCCCAGATTTGCCTTGGCAATATATGCAGCCATATATCTTGACCCCTGCTCTATGGGGTTTCACAGAGTTCAATACCTTCCCCACTCTTTTTTTAAAAAACTAGGTGAAAGTAAACAGAAGATGTACTGAAAAATGAAAAAAAGAAAAAATATTTAAAGTAGCTTCCGATCTTATCACAAAAGGCATGAACAAACTTAATAATTTATCACCTCCCCATAACATTACATGCAAATATGTCTCCTCATAACCCATCCCTTATTCATAAGCAAATCTATTAATATTTCAGTCTTGGTGTCAGCAAAAAATTCATAAAGTTATCCCGGATTTATACATATATGTCTTATTTTAATCTTAATTCAAACAAACCACCTATTTCTTTTTGCTTATAACAATCTTAATCTTTAGTTCATTCAGATACGGTCATAGGATTTGATCTCTTTTCAATTTTTCTTTATCTCACCTTGAAGATTTCTACAAGACTTTATCCAATATCTTTTGTAAATCCAGTAAAAAGTCGTTATCCAAGTCAATCTCTTGGTTTGTTATTTGTAATTCCACTTTAGGTTTTTTTTCTGGCTTATAGTTCATATTTTTTATATTTTCTAGTATGTTTGCAAATTTTTTATATCCTGATATTTCTGCATCAGGGTCCCAAAAATGCTTTTTTCCAAAAGGCAACTGGACTCTCTTGGTTTTTTTCTTTGAAAACATTTCATTTCTCATTCAAGAAGCTTCTTCAGTTCTAACTGACTGGTAGGGAGTGGAAGGATTTATATTCTTTGCATTGAGCCGATCTTTGCACTCTGATCTGTCGTTAGTTCTCTGAGAGTGTTAAAGCCACTGGGGGGGGGGTATCTGTATCCTCAGATTTACCTGAATCAGAGTGCAATCTCTTTAATGTTATAAATCTTCCAAGATGTTCTCTTTCACATCAGTAATGTCTTCTTTAATATATTTTAGACATAGTCTATTCCTAAAAGCATTGCTGCTAGTTTTTGACTCCATACTTCAAATATCTCCTGAAGTATTTCAAATGTCATAGCATTTTCTGTCATTTGTAAGATCCAATGCTGACCAAAGATGAGACAGGCTTTTCATTATTTTCTCTCTTTTTTTTCTTTTTGCCTGAAATCTCTAGGCCCCCTATAATAGATTCAATTTCTAACACCATAAAGATTCAGATTTCTGTTTTGATTTAGGATATACTCAACAGTTCCTATGAATGTGCTGTTTATTTATATAATTATTTCCAAAATCTTACAGCAAAAGTCCTAATATTCTTTTATTCCAAGTTTGTCCGATCTTTTAATTCATTTATAACTTTCTTAAATCAGATTTTTGTTTACCCTTTTCCATTTATTTCTAATTCTTTATGCTCTTAATTATAGTTAATTTTTCTTTTATTCAAAATGAAGGTAATCATTTTCAAACTTGTTTAGAAGATCTCTAATATCCTTAAGATACTTGAATATGTAATTTTCAAAAGTGTTTAGAAAGTGAATTAATAAACACAGTGTCTTTAAAAGTCTCCACCATGGTTGAGAGCATGATGGTTCCCTCTGTCTCCTGACACTCAAACCCATAGGAAACTGCTGCCCTGTCCTTGCAAGGAACAGCCAGAGTGCAAGTGGGCAATCTCCCATCTTCTCCTTGTCCAGAAATATTCTGTGCTACCAATCTACATGCCAATCCTTTGGTCTTATCTATAATCATCATCTCTACCCATTACAGAGATATCTTACCTCACCATTCCTTACCTGGAATCTCTAGTACTCTCTCTACGTAACAACGACATGAACTATTGGATAAGATCATCTGCCACCATGATATGTCTTGGTGACATAAAGTATCAATACATCTTTACCCCTGATAAATTAATTGATGCTCTTGATGTCCTATCCCAGTGATGGCGAACATTTTAGAGACTGAGTGCCCAAAAACTGGCTCCGCCCCAGCTCCACCCCCTGCCCTGCCCCCGCTCCGCCCCCGCCCCGTCCCCTGCCCCGCCTGCCCGCAGGGCCACTCACTGCCTCCAGGGCCCACCGCAGGCAGCCCAGCAGCACCATGGCGGTCACACCCTCTGCCCGGGTCCCACAGCATCAACTGTGCGCGATGGGGCGTGAAGGCAGTCTTGTCTATGCTGCCTGGCTGCCATGTCCTTGGCTGCACTGCTCCGCGTGGGCCACGCTCGGGGGCGACTCTCCGCCATGGGGGCTGCTGGTGAGGAGGGGGTCGTGGGGGGAGGCGAGGCTGGGACAATGGCACGTGTGCCCACAGAGAGGGCTCCGAGTGCCCCCTCTGGCACGCGTGCCATAGGTTCGCCACCACTGTCCTATCCCAATGCCTGGAGATTATGGGGAATAACAAACTTCAGCTGAATTCCAGCAACACTGAGTGCATTTTAAATAATGAATTAAGAATCAAGTCACAAAAGCAATATATGAAGGATGAGTGGAGAAAAGGGAAGACTGCAAAAGTGCAGCTGAATGGAGTTAATGAGAAAGGTGAGAAACTACTAGGCAATATAGGAGGTGGTAGAAGCAAAAATGACTTTCAGAGAGATAGGGAGATGTGGTGCTTGAAGTACTGTAACGGGTAAGGCATCAGGCTAGAAACCAGGAAATCCTTTCTCAGCCCTAGGAGGGAGGCAATGGCAAACCACTTCCAAAGTACAGAGACTACTCCAGGAGTCAACACTGACCCGAAGACACCCCTACCCACCCACCCCCAAAAAAAGAACGAATGATATTGGTGTATAGAATTAGCAAGTTTTCCTTTTGAATTTTTAAACCCTTTTTCTGCACTTTGCATAACCTTAACATAACAGAGTTGGAAGGGATCTTGTAGGTCACAGTCCAACCCCAAACGTCTCCTGCCAGGGGATATACCAGTAGTAGCGTGATCTACATGTACGAACGTACGTTTTCGAGCCCCATTTGCGCAGGGCAAAAGGAAGCAGTTTCCCCCCCCCCCCGCGCCCCATTTTCCTGCACAACATACAGCGGCTACGAAGAACACGACCTCTAGAGGGCGCTGCAAGAAGACCCGTAGCTTTCACCTGGTTTGCATCTATGATTTTTTGACTTCATCCTTCCTTTCGGAGTGCGGGTCTCTGGGTTTCGCCTGCCCGGCAGCACAAGAGCCGCGGGCGGGAGAGAACCAAAGCGATGCAAGAGGTGGACGAGGCCAGGTCCACTTTCTTCTGAACAGTTCGTGGAAAAGCTGGCTGGGTAGAAAGGGCGTGACCGTCGCCACCGATCCCTAGAAGTGGGGTGAGTGCCGTGGCCGGGTGAGGCGGGGAATCCACGCGAAGGCGGGTCTTGACGTGGGATGCACGAGCCGTGCAGTAGCCACGATCTTCTGGCTCTTCCCGGCCCCAAGGAAGCCGGAAGAAATATTTCATCTATTTCTTTGGGGAGGGGGCGCCGTCAGTTCGGCGGGTCTTCTTCGGGCCTTTGGCTGGATGCGGAGCGAGGATGCGAGGCTGCTGGCGACGCTTGCGCTCTGAAGCGCCGCCTGCTCGGCTGAGCAAAAGTGCGCCGCAGGCCTAGAGGTGCTCCGAGGAGCCGGAGGGTCAGCAGGGGGGAACCGGGGAGAAGGACGAGCCTCAGCTTTCCAGACGCGTGATTGCCGAAATCCAGAACCCAATAATCCGCCTTCGAGTTTTGCGGTGCAACGTTGGGGATAAAATCTTGCTCTCATCGTTTAAAGGTAGATATTGTAAATTGGGAACTACAGGGCGTCAGTTATTCCGGATTAATAAGCATATGACCTGGGGCATGAAATTCAGAAGTGTTTTGCTAAGGTACCTACAGTCATTTTTTTTCCGTCTTAGCGATGGTACAGTGGCAAACGTTTGAGGTGCGTTATAAATGTTCATTTGTGGTTGTTTTGACTTGGTCCTTTGTCTTGTGCTTTATAATGTAGGGCTGCACAAAGTATTACTGACTTTTCTTAGGAGTAACAAAACCCAATTTAAAACTAACACCGGAAAGTGTAATGCTCGCTCTGATAACGTTGCGAATGGTATCCTAACTGAAATCTTCAGCCTTAACCGACCACAGCAAGACAGGTTATCACAAGTATTAAGTGTTATGTTGCCAGAGATAACATTTGCTTCACCTGACCTAAAAATATATATATCAAAGTTTGCACAATAGGAGGCTAAAACATATGAGATGGGACTTCATTGGATTGCATGAACCTAGCCAGTTTAGTTTTAACTTAAGATTCATTGTATTTTTCCAATTCCTGCATTTGCATGGAGTTTACTAGTAGATAGTTGAATTATGGTTTACAGTTTGGATTCACATTATAAGCTTTGTCAAAACCAAACTTATGATATAGCTTTAGAACAGTGTTTTCCAATTTTGACAACTTCCAGATATGTGCACTTCAACTCTCAGAATTGTCAGCAGTAGACATGCTGGTTGGGGAATTCTGGGAGTTGAAGTCCACTATCTGGAAGTTACTAAGGTATTTTACAGCAATATTTGCATTAGTTTAAGAATGGTAGTATAAGGTGGATTTTTTAGGAAAATGGACAAGTTTTATAATTGTTTCTTTAAAGATTAAACTATTAAATCTGAATATATTAGTACTATAAATATAAAGCACTGATTTAGCTTAGATATCAGAAAATGAGGCTTTTCTGAACCTCCTTTACCTAACGATTAATCATTTTTACTGTTTCTCTTATGCAAATGAATACAATGTGTTATCCAGGAAAAAAGTACATAGCATAGGACTGGCTTTAGATGGCTTCTACCCAGATTTGGATATGCCCAGAGATATTTGAGTTTCACTTTCGTAATTACCAGAAACTGCTTTACCAGGTCAATCTATCAGTCACAACTCGTCATTTTCAATTGCAAATTTAATTTGGGGATAGCTGAGGAACAGGAAGGCGGAATAAAGGAAAAAGAAGCAAGGAATTAGTTTCATAGTAGTTTTCCCTCTAAACTAGAGGTCCCAAACCTTTTGGGCACCAGGGACTGGTTCCATGGAGAAAGGTTTTTCCACGGACTGGAGAGTGCATAGTTTTGTGTGCTGCCTACATCCCACGGATGGGGCTTTCTTTGTTTGTGCGGGCCGGTTGCTGGCATGCTGTGGCCCTGTACCGGTCCACGGACCGGGGGTTGGAGACCCCCTGCTCTAAACAACAATGCACAAGAACAGATAACTGCAAAGTGACAAGAATGAAGCAGTATAAATACTCCATGCAGTTGTAAATTAACATTGTTTTGTTTCCAGAGGTATAGTCTTCAGTTAAGATTTATTCTTTGTGTTTTGTTATCCGTATAGTTTTATTGGCAGCAGTAAGGAAGTGGTTTGCCCTTAGTACCTTCTGAGGTTTAGGGGGGGGGGGGCTTCCAAGGCCAATTTTGTGCCTTGGTATTCCTTGATGGTCTTACATCAAAGTGAGAACCAATCCTAGCCTACTTTTGCTATTTACTGTCAAAGAGAATAAAGACACAAATAGAATTGGCCCCCACACTAATTTAGATGCCAGTTGAATGAATTATCAGAATGACTTACCTGTTCAATATACTCTTTAGCTCCTGTATATTTCACGACTTGAGAGAATCTGGTTGAGTTCACAAAACACGCTAAATTTACCAAAATTAAACCATGTGGTAAAAAGAATGGGCAATATAAACTCAGTCAGCTGTTGCTTATTTAATTAGCCATGGTTAAACAAATGTATTAAGATGTTTAGAGACACATTTTCCAAGCACATGGTGGCATTTGGACCAGAAACAATTGGAATAATTTGTTAAACAAAATAGCCATTATGTTTAATACAACAAAGTTCAAATAAGGCTTCTTAAGAATCTGGCTCAGTGTTAGGTCAGGCTTATGTTCTCTGTAGTCTTGCTACAGACAAACCAAAACTAGAATGTGTGGTAAATGATTTACTGTGATAAAAGGTGAGAGGAGTGCAGTACAGCAAGTTAACATGGAAGACTCTAAATTCTTTTGTGTGGGGCAGGCCCAATGAATTGTTTACTCTAAGAAAACAAGAGGATTCTGGCATTATGTGCACTGAGGTTATCATTGCCAGTAACTACTGAGAGCTGTAAAAATAAGTGAAGAGTGTTCACATTGGCAATTGTATATGAGGAACCTTTATTGCCCGAAGTTGCTAGTTGCTTGCCTGGAGGAACTGCAGCGGTACTTCAGTGATTTTCTGTTGTTATATTAATTTGCTAATTGTCTTCATAGACTTGGTGATGCATCATTTCATCTGTTCTTGGCAGTTGGGGTTATTGTTGAACCTAGTTCTCTAGCAGCAGGACAGATTGCTGTCCTGTCTAAAACTGCACCACGAAAATTAAAGGGAAAAGTGAGGGAAATGGCTGCAAGAGAAACCAGTGAAGCAAAATGTGGTGGTTGAAAGCAGCATGTCTTTTGTTGCATTACAATGGAATATGAGAGCTATAGCAGGGATAAAAGGGAATTGAAGGAAGAAAAGAATGAGGTACCATAGTA
This sequence comes from Azemiops feae, assembly GCA_023970755.1. NCBI lineage: Eukaryota > Metazoa > Chordata > Lepidosauria > Squamata > Viperidae > Azemiops > Azemiops feae. The sequence goes on from JALGBA010000019.1 coordinate 837,020, forward strand.
TGCATGGGATTTCTTTTTATTGGAAACGGTTCTGAGTATTATAGGCCCTTCATTAAAGCTGACCAACATTTTTCAAGCTTCCACACAATCCTGAAGATGATGCTCCTTTCAGAGTTGCATTTATTTGAATGGGGGGGGGGGTGGATCTTGAAGAAATGTATGCTGGCTTGTGAATAGGAGAGAGGTGTGGTGTTCCCATGATCTCTAAAGCACTTTTTTCCAAATCATTTTTGTTGTTCTTAATCCAGCTCTTTCCTTCATTGCCAGAGAAAAAGGATCAAATTGAAAAGCACAAAACAATATTAAACTTAGTGCAGCTTTTAGCTAATTTTTCCTGTTCTAGAGAATAGACCACACTTTTGAACCAATGTTACCTCTATGCCATTTTGTTGCCTTTCTCCTGCAAATTATAACTTTAATTGGAAATTGGAAATTATTTGCCTCTCTTGCAAGGGTAAATTCCATGTCCAAAAATGAGCATCTGGGTTATGAGCTTGTCTGGCAAAGAAAAGTTGGCAATTGAGGCTGGTGGTAACGATAGCCAATTTGGATGGTTTTCAAAGAGGGCTGGTGAGGTTCATAGAGGATTAGGCTATTAGTGGGTAGGAAGTTTGATGGCTGCTTATCATTAAATGAGGGGAGAGAGGTGGTCTGAGGGATCATTTCTCTCACCTCATTTCTATCTCTCTCTCAAAGTCTGATAGAGCAGACATATTTTATGTCCCATCCATTAAGCAATGTTCTCTGATGATATTACATTCACTTGCCATTGCAGTCAGCAAGCTATATTATCCAGGGTTGACAGTTTTTCCCTATGTCTGTGCAAGTGAACTATGTATCTGTAAATGAATTATCAAGTAAACAGTCAGTAAAGGAAAAATAATTGCCCCTGGCATAATGTAGTAAATCATGCTACACAAATTATCTTCCTAGTGCAACCTAATATTAATTTGAATAAAACCTTTCAGGAAACTTAAAGATCCAGAATTCTGTGAAATTCCTTGGCAACATTGGTCTCACTGACTTAATGTAGTGGTAATTTATCAGTTGCCACTATTAATGGGTTTGGTTTTTCATTTCAGTGATTTATGGAGGGCTCATAGTAGCCTCCATGGTGATTTTGTACAATTGTATCATTGTAAAAACTTAGTTGCCAACATGCAATGACATATTTCCACCAAACTAAATAATGACATAGAAATAACATTTGAAAAAATGTTTTTATAGACACACACATGCTCACATGTACACACACACAGTGCTAAACACAATCTACTAAGTGGGCTAATTCTCATGGTGTTTTCCATTCTTTTGTAGATGTGGCAAAGAATTGGGTCAATAAATATAAATTAGACTCAGCAGATTATTTCATTACTGCCAGTAATTTATTACTGAGTGCTATCATAGAAGATGATATGTCTTGTCTCGTTTATCCATCTGTGAATTATTCTGAACAAAAATATGGATTATTATGACATTTCAAGGACTCAGAAATTTATTCAAGTAAGGGAAAGAAAATGTTCTAGCTTAAGATCAAACCCTTATTTACTTAGAATTTAAGACCCCACTGCAGAGATTAGTTATTTCTTTACCCAGAGTTCTCAAACTGTAAGTGTTGACTAGAGACTCAAGCTGCAATATCTTTTAAAATTTTGCTTCAGGCATAAGATTCAGGCTTGAATTGTGAGTAGTACTAAGCTTACAAACCAGTTGTCCACCTGCTTACATTTCGTAGTAGAGGTGCAAGGCTTCTGTGTGTTGAGATCCTTAAATTACAGCAGGTAAATCTGAAAGGAATATTTGTATATTGTATGTTTATTTAGTTTAGAAAATGTTTACATTTAAGCATTGAAATCTGTTTTAAAAAGTTGGTAAAGTTTTTGTAATTTGATTTTATTGAAACCTAATGCATTTGTGGATGGGAATGGATTGACCCCATTGAAATGGACCAGAGTCTCATTTCTGCATACTGTAATACTTGATTTCTGTGGATCATGTGGCAAACTATTGCCACATATTGGCAATCCAGTAGATGTCTTAAAACTAAGTACATGGCTCCAGCATCTCTGTGAACATGTTAGCGTTGTAGTATATCTGTTGTTTTTGGAATGTCTGCAGACACATACGTGTTAGTAAGAGTTAGTGTTCTCCTTTATTTTCCTTTATAAAATTGTACCGTTCTATTACTATTTTTACAACGACTGTTCAGAAGGTCCTGTGGAAAGTCAACAGTCGGAAAGCTGCGGGCCCTGATAATATCCCTGGGCGAATACTTAGGGAGTTTGCTGACCAGCTGGCCACTGTTCTCACAGACATCTTCAATCTCTCGTTGCATCAGGCTGCAATCCTTGTACCAGTGCCCCAAAAAACTAAAATCACATGCCTTAATGATTACCGTCCAGTTGCACTCACTTCCATTATGATGAAGTGTTTTGAGAGATTGGTAAAGGACTACATGGTTTCATGCCTTCCCCCTACATTTGACTCATTACAGTTTGCCTATCGGAAGAACCGCTCTGTAGATGATGTACTTTCCTGTGTGCTTCATCTTAGCTTGGCACACCTGAAGGGGAAGAATACTCATGTGCGAATGCTGTTTCCAGATTTTAGTTCAGCATTCAACACAACCATCCCTCAGCATCTGGTGAACAAACTGAGCCTATTAGGTTTTAATACTCCTTTATGTAATTGGATACTTGATTTCCTTATTGATAGGCGTTGCGGTTTTTCCGCGTCCAGAGGGCCTCTCATGAAGTGGTGCCGAAACAGTGAAGGAATAACTCCACGCAGGGTTTTCCTCGGGGTGAGAATGCCCAGAACAAATTCAGGCAATCTCTTTTATTAGTTCAGCAAAATATGGGTAGTTACATGGGGCAAGCAAGGGGGGTTACATTCTAGCTCAGCAAACTATAGGTGATTTCATGAAGCAAGTAAAAACAGTTACAAAAGGCAGGCAATAGCAGTTACATGAAGCAGGCAAAAGCTGTTACATTCTTTCAGATAAGCATTCCATTCGAAGGCAGTTTGTGTGTGTGACTGTCTTTTTTCCTTGTGCTTTGTTCGTGATATCTGCATGTTATCCTTGTGTGTGAATGTTTCTCCTCCGATGGACAATTCTCCTTTGTTCACATCCTCTATGCCTACGTGGTGCAGTTACTATTGTAACCTATACGTAGGTGTTGGTGTGTAGCCACAAGGCGCCATGTTGTGCAAGTTGGAAAGAAAGTTTCCAATTCCATCTCCTTGAGTACAGGTTCTCCACAGGGCAGTGTCCTGAGTCTGCTACTGTTCACCTTGATGACCGACGACTGCTGTGCCAAATCTGCTACGAATCATATTGTGAAGTATGCAGACGACACGGCAGTGGTGGGTCTTATTCGGGATGACAATGAAGATGCTTATAGGTAAGAGGTGAAGGCTCTGGTGGACTGGTGCAATAAAAGTAACCTGGTTCTAAATGTTGATAAAACAAAGGAGATCATTGTAGATTTTAGAAAGAGCCGGCATAGTCATATTCCACTCAGTATCAAGGATGCAGCTATAGAGCTGGTCAACAGTATTAAGTATCTGGGGGTGCAGATAACTAACAATCTGAATTGGTCTCTCCACACTTCATCCTTAGTGAAGCGTGCAAACCAGCGTCTGCATTTCCTGCATTGGATGAGGAGAGCACATTTTTCTCCTTCTGTCCTGGCCACTTTTTAGAAAGGCACGATTGAAAGCATTTTAACAAACTACATCACTGTCTGGTTTGTGCCAGCAGTGCCTCAGATAGAAAGTCCATACAGAGAATGGTAAGGACAGCCGAGAAGGTCATAGGAAGCTTGCTCCCTGGCATTCAGGATGCTGCTTATAAGCACTATGTGCTTAGAGCTCAAAGCATTGTTAGAGACCCCACACACCCACTTTACGGTCTGTTTCTGTTGCTCCCCTCAGAGAGAAAGTTTCAAAAGTATTTCTAGCAGGACTACCCAATTCTGTAAAAGCTTTGTTCCCTATGCCATTCATCTGGTAAATTCGCAAGATTCGTTTTTCTCACCATACACATGTATACATATCCCGAACTAGATTGTTGTTTCTCCAGCATGAAGATGGATAATCCTTGAGGAAAAACAAGGAAAGTTTGAAAAAGCACCTTTGGGACAACCATAACCTGGAGGACTGAAAATCTCCTTAGACAACTGTACATAGTCTATTTCTTGGCAAACCCAATGAAATAATACCTTTTATTCATGGGGAAGGGGAGTTCCCATGCATCCATGTATGATTTATCATGTTAGAGGGTCACATTCTCCCTGAATTTAAGGGATACCACCTCCTTTAACAGTAAGACATATTAGAAGGAAATGAATCATTAAATTTTCTCTACTTCTACAGAAACATTGATATTTTATCATACTCACATGCCTATGGAGAAGGCAAGGATGGGAAGATTCACTGGATCTTATCCAAAAGCTAGACCTACCACCCCATAACCTATAGCAACCACAAGACTATTTAGGTGATTATGCAGCACAGAGAGCCTTAACATCAACCTGCCTTTTACTATAAAGTATCCTTGGGGACTTAACATTGTATTAAACAACAGGAGATATTAAAATCTTCCATTCCTCCAAGTGTCAAATTATTCCATCAATAAATTGATTGCTAAAATGGTATGTACAGATCATTAAAATGTATTTAAGGTGAACTGGAGTCTCCAAAGAGTATATTTTAAAAGATGGACATCAGATTTTCTATTTTGGAAGTGCAGTATAAAATGTTTGCGGGTTCACCGACCCATATGATATGGTCATGGGATAAATTGATATCTTTTTGAAATAATGTGTTAATATGTATAAGCAAATTTATAGGAAAATCTTAAGGATGTTAATATGAAGTTGAACTACTTACCAAAATGTTAGAATTTGTATATCTGGAATTGTGGGTATATTAAATGGGGGAGCTAGAAGAATCATATTGAGAAATTGGAAAAGTGATATTATTTAAAATGTTAAGCAATGTTTGTCAGAAATACATTATCTGCTTGGAAAAAGCAGTATTTTTTAGTAATCAGAAGATGCTGCAATATTTGTTATTATGATAGATCTATTTAATATAAATGATAGTGGTATATTTATTAGAAGTCCAATGGCTCTTACAAATATTTATAAGGAATGTTTTTCTTTTTTAGTTTGTCTGGGGTTGTATTTTTTCTAACTTTCTTTTGGTTCAGTCTCTATTTAAAATAGAAAAAGTTTAAAAATTATTTTCATCATGCATGTTAGAAATGTAAAAATAAACATATGAAAGTACAAGCAAGTTCAGGGCCTCCATCAACTGACTGATTGATGTATCATCAAATCATTTTGAGTCTTAGGCACCACATAGATAGATGTTCTCCATGACAATTTATCCCTAACTTGTTCTTTCAAGTCTCCCAAGGGTGCACTCGTTGCCTTTGTTAACTAAGTTCATCCACCTTACTGCTAGTCAACCTCTTCTCTTTTAATTCAGTACAATGCTGGTGGTTTTCTTTTGCAGAACAAATGAAAGAGGAACCAGAACCAGTCCCAAGTAAATAGATGCATCAGTAAGCAAAGCCAGGAATAAGCAACTGCTTATCAGTTTGTCCAAGTCATACAGGTCCTTAGTGCTAACTATAAAACAGACCTTTGCCTCCTCTCTCTTACCAATTCCTACAGTAGTTGCATATAAGCAGCAACTACTTCCTTCTGTCATGAAAACCTTTATCAAAATTATGCCTAAGGTGATTATTGCATACGACAAACAATAGTGAAAACAGAAGTAGACCCAGGAAGACACGGAAGCTGATAAATCTAAATCACATAATTCCCTACATAAGCAAGAGAAGAGGTCTCCAAACAATTAACAACATCTGTATTCAACTGAAAGAGTCAGAAATTGGGCCTTGAATCTCTTTATAGATTATAAAGGGTTTTTTTTTTCAGAGCAAATTTATGGAATTGTAAAGATTAGAATTGTTGGTCTGCATTAATCAGAAATAAATAAGCAGGACATCCAGCCAAGCATTGCATTGCACAGTATATCCACTGAATTGTGAGTTTATCATATTCTTCCAGAATATCATCCTTTTGTTCCCTTCCTGTTTCAACAGTAGCAGTTTACCAGCCTGTCAGCCAGCCCTTCAGACCAGGCACCAGGTTCTCTATTTCGTCAGTCATATAAGCATTACTTCAGCTGCATATTACCTTGAATAGATCTACATGGGTTTAGGCATATAAGCAAATCATTCCCAAACTTCACTTTGTGCTAAGAGATCAAAATGGCCATTTAATGGCCACTTTTAAAAAGCAGGCTGGAATTGCTGGAAGAAAAGCTGAAAATCAGTGCCATCTCAGATGTAAATATTTCTACTAGAATTGAGAGAAAGCAGGTATCAGAATTGGGACCAAGGCTCATCTATTCTTTAAGAGGCCAAGAAAGTCAAGAATTGCACTATGTTTAATTTAATAATAAGCACTTATAGAAAAAGAAATCTATTTTGCACAAATCATAATTGGAGCCCCCAAAGAGATACATAAAGGACTTCCTCAATATCTGGAATTGTTAAGTTTATCAGATCTGAACACCCTAATTTTACAAAAACAACACCCTGCTTGGAATTGAGTCTATTTTTAAACACTGTAATAATTCTAAGGTTCTTGGTTAGGACTTGAAGTATTAAGCCTTAATAATAAGTCTTATATTTTATATAAATCCTAATATAAGATATTGATTGTAAGGTATGTGACTTAATCATTACTTTATACTTATATTTTATTTATAAACATTTCTGTTAAACAGTCTCTCTTATTGCTGTGCAATTTCATCAGGTATAGGCATATTTATTTATGATATAAATTTATCAATCTCAGAATTGCAGGTATAGGTATTGCATATGTAGGTATATGTTATCTGTCTGTAGATATTCAAATCTGTCTCAGCAATTCAAGCCATTGCAAATTTTTCTAAACAGTTCTCATTTCCAATATGCTTTTCAGGAGCTGTTTAGTTGTATATCTGTGAGAACAATGGGAATGAATAATCGTGTCAAAAATTAAGTTAAGTTAGGGATCAAGGTTTGGGGGGAGGACGTGATGAAGGAGCATTGCTTTTTCAAGAAAGCGAGGCAGACCTTTGAGTGATGAAAGCAAGAGTTGGGCTGGTGATCTTGGAACAATTAAACAGATTGTTTTATCTGTCCCATAACCTTTTCAGGTTAATTCAGTTCTACCAAAGCACACATCAACATGGCCTCATGGAATGGCAGCAATCCAGCAGACAGGAGAAGAACAGGAGAAAGACGCAGATCATCCCAGGAAATAGCATCAGGTAAACATGGCTGCAGCTCTTCAATTGACTCTGATGATGAATAACCAGTTGGCAAGCTTCACCTGCCAGTTTTTCTTAAACATGACAGTAGCAATGGCTTTTGCTAGAAATATAGTTCTACCACATTCTAATGCTTTTTGCAGGAATTTATGTAGTGAGGTCAGTTCATATCAGGAGGACTAGTTGTTTTAGGCTGAGATGCCTCTGTGCTTAGCTGTTGGTGGGCTTTGGCAGGCGGTGTGCTTAGAAAAACAAATGGATCATGGCATAGGTACATCAAACATGCCTGCCAATGCCAGCTCAGAAGCACCAGGATTTAAGCGGAAGGTGGATTATCACATAGACCAGGAAGAGGAGCGACCCCTCATTTCTGGCACTAAATTATGTCTGAATATACTAAGAGTTACAACCCTCACCTCCTGCTGCCCAGTGTTCCCCATCCCAAAACTAAAACCCTAATATTGATAATACCCCTAGATTTTGGGAGATCAAATTTGAAGCAAGCATGTTTAGGACTTTCTTTTGGATTCAGATTTGGAACAGGCATGTTTAGGACTTTCTGTCTTTCTTTGAATTTATAAGTGTGCAGTGACTGCCTTTCTTATTATTTAATTCTCAAATTTAAAAAAGCTACATCCAAACCTTTTATTTAAGTGGGGAAAGCACTTTCCTCTTTTAGCTTCTTTTTTCCTACTCCAACAAGTAAAGTTGTCAGTAATGGAGGCCAAGACTTTGTTGCATCTCTGGCTCCTGATAAGAGTTGGATTGGCAGCACATACCGGGATAATTGATATCCCTCCCATCCCCTATTATCACTGTTACATCTTTCTTTGAAAGCCTGGGTCTCAGAAAAGTCTCATGCATGTCTTCTGCCCTGCGGGTGACCAGTAATAAACTCCCCTATTATTTGGAGGGCACCAAAGAATATAATCAAGCCATTCCAAAATGACTAACCGTATATATAATCAGTATTGCTTTTGTATCAAGGAGATAATGGGGACTACTATATGAGTAATCATCAAGTTGAAATAATTCTTTGTGTTTTATTGGTGGCTGTCACTTTAGAACAATTTTTGCTGGACATGATAAGCAGCTGTAAGGGAAAAAAATTCCACTCAGGTTTCATTCAGTTACCAGCATTTGATATATGGGAACCATAAAGTGATATCTGCATCAGCTCTTGATAATATGGAGTTGTTGATGTCGTGGTAGGCATAATCTATGTGCAGTATTTTATGACTGTGCCCAAGAATTTATTGGCATCTCTTTCTTTCCCAGAAATTTTTTTTTCTTTATTCTGATATGAAGCAGAAATGAATAAGTATCTGGTGTAATTTATTCATTTGACAAGCTTGCTTCCAAAGGAGAGGGTTACAAAATCATTATTGGAGTGTGTGCATTGTGTAGTAGATTATTGGTAGCTCAGCTACAATTTTGAATAATTCCTTCAGCTTGGCAGTCATATTTCAACATCATCCACCCATATGTGCAATAGTCATTAGAAAAAATTAATCAATGTGTAAGCTCCGTCTTAAAATATGTTGCAGCAGGTAAATTTATTTTCTGAGCATAGGGGACTTTTCTTATTTGTGAATTACCAGGGTATGAAAACTTTTAGATTAGGGCTAGGGTTCTGCTGCATTAGACACTGCAGACAACTCAAGTTGTTTCCCAAAATAATTGTCAAATATTTTGCTAGGAGAGTGTTAACTACTCATTAGAGGTAAACTTGTTGTGGGTTCTTATTTCCTATCCTAGGGATGCAGTTGCCTAAGACTGCATAGCCTTGTCCCTAACATGCAAATAACACATGGGACAATATATTGTTCAGAATCAAGTCCAAGGTTATTTTGGATTATAATTTTACAGATTTCTGTCTTAGAAGAAAGCTTAATATGCTGCTGTTATATATTCATTAATACACTAAACCACTTAGGACTGGCATTTGCATTCATCCCACCTATAGGCAGCTTCTTAAATTTTGTGGCAGTTTATAGGCTATTTGGTTCAACTTCTCCATCCATATATCTTGTGTGCAGATTTAACAGAGAAAAATTGCTATATTCTCAATGCAAATCTCTTAAAACCCTGAATTTATAAGAAGTTATAGGTAGAGTGCTTGCTATTAGCCTCGGCCATATGGGGATAATAATCTTAAGAGGATACCTGCTGTATAGATTAGCTGAGATAAAATGTTAGTTACTAGGGTACTTGGCTCTTATGCCACCGCATAGCTTGGGTGAGATATGAGTTCTGCAGTATCATTTTGTATGCATTGTCATGGCTTCATTTGCATCCTCTGAATCTGCACAATATATGATAGACAGAAATTTTATTTTAGTCATTGACCAATAAAAATATGTTCGGCAAAACAAAGCAAAGTTAAACCCTAATATCAATGACTACTAGCAACGATTTGTGAGCGAAGTCCCAAAGGTGCTTTTTCAAAAGGCAACTGGACTTCTTGTTTTTCCTTAAATTTCCATAATTTTGCTCCAATATGTGTAAGCTTTGCTCCCAAATGTCTGTGGAGATTCTCAGTCATCCAGGTCATGGTTGTCCCAAAGGTGCTTTTTCAAAAGTTCTTCAAGAACTAAAGAAGCTTTTGGATGAGAAGCAAAACATCTTCAAGGAAAAAACAAAGTCCAGTTGCCATTTGAAAAAGCACCTTTGGGACAACCATGACCTGGATGACTGAGAAGCTGCATAGACATTTGTGAGCAAAGCTTACACATAATGGAGCAAAATTTTACTACTTTTAGGGAGATTTATCCTGGATGTCCAACAGACATTGCAAATAAAAATTATCAGAGTGCCCCAGAAATATAGATAAAAAAAGAAAGAATCATCTGGCAGTAAATATCCCTGTAGAACTGACGGTACAAAAGAACACACCTGCCCAATGTACAATTATGAATAATTCCTAATCAATGAATGATAGTGGTGTTTGGGATCATTTTGGCTTATTTACTGGATTTTTTAAAGTAAATACGCAGAATTAGTGCAAAATTAAAATCATTATTGAGATGTTGGAGCTTTGAGATCAAGATCAAGCTGTTCTCCAAAGCACCTGAAGGCAGGACAAGAAGCAACGGATGGAAACTAACCAAAGAGAGAAACAATCTAGAACTAAGGAGAAATTTCCTGACAGTTAGAACAATTAATCAGTGGAACAACCTGCCTCCAGAAGCTGTGAATGCTCCAACACTGGAAGCTTTTAAGAAGAGACTGGACAGCCATTTGTCTGAAATGGTATAGGGTTTCCTGCCTGAGGAGGGGGTTGGACTAGATGACCACGAAGGTCCCTTCCAACTTGTTGTTGTTATGTATATGAATATGCCCTTTTTTACTTTGAAAATTTTGAATAATTAACTTTGTTTAAACAACTTGGATGACTCCATTTGATCGATTGGAAAATAATTTTCCTTCAAAGATTGCTCCCTATTATTTACACATTCCAGTGCACCTAATACCAATATATTGGTTTATACTTTAATCTTTGTATAAACAATAGTGATTTTGCATCTCTAAATATCCTGGACTCCAGCCAGAGTCACTTGGTTGAGTTGGGCAGCTTTAGAAATTAATGAATGAATGAATATCTAGCATACTTAACTTACATATGCTTGTTCCAAAACAGACTTAATTATATGATATGGAGCAAAATATACTGCATAACCAGGATTTTTAGATAATGTTACATAATTTGCTCTAGCACTCTACTTCAATTATTATTTTTATCCTTTTAAGTTTTACAGGGGGAAAAAAACAAATGATACTAATTATAAAATGTAAACATACTAAAGTTTTGTTAGCAATGTGCAATATTTTACAAAACTAAAGAATTCTGGTTTTTGTATAAATTAGGAATCATTTCATTATATTCAAGCAAGCACATTTCCTGTTTGTTGTACAATAACCATCTTCCTTTAAATCCTGCTATATGAGCTAACATTGACTTCCTGCACGTGAGATACTTATTTATCACTCCTCTTATTATTCATCAGAGCTTGCCTATGAGGCAACAATGTATAGTTCAAGGAGATTAATGCAAGAACAACTAGCAAGGAGGAAACGACCAGTTTTATTTGAAATCTGTTAGTGAATTACAGTAGAACAATTTTAAATGGCCCTATGGGACAAGAAGAATGGGCTATTAACATCCAAACTTGAAAGCCTATTTAAAAGCATGTTGAAAAAGATCATTATATAATGCCATAAAAAAAATTGCAAGCAGCTATGTTTTTTCTTTTTTTCTGAAAGTTACATCTTTCTCTGTCCTGGAATAGTATCCTTTAAACATGAGTAGAGAGAGATGCATATTTTTTGTGTTTTTTGCTCACTTTAGGGCTGCTGGTGGCATGATGCTAGTAGAATAATGTCACTGAAGGAGGAGGAGGAGGAAATGTTTAGCTTTTCAGGCAGATTAAGTAAAATAACAAAATCTATGTTGTCAGGTTACTCGTTGAGTTCTGGGGGCGGGGGTCTTAAGGTAACAGAAAATAGTGAGGACAGTAATAAGGCTGCCTGATTTTTCTGTAACAGAAGTTCTGTTAACATGTCTAATAATACCTGACCCAAATGGAATTTTATAGACATTTTAAATGTCCTGAAAGATTTTTTAAGCAAACTAAAAAAGGAAACTGGTATAATTTTCAAGAATGTCCTTTTGCTTATTTTCCTATTTGCTTATTTTTCAGGATTCATTTACAGTACTTTGCTAAGAAATGATAGAAATAGAGACTATGTTCTTAGTAAGCTAGGTTGCAGGGGAAAAGGTTTCGTTTAATTGTTTGCTTGTAACTTGTGGGTGATTTTGCAATGCTTCAATGAGAATATGAGTCAATTACTTGGTTTTACTTTGTGCAGCTGTTCTCCTTTCCCAGCCTGTGCTGATCTTGTGCAAGACACTGATTTCTTCTTATTTTTCCGCCATGTCAGGACCCTCCATTGTACCACGTCTTAATTAGCCTTCCAATGAAAGTTCAGCTCTTGAAAATAATTTAAGTCGCTTCTTTAAGTGAAAGATGAAAAACATTTCCATATATTTCCAATCTTCGTGCTATAATAAAAAACGTGTTACAAATTTACCAACTGCAGTGATTCACTTAACAACTGTGGCAAGAAAAATCATAAAATGGAGCAAAACTCATTTAGCAGATGTTTCACTTAGCAACAGAAATTTTGGGCTCAATTGTGGTCGTAAGTTGAGGACTACCTGTGGTGCGGTCTGGTTGCAGGGAAAAGAAGAGAAGAATCTAATTGGGAGAAAGCTTTGGTGAGGGGGACAGAATATCTAATAAGATTGTAGATTGGATGGTTAAAAAAACTCATACCTAATTGGAAAGTAAAAATAACAGCACTGCACTAACCACAAAATCTCATTTAAGGTTGCAGGTTATAACTATCATCCCTTGCAACCCTCTGAAAAATAATGCTTTTATTTTAAGCTGCAGTGGCTATATATGACACAAACATTTGATGAGAAGTCTTAACTGCATTTGGTAAAAAGATACTAATTCTAAACCCACCTAGAAGCTGAATATAAAATGTGCAGCCCAAATATTGTAGACAATACCCCACCCTGGCCACAGTTCAGCAGTATTAGTGACACAAACAATATGTACAGAATTACAGCATAAACTTGCTTCTGACTTTAAATGATTTTTGGAATGACAGTAAGTACATGGTGAAGTATATAGCAAGTGGCAGGAGCATACAGGACCTACATGAAACTTTGGGGATTTAATTTTTTTTTTAGATATAATACATAAATGATGAACATAACATAATCCAAATAAAAGTGCATGGTATCTTATAATGGTTCATAATGTCCAGTAGAAGAGGGAATTTTCAAGAGCATTCTAAACACTCCAATCTCTTGCCATCAGACTTGTGGTTTAGAACGGGTCCCCAACCCCCGGTCCGTGGACCAGTACCGGGCCACGGCATGCCAGCAACCGGTCCGTACAAACAAGCAAAGCCTCATCCGCGGGATGAAGGCAGCACACAAAACCACGCACCCTCCGGTCTGCAGAAAAACCTCTCTCCATGGAACCAGTCCCTGATGCCCAAAAGGTTGGGGGCCTCTGGTTTAGAATAATCAGTTAGCTGACCTTGTCCGGGCTCAAGAACTAAACAGAGTCAGTCTTGGTTAGCTCTTGGATGGGAGATGATCTCCCATCCCAGAGTAGATAGGACAAGAGGACAGATAACAAAAGGCACTGTGCCATTGTGATACAAGATCCATCCCTTATGCATTGTGATAATGTACACACACATGCAAGAAGCAACTTTTATGTGGTACCATCCCCATATTTGTTTTGTCATTTTGACAAATTCACCAAATTCTGCAGATGTTCCTGCCCCAAGGCTGTAGGTTAAATTGGGGAACTGGGGGGGGGGAAACAGAAGAAGGCAGTAGCAAACCATTCTTGTGCCTCTTACTGTGATTAAGAAAAATAGCATGGACATGTACCTAAAGTCATAAGGAATTGAACTTGACTGAGGCTTACTCCAAGGAAGTGTGGATATATATGATAAGCATCAGTGTCAATAAATTTGTATTACTACATTCTGGTTTTATGCTGTCTGTTCTCTCGGAATCTTAGGATACGTAGCCACTCCCCAATACCTTCATAATAATCCTGGAAGGTAGTTGAATTGTTCTAAAATCATCAAGAGGTTTTAGGGCTAGATTTAGTTTTACCCTGGATTTCCACAATCCAGCATTTACTAGCATTGTGCTGGCTCTCACTTTAGCTTAGGATAATGATCCTACAGCTAGAAAAAAGATAAGATAACCTTTATTGTCATTTTTGTTGCTTTGGATATTACCTTAAAATAGTTTAGTGCGATAGAAAATGTCTTGCTTTTCTGTTAGGAAATGAGATGAACAAAAGTTAGTATTTTTTGGCTTTACTTGCTAGCCGAAAAGAAAGATAATGTAGCATAATATATAAAATAATGTCCATTAAGCACACATAACCATATTCTCAGTTGAAATATGGGGGAACAGAGGGGAAAGTACATGCAGCCCTCTCTACTGTGGCTTTGTCTTTTGCACTTCAGGAGTAGAGAGGCCATAATCTGGCAATAGGTCTAGGTCTCTTATCAGAACAGCTAAAAATAGCTTTGGGGGGTGGGTGGTCAGGCACGGTTTAGAAGAAGTAACCAATGACAAAGGGTTAAGCTGTTTTTCTTCTGCCTCCTCTTCTCATCCAGCATATGAAATATTAAAATCTGTCAGCCCTCCAAGATAAATCAGATCAAGAATAGGCACTACAGGGATTCTAGGAATGCTATTTTATTATTGCAGGGAATATTAACAGAATCTTGAAAGTCTGTCTGAAAACTGTATTATTCTCTTTTTAAGGACAACACAACCAAAGCAGAGCTATCTTGACGCTCTTTCTCATGTTTTCTCATACAGTTTGTCACGGCTGAGTCATTTCATCTCTCCCACTTCCGTCTCAAGGCCAGAGTAAAATTTCCCAGCAAAATCTTGCTGAGTGTTAATGGGTAAAAAAAAAAAAAAGTTATGGGAGAGAGAAATGTAGAGAGGAAAGAGCAAATGGGAAAAATAATCCTAGTACCAGCTGTTTTTTTTACAGATTGCATTGTCTTCATCCGTGTTGCTGTTCTGTTTGATGAGTTCTTAGTTCTGCATAGAGTCCAGCTTGCATGGACAATGAGTGTTATAGACCAGAGGTCCCCAACCTTTTGGGCACCAGGGACCAGTTCTGTGGAGAAAGTTTTTTCCGTGGACCAGAGAGTGCGTGGTTTTGTGTGCTGCCTACATCCCACTGATGGGACTTTGTGCGGACCGGTTGCTGGCATACCGCGGCCCAGTACCAGTCCACGGACCGGGGGTTGGGGACCCCTGTTATAGATTACCAAATCTGCACCTCACCTATGTATAAAACTCATCCCATAAGTCTATACTAATGGGGAAGAAGAAGGATTGAAAATTTGAGCCCAATACCTACTTCCAGCTCCTTGGCTTTATTTCAAGAATCTTGTTACAAATTAGTCTTCATCTATTACTTCATTGTAGATGAGAGAACAAAATAGTGGCGAATATCTGTAGCTCGCGTATAGGATGAGCGTGAAGATTCGTTCTCCGAACTTGCGGGTTGGTTTCCGAATGTTTCATTACCAGGCTAGGTAACATCTTCAGCAGAGTTTAGGGGATGTCTGTGTCAGTGCTCTTCTGTTTATAAGGGCTTCAGGTGGTGGGTGTGTCAAGTGAGGGTCTTGTGATGGGTCAGGTGTGAGTCATCAGAGAGAGGCTTGTGATGGGTCTTGTGATGGGGAGATTACTTCAGGTCATGGTCATTGGAAGGTGAACTGCTGAGGGGGGGAAGAGGGGGCTTGTGTGGGCTGGTTGTGGGTTGGTGCTGTGACTCCTATTGACTGTGCGGTTGAATTGGATTCTGAGGGGTTCATAAGCTGATTGTAGATTAATATGTCTGTTGATGGAATTGCTCGTGGAATGCCAGGCTTCCATGAACTCACGAGCGTGGCGGGTGATAGTGTGGCTGATGATTTTAGTGTTGCTCCAATCAAACTGGTGTTGTTTGGTGTTGTGTGGATAGCGATTAAGGATTTGGGATCGTGGCGTTTGACTGCCATGGAAGGAAGTATGTTTTTCCTTTAAGATATGAGTCCAACTAGATACTGAGTAGTATCAGTTTGGTCACATGGCAGAGATAGAGGTGTAGCCACTGTCACTCAGTTTTTTCTGTAGGACAATAAAGATACTGTTCTGCAGGTAACTGGAAGTGATGTGTGTGAGCTTGAGATCAAGACATAAGGTGGGGCTGCCCTCAATATTGCCTTGCAGTATGCTAGCCCAAGCTGTTGGATCTCACTACCATGGGCCATGCCCATCTGGCACCCGACGATAAATAAGTGGGGTTTGGATTGCAGTTTGGGGACTCAGTCTATAAAAGGTTCGCCATCACTGATCTAAGGGATAATAGACAATGTGGCTATTTGGAGATAATTAATTGGAAAATACTTGGACCAGGAAAATGACATTCGTTCTGACTTGACTATCAAGGTCAGTAATGATCTTGGCACATTCCTATTAGGTGATGTTTTGTCCATAAGCAGGTTTGAGCAACTTTTAGCAGGGAAAAAATATTAATTCCAGTGAGGAAGTTTTCTGTACTTACCAGCAGAAAAAATGTCTATCCTGCTTCACAGAGTTTTGTGATGACGATGACGACAACAACAGCAGCAGCAACAACAACAAAAACAATAATAATAATAACAACAACAAAAACAATAATAACAACAACAACAACAACAACAACAACAACAATAATAATAATAATAATAATAATAATAATAATAATAATAATAACCATATCTCTGTGGCGTGAACTACTTGGGAAAAAGTGAATTTGGGGAGGTTGGAAGAAAAATAAATGTGTTAATTCCTTTAAAGGCTTAAGAGACGTATTTTCAGTATTTTGGGGAAGGGGGCAAAACCTGTCCTGCTAAAAGTTGGTGTTTTTGCTCGTGACATTCAGCAGCCTGATCTGAGAGAAGAGGGCCTTGGGCTTCAATAATTGTGACCTACCTCTGCTCAAAATGAAGCTGCTGATAGCTGAAGGACCCTGTTATCTCTTCTGCAGAAGACATGGTAGCTCAACAGACTGAGGAGGTGTTCCAGAGCTATGCTTTCCATCGATACCAGCAGGAGCAGGAGCAAACTGAGGGGGATGTGCCAGTTGACCCAGAAATTGCCGCAATTCAGCAGGAGCCAAATAGGTAAGTACCACAGGCTCTTAAATGTTTACTTAGTCTGCCTCCATGTTCCAATTTAACCAGTTTATTTTTTTCATTGTGCAGCATCAACAATCAGGTGGGTCGACGCTTAGCTATCATTGCTGATGACATCAATGCACGGTATGACAAGGAGTTCTCTGAGATGCTGAAGTCCTTGCAGCCTTCCAGGGACAATGCATATGAGTACTTCACCAGAATAGCCTCCAGGTAAATGAGACCAGGGCCCTCAACCAGAGTTTGATGCGCATGTTTTTTTTTAAGGTTGTGGTTGATGTTAACCTCTATACTGCTTGTGCAATGACAAGAATTCCTGGTGGTATGCAAACCAAACAAATAACAAAGATGGAGCAGACCAAAATCACAAATATTGTGGGTTTTGATTTCCATCTGGCTTAAGCTGTTCTCATAATCTGATATACCAAATATATATTTTTAAAATATGCTAATTACTACCTTGGTGCCAAAATCCAGCCCCTAATTTAATCATATGCTGCTGCCACTAGGGTAACACATGTTCTCTGTAAATTACTTTTGAGCCTTCACGAGACTTGGAGGGATCTTCTCTGTCACTCAGAGCATCTCTTGATACAGGAATCCTTTATTGGATTTACTACTGTGTTAAGTGTAAAGGCAATTGGCTCTTCAGTTAAAGTTTTGTTTTAAAACCTTCTGAACATAAGGCCAGCCTTGTGGCATCTTATAAAAACATTCATGTTTGAATGTTTGCATTCATGTTTACTGGATGTTTGCATTCATGTTTTCTGGAATCTGCATGGAATCTGCAATTCTGTGGCCTCTGGAAAACGTTCCCACAGAGCAAAGGCTATGTCAGATCTTCCCCTTCCCCTATGAAGGTAAAGAAGACAAAGGATCAACTTTGGGCAAGGTGCTGTGACTTCAGAAACTGTTTCCCAGCCTCACTGAAGCTAAATGAGGCCAGTTCATCCCCAGAATCAGATCCAGGATATATCTGTCATCTGGAGCTCCTTGCAGGATGGGGTCCAAACCAGATTGGAAAAAGAGGATGGGATCTTCAATCACACAGAGTAGTGGCCACCCTCTTGATTCAGGGCTGTTGGCTGGGGTACAGCAGCAGGAGTAGACTACTGACCTGCCTATAAGCTTGCCAGATGTGTTATCTTAGCATGGGAAAGAGGATTGCTGGACTCTCTTCAGGTTCTTAGGCCATCAGAAGTATCATGAAGGCAACGAAAACCATTATGAACCTGGAGATTATAATGGCAGGGTTACCCAGACAAGAGGCTGTATGGAACTCCAAGGTGGTTTATGGTGTTCCACTTAGAAAAGATTTAGTCACAGTTTTCTCCTCTGTTTCTTTCCTTTCTTTCCCTTTGATTTTTATTAAAGAAAGGAAATGACAAAGGGTAAAAATCACCAACAGAGAGAAAACAGTGACAATGTATATACATGCATCTTTATGTTCACAAACATTGTTTTCCTGTTCCATCTAAAGATCATTTAACTTTCTCTTCTGTCCTCTTTTCTTGCTCTCCCCTCCTTGGGAAGCCAAGTTTCACCATTTTGCTGCCTTCAGGTAAACTAGGTACCAGGTAAACCGGCACCTACTGTGCTTTCTCTTTCCTCTTTTTCAGTTGCTATGTATGGGAACACTCTCCGTGCTATGTCTGCTAAGTTTCCAGCTGCACTCCAATTCTAATGTTGCCTTATAAAGCTGATTTTTAAAAATTGGACTATCAGAATCATCTTATCCCATCAGATAGCTAAAGATTATTTCCAAGCAACCATACACCAAGTTAAAAATGAAATATCTATAGCACAGATTTAAAAAAGGATGCTGCCCAACTTTATGGTGGCAGAAAAAGCCTTTATGGAGCAGAAAGAAAGGCCAGCTTCTTTCCCCCCTCCCCTCCCCCCAGAGTGGAATAGCCAGATCAGAACTGATCCTGTAGATTTAAGTATGTGGACATTTATGGAGATTCTCAGTCATCCAGGTCATGGTTGCCCCCAAAGGTGATTTTTCAAAAGGGAACTGGACTTTGTTTTTCCAGTAGACAGGCAAAACATCAAAAGGGGAGGGGGGAGGCAGTTTCACTTTGCTATTATGTTCAGCAACCAGTGACCAGAAAGGCAAAGCAAAGATGTAATGACAGATATTTCATATTTTGCCATCATTTTATAGGGTTCCCCCCCCCCCTCTTCCTTGCTTAGGGTGCTGAGCTTTTCCCAAAAATTAACTTGTCATTTCCCCCCCCCCCTTAGAAATTGGTAAGAACTTGCACTGCTTACATTCAGTGATTTGTTGCCAAATTTTGGTGTTGGGATTCTGTAACGTTCCAGGGTTGTCAAACAAAGGGATTGTGGGTGGCAGGTTGTCCAGTCTGAAACAGGTCTTTGTGTTTAACTTTTCAAAACCATTTGAAAAAGCCTAGAGATTGAAACATGTGGCATCTCAGCCTTTCTCCTAGATTTATTGTAAGAGCAAGTAATAGGAAACGGGGCAGGAGCGTTAATGTTCATTGCCTTGAGTTTTATATGTAAAAAGATGGAATCAAAATCTAATCATCATCATGATTATCATTAGTCTGGGAAGCCCATCAGATTCAAAGGAAGAAAGTACTTTACACAGAGTTTCGCAACTTTACGATGAGTGGGACTTGGCTGGCTGGGGAATTCTGGGAACTGAAGTCCAGTCATCGTAAAGTTGCTAAGGTTGAGAAACACTTCTTTAGAAAGTGCACAGGTACACATATAACACCTGTCAGAAGTTCCTTAAACTGCTCAAGTGTTTTCCCAGGGTCAAGCTACAGTTCTTCTTCCCGTTAAAATATTAGCATGAACAAGATATTAGTTGCTGTGATCAAGGCATCTGTGTAATGCCTTTCCTGAAGCAGCAAAGAACTGAAAATCTGTAATTGGGACTAACCTTCTCTTCCCCAGTTTGTTTGAAAGTGGCATCAATTGGGGTCGTGTGATAGCCCTGCTGGGCTTCGGCTACAGGATGGCAATCCACGTATACCAGCATGGGATAACTGGTTTCCTGAGAAGAATTGCACATTACATGGCTGAATTTGTGCTACATAATCGCATTGCACAATGGATTGCGCAGCAAGGAGGATGGGTAAGTGAACTGAAGAACCATCTTACCTGAGTACACTTTGAAATATATAAATTATATGAGCCTCTAGTTTGTATAAAGTCTTCTTCTCCATTTAGGCAACTAGAATCTATTATGATGGGCAGTAACAATCTAGGGCTTCCAGATGCAATGTGGAAGCCTAACATCCTACTTGCTTCCTTCAACTGAAGAGGCCAAAGAAAATTCATAGCTGCACTGAGCAGGAATTTGAGCCAGAGATCTTTGGAACCTATGAAGCAATCTTTTCAAGGGCATTGTTTGATGGAGGCTGTCCAAGATTGATTGATTCATTGGCAGATGGGTTGATTGCTTTGCTATAATTTATATGCCACTCAGTTCAAAAATGCTCCAAGTGGTTTCCAGGAAGGGCATTCCTAAATCTAGCTGGGGATACTGAGCCGAATATTTTCTGTTTCTAAAGATGCATTCTGCCTCTGAACCATGATGCAAAACAGCTAAGCAGACAGTAAAATAATACATGGACCTTGATGAATAATAGTGAAGAAAGGCACTGTGGATGGTTATCTTCTAAGGCCCAAGGGTATACTTTTTAGTTCTTCAGATCCTAGGGTCCCTTTCCAGAATTACTCTTTTGAAAGAATATGCTGAGAGAAGATCTTAAAACAGCCTTCCCCAACTTGATGCTTCCTCTCTTTGGGATTATAATTCCCACCATTCCCAGTGAGCAGGCCGATGGCAGTGCTCTGTGTTTAAAACTGACACTTCTAGATAGCACCAGGTTGGAGAAGGCTAATACAGAATTGGATCTATAACAGTACTCTTCTGTCTCTAGGTGGCAGCACTGGACTTGAGCAATATTTATTTGAAATACATGATGATAGTCACAGGCGTGATTGTGCTGGGCCTATTCGTTCTACGCCGTTTCTTCAATCAATGACAGGAAAAGAAAATGCTGCTGGTTTATTGCATAAGAAAGAAAGATCCAAGAAACAACAACAGGGAAAGCGGTGCATGTTACCAGCTTCTATTCTACCGGGACATCTGTTTATTTGTCCTCTGCGTGGTGATTCCAAAGCAAAAGAGACTGTAGTTTAGTTAAAAGAAGAGTGGAACCAACCATGAGGCAGAATTTACTGCATCAAGCGGCCATTGACCAGCAGTTCTTCCTGGGAAACTTCAGGCAGGTATTCATGGTATTGCAGATGAGAAAAATAGATGCGCTTTCCTCTGCAAAGTCTTTTTAAGAAGAACAAGACCTCTTAGACATCATTCTCAGGACTAATTGAATTCTCAATCAGCTGAACTTCATCACCATAGAAGGAGCAGAACCACATTGGAATGTTCCTTGATCTGTGCAGATCAGTTTTGATCAGTTCTGCTTCTATGAGCTAGAGCAGGGCTGAAATAATTGAGTAATTGTAGAGCTCTCTGGATTTATCTGAGAATCACATGCAAGATTAGATATGCTAGATATGAATATATATCTAGATATTCCAGAGGAGAAGAGAAAAAAGTGGTAGCTACATTATTTTATTGACACTTTTTCATTCACTTGATAACTGCTGTCCTAAGTTAGTTGTAATAATGGGCAGAGTAGCTCCTCTTTCTTTGAAACAATATTGCAGTGAGACTTCTGAGGTGAAGAGAGTCAGCTGCTTGTAAAGATTAAGAAATGAGGCCTGCTTCTGTTCAAAGGATGGTTCTCTATTTCCCTTTTGATTAAGTATGATTGTGGTTCACCTCAATGGTGGATGTGCATTTGGGAGTGGGTGACAATCGTTAAATCTGTCTTACACAAAGGATGGACAACATGTGATTTCCTGCTATCATAGGAGTTGGAATCTCTGCTTTCCCTACTGGAAAATGGGCAAATTCCAGTCAGGTTGAGCAAATTTTAAGGCCATTTCCTATGAAGTTAGTGAGGCTTGCTTCTAAGTAAATATGCATATAATCAGGCTGCAAGCTTGTATTGATTTCAGTGAGAAATTGAATATGTGTTAAAACTTCCATTTAAAATTGGTGGAATATATACAAATGCTTAACATTGTTTGGATTGCGCTTAACTAAATCCCCCCTTGCCAGGTTTCATGAAAGATCTCAATGGGAACACAGAATTCTTTGTACCAGAAGCAGGCAAATGTGCAAAGCTGAAATTTTCTGTTCAAAATAATTGTGTTTTTTTTAATCTTGCGGGTTTTTTAATTTTTTGTTTTTTAAAAAAATAATCCAAAGCTAATTCTGCTATTTCTCTTCCAATACTCTCCCAAATGTTTGCTTTGTATAGCTTTTTTCTGATGCTGAGTTTCATTTTGATGTCTAAGATAAAATTACTACTATGTCAGGAAAAACTGACATTTTGGTTACAACTCTGTTCTCTTTCCACGGTTTATAAAGCCATAACTCAATAGTGAAACATGAGTAGTTTTTCCTGCCATTCAGTTACCAAAAATTCTTAAGCAGATGACTTGAATATAATAATATTTTTTATATTTCTGATTTTTAAAAAAAAAGATACTCTGAGATTTCCTGAATACATATGTCAATTTATTTTTAATACTGAAAAAAATAGTGGTTTTCAGTTTAAAGAGAGTATCAATCTGAACTTGGTCATAATCTTAAAAGAATAGTCATAGCAAAGGATAGATAAATATATCTATTTCCTTTTACATGAATCAGTGTTTGCGGATTTCGGCAATCTTTGAACTTCTTGTGGCGGAAGAGTAACCTAATACTCATTTTAATGCACTTTTCTTCTTGAGTTTTTCTTAAAAACTGTATTCATATCTTATCCTAATATAGACATTTTTGTGTGCACATCTCCTTAATATATACATTTTATATGATTATTTTTGAATTGCAAAATTGTATCTCAAAACTATGAAAAGTGCAGATTGCAGTATGTAGATTTATAATAGTGAGCCTGATAAGTTCCTATACTAATTGA
Organism: Azemiops feae; assembly: GCA_023970755.1. Lineage (NCBI taxonomy): Eukaryota > Metazoa > Chordata > Lepidosauria > Squamata > Viperidae > Azemiops > Azemiops feae. Next base: position 860,176 of record JALGBA010000019.1, read on the forward strand.
ACAAATTTCTCTCTTATTCCTAAACATGGCACTGTGCCATGTTTATCTTATACCTGCTTACTTCAAAGGATGTCCCCTTTTTTTGGCTGGAGCACACTGACGATCTTTCAATTCTGGAACATAATCTTTAGAATAAATCTATTTCCAGAAATTCTTTCTAAAAGAATACTTTCTAAAGCCCTTCATGTTTGAATGGTTCAGCATAGTAACTTAAGATAAGATGACTTATAGTTAGGGGTTCAGGCAAATGTTTCTTGTAAGTAAGACTTGTATGATGGTCATAATTACAACCAGAGCAAATAGAATACGCAGTTAATGTCACTGGTTGATCTGAAGCTTGCTCAGTTTTTCCCCAGTGCAGTGAGTAGGTTTTTTTTCTGTAGTCCACAAAACCACAAAAGTACTAAAGCAGCTACTGATATATAACAGTCCAGAGCAGAGATACTTGGGAGAGCATTGGGAAAAAAAACCTTTCTTAATATTGGGATCTGCTAAGTACTTGAAGCATCTATTGCAGTTAATTTTGCTTCCTCAATGCTGCAAATGAATTGGGTATTTTTCCTCAATAACTTCTTTTGAGGTCCTATCCCATGTTTGCCTATCCCCTTCACTTAGTGGGTGAATCTACCTCAGATTCTCAGGTTCGGGTCCAAGGGAAATTAAGGGCCCCCCATCACTGAAACTGACCATAGTCAGGAGGGGAGCATCTTTTAGCCAGGTGCAGTTATCCTTGACACCTTATATATATATGCTTACAGGCACTGTACTAGACTGTCCTTTTTCCTCTGTTATTGGTTCTAGAGTTTGTTGAGATCTAGGTTTCTGGTCCTCCAGTTGATTCATTTATACCAAGCAGCAAAGTTTTCCTCTCTCTCTCTCTCCTGCCATTATTCTGCTGTCTTTGACAGGTTTATGTGAAGGCCTTCATCATTCCCACACAATTCTCTTGTTTTAGGCTAACTTTGTCTATATGCAGCATTGAGGCTATCTTAGGTGCCACCTAGAGGCCCTGGAACTGATTGTTGTTTTTACAGCAGGGGAGACTGGAATTTGTGGACTTTTCTGCCTCGGGTTTCAAAATAATTTGGCTAATTTTGATATGATAATCCTTAACTTTGCAAGCAAGAAAAGCAACAGGAGATTTTGCTCTTCTGCCTCAGGTGACAAAAAGTTTTGGGCTAATGCTTTATATGAATGAGAAAGTGAGCCCACAAATGCATAAATAAATAAAAAGAGGATGCCCAATGAGATTTGCGAAGCAAAGCTGGACTTGACTTCCAAGGACATTTTCCAGAAGCTTGAGGAACTCTAGTTGACTAATGCAGGAAAATAATTACATAGAATAAATGCCTAGCTGCAGATAGGCTTAAAAGAACATCATTTGCCTTGCTGCATGAAATGTTCTTGTGTCCATCTTTTATTCCCCCCCCCCTGCAAGTTGGAGAAAATGTGGGTCTCATTTCTACTGTCTTCATGGGTATTATGCCAGAAGTTTAATAAATACCTGTGATGGTCCAATTGCCTCTTACTATATAGCATGGTGCTTTCTTCTGCCTGCTGTGGATGTTTGGGACATCGCTTTGTCAGATGTCCCCCAGGAAAAGATAGCATGTGGCTTTTTAAACATTTCATTGAAGGTATAACTGTCATGGAATCCCAGGACCCTTCCAAAAATCTGCTGCAGATTGCAAGGTACACAAGATGCTCTAGCCAGGCTTATTGGCTCTGCTACCCAATCTGAACTGAAGGGCTGCCTTACATCATCTCCCGGTCTGCCTGACCTGCTAGGACAGGGGTCGGCAACCTTAAACACTCAAAGAGCCACTTGGACCCGTTTCCCAGAGAAAAGAAAATACTGGGAGCGTTCTCTCTCTCTCTCTCTCTCTCCCTCCCTCCCTCCCTCCCTCCCTCCCTCTCTCCGATCTTCTGCTCACCTGGCAAGCTGGCTTCACGCTCTTCTCCGACAAGCTGACAAGCTTATTGGGCGGGGCTCCTGCCTTTGCTGCGTCTCAGCAGGAAGCAGCAACTATCTCTCTCTCCCCCCCCCCCTCCCCCTCCGATCTTCTGCTCACCTGGCAAGCTGGCTTCATGCTGTTCTCCGACAAGCTGACACACATTCTTATTGGGCTGGCTCTCTCCTGCCCTTGGTCTGCCAGTCCTCTTCCCCCACTCAGTGTGTGTGTGTGTGTGTGAGAGAGAGAGAGAGAGAGAGAGCTGCTACTTTCTGCTGCTTCCTGCTGAGACGCAGCAAAGGCAGGAGCCCCGCCCAATAAGCTTGTCAGCTTGTCCGAGAACAGCATGAGGCCACTCTTTTTTATACACAGAGAGAGAGAGAGAGAGAGAAGGGAAGCGCAAGTGCCTTTCTCTGTCTCTCTTTGCAAATGGCGGAGGAGGTGGGAGCCACAGGAGAAGGCTCAAAGAGCCACATGCAGCTCCGGAGCCGCGGGTTGCCGACCCGTGTGCTAGGAAAACCCATGGTGGTGGTAGAAAGTTCTCTTTAAGAGAAAATTGTCTGCTGGTTTAAAATGTGAGCAACCTGAGCATTTTAACCCATAAACATGTAACACAGAGCCTGATCTTTGTCACCCTGTTGATTTAAGATGTATTAGCTTCAGCACATAAAGGACTTGACATTAAGTGGTTTTTGAGAACTAGATAGTACCATTTGATTTAAATTCTCCATCTGAACCATGGAATATGTGCCTCACTAAATCATTGTATGCATTCCTGATGACATTTATGGCAACTTTGAATTTACATTCATGAAGGTTGAAAACAATAGTTTAGCTAAATAAGAACTGTCCAGTCAATGAAGAAATATATTGTTTTTTCCCTTTAGCTATAGTTTTGTTTTTTAAATTAAATACTTGAGGGGAATATAATAATGAATGACTTTGCTTCATCCCTGATTTAAAAGGCTACTTTTTGTTTCCATGCATCATACCCTGTTTTAGAACCCACTTTCCTCAGGAGTTTAAAGGGAATTAAGTAAACACAATAGTGCAACTTGTCAACTTTTAGGATCCATGGACTTCAACTTCCAAAATTCCCATGCTGGCTGGGAAACTGTTTACTAGGTACTACCCTTTCTGCCAAGCAGCTAGAATCACCTTTTTCCATTATTTTATTTAGAAATTTGAATTGCCAGAGAAAGCAAGAGCTTTCCACTCAGAAAATACCTCTGGGAGAGCTGCAGTTTTCAAATCACTGTAGGTAGGTACCATCAAACCCAACCATAGATAGACAGGCTTTGGAATAAATTCAGTTTTTGAAGGATTTAGTTGAGATCTTAACTATCCTTTCAACTTGCACTGGGAATTGAGCTTTGGAAATGTGGTTAAATACAGGATAGAAGCCGGTAAAGATGGTTCATCTGGCCTCAATGTATCAAGGAGGAGAAACATTTCTGTTGTTGTTGGATAAAGAAGATAATCAAATCAATCATGTCTTAAGCAAAAGAGAACCACAGGTGGGTTCCATTCTACCTCCATCATAGAAAAAAAGAAAGTAAACCTCCATGGGGAGGGTGCTATTATTTCTGGAGATACAGAAAATGTGCCTTATCATATACCATAAATGTACAAGTGTTTCATTGTATGCCATATCCATGAGGAAATGTATTGGATTTTTACCAAAAAGCTGAATCTTTTATGTATTTTTTTTTTTAAATCCTCAAATTGTGAAGTGCCTAGCACACCATTTGTTGATGGAAAATAAATGCTATACAGCAGGGTCTGTAAAATATATATCATACATACACATTAAAATAAAATGTGTTTACTGATGATATGCTTTTCTATTCTTTGAGCAGAAAACTCCAAATGTATACTTGAATGTTCTCTTGTTTTTAAGAAAATCATTGAAAAATGTAGGTGCTCTGAAAGGTACCTGTGACTTACAGTCATCACCCTGGAGTGTGTATGCCATAAAGGGTATTGATGATGCTATGTCCAGGATTGGATGTAGCAGCTTGAATATGCTTTTCTGTTTCTAAAGTATAAGATTATATTTTCCATGTTAGCAGTCTGATGAGCATAGACAATTAAAGGGAATTGGAAATGACCAGAGGTTAATGAAGGAAAAAGTCAGTTCACTTATATAGCCATAATGTTCGACACGGAAAATAGAAAGGAGGCCTTAGATTGCAATCTGATACAGTGTGGAGGGGGGTGCCTCCCTTTCGGAGCTGAGGGCCATTCCTGGCCTTTAAATGGCATGCCAGTGGCCCATATTTCAAAAAGCAGCAAGGCAAGGACACAGAGCTGTATTTCAATTGATTTCAATTTCATTCAATTTAAAATCAAAGATCCTTTAAGCAGTTTTCTTTATTATTTCAATTTTGAATACAAACTGCAGCCCATGCAGAAAAAGCTCTCTTGTCAGCACCAACAGCAGCTGGCTGAAGGTTCTGCTCAGGGTGGGCCGTTTGATATATACATACATCTTTAGGATGGGTCAAAGCAAAAATGTTTTGCATAGCTGTGATTAAGCCTAATTAAAATAGCAAATATTTGTAGGTTTGTTGGAAAATTACAATTCATAAGGACTTTCGGAAAGGCTCTGGAAGCATTATCCAAAGTGGGAAGGGTGGCAAATTGGGCACCTCCCATGTCCACTCTTGCCAATGATTAATTCTAATAGGCTTATTTATCAGACACGTAAGGAATTGCACAATTGTAGAATTTTCAAAAAATGGAGCTTGTCATCTGATGGTGAGCATTCATTGCATGCCAACAAAAATTAGCTTAGCTTCAAGCAAGTGTATAGCTATTTATTATTGTAAGATAAGACTGTTGTATCATTTATTATGTATGGTCCCCCATTCCTTAAAAAGCAAGTTATGTTGTGCTCAATTTTGCATAGCATGAGGTTCCATCATTATTCTCCAAAGATAATGGGAGTAATAGAAATTGGACTTCCCACAGCTACACTCATTGCTCAACTCTGTTGCAGAAAAACTATAGATACATTTGTTATAATATTTTATTATTATCTTGGGTTGCAATCTATTTAAACATATAAAAACAAAAAGAAGAGTATTAAATATCTTAAAATTAAAAAGTCACTGGTTTTGACTGTTGGCTTATTATAGCAATTCCTAGGGAAGCTATTTGGCTCTGTGTTTGCAGCTGTTCAAAGAACTCTTGGGGATTTTGCAGTCTGAACATGTCTCAGTGACATTGCAGCTACCGTATTTACTAGAGATACCCAGCTTTTGAATCTCAGGGACTTCATTTCTTTCCCCCTGAGTTTTGGGTTTCTGCTCTGCGCAGTATTAAACATTTGGAAATTGTTTAATTTTTCCCAATATGTAAAGTATACCTGTCCTATTTTCAGCCAGGAAAGGAAACTTTATGCACTCCTTTAAAACAGAAGACTCAAAATATTTTGGATTTGGAACAAAATTTGGATATTTTGAGAACATACTGCATGCTAGCAGGCATGACCAGTCACAAAACACTAATTTCTAGAAAGCAAATATATTTTGAGGATATCGCAATAAGAAAAAAAAAAAATCAAAACTCAGTTTGGAATAAAACCAACTCCTTGGAATATTCTTTTTCCTTGGAACATTTTGCATAGATTGCAAATTCCAATCAATATATAGAGCAATGGATCTAAATAACAAGTCTGCCAATAAGTTCACCAAAGGATTGACCAAGGGAACAATTTTTTAAAAAAATATCTCTAGAATAATTTGGAAAACACACAGATTTTAAAACATGTTTTCTTTAGAGCTCGTACAATTGGAAGTGACTGACCACACAATGTTTGTTTCAGATAATTTTGTGTACTCTTAATAATTTGCCCCCTGCCTAACTGCTATGGTTATGGAAAGCTGCACAGCTCCATATCAAGGAGACACCTCAGTGTCGATTGCTGCAACAATCCAATTTGAAGTAGCTCCTTCAGTCAAAAACTCAAGTTTCTCCACACTAAGGGCTTCATGCTGCTGGAAAAGATCATTTGCTCCAGTGCTTCAAATGTGGCAGGCGGTGTATGTAGTTCTAGGGGGCTTGAAACAAGCATTTTACTGTAATTCAACAAAATGTGGAGCAAATCAGCTGTATCGAGTGCTTGTTTTAAGCCTCACTGCCCCACCTTCCAGAATTTATTGTAAAATGCCTCTAGATACATGTGGAATTCAGAGGTTTCTTTAAAAGGTTTCTTAAAAAATAAAGCTGAAGTTGGAAACTAATGTTTGATTGGCCTCCATTTTGAAATTATGGGGGAGTTTGGGGGAATTGGACAGGACAGAGGCTGGTTGTTGCCAGGCACCATGTTGGATATCCCAATTATAAGGAAAGAGGGCAGCAATCCTTCGCTAATGGGGCAAAAGAGTTGCCCCCAAGTTTAAGACTCCCATAAAAATGTGTAGACTTGACATCATGGGAAAACCACTAATGTGGAGTGGAAATAGTTCAAATAACTAATGAATAAATGAAAGAGGACAGCCAATAGATACACTTTCTATTGACAATGCTGAACAAGAGTATTGTTACCAAAGGGTGCTCTAAAATGTTCCTTTTGCTGAGTAATGTTCCCATCATGCAACTCTTAGCAAGAAGCCCTTCGGTCCTTCTACTTGCAATCTACTAACCTCAAGGATGAGTGGAGCAGTGTGATTCTTCTAGCACTCTCTTACTTTATACCTAGTCCTTGAATTATGAGATCATCATCTATTCTTAATGCCCTGCCTGTTGGCAGATTGGCCAGTGGCCTACAGAAAGAGACTCAGAAAGAATGCTTGCAACTGCACCTGCTGCCACAGGCTCTTTCTCCTTTTGTTCAGAGAAAGGTTAAATTGTAATGAAAGACAAACAGCCCTCATAAAAAGTGCAGCTGTCTACCCTGCTGAGGCTCCTAATGTGAATATTGCCTCTCCACATTGTCAAGGGGATGATATGATAAATGAAAAGTTCGCACACGCGGTCTTGTCAATGAAGGCAACATTGGAGCAGGGACATTTCAGTCCAGAACCATCTTTGCTACTGATTTTCTGCTTCATAAGCAACACAATTATCTGTCCTGGGTGAAAGAAAGAGATGGGATGAATGCTGGTAAAAGGGAGAATGGCCACAGAGAAGAGAATCAACAATCGGAAAGGCCCTCAGACTCCATCCTGCACAGCCTATAGTGGCATTTATCACTTTTTTTTATTAAACAGCTTAAACCCAAATTAAATACAAGAAGAGGTGGCTAGAAGAAGCTGTGTCTTATTGCCTGCAATCTGCAATCTGTTTCATTTCCTTCAAGTCCTCAGCTGACACAAGTGCAACAAATCTTCCACTCCAGCACCCATACGAGCTCTGGACCGCCAGGATTAATTCAAAATGTTTATTATTTCCTTTTATTTGCAATATATTTTAACCTGCACCAGCCTCTTCAGGCTAGGGCCTCCCTTCTAGCTTTTGGCACCAAATTGAAAGTCTAGAGCAGTGTTCCTCAAGTTCAGCAACTTTAAGATGTCTGTACTTCAGCTCCCAGAATCCCCCATGCTGGCTGTGGAATTCTGGGAGTTGAAATCCACACTTTAACATTGCTGAGCTGGAGAAACACTACTCTAGAGCATCCCCTACAAAAGGAGGCTGATCCAGCTATTCCATTTGTGGCTCCAATCTCAATTAGACACCTGGGGATTAAAAATAAAAAGCCACATTCCAAGCTATTTAGGACCATGAAAGTACTGAAGGTACTGCACAAAATAAAATATTTACCAAAAAAATCACTATCAAGAAAACTCCAAGGAAAATACTGGTAATGTGGCAGTGCTGATTGGTGAAGCCACTTTCTAGCAGAATCCATTAGCAGAAGGGCCAAAGAAAGTGGGCTTTTCTCCAGCGTGAAAGAATGGAGAATCCACCAATGGGTTATCTTGGACCTCCTGCCCACTTAGACCAAAACAATCAAAGCTGCCACGCCTCTCTGGTTGAGGGCACGCCCCCAGTTTCGTTTTGGTCTTCAGCCCAGACAGACGTAGTTTTGGCTCCCAGCGATTTGAAAATCAGGTTTTATTTAAAACTATTTTGAGAATCAGGCTTTATTTAAATCTATTTGAGAATGAGGCTTTATTTAAAACTATTCCATTGGTGGATTCTTCATTGTTTTTTCTCCTCTGGACAGCACTGGGATCAGCGCTGTTCTAGAAGGGAAAAAAGGTTTTATTCTTTGTGAGTGCCTTTTCGTTGAATTTATGTTCCCCCCCCACAGCTGATCGTCGCGGCTGCCGATCCCAATCGGTTTTTTCCTACTTCTCCTTGCTTGTTTAGCCTTCTAGGCTTCTCTGGGGGGTGTCCCCTGGGGGTGGGAGTGCATTCCCCCCCCTCTCCGGACTGCTTAGAGCCTTGGAAATTTAGGCCGATCGGCTGCTTTATTACAAGCCTGTGAGGTGCTGGGTCAATTTGGGAGAGCTGTGGATGTAAGGGGGCTGCTCCCTATTCTCCAGCTGTCCCAGGGTGCCCAAATTTACCTGTGAGTTGCGGCCTCCGTTTTTGGACCGCATGGAGCACAGACTGAATTAGTTTCGGTTTCACCTTCCCACCTCACCAGCTTTCAGGCCGGCCTTCTCCTGACTAAGAAGAGGCCGATCAGCCTACTTTCGTTTTCCCTTGGCCCATCTCAGTTCACTCAAACATAGACTCAAAAGGCCACAAGGGACATAGGGGTCCTCTTATTGTATATGCAAGCCAGCCTCAGCAGGTGGCAGCATTTTCTTGAGCTTGACTGATCTTAGAAGCTAAGAAGGATTGTGCCTGGTTAGTACTTGGATGAGAGATTGCCTGAGAGTCCCAGGTCTTTAAACACAATCACAGCCATTGAGCATTGCCAGTCATAGCCTGCTGCCATAGTCTGCATCTAGTGAACGGTCAATACTGAGCTTGCCGTCACTAAGTGAGACATGTGTTGATCCCGTCACTAAGCGCGAAATTGGCCTCAAAGTAGGTCTCACGCTCAGTCTCATCATCGCTGGTGACCCGCGACAGCCGTCGCTAAGTGAGTCCGCGCTTGCCGGTGGGCCGGACCATCACTGATCCACGTGGAGGCAAGTCCCACTCAGGTGGGGAACAGCCGCATCTCTTGCAGACCGAGACGCTTCAGCACCCCACTGAAAACTCTCGCTTTACAATGGCAGATAACACCGAGCCACAGGCTTCCACCTCCAGTGGGCACGGAAAGCGTAAGTCCTCTAGTCAGGAGGCAGCCGCAAAAATCAAGGCCAAGGCCAAGGCCGGCCCAAAGAAAGCAGCCTCCAAGGCGGCCGACAAACAGGCCATTCGTAGGCATCGTGCCCTGGAGAGACAGTTCTCACGTGCGCAATAACTGGCTGTAGGGGAGACGGTTAAGCCGCCCCCTACCACAATGGTGGCACTCCCTTGTGGCCCTCAACCTGAGCCTCAGGCCCCATGGTCACCAGAGCGGGATTTAGAAGGGGCTCCTTCAACTGGTCCTTATCAGGAACTCCTTTCCCTCTTTGAAGAGGAACAGGGACTTCAGGACCCTAAGGCTCCAGAAGCCACATTTACATGGGCCTTGCCAGTCATAGCCTGCTGCCACAGTCTGCATCTAGTGAACGGTCAATACTGAGCTTGCCGTCACTAAGTGAGACACGTGTTGATCCCGTCACTAAGCGCGACATTGGCCTCAAAGTAGGTCTCACGCTCAGTCTCATTATCGCTGGTGACCCGCGACAGCCGTCGCTAAGTGTGAGTCTGCGCTTGCCGGTGGGCCGGACCATCACTGATCCACGTGGAGGCAAGTCCCACTCAGGTGGGGAACAGCCGCATCTCTTGCAGACCGAGACGCTTCAGCACCCCACTGAACACTCTCGCTTTACAATGGCAGATAACACCGAGCCACAGGCTACCACCTCCAGTGGACACGGAAAGCGTAAGTCCCCTAAATGTGCGACTGGTAGGATACAGTCGGCTCAGCCTTCGGTACCTGAACAGGTGCCTGAACACCTTCCTGGCCAAGACACGGATCCGCTGCTTTTAGAACCAGTGGTGTTACACAAACATATACCTTGCCCCCCCATGTTTAAAAATAATAATAATAATAATAATAATAATAATAATAATAATAATAATAATAATAATAATAATAATAATAATAATAATAATAATAATAATAATAATAATTAAAAAAAACATCCATTAGGGGTCAATGGGAGGCCCCAGGTGCTCCCCCCCTTCTACTGGGGGAATAGACTGCAGGCTGCTTGACACGGAACCAGCTCTGAATGAGGCCCTGGAGGTGCCTGAGGTTGATGAATCCTTACTACCCTTATATTCTGATTCCAGGGTACCTGGAGATATGGTGGAGGCGTTGAAGCCTGAGGATAAAAAATCTGAGGCTTCTTTCCGCAGGACACACCAAGCTTCAGCTTGGTCTATAAGAGCTTCTACCCCGGCCTCATTCTTCGCCAGGGTCTCTCTTATGTGGCTCCGCCAATTGCAGGCTAGAATTCCCCCGGAAGAGGTAAGAGTCCACCAGGACTTGATAAAGCTCATGGCCGCATCACAGTACATGGCGGACGTGTCCTTGCAGGCGGCAAGATTTTCTGCCCGGGTCATCGCATCCAACGTCTCCGCACGCAGGCTTCTATGGCTTAGAAATTGGAAGGCTGAGACTAGACACAAATGGCGCGTAGCTTCCGCCCCGTACCGCGGTGCCCGCCTCTTTGGGGAGGTCCTGACCCCCTACTGAGTCGAAAACAAGGAGAAACGAAGGGTTCTCTACCACCTTTCCAGGAGACCAGGCCGTCGTTTCTCCCCGTACACCCGTCGGCAGCCCTTTCGGACGGGATCAGATTCGGCCTCAGCACAGGTCGCCCGGCCATTTCCCGCAGGCTCGGACCGTTCTTTTGACCGGTCCAGGGACAGGGACAGATACAGACAGCAGGCTCAGGGTAAGAGACCCTTTCGAGGCAGAGGCGGCCGCCCCTTCCGTAGATCCAGGTGACTCGGGGAGGGAAGCTCCCATAGGCGGCAGACTAACTTACTTTCTCCACCAATGGGAGACCACCACCTCGGACTCTTGGGTGCTAAGCACCATCAGGGACGGGCTGTCTCTGGAGTCCGTGGCCAGGCCACCCTGGCGCCTTGTTTCCTGTCCCCTCCTCAGGAAGCCAGTCAGGAAGACCCTCCTGGGGGAGGCCATCCGGCATCTATTGCACATACGAGCCATTGAACGGGTTCCAGTCGATCAGCTGAAACAGGGTTTTTACTCCATCCTATTCGTGGTTCCAAAAGCCTCAGGGGGATGGAGGGCGATACTAGACCTCAAGGGCCTGAGCTCTCACCTGTCGTACCGAAAGTTCAAATGCAGACGCTTCGGTCCATCTTGGCAAGCGTACGACGGGGGGACTTTCTATTCATCCAAACCATCGGCAATATCTCCGGTTTTGTTATTCCAACAATCATTACCAGTACAGGGCCCTCCCCTTCGGCCTATCCCCAGCGCCCAGGGTCTTCACCAAGATCCTGGCGGTACTTGCCGCACACCTACGACTAGTATCGGTGCGCATCCAATGTTACCTGGACGACATTCTCATCCAGTCGTCCTCCGCTCTGGCCGCCCAAGCGGAACTGGCCCTCACCATAAGGACCCTCCAGGGTCACGGTTTCTCAGTCAACTTTCACAAGAGTCAATTGACTCCCGCAACACGCCTACTACACTTGGGCGCGATAACAGACACAGACCTTTGCCGGGTCTATCTATCTCGAGACAGACAAGACGACATTCGAGACATGGTTCTCAAGATCCGCAGGGAGCGTGTAGCAACACTGGCTGTCTTCTCCCAGTTACTGGGAAAGATGATATCTTGCCTAGAGATAGTGCCTTGGGCCAGGCTACACTCCAGACACCTTCAATGGTTCTTGCTCCCATTCCAAAGACTGGGCACAAGCTCTTCCAACCAAAGGGTACGGGTCCCCCTTCAGACCCTAAGATCCCTTCTGTGGTGGGCCTCCCCAGAGGTGGCAAAAGGGTCACTATTCAAGGAGCCCAGCAGGCTGACATTGACCACAGACGCCAGTCTGTTTGGTTGGGGGGCCCATTTCCAATCTCAGTTGGCTCAGGGTCGGTGGTCCAGAGCAGATCTGGCACACAATATCAACTGGCTGGAACTGAGAGCCATTCATCTGGCCCTTCGCCACCTCTGCAACCAGGTGGCGGGGCAGCACGTGCTAGTCCTCACGGACAACGTGGCGGCAAAGGCCCATGTGAACCGTCAGGGCGGTACCCGATCCCGATCTCTCATGGCCGAGGCCATGTTATTGGGGTCTTGGGCAGAAAGCAATCTCCTCTCCCTGAAAGCCGAACACATCTCAGGGAAGGCAAACCGTCAGGCGGATTTTTTAAGCCGGGCATCAGTGGACCATTCGGAATGGAGCCTACATCCGGATCTCTTCAGGGAGATATCGGACAGATTCGGGTTGCCGGTCCTAGACTTATTCGCCTCTCCGGCGAACTCCCAACTTCAAAGATTCTGTTCCAGGTTCCCCTCTCCGGGGGCGGAGAGGACGGACGCTATTCGCAGCCCTTGGCCAGGGGGACTACTGTATGCCTTCCCACCTCTCCCTCTGATCCCAGCAGTTATCAGGAAGGTATTGCAGGAACAGGCAGAGGTCATATTCATTGCCCCGCACTGGCCGAGACGACCGTGGTTTGCCGACCTCGTGAGCCTCTCCATGGTCCCTCCATGGAGGATTCCTCCAAATCGGATTCGCCTAGTGCAGGGGGCCATACAACAACCGGAGCCTCAGTGGCTGCAGTTAGCCGCTTGGCACTTGAACGCAGGGCCTTGACCCAAGAATCTTATTCCTCGGGAGTGATTTCTATGATTCAGGCCTCCCGGAGACCGGCGACCAATCGCATTTATGACTCCACTTCGAGATATTTCTGCCGTTGGTGTGACAGCAATCACTTAGCTATCTCAGAGGTAACCATTCCACGGATATTAGACTATTTGTTGGAGGGTGTTGATAAAGGCTTGGCGCCCAACACTATTCGCCGACTGATCTCGGCTCCAGCCACGGTGTTTACCTGTGACACCTTAGAGCCACTGGCCCATCACCCCAAGGTACGATCCTTTCTAAAAGGGGTCACCAACAGTAGACTGCCGGTAGTACATAGATATCCCTCTTGGAATTTGCCCCGGGTCTTTCAGGCCCTTACTCAGGCGCCTTTTGACCCCCTTAGGTCCTGCACTTTTAGGTCCTTGTCTCTTAAGGTTGCTTTCTTGGTTGCAGTTACCTCGGCTAGGCGCATCTCGGAGCTTGCAGCTCTTTCTGTCAGAAAAAAAAAACCTGTGTGTCTTTCACACGGACAGAGTGGTCCTACGCCTGGACCCCTCATGCGTTCCTAAGGTGAACACCATTTTCCACAGGGCACAGGAGATCGTGTTACCGAACTTTTGTCCTAATCCGTCTCATACTTTGGAAAGGCAATGGCACACTCTCGATGTTCGCAGGGCATTGCGCTGTTGCGTCAAGCGGACGGAGTCCTTTCGTAGATCTGAGGCCTTTTTTTGTTTCCTTCCACCCGGCCTCCAAGGGTAAGAAGGTATCTTCCTCTACCGTTGGCAGGTGGATTAGGGCCTGTATTTCCAAAGCGTATCAGACATCTTCTTTACCAGTTCCAGGTCACTTGACGGCCCATTCTATTCGCAGTGCTGCTACCTCAGCAGCATGGGCCACACAGGCCAGCATTGAGGACATTTGCAGGGCGGCGACATGGTCCTCGCCTTCCCCTTTTGTGTGCCATTATCGCCTTGATAAGTTTGCCTCGGCGGAGGCATCCTTTGGCCGCAGGGTACTGCAACAGGTGGTGCCGGCGGCAGGGACACTGGCCCAGTCTGCTCCCCTCCCATTGGGACAGTAGGGCTTTGGTAAGTCCCATTGGTGGATTCTCCATTCTTTCACGCTGGAGAAGGGGCGTTGTCTTACCTGAACGCCTTTTCTCAGCGTGATGAATGGAGAATCCACACCCATCCCTTGGACGCAGTCAGGTCCAGTGTTTAGGGTCTGGGAGCCAACACGTCGTACAGTCATTGGCTTCGCCCTTTCGAAACTGGGGGCGTGCCCTCAACCAGAGAGGCGTGGCAGCTTTGATTGTTTTGGTCTAAGTGGGCAGGAGGTCCAAGATAACCCATTGGTGGATTCTCCATTCATCACGCTGAGAAAAGGCGTTCAGGTAAGACAACGCCCCTTTTAATCTTCCTTTTAGCAGTCAGATGGTGGCTGAGAAGGCAAAGGATGCCTCATTCTGAGCCATGGAAACGTTACTGATTGGCTAGACTCCCCACTAATATATATATATATGTATGTACATATATCTCCATCACCCTATCTATGCCCCTTTGAGGAAAGCAACATTATGCAAAATGCAGAAAAATGGTAAGAAATCATGAACAAAAGAAAATAAAGGCAGGAAATAAAGAGAAAAAGTAAAGCACATTCAACTGAGTCAGTACTAACCCTATTCGCTAATGCCTCTCCATGGATTTCTGTCCTTAACGAACCATTCCACTTCCATCTCTCCACACATCCATCCTTACGCTGCCTTTTATCCCTGAAGTTTAGATGCTCTCTCTGGGGGCTGCCTTTGAAGATCACCCAGAAGGTGCAATTGGTTCAGAATGCAGCAGCTCTCTCAATGGACATTTATTGCTGGAAGCATATCTGTATTGCTAGCACTGCATTGGCAGCCAATAGTTTACACCTGTACAATCCAAAGTGCTGGTTATTGCCCATAAAGCCATTTATGGCTTGATGTCTTGGCACTGCAGGATTTCCTTCTCCAAGCAGAGTCGATTCTTCTGAGATTCCTCCCCATAAAACTGTTGGTGGTGCCTCATTTCTGTGAAGTGAAAAGGGGCTGCTTTTTGGTAATACCCCTGTAATTTGGAACAGCCTCTTCCAGAACTAGATTAGCCCTTTATGGTAGTTAACTAAAACTGAACTCTTCTGGAGAGCATCGGAGATTAATGAGATGTTGCCATCTCTGCTAATTCACTGCTCTATTTTATATTTATATTTTTTACTCTGGACATTTTATTTCTTTGCATTGATGTCTGTATTTTCTTTTATTGTTGCTGCCAGACAGTGGGACTTGTGAGTTATATAGACAACATACAGACCTAATAGGTAAATAAATTTTTGAAGAAAATGTTTGCTGAAAGCCTCTCTTGCATCAGGCACATAGTATCCCAACTCCAATTCTTGCCTTAATTCATGTGTTTTACTATTTGGAGAGACAGCTGAAAGCAGTTAGTTAATAGCACTTCCAGAAAATTCTGGGTAATCCCGTGAGCTGAGCATCTGCTCCTTAAAACAAATGACTTCCACCAAATAATGTTATTCAGTGCTGTTTGAGCATCATAAAACATCACACTAATTCTTTGGATCGCAATAGTGCTAAATTCCATCTGGACACATCAGCTCTGCTTTAAGGCCATAAAAAATGAAATAACTATCTATAGGCAAAGTGAAGAAGTTTTAATGTTCCCTACATTGCTGGCAAATCCCTAATGGAAATGGATATCTAGCTTTTATTTGCATTTAACCTACATCTGTAATGTTGTTGTGTATTCAAATAGCTTGTGCTCACTTTGGTGAAGAGGTGTTCCCAAGTGCACATGGTTAATGGAGGCTATGAAGAAAGAACATCAGTAATTAAACTGCAAATCCAATTGCTCAGATGCTTATGCATCTAAGTGTTTTACTGCACAGGCCCTGCTTGAAATGCATATTCAGGGCTGATACTGCTATAAACATAGGAGTACAAACAGAACATTGTTTTAAAAAAATCATACTGTATAGTGTATACGGTTACTTAGCCACTGCTAAGCCACTGTCAGTAGAAATAAGCAACAGGTGATCCTAGAAGTCGACTAACAGATGGCCCTAAAGGTCCAGAGCACTTTTTCCAAATTGTTTTTCAAATGGGCACGATCTTAGTAACCACAGAGACCAGCTTAGCTGCTGTTTCCAATCCAATGCCTCCTTCCTAGATTCAGCTGTCCAAACAACAAACATCAGGACTAGGCAACTGGGGCAGGTTTCTTTATAAAAGTACATAAGCCAGTTAGGAACATGATATTACAATGCCTCAGTTCAATAATCATCTTCAAAAATAAAAAGGATAATTCTACTCTGTCTTTGCAAGGAAAAAACAAGCTTCATGGATCCAGTCAATGCAATATTGCTCCTTGAGAATCTGGTGTGAAAGACTAAAGAAAATATCATGGCGTTCATCCAATAAAGTATTCCCATTGCTTGGATTATACTGTAAGCAAGCATGGGATGAAGTGGTCTGTACATTTCTTGTCTTCATCTAAGACAATTTTTCTAAAACAGAATATGCAGCAGGAGTCATGTTTAGCAAAACCTATTTAGGGTCAGACTGAGAGAAGTTGCCATTGTTTTACTGCCCCAGAGGTAGATTCGATAGTGCAACTAATATTTTCACTTAATGAGGATACCATCTCCAGTTATCTATGTCTTGAGAGATAGAGTTAGTTACTGTAAATCTCAGAATGATGGATACTGTTTATTGTAGGTGCCTTGGATTGTTTAGAAAGTTTACTAAATCACTCAATGATTGTTCAAGGCTAAGAGTAATAAGCTTTGGGATATAAAACAGATATGAAGAAATGAGTAGCAAGGTACTAAAGTAAGTAAATCCTTAAATTTCTTCCACTGTTTCCTATTCTGTCTGTTTGAAATACCTACAAATAAAATTTCAGCAGTGCCATACTGTAGCATCATTATCTTTTACTAGAATAAAGCTTATTTTGAAAGTTGGGCTTAAAGAGGATATTAGCCACAAAGTTCTGACTTGCAGCAATTCTTCTTATTTGGTGTGGAAGGACTTGGATGGCTTTAGCAATTGAGCAGTTGTTTCACTGCGCATCCAACGATTCCATTTTTCCTAAACTAAACAGACTCCAATATTTGGAGCTCATAAGCGGAAGCCAGTAAGAATCTTTTTAAATTTGTAGCAAATATTGATGCCTGCATTATAAACCTTTAGCTAGACATCTGCTAGGCCAGTGATGGCGAACCTTTTAGAGACCGAGTGCCCAAACCGCAACCCAAAACCCACATATTTATCGCAAAGTGCCAGGGCCGCATCAGCATTGTGGTGCCTTCAGGGGGGTGGGGGGCATGGCCCACAGGGTGGGGGTGGCTGCGGTGGTCACGGCAGATTGAGTGGGCATGGCCGGGGTAGGCGTGGCCACTTTGATGTTGCTCATGGGGGGGACGCCTGTGGGGGCTGGGCAGGATTGGGGGAGGGCCAGGGGGTCTCTGGTGGGTGGGGGGGGTGGGCAGGAGGCTCGTCCTGTGGGGTGAGGCAGAGGGCAGGGCGGGGGTGCCATTGCTGCGGGGCAAGGTGAGGCAGGGGCGGCGGCTGCCTGACACCATCAGCCCCCGCACACAGAGGCCAGCGAGCACATGGGGGCGTGTTCTACCAGCTCTACTCGAGCTTGCTAGCCAGCTGCTTCGCCTCCTTTGTGCTGGGTGGGGCTGCCACTCCGGGAGCCAGTGGTGGCCTAATGGACCTGTGCGAGATGCTGGAGGCAGCGGCTGGTGTGCCCATAGAGAGGGCTTTGAGTGCCGCCTCTGGCACGCGTGCCATAGGTTCGCCATCACTGTGCTAGGCTTTCGATCTGCTCTGGAATGTGGAGACTTTTTCAGAGGAAAAACAAATCTAACTTTTGTTGTTGTTGTTATTGTTTAAATGTAGAGGAGCAGAGGAGTCATTGAGAAGCTTAAGGCTCAGTTTAACCAAGGGAATATTCTCTAGGAAGAGATGATGGCTTTGATAACATTATTTTCTTTAGACAAATATCCTATGCCATTGTTATACCAAGACCCATTAAACAGCAGTATAAATGGGAAGAGTTGGTGTATTCACAATCTTAGTATGGAAAAGTCACATTTGCTTCTTTTTAAATATCATTTTTATTCCTCTAGCTATTAGAATTGCTGTACACACAGGGTGCCATTGGAAGAATTTTCAAAGGCACCCCATTTTTCTTCAAACCTAGATATGCTTCCCAGAGTCTGACATAAAAGTATAATTTCCAACTGAACCAGGGAATTGTTTCCTGCAAGTGTTTTTGACTTTTGATTTTGATCGGAGTATTACCTTTGCACAAAACCTTGAATCAAATTGGTGTATGCTTGAGGGGGGGGGGTGTATCACATAATTAGGTATAGCTAAAAACATTTTTTTTTCCAAACCATGTCCTCTTGATCACTTCAGCTGCCCACCCACTGCACAACATCCCATAGTAACAATCTCCAAACAAGAATGGTTTTGTAAAGTGGTGCGGTATAAAGGAACCCAGGAAGACTGAGAGAAAAATATATCCAAATAATGAAATACTTTGTTCATTTTCAACATCTAAGTACAAGCAAGTGGACTTCATTTATCCAACTGAATGTTCAAGTTGTTTGTCCACATAAAGTATCATTTAGCTAGTTCTACAAAGTTAAGCAAGTACTTGGTTAGTACTTAGCTGAAGGACCAGCTGGGAAGTCCAGTGCTGTAAGCTTGACTTGGAAGTAAAAAGAAAACCCAGAAAATATAGCACCCACATTTATATTATGTCAAGGAAACTGTAAGTCATCAAGAGTGAGCTCAACTCAAAGGTGAAATACTAAAGACGTGCTAAACAACAACAAGATCCTAAAAATAATTTAAAAAAGCAATCTCTGGACTGAATTACATTGGGAATAAAAATGGATTTTTGCGGGTTGAACTTGGGCAAAGAATATGACAGATCAAGGTTCCCCTACCCACTTGTTGAACTATTCTTCTATGCTCAGGCATGTCCAGATCAAAACCTATCTAAATCCTCATTCCAGATTGAATGTTCTGTGATTCAGACTTATGCTTGGCGTGGTAGGAAACACCTGGAAGGCACCAAATCAGATCATCCAAGTTTGCTTTCTCTTCTTGGAAGGTATAAAAAACTCCTTTCATGTAGGATAAAATTGCTTTGCCTTCAAGAAGTATAAAAGCCAGAAGTCTTGGGATATCAATGGGTAAAGGTAATCCAAAACTGATTCATACTGATTGACAATCATGGTATATTTAATCAATTCCCCTTTACAAAATATCTGTTGTTTTATTTTAACTGATCATTTCAGACTCTTCTCTGTTGGGTTAATTAATAAATACACTGAATTGGGAACTAGGTTTTTTTAAAAAAAATATTGTCACCTCACCTGGTGAGGGTGGGTTTATCCATGTGCCAGACTGTTGGATGTATACACTTCCTGTGAGATTATGCATTGATGAAGACTCAAAAGAGGAAAGGTAATTTGGGGTATGCATGAATGCCCATCTTGTAACTCTTAAGGGTTAAAAGTATTTTTTACAAGTCTGAAATTCCAGGAAAAGAATCACCCTCTTTAAAGTATTGTTATCAGATTCAATGGGCCCACCTAAACAAACATCTTCTAATTGCAATCACTGCACATGATCTAGTATTTAAGAAGAAAAAAAGAAAATTCTGAAAAGGGGACATATCCTTCCTAGAAGGGCAAATCTTAGGGCTGGATTATTGTGTGTCCAGGCTGTAATTTAGCAATTGTTGTAAATCATGGGCATGATGACCAGTGCTTTTTTTGTAAAAGAAAAGGTGCCAGAACTCACACATGTCATACAACCCGCCTTGCCTACCCTACAAGGTTCCATCCAAAAAAGGTGCCGGAACTCCGTTCTGGGCGTTCTATGACAAAAAAAGCCCTGATGATGACACACATAAGAAAACCTGGCAAGCTGTTATACATTCCCCGCTCCACTCCCTCACTCCCAGGTTATCATAAAGGTGAGAAGGTTTTAGCACAGATACAATATCCGGAGCAATTCTGTTCTTCCGAATACCAGCATCCTGATTTCCACATGTTCCCACCTCAATTATCTTGGCAAAGCAGAAGGAGGACAATTCCAGAGGAGAAAAAATTGGGACATGCACCAAGCATAGCACAACTTGGCCCTGAGTTCTGAAAGGGACTGCAGAATCAGGGTGGAGTCAGTCACTCTGACAGCTGTGATTTTGCCAAAGCAGTAAGTGGGTGGTGCTGTAAGCCACTAAGCTTAGCTGGGTTTTCCATCTCATAAAATGCATGCAAAGAGTCAAATGTTTGGAATGGAGCAGGAGTAATTTTCAGTCAAATAGTTTTTGACTGAAAGTGTTTTTCAACCTTTACCACTTTAAAATGAGTGAACTTCAACTCCATAGGAAATTCTGGGAATTGAAGTCCACATATCCTTAAGTGGCCAAGGTTGAAAAACACTGGTCTAACAGACAGGCACTTGCTCATTAGAATTTCAGTAGTTTTTGCTTCTGTAAGATGAAAGAAAGAGAGCGAGAGAGAAAGAAAGAAATTCCCAGTACAGAGATACCGGTGTTTAAACTAAAGAAGTTCAGTTCAGTGCTGGAGTTAGAGCCTGTAGATGTTATATTTTGAAAAGGCAAGAGAAGATTCATTATCTCTTCTTCATTCCAGAAGCCCTTGATATATCCTGAAATCTTTTCAGCATCCGAGGGAATCTTTAAGCTTATTTAAAATAATCCCTCTGAATTCCGTGAGCTTTATTCCAAGGTAACAGCATAAGCCTACATTTACACAGTTGTTCCTGCATTTCCATTATAAACTGTGGATTTGGGGGTTTAAATACCATGCTCTGCTCCCCTCCCTTCCTTATATTTTATTTCATGCCAGCCTGGCAAGGAGTTGAATAACTCAAAAGCTAGCTAAAGGTTGTGCCTTGTTCTAATAGAGGCATTTACCTTGCCAGAGATTTTTTTTTTAATGTTGTTTTCTAACTAAGCTATTTTTCACCCTTGCATGGATTCATGGGACAGCTGAATATGTGCATTAACATGTTTTCTGGCATCTCTCACTGGGAGCATATAACAAACTTTACAATGGTTTCTGGGTTTAAGGAGCTGATGTTAACTTATAAAGCCCTTTATGGCTTGGCACATGGCTAACTGCAGGATCACCTATTCTAATCAGGACCAGCCAATTAATTAGCTCAAACAGAGAAAGTTACTAATCTCACATTTTTAAAAGTTCCAGGAGTCTAAAACAAACAGGCACTGTTTTCCCATGGCAGTACTGATTTTGTGGAACAAGCTCTTGGTTGAGATCAGACTAGCCCATTCCTTTTTGATATTTTGGAAGCTTTTAAAAACAGGTTGATTTTATTATTCCCATCTTCATTTTCTCCTTTTATTGTTTGTAGCGTGCTGTTTTGGTTGTGTTGCTTTACTGTTTTTATGATTGTTATACAATATTGTGGATATAAGGACATATGCACTGTGGTTTAACAGGGCTTTGAATCAGAAGAAAAAATCTGCTTTGGGGGTTGTAGGAAGTGCATCTAACACCAGTTTGCTCTTCCTGAAATCAGACATATCTTTTCCCATAATGGTGGGCAGCTGCAGATGGCAGGCACCACTTTGTTCCAGGAAAAGAAATGGCTGCGATGAAGAGTTGCAGATAAGTTGTATGATCATCCTTCAGTGGACCATCTTTGTATCTGTGGTGCTTCATGAGCCTATGATTTAAAAACTTATAGCACCATCTAGTGACATTAAGAAAACACAACTATCCCTCATGACAGAAAACATTATTTTTGGTAACACTTTTGCAAAGACTTAAGGCAGTGCTTTTCAATCTTGACCACTTTAAAATGAGTGAACTTCAACTCCCTGGGGAATTCTGGGAATTGAAGTCCACATATCGTAAAGTGGCCAAGATTGAAAAACATTGGTCTAAACAGACAGGCACTTGCTCACTAGAATTTCAGGCCTAAACTTTTCCCAACATGGCTTGGATATTAAAGGAATAGAATTTGGAACCTTTTTTAGCAAAGCTGTTATGCTACGAGGTAGATGGAAAAGAAAGTTTGTAAAAAAGTTTGTATAGAACTAGAAGAAAATGAGCATGTCTAGAACAAAAGCATACTTCCTACTTCATATACAGAATGGAAAACACTTTTATTGTACAAACCAAACACACTGTTACATGTACAGAGATACAAATGAAATATTTTAAACATCTTTAAACTGAAACTTCTGTACTTGTAATATTTATTTGTAATTTTTTGTTCTTTGCAATAGCATTTACCTTCTGAGACCTGAGTTGTAGGAATCTCAAATCAAACAGGGATGAGAAGTATAATGAATGGTAAATTGCTACTTCCCATTCTCATGTTCCATAGAATTGCCTAGTGAAGACTTATGTCTCATAACTCTTTGATTTCCATAAAGTAAATGGGTTGTATAAGTTTCCGCCCATTTACAAAATATACCTAGTCATCAGATTATTCAGGCATATGTATTGCAATAGACTCTACTAAATTAACTCATGTTGTCATCTCCTACACATGTACTTGCATTCTGAAAATCTTATTAAGGATGGTGATAAGTAAGGGAAAAATTCCAACTAATTCTAGAAAGACAATGCAAGCTATCATATGGTATGAACATTTCTCCCTTTGATTTTTTTCCATGCTACTGCTACTCCATGCTGAGCATCATTCTACAATAGGGAACAAATGTAGAGATAGTTATGAAATCTTATCAATCTATCCTTGACATCCCTGGAAAAATTCTCAAGAATTAGGAGTGGGATAGAGAGATGCTATAGCCCACAGAGCTGGGAAGACAAAGGACACCGTGCTACACTTTACTATTTATTAATTCATTGTTTATTGCTTTGCAATAGTTACACAGGAAGGAACAGTGAAGGTTTGGAATTACTGCCAGACAATATATCCAGGGATATGTTTTATTTTGATAGCCAGCTGTCCTTTTTATTCTAAAGAGCACACCTCATCTCTGCATGATACAGTGTCTTATTTCACTTTTGCATTTTGGCCAGCTAAATATTTTCTGATCATGTACCAGTTAGACTGTTGCTCTTTAGAGTTGTTTATAATTAGAAAATAACCTAGATAGTTTGCTGGACATCCAGCAAAGGTAATACAGGCGTGCAATCCAACAAAACATCCCTTAAACAACTGATGGTTTAATGACCCTAAACACATAATTTTAAGGAGAGCTGTCAATGGATAGAGCCAAGGCAATTTTGACTGCTGCTCAATATTTATAAGATAGTGAGATAAAAGGTAGCTTTAATCACAGTGGGTTCAGTTAAAACTAGATCACAAATTGTGATTGACCAGCCTTGTAAGTAGTAGAAATTAAGATTGTTACTGTTTTAATATGTTTAAACATTAAAAAGAACAAGACTCCCTGCATTTTTTTTTTATAAATTGGCAAATTACAGGACAATTTTGGCAGGGCAATATAAAAGTACCAAATAATATTGGACATAACAGTATCAAACATGGTATCAGGATGATATTTGAACTGTCATAGCAAAAGTGACTCATGTCAGATTGAATTTATAAAAACGATGAAATAAAAAAATGGGAACATCAAAGGTATGTTGTAGAAAATCAATGCAACCATTCTTTTTAAACCCTATTTACTTATATGCCAAAGCAACTTAACATAAAATAAATTTCCCAGTTACTATACAAAACCGATAAGTTATCCAATCTGGATGTTACTGCATATTCAGAAAATGGAACATCTAAGTATATTGTCCCATATGTATTTGCTAGAAAAAACATAAAACTGTTTCTACATTCTCTAGCTCTAGATATCTAGTCTTTAGCTCTCATAACCCCTACCTAGCATAACCAATGACTTGTAAGGGATTTTGGGAATTAAAGTCCAATACATCTGGAGAAAGCCAGGTTACAGAAGACAGTTCTGCATAAGGATCACATTACTTTAACAGATGGCTTGTAAAGCCATACTGAGAACATCAATTTCCCTATGTTTTTCATAAGCAGTTGCCTCACATTGGATCAAACTATTGTTAACAATGACATATGACAGTTTACCACATCTTCAGTCAGGAGACTTCCTGAATTATACCTGGACTAGAGAGAATCCAGGATTCTGCTTCTTCTTATTCTTTCCCTAGATACATTCTGGTTTGGGAGAAGAGAATGTGTTTTCTCACATAACGGGTATGGTCTCTTCTTTATCAGGCATAAGATGAAGAACCTCGTTTGAAGCCCTCCATGGGCAAAAAGAGATGAAATGTAAATCTGTAACATGGACTGTTTCTATTTCAGTAGAGTAGTTTAAGTTCCCGGTCGGCATCCTTTTGTTTTGCAATTCTTTCTTTATATTTCTAATAGATTTGGGGGGGGGGGAAGGGTTTGTGTGCACATGCACCCTTTTATGTCTGCAAATACACACAAATTTGTGTATGTATAGAATCAAACAAACCATTTGATCTGTAAAGCATAGCACCACCGCGTAACATCTGTGGCTGGTCTATGCAGAGCCCTTGGTGGTCTCTGCACGAATGCCGAGTTCTGCCCTAGAAGGAGTTCAGCAGCAGCTGAGGAGAGAAAACTTCTAGCCCAGATCAACATTCCAGAGATTAGATTAAAGCTGAACATTGATCTGTAAGGCTTGGCTGGCTCCGGGGAAAGTTAAAGCAGCAAGAATGATGGGACCTTGATTAATCCAGCAGTCAAGAGTTTCCAAAAATAAAGTGGGCCAGAGGGACACAAGAAAAGGAGGAGGAGAGTATCACTCATCAACTCAGGATTCCCATCTCTATAATTCCTCTGTAAAATGTCAAATGTGACAGTCATAGGTTTGAGATGCTGGAATTTGAACATAGTTAACACTAGGGGAAAAACAATAAAACTTTGTGTCAAAAATATTTCACTGTTTCCCTTTTCTCTAACACAGCCATTTGTGCAATATTCCAAACCATTCTGAATACTGTTTTCAAACATTCAATTCTGAAAAAGCTGCAGAAGGTAAATGAATCTGCAAAAAAAAGTGCCTCATCTTTCATAAGCCAAAGGACTTTCCACAAGTGCAAAAAATGCCACTATTTTTAAATTCACATTTAAAAATGTGTAAATTATGTGTAAAATTGTGTAAATTACACAAATTACACAAAGATACTAATTGTAAATATGGCTAATATATATTTCCAAATGTATACATTTTACAAATATGCTTGTTGAGTGCTTTGTTGTGTGCTTAATTTTTCAAATTACCTTTCTATAGAATAGGTATTTATCAGAAAGAATTGAGAATCGTGGGATGTATCAATATATAACAGTATGTCAACCATCTAAGCAGTTTTGATAATGCATATTTTTTAAAAAAAGGTTGTAAAAGTGAGTACAAAGTACAAGATTATCTGTCATACCACATCCATGTGTAAGCACTTTAGCTTCTACCTTGTATGTCTCAGTAATATAATTTTCTGCAAAATAATAGGGTTGAATTAATATGAATATGAATAATGAATAAGTATATTTCTTAGATGCTCTAACAAGCAAAATCAGTGCACTTCCGTTTCCTTGCACCAGCACCAATTGCAGTTCAGAGGAGGCACTAAGTTTTTACTTCTTACAAACCAGCTGCAGAGTCCATGGCACATACCATCCCGTATCTCAAGCAGAATCAATTTCATACCTCATCTGGTTAGATTTTACACATTTCCACATTCACTTGCACATTCTTTTTCTTATTTTAATCTCTTGCCTCAAGATAATAGCAGTTGGTGCTAGTCCCTTAACTTGGAATTCCAGCTGAGCACAATATTCACACTACCAGGATTGACTGTAAGACACAAGAGAAAAAAATCAGCTGAGCATTCGAAGGCTTTTATAATAGCATTCTTAAATCTTCAATGAAAGTCAAACTGTATCCAACAAGTTTTCTGTCAGCTGCCTAAGGAGGTGAGGAAAACTGAAATCAATTAGGTTCAGATAATAATGCAGTATTTTCACCTGAAATATTTTCAATACATTTGCCTTGGAAGTAAAGCATTTTAAAGCTGTCACTTTCACGTCAGGAACAAAATTCAGGTTTGAGGGAGGGAAAAAGGGAAAAAAAACCCCGAACCCTCTGACATCATTTTATTTCAGCTCCACCTAATAATATAAGGAACTTTTTTTTTTTTTTTAGCAAAGCTACTTGCCTCTTTTTGGCACCTCTGGAAGGTGGTCCCTCAGGGGCAGGAAGAAGGCATCTCGGTACGTCAGAGAGCCTAGGAGAGTGGCCAGCTTTCCTGCACCGTGTCAGATTTCTCTGTCATGGCTGTGGATAAATAGATTACATTTGCATCCCTCCATTACCTAATCCACCCACGCTCCACTCATCACTTCATATTTAAAATAAAAAAGGAGCAAAAGAATGTCTCAGGCCAGAGTTAAAAGTGAAGGAGGTGATATCTGAGAGTGCTGGGGGTGGGGGTCATCCTAGCCTATTCCCATCTCTGCCACTGCTCCCATTCCATATATAGCTCCTGAGAACTGCCAGACAGCTCTCTGTCTCCCTCCCTGCTCCATTTCTGCTTCTGAAGCCTGTGCCCAGTTTTGGGCCACCGCTGTGGTCTTTGGGTACCCGCTACAGTACAACAGGATGGCTGAGCAGCAGGAACAACCTCCAGTAGCCCAGAATGGTGAAAAGGCTGAAAAGGCTGAAAATGCAGAGGAATCTGCGGAGGCAGAAAAGCCAAAGGAACTGGAGGAATTGCCACCCTTTGAAATTGTCACAGGGTAAGAGCCCTATTTCATCGCCAAGTTGACAGGAGCAACTCCTTGCTTAGGAATCTGCGTAAGCTAACCAGGATCATGTCTGCAGATTTCTTTAAAAAGAAATGCCGGTCTCCACATGTGAGGATTTTGCTGTTAATAATGAAAGGAGATTGTATCTTGAGACCTGCAATAAAATGGGGAGAGACTTAAATTATATCCAGCCAGGCTGAGCTGAGATATATCTGGAGCAAAGCCACTTATTTTAGCATGATCATGTGTGGCACTGAAATGATTATTCTCCCTTTGCAAATGAAAAAAAGAAAATAAATCTTATCTATGACTTGGCTGTACAGTATTGCTTCGCAAAGCTCACAAGACTGCTTAAAAGCATGCATTTTTTCCACATCAAAAATTCTGTTAAAAAGCAATGATAGGTAAAGGGAAAGGTTAGAACTGGAGAAACGTAAGGCTAAATTCATATCCTGGAAAAATAAGAACTGCTACTTTATTTGGAGGTATTTAAAATCAGATAATCAGAAAGGCCTAATTGAAGCAGTGAGTGGTAAGTTCATTGGATAACTCTGAAAGG
The DNA here is from genome assembly GCA_023970755.1 of Azemiops feae. NCBI lineage: Eukaryota > Metazoa > Chordata > Lepidosauria > Squamata > Viperidae > Azemiops > Azemiops feae. The sequence continues at coordinate 887,387 of JALGBA010000019.1, forward strand.
ATTAAGATAAGAGAACTACATTTAAAAAAAACAAACCTAGCCTGATCATTCTGTATCAGGAATTGTTTATTGTAATCATTTATAGAGGGGGAAAATGAGAAAATAAAATTTGCTAAGCATTTGTAATATTTAGTATCAATTATTAAATATAATTGAATTAAAATTATAATTGAATTAAATATTGATATGATTTCAGAATCAAACATGTAGCATTATCTTCATGGTTTTTACAACTAACTGCTGTAACTATATTTCCCGGAGAAACTCAATCTGTGTAGTTGCTAAGACTCAAAACTGACTTGATGGCATACATTTAATCAAAAATCAGCTAACTGGTTTATCAGACCTTTTATCAACTAAGTACCATTCATATTTGTTGGATTTCAAATCCTATAATCTTCTAGATGGCACCTTGGAACCTCAGCTGGGGCAGTTCAGCTTTCATTTTGTACATTAAAAAAAACAGAATTACCACAAACGTCAGTGAAGGATCTAGCTACAGTAGTATATTTTCAAGTCATTGTCAGTTGGAATCATTGTCTTTATTTGCCATTTGTTTTTTAGTAATACATGTGACCTATAAAAAATAAGTGTTAATAAGTGAAGCTTGCAGTGAAATCCTGAAACTATAGTATAATTTGCTATTATCCAAATCTATAGACAAGATTCTAGATAAAAGCTCTCTAAGGTTCAGTTCTTATGATAGGCATTAATTTTTCTAGCCTAGCCCATTAAGCCACACCAGGGTGGAGCAATGGCTACATTTTATTCATTCCTTTGTCTAATGGCAAAAATAGCAACAAGGCAATTTGGACCAATTTGTAAATGTCAGTGTTGCTGCAAAGAGTATTGTATTATTTGAAACTACAGTAAGAATGTAAGCAAGTGCTCCATCCTTTAGGCAATAAATCCCATTGAACTCCCTAGTAAGATTATGAACTAGAGCAGGAGTGTCCAATCTTGGCAACTTTAAGATTTATGGATTTCATCTCCCAGAATTCCCCAGCCAGCCATAGTTGAAGTTCACAAGTCTCAAAGTTGCCAAGGTTGGACACCCTTGCACCAGAGTCCTCATAAAATAATCCCAGTTCATGATTCATAATGAACTTGCTCATTATGAGGTAATGGTGTTTTGGCAGCATACAAGATCAACAAGACTAGGACTGCTATACAATCCTTACAGCTCCCTCTTCTAACACTTTGGAAGTATTTTGTCCTACAGGAACTGCTGCCTAAGTAATAGTTTCTAATGCAAAGAAAAGTGGTACTGATTGAAAGACCGAGGCTATGTGTGTCCTCCCCCCTCAATAGGCAATGGCACTCAGGGACTGTCAAAAGTTGTTAAACTGTAATTTTAATCATAACAAAAGTTATCAAATTTGTGACTGGAGGATACTCATATTAATATTTATTAAAAGATATAATATTACTTAAATATGTAATTTTAAGCTTGCCTGTGAGTGGAATAAATCATATTTAATCTTTGGTTTGACCTCAATAAGTCTCTTTGGTGTGTGACTCCCCAGCATGTCATTCAAGTCCAAGTGCACTCCTTCACCTGAAAGCAGATGTGACTTAAATTTAAGGGTACCCTATGAAGGATCATTTATTTATTTACTCCTTCCTCCTCCTATTTTCCTCAAAACAACAAACCTGTGAGGTGAGGTGGACTGAGAGAGAGTGACAGGCCCAAAATTAAATAGGATCATGGAAGGCAGAGTCTTTAATTCTGTTTACACTGCTAGAAAAGCAAATTAGAAAATATGTACCCTGGGGAACTAGGAAAGCGTAATGTTTTAATGTATTGATATTTATATTTCATGTTATCTCCAAGGAGCTAAAGGTCATACACATGGCATACACATGGTGAGGTCTTTCTCACTATCAGCCTCATGTCATCGAAACAATGTCATCATGGATTAGATTAGAATGATTATGTGTTGGAATTTTAGCCCAGACCTAAAATTTTCAGTTAAGGACTCTGTATCAAATTACTTTAAATTAATAGATTGAGTCTTATTTAAAATAAAAGGAACATTAGTAGCCTACTGTTGTGATGTTGATAAATTTCTTTTCATCTGCAATAAGATGCCAGTTTTCTTCATCAGGTTTAATTTAAATATGTTTTATCCATAAAACAGTATTATTCTAAGATTTACATCACCCCCCTGTGGCCACAAAATTAAGTTATAGTTTCAATTATTTACATATTAGCCTGATGAAAAAAGACATTTAGCTAATGAGGAATTAAAAACCTTAAGAATAACAACAGTTCTGCCTAATTATCCCTGGCAGTCGAAACATTTCAGCTACAATCCCTAGATTACAAGTTTGCTTTTTTGCCAAAGTATCTTTGAACCCCACCCCAAACAGATGTAACTGTGGAACTGTCCTATGGCCTGACCAGTTTTGAGAATTAAGATTATTCCTTGCCCTATTTTTCAGTGTGATAATTTATTTTATAGATAACCATGTACATTTCTTGAGATATATGGAGCATTCATTTACACTACATTGTTCTGCAGCCAAAATTAAGCAGTTAGAACCAATTCATGAAAATGTTATCTCCCTGCCAGGTAAATATGATGTCACCCTCAACCTGTCCCCATCGCATCACCAATGCAAGCAAGCACCTGCTATCTATTCTTACACTACATCAAAAAATAGTGTTTCCTAACTTCTGGTGCATAAATAGTGTATTCTCTACCTGGTACACTTTCGCAATTTGTAGGAAAATGCTTTTAGTCAGTTGGTTATTGTATTGTATTGTAGGGAAAACACTGCCTTTCCTCTCGTCCCTGTCCTCCACAGCCTTTTCATCCTGAGCTGCTGTTCCAATGAAAAGCTGTGTTGTCATTACAGATAGTCCTCAACTTATGAACATTCATTTAATAACTGTTCAAAGTTATGACAGAGCTGAAAAAAGTCACTTACAATTGGTCCTCATACCTATGACTGTCACATGATCAAAATTTAAGCATTTGGCAACTGGCATGTATTTACGACGGTTGCAGTGTCCCAGGGTCATGTGATCGCCATTTACAACTTTCCCAGGAGTTGTCTACATCCAAAGTCAATGGGAAAAGCAGGATTCATTTATCAACTGCAGCAAAAGTGGTCATAAAATTGGATGCAAGTCACTTAACTATATCACTTAGCAACAGACGTTCCAGGACTAATGTTGCTCGTAAGTTGAGAACTATCTGTATTGTGATTTAAGAAGTTCATTGATGGAACGGTAAAAGGGTGAACTTTATTCATTTATTTTTAACCAGGTGAAACTGACAAGCGTTCTAGCAGTTTGCCCTTCTAGCCCAAATGATATGAGTTTTGGTTTCTTTACCAGTCCACAATAGTTCCCAAAGATTTCCACTAAAAAGAAAGTAATTGGTACTTGATTCCCAGCATGAATGGGAGGGGTAAAGAAGCAGGGAAATCCATCAATCAGGGATGATGGAAATTGCTACCCAGACATAATCCTGGTCAGCATAGTTGCCAAAACCTGAAATCCATAATGGTTTTTAAAGCCAGCTTCCTTTACAACCAGTTTTAAGACATAAGCAACTTAGCAGAAATAGCATCCTATCACTGGTCTCAGGGTAGATGGCTCTCCTCAGGCAGAAGAATATTAAAAATATAACTTTTCATAAAAGAACTAATCTACAATTAAGAGGTTCAAAATTCTTTAATACAGATTAATACAGACCAATCCATTCACTAGTACAAAAATGCTAATATCAAACCTAATAACTCCCTTGTGCATAGCCACCATCACTTTTTGGGCTTCTATATTTTATTTCAATGTGGAAATGAAACTAACATTGTATTGTAGTTCAGAAAACCTTGTGAGAGAATTATTTTTTTTAATCTTAAAGATATCACAAGATTTTCTGTTTGGTCTGTCAGTAATAGAGTAACATTTTTTTTAAAAAATTTGAATTAGCCAAATACAAAATCTATCTTTTATTTTTTTAAAAAAAAATCAGATTTATGGAGTGGAAGACTCAATTATTTGCAGGACACACCCTTCATATTGAAATGATTGAAAACATTCCTCTAATAATATATGGATATACAGGTAGTTCTTGACTTACGACCACAATTGAGCCCAAAATTTCTGTTACTGAGACATTTATTAAGTGAATTTTGCCCAATTTTATGACCTTTCTTGCCACAGTTGTTAAGTGAATCACCGCAGTTAATTTAGTAACACAGTTGTCAAGTGAATCTGACTTCCCCATTGACTTTGTTTGTCAGAAAGCCACAAAAGGTGACATGATTCCTGTACACTGCAACAGTCATAAATGTGAGTCATTTCGCAAGCATCTGGATTTTGATCACATGACCAGCGGGATGCTGCAACAGTCATAAGTGTGAAAAAGGGTCACAAATTATTTTTTCCAGTGCTGTTGTAACTTTGAACGGTCACTAAATGAACTGTTGTAAGTCGAAAACTATATGTAATTCCTAGGGTCAACAAAAATAATGAGAAAACTACTTCAGTACTCATCAATAATGAGCATTCTGCCAAAAAATGTGTAGTGTAAAAGTTTGGTAGTTGGAGCCCAGAGGGGAAAAAATAACAGGCATAAACAATTTTATAAAACAAAGAGCTTAAAGCTTTCTAACTTTAACTTTCTAACAGCATATATAAACTGCACATCAGTATTATACAGAAAGAAGAGTTTAATTTAAAATCTGTGTATCTCATACCTCACATCAGTATAGACCAATTGCCTAACAAATCAGGATAATTGAAGAGGTGCTGACAGCTGAATTTCCTGGCAATCATCATTATAAGGGAGACATGAATGCATCCAAAGTCTGTAAATACATATGTTATGAAGATTGATTTGCTTTCCTTCTTAATCATTTAATTGGACTGGACTGGAGTAGAAGGGAAGGAGGTATGGGAGATTCTCTGCAATGAAAAGGCAAAAAATATATATATATCTTACCCATTGCTATTGCTTCAGACCTGCAGAAAAAGACTTGTAAATGTTTTGGAGGTACAATCATACTGTTTCTATCTATACCAGGGGTGTCAAACTCGCAACGTCACGTGACGTGTCTCAACATATTGCAACTTTTTTGCCATTGCCGGCAATGGGGTGGGAGCGGTTTTGCTATAAGGCCTGCGGGCCGGCAGTTTGACACCCCTGATCTATACCATCATCTTACACTGCAACATCTAGGCTACTTAGTATTGTTAATGTTATTGCTGGGGACACTGGGAGAAAAAACAGGACAGGAAAATTAAGCATTTTTCCTTTCCTATTAATTTACCATTGAAAATATTCTGTAGTATTCTCACACATTCACATCTCATTGAACACGCACTTGGGAATCTTTAAAAGAACAATAAAGAAAGGAAGACATTAGGTGATTTAAATTTATTTTCTACAAGGTTTCTGGTGTACAAGTTATTTAAAGTATATTGCAATTAAGAAAAGTACTAAAGGTTTTTAAGTTTATTTTCAAGGACTCAAGAATTATTTCACTCATTTTCAGTAAAATAAGAACTATTTGTGCTTTATTGATTTTATTTTTTTACATTAAATAATATTGACTGTGTAATGTATATGAGGTAAAGCAAATATATTCTGAGGCAAAACTGATAGAAAAGAAAATGTCAGTAAAGTACTTACAAATGGCTTTAGATAACAAAAATGTAGAATAATTATATACTTCTCTAGTAGACTGCAACACCATTAGAAAATAAGAAAATGAAAATATAAATTGTGCTTTTAATTGGATATATCTCCAACAGATTACAAAAACAGTATATAGCACACAGCCTACCCTTTGCACAACTTTCCAGTTTAAATCCCAATAAATTAAACTACTGAATTGAAATTCTGTAATGTTTATCCAGATGAGAAATGTTGCCTATTACATTTAGACAGCATGGAAAAAATTGCTCTGAAAACAGTAACAAAAAGCTGGTGATAGTTGTAATATTGTGTGATTCATCTCTGTTTACTTTTTCCCAATTCAAAGCAAACTCCTAGCAATTCCTATTCCATACCTCCTTATTGGTGAGGTTGCTTCTGCATAAACTATTAAGTAGGAAATAGCTATTGTCAGGTTGCTTCCCTCTTGTATACTTTGGGGAACAATAGAGTTGTCATAACATTATCTTAACAAAATCAAAACCGTACAGGTGATTACATTATAAACTCTGTGTCCACACTGATACTTTCACTCTTCTCTCCAGAGAACGGCTTCCAGCCTGCTTTTTCAATTTCCAGTTCAAGAATGTCGAATACAGTTCAGGAAGAAACAAGACCTTCTTGTGCTACATCATAGAGATTCAGGGCAAGGAGTCCAAAATCTTACGGGGCTACTTGGAAGATGAACATGCAGCAGCCCATGCAGAAGATGCCTTCTTCAATACTATCTTGCCCGTGTGTGAGTCTGGCTTGCGCTACAATGTCACCTGGTACGCCAGTTGTAGCCCCTGTATAGGCTGTGCTGATCGGATAACTAAAGCACTTCAGAAGAACAAGAATCTACATCTCTCCATTTCAGTAGGTCGTCTATTCATGTGGGAGGAACCTGACATACAAGCTGCCTTGAAGAAAATGAAAACAGCTGGTTGTAAATTGAGGATCATGAAACCTCAAGATTTTGAGTATGTCTGGCAAAACTTTGTAGAGCAAGAGGAAGAAGAAGCAAAGGCATTCACACCCTGGGAAGACATTCAAGAGAACTTCCAATTTTATGAAGAAAAGCTTGCTGAACTTTTGCACTGAGGTTAGTGTTAAGTGTGATTTTGAAATCTCCCTTAGGGTAGTTTTTCAGACCATCATAAGAAACAAAGTTTATTTTGGTTTTTAATGTGACAACTTTGGCCAGATTAGAACACACATCTCTGCATTTCACTGCAGAGGCATACTGAGTCCTATTTTATCAATCACTGGCACATTTCAGAACCCCTCTAGATTTGCCCAGGAGGCAGCAAGGGGAAATAATGTCCCGGCAGTAGGTTAATCAAGGAGAAACATTTAACTAAAGGCTGACCCCAGAATAAGTATCAAGAATTCAAGTCTTTTCTATGCATATCAAATGCTAGCAGCTGAAAAGGCACAAAAGTAAAAAAGAAATTGACAGCGATTTCCACAGTTGCTTTCAGCTACTACAGTATTCCTTCAGACAGGATTATGCACAAAAATTCCATAGCTCAAATTAGCCTCTAGGTTAGAATTCTAATCTGCATACTGTATGTTTCACTAATCTCTAGCTATGTATTGTAATTCCCCAATCTTTAACTCAGATTTCTACATGACTGCAATCTTTCTTTCCTGGCTTTCAGTCAACCATGGAAGAGAGGTGATCCTACTTCTCTGGTGAAAGACAGGCAAAATCGAGTTACCCCTTACCCCATCTCTTTATTGCCTTTTTACTAGACTATTTCTGCTCCAACCTGGACTTATAGATCAGCTTGTTTTTCCATAGTGCTTTCATAGTCTGGATCCCATGGAATCCATTCTTTCTTCACTCGCCACACTTCCATATGGCAATGACTCCATGTATCTACATTAGGTCAGTTACAAAAACTAGTAGGTGGAAGTAGCAAATAAATATAAAAATCAGTCTTACAAAAAGCCAAACATATGATCTATCTATTGTAATTCAGTATTTTTCAAACTTGGCACTCTTAAAATGTGTGGACTTCAACTCCCAGAACTCCACAGTATGCTCGCTGTGGAATTTTGGGAATAGAAGTCTACCCATTGTAAAGTTGCCAATTTTGAAAAATACTGATCTAATTCAAAAGTAAGAGCTACTAAGGTTTCAGGGAGCGATACTTTTGTGGAATTGAAACACAGTATTTCTGAATGCAAAGGAATGCTCTAACATTAAACTAGGTCTCTCTCCCTAATCAATCTCTATAAAATTATCAACAAGAGATTTGAAGAAGCTATTAATAAAGTGTCTCTGGCTACATAAAGGGTGTCAAATGGATTTTATGATTTTTGACAAGTGAAGAAATCAAACCCCCTGCAAAATAAGGAACATTTGTATTAGTTCTCCTATTTTGCAAGAAATAAAACACCATATTGCTGACAAAATCATTTTGTGCCTCTTTTTCTGTCTCTCCAGGAAAAAAATGTGCCAACCTAATGGAGCAACAAGCATGATATACTCTGATATTTGGGACTCTCAACTCAGTTTTCCAGAGCTGCTTTGAAACAGGAAACACCAGACGTCTCCAGCTGACACACTGCTATGCTGATAGACTAAAAATAAATTCATTATGGTTCATGTAGGGATTTGATTTTTTTTAATAGATAAACCTGCAGTGCTTTTGTTCATATAGAAGAAAAAAACATTATGAATGACAAAGAACAGAATCAAAGCAAAATTCTATCACTTTTAAGTTTAGAAAACTCCCATCCAAAGAAACTTCAAAAATTAAATTTAATAATTGTGTATTTTTAATAATTTTTAAAACTAATTAATATGTAGTGAATAGTGAGAGAAATCAAAGGGAAATGTAATAGGGAGAGAAATTACTAATTATTTTATTGGCAGTGACCATTCACAAAGTATTGGTTGAGGGAGGTAGAAATATTTTTGCACTTGTGAACTGATTAGCATATTTTTTAAAAAAAAATGGTTTCTGTTAATCAATGAGAAATATTTTCCTGCTGACTCAGCTGCTTATAATTTATTTAAAGCATATAATTTTTTTAAAAAATTAAACAAATGAAAAGCAAGAATACAATCTCACTAAACACATCTAATTTTCAGTAAGTTCTCCCCAATTACACTTCTAATTTGAAAAGATCTCTTTCACAGATTTAAAATATGATTTTTATTCCATTATCCATTTTTATTAAAAATTTGGCCTAGACATGAGTCAAAAATGCCCTCATATTCACACTTAATTATTTTATCTAGCACTCATTTTAGCAATATGTATTCTATAAAAGAAACCACCTAAGCAAATCTGATCCAGCATTCTACGATGTGTATGAACTTATTCATGGAATGCTTAAATAGCACCCCCATACATTTCAACAATGGACCTGGGTGGACAGGAATAACTATTCATGTGCAATTGATATACTGCAGTATTTCAAAGGCATAAATACATAAAACTCATATTTGGAAAAGGTCCTTTATTTACATATGTGAACATCTGATTTTTTTGTAAACATTTAAATCTATAACTGAAACATAACGTTCCACCTTATTCCAATCTTTTCCATGATTGCAATCTAGATCAAAAATAACATCTTCCAATTGCTAAATAGGAGATAGCTATACAAAGTATCCAAACATTAGAATGTACATTTTGACTTTTTTTTTTTAATTTGAGTAAGCAGATGACTTACAAGAATTGTGGAAACTAGAATTAAGATAATTTTATCAGCACATGCCAGCTAAGATACAAGAATATAACATCAAACCGAAAAGACAACTGTATTAGAAATTAAAGAGTATAAACTGTAATATGAATATTGGTATCTTCAAATACTTCTTCAAGCATTGTTGAAACTTTCTTCCAGTCCAGACGGTCAAGTCCACAACCAATCCTGAAACATAGAGGATACAAGTGTCTTTTTTGGACATTTTCTTTGAAACATTTATTTCACCACAATTTATAGGAAGCATATAAGCAATGCCAAAACAAGGATTAGTTCAAACCAACGTATTAGGTGCAAATATGATATAATATTAATTGCATGCCAAATATCTCAATATAGTCACAATTATTGATTTATCCTAAAGAAACATTCCTATTATTATTATTATTAGCCCACAAGTGGAAAAGAAGTCTTGTGGCTCACAAAAATATAAGAGTGTGTAACATCCCAAGAAACTAAAATTCATTCACTAGCTCATTAGGTATATCACTAAGCTAAAATCTAGATTTTTTTTAGAAACTCATCTATAATTATGATCATTTTCTGTCACATTTTTTAAGCTATAGAAGTGTGGCGCTCTCAAACTACATTTTCTCAGTTATACAATCACATATCAGAACTTGAAAAATGTTATCTTCCATTTAATAACATTTCAAATTCAAATCAATGAAAACAGGTCTTTTGCTTTAAATATACAAAAATGTGTTCTGAATGTACTTAATATAAGGTCAGTGGCTCTTCCAGTTCCTTTGGACTTATTATGGAGCCTTGTTTAGAGCCTTTACAAAGACAAAATATTTCAATATAAATAAAAAAGTAAAAGATTTTCAATTAATGAAAAACTTTATTTGTCAATGTGCAAATGTAGTACAGTATAGTAACATTACAGTATAAAAATGAGCTTACTTTGGCATAGAAATGTGAATTACTGCATTTTTCAGACAATGGATTTTCATAGCTTCTAAACTCTTCTGTAAATTGTCATATGTAGGTTTATGAAAATATTTGTTCTTTGAGATCTAAAAAGTGGTAAAATGTAGATGAGACACATTTTAGATTTGATTCTTTTTGTGTTGCATGTTATATGTCTATTTAGAAATCTCAGTAAATTCAGTGGGAAATCTTTCATAAATATGTTCCAAATAGCAGCATTAATCCAGGAACAAATCCTACTTTGCTTCTGGATAGGCATACAAAGGATTGCATTAATATATTATTCTCATGTATTAGATTTTAAATCTTTAAAATTAATGTTTATAAAATTAATAAATTAATTATTGTAATGGGATTCTGTAGACTACATTGTGGAAAGAGCCATGTAATAATCCTCAAAAGTTTTCATTGATGATGCAGTGATTAATATTAAGGGGAAAAGTTGGAAGTCTCTATTTAAGCCAGCGAAAGACAGATCACAAGAATATACTATCCTACATAATTAACTTGGAAAAGAAAACAAAATAGGCATGCTTGAATTTATTTTTAGTTGGAGACTTGGGTTTTAATCCTGAAACAGTGTGTCCCTCCAAATTGGAAATCAGTGATCTAATTACATCATTATAACTTAAATATGTTAAAAGTAATTTGTCACATAAAGAAAATGTTTGTTCTTTCAGATTTAAAATGATAAAAATATGGATTAGATATATTTTAAATTTGATTCCTAGGATGGGAATCATTTGTCAAGAATCCTTGACAAATATTGACATTTTGTGGTTAAATCTTCACCGTCATTTTAAAAAATAGAGAAATAAAAAGATTATTTTGTATTATACAATCATATAATCACTGAATCCATTTCCTGACAGAATTTAAATATATCAGTTTGGGGAAATTTCTTAAAATAATGCAATCATATTTCAAATTACAATTCCATTCAAAAACAACGTAACAGGTTTTTCATCTCAAGATTCTTTTACAGTATATGACCCAACCAACTAATAAATATAAAAGGGCACCCTAACTTATCAAAGGAATTCCTAAGGTGTTTTAATCTGTGCTGTGATAAAAAAGCAGAAATAGAATAAATTCTAAAATGTCTTTTTAGATGATAATTTAGAGGATGATAAATGAAATTTAATTAAAATCCTTCAGACCCATTCACTACTTGCTTTTAGACAGACATAATAAGAATATACTCAAATAATAAACACATTTTATTTAGAAGAAATCTAACTGATTTAGAATGTTACTTCTAAATGATTTGGTTTAATTTATAAAGATTGAAGTATAACTTCAAGAATCATTGAATTGTTATTACAATTGAAACAATGATACACTTATCACAGTAAAACTGTGATTATCTGATGTCAATTGAGAATTTATTAGATAGCAATAGCAATAGCAGTTAGACTTATATACCGCTTCATAGTGCTTTACAGCCCTCTCCAGGCAGTTTACAGAGTCAGCATATTGCCTGCAACAATCTGGGTCCTCATTTTACTGACCTCGGAAGGATGGAAGGCTAAGTCAACCTTGAGCTGGTGAGAATCGAACTGCTGGTAGTCAGCAGAATTAGCCTGCAATACTGCATTCTAACCACTGCACAGCAAACATTGCATTTGTATAGCCATTCCTTCAGAGAAACCATTATTAAAAATTTCAGCAATATTTGTCAATGAAGAGGATGCTTAACTTTGCCAATCATAATAAATGCATAAATCCTATATTTATCTCTAGAATATCTATTCTTGTGCTAGAATCAATAATATGCCCAAAGACATACCAAGTAGTATACATATCTAGTTTCCCTCTTCAGAACAGCCACATCTCCAGTCTTCTTGTCTGTTAGAATTTTTTTTTAAATATCAGTTAATTCCTAATCTCCAAGTACTGAAAATATGTTTATTGTTTTTCAAAACTATAATAATAAACATGTAATAGACCTCTATGGTCATCCCTTATTCTCATATATTTTTAGACAGACACCAAACAATATATAAATTGATTATATGTGAAAAATTTACAGCACAGGATTCAATGAGTAACTTAATCAAGTGTAGGTAAAAATTAGATGAGTGCTTATATAAGATTCATTTTAAAATAGTGAGGTAATATGGTTACTGTCCTATTTCTAACATTTCTAAGTTACAATTCCACATTATACTAGACCAGTGATGGCAAACCTTTTAGAGACAGAGTGCCCCAAAACTGGCCCTGCCCCCGCTCCGCCCCACCTGCCCGCAGGGCCACTCACCGCCTCCAGGGCCCGCCTCAGATCGCCCAGGCAGCCCAGCAGCGCCATGGCCACGCCCTCTGCCTGCGCCCCGCAGTATCAACTGTGTGCGATGGGGCGTGAGGGCAAAGTCTTAACTACACTGTCTGGCTACCATGTCCTTGGCTGCACTGCTCCGTGTGGGCCACGCTCGGGGGCGATTCTCCTCCAGGGGGGCTGCTGGTGAGGGGGTTGCGGGGGGAGGTAAGGCTGGGGCAACGGCATGTGTGCCCACAGAGAGGGCTCCGAGTGCCGCCTCTGGCACCTGTGCCATAGGTTCGCCACCACTGTACTAGACAATATAACTGAATAAGCTGGTAACAAGTGTATAATAACATATAGGGTGCATTTAAAAACTATAATGTACTGATAAAATTCCCGCCCCATCAATAGTCTCCAAAGTCCCAGACATAGAGCTAACATACAAACTAAGCTCTTCAATCACCTAGTGGTTCTATTCATCTGTTGTTTGTTGTTAACACAAGCCTTGTTTAGATACTTTTAAACAAAATTAATGAACTTTTAACTGCTTGTCTCCCAAGGCAGGGGCATACAATATGATGAAAATTAGTAGCTCCATTTGAAATAGTCATGTAACTACATCGTTAAACCTCTTCTGCGGCAAGCTTAACTACTGATTATATCCTGAATATTACTTAATAATTGTATTACTTTTGTTAGTTAACTATGTTTATACTTGTTTTGTTTCTAGTGGAAGGGACAATTGTCCCTGGCCACTAAATGCCCTCAAAAGCTAGTTTAGAAGCGCCCCCCCCCCCTCAAAAAACCCCATCTGGAACACATTATGTGTTTCTGCCATTTGAAGAAATCTATTTGCATAACACTCACTTTTACTGTATAGTAAGTATAATAAATACCTAGATTCTGTGGTTTTATAAACTGCTCTACCTTGGCCCTTTACTTACGTTGGTTCAAAAGTTCCTGAACGCCACCAAACTTCTTCTTAAAAATAGCAGCTATGCCAGCACTCATGTGACAATCCTCACTAATACAGTGAGCCAAGGAATCTGTTTCTGGACAAGTAAAAAGATCTCCCTGTACATATTTAATCTGAGTAAAAAGGAAAGAGAAGACTCAATATATGAGATAAAACTTCAGAACTAGAAAATGTAAGGCAACATATAAAGATAGTATCAGTTTAAGCTGCTGACTACTACACATAAGAGACTCTTAACACAATGAACCTACCGTAAAAGTATTTACTAAATTTTGCACTATATAAAATAGGGCTTCTTTTGAGATATACACAAAATAAAACAATAAAATAGAATTTATTTCCAAGAAAAATATGTATTATGCATTCAGTAACATAGGTGGCCAACATCCATAAATTGAGTTTAACTCCTGGTGGTTTCATTTAGTTTTCTGGGCAACAGCACTACATTACCTTGCCACTGCCAAGTTCTCATTTTTTTGATTTCCTACAACCATGGGATTTCTTGGCATCCTCCTTTCCAATAATCAGTTCAATGTTGTTTTCTCTAATATCCAAAGGATCACTCCTCCTGGCATATATCCACATAAATATTAAAGTCTCTTTCTCTTCTTTCACAGCTGTACATTGTGCAAAGAAACAGGAGAGACTCTTCTAAAGTCTAACACCTAGAGATTCAGGATCCTCTTCTTCGTGGAGATTTGATACTATGTTGGCTTTATTTTAATGTCAGCTTCTTACCTGGCTGTTCATCTGTTAACAATTCTATACGTTCTGGATTACTGATTTGTTTTATTTTAATGTCTATTATCTCAATACTATTAATTTTTTTCAACTGCCTTTCTTATTTTTAAATTTGTATTAGGAAAATGAAATTTTTAATTTTTGTTTTGAATCATAATCATAATTCTCTTCAAAGGGAACTTCCATTGAGTTAAGCAATCATTTTCTTAAAGCCTTCAATGGAATTATTACACTGACTACAGTTAAAACAGGCACAACTGGTTAACTTGTTTTAGAAACAAAGTTCTACAGTTGCCGAGTTAGAGTATTTGTGGACTCTATGAATGGCATTTGGGGAATTTATAAAATGGATTACGCCACCAGCCACCAGTACTTTATAGAGTGCCACTGAATATTTTACTATTCTTTTCTACATAGCAGAATCTGGTAAGAAAACATATTTCACTGCAAACATATCAGGAAAGTCATAATTATAAATCTTTAGGGGAGTGATTAATTTATCTCATGCCACAGAAATCTAAGGCTTCATGCCATACAAAAATAGATTTCGAGATAATGGGAAACTTCTTATATAGACTCTATTCCGGGTACTCATGCTGTAATGTAAAATCAATTTAAGTATTCCATGCTAATGATCAACAGATCATTTATGCTGTAAACAGTAGATGGTAGAAAACTTTAGGACAATTTTTGCCTTAATGACCTGTAGTACTGGATTAAGGGCATATTATCTGTGATTAACAATTAACAATTCTTAAACCTTCATTTTCTGTACCTGTACTAAATAGTCATACAAAATTTTCAACAGATTCAATGAACTGTATGCAAGCTCCAATTACTTTCAAGTATACACGATTTAAATCGGGTTAGTTTATATTATAGTTTGTTTTATAATATAAATCAATAACACTGCAGAAGGTAAAAACGCAAATGAGCTTTACCTTGACTTCACCTTGTATAATTATTTCCTCTTTGCAATCTGCAAAGGAGGAACTATTTGGGAGTTTTTGTCCTTAGATGATCTATTCTAATTTCATTAATATTCTAATTTAATTTAAAAGATCATGTTTATATCTTATCATATATATGATGAATAATATATCATATAAAAGTGATGTTCACAAAATATTCTTAAGTGAAGTTCAATCAGATCACATTAAATTTCACATAATTTGGAATTTCATGTCATTGTGGTTTTCAAGCATGATTTATGACTTAGAATAGCAAACACAGTCTCTGCACAACGTGCCTAACTAAGGTCTATAGTCTGCGAGACAATGCAATATGCATGGAAGCAAATGTACATCCAGACATATGCACTGACACCATTAGGCTCCAAACCTCACCTTTCTTTTAGCATCATATTTATTTGGAACTGTTCCTCTTGGCCCCACAAAGTTTCTACTAGATTGTAGCCACTTTGTTAAAAGGAAAGTTTAGTATGTTAGCCATTCTGTGAGTGGATCAATCACAAAATTACTCTTGAAATTTCAAATGCATTACTATAAAAAGGCTGGCTATTCCTTATTTATAAACATTATTGGTATAGAGTAACTTTAAATTTTTAAACAGAACAGGAAGAGCTACTGCTTTATATTATACTTTATAGCATTCTAACTACTGCTTTGGGAAATTGCCAAATGATAAGGGATCAATTTTCTTATGAATCCATTAAAGGGGAAGAAAACAAAGAGTCAGCCATTCTATCTGGGTACTCCTCCATTGGGAGTAATTTTTTTAAGACAATGTTTTACACCTGAGCAATCAGCCTGTCAAAGATGTAGCTGGGTGAGGAAAAGGCAGAACTACCAACAGCACTGACTTACAGACACTGCAGAATGTATTATTAAAGGATGGGTAAAATATGAAAAGTAGTACTGAAAATGGATTGTATTATAACCTATTTGGCAGAACTATATGGTTAGCATACTAAGATGAAGTGAAACCTATGGAAAAATTAATTCCAATAAAGTTTTACAAATATGATTTAGGATTATTTTTTCCTGCACAAACAAAACCCTAAAATCGATCCTCCATACTAGATGGTATTTTTTAAAAACAGACCAGCTAATTTCTGTTGAGAAATAAAACTATCTTTAGAATTCAAAACTGAATTTCAAATTAAAAAAAAAACTTCACTACAAACCCTTTCTTCATTTCCAGAAATCCGGATACTAGCCATAACTGGGTGGATCACAGGGATTTTTTTCAGCTACGAAGACTAGAAAATAATAATTTTCATATTCATGGCAGGAAAAGCAAGCAGAAATGACTACTAAAAAAAGTATAAAATTGCTGTAAACCCAAACTATCAAATACGAATTAGGGCACCAGTTACACAGCGATAACCTTCCCTTCTCCCCCCCCCGAAAAAAAATAATTCTGAGACTTTTTAACACATCCTTCACCCTCTCGTGTGTAAAAACCTATACAGGGCCACAAAAACACTGCTTTTGAAACCGGGAAAGCTGCACCAAAGGGCGAGTGGCCGCCCCTCGAGGCGCCTCCAAGACATGACGTCGTTTTCCTTAGCCCGCCCCCGCCCCCGCCCCCGCCCGCCAATTCTCTAAGCCAGCAATGGCGAAAAAAAAAAAAAAAACCACACCGGCCACCAGCCTAGACATACAACGGCAGCAATCGGTTTCGCCTCCCACTAAGTTCTAAGTTCTGTTATGGCAACCCTCTTTGGGAGCCCCTTAAACAAAAAACACAAAATGTCAGCCTTTACGTGGGCCTCCCTAGGAAGAGGACTCTATGGCCCCGGCCGAGAGCATGCGTTATATAAAGAAGGAGGTCCGTGAAGTGCTATTGAAAAAAAGCTTCTGAAAAAAAATTGTCCCGCACATGCGTAGAAAAGCCATCTCGAGACTGGAAGTGTTGAAAGAGAATAGAAACGGCCTAAACGCACCCGTCAGTTCGAAAGAAGCCAACGCATGCGTGCAGTTTTAAACTCGCGCAAACATCCGCGGGAGGAACTTTTCTACCGCGCCTGCGCGAGGGCACCCTCGCCTTCTCTTTGTTGGGCTTCGGGGGTTGGGCGCCATTTTGCGCGGCGGCTGAGTGGAGGCGCTGATTGGGTTTCGGGGACCGGTGGCGGAGCCAATCAGAGCGGGACCCGAACCGGGGGAGCAAGGCACGGTGAGTTCGAGCAGCCAATATGGAGCCCCCGAGCGCCGGCCCAAGAGCCGGGATTGGCGGGGCCGAGTGGCCAGTCAGAAGGCCGCGCGCGGGCTAGGGCTGGGCGAGCGTTGGGGCAGCGAGTGGCTGTGGCCCGTTGGCGCCCGGAACCTTCATCGAAATGGGATGGGTGACTGACGTGGGAACGGGGATGTCACTGTTTGGGGCAAACGCGAATAGGGTTAGCTAGTCCCGTCTTGTTCGGCCCGGTCCCCGCGGGACCGCCGGAGGACTTTCGGAGATGCCTTTCTGTGGCCTTCGCTGGATGAAGAAAACCAGAGAAAGCCCGTGGGGCGTTTCCTCCGGTTGCTTCACAGGGCGGCTTTCAGTGGCCTGTGTAAGGGGCTCGCCATCCTGTGTTTGGCGGCCGCTGGCCCTGGAGGTCAGTTTCGCTCGCACGCCTTTCAGAGCGCGGACTGTAACCGAACACCGCGGGGCTCAGAGCGTTGCATTTCTCCGTCAGCCACTGTGCCAAATTTTTGCCTCTAAAAAATTAGCCTTTGATCAAGGCCTATATTGTAGCCGAGAAGGCCTCTTCATAGCTGCTTTTTCCCATGACAAAAAACAAAAGGGTTTTCCCTTACATATCGTGTTACAATTATGCAAATATAATCTGCTTCAGATGAAAGCCACTGCTGCTTATCCCCGGTATAGGCTGCTCACATAGTACAAATGTACATTGCATAGGCTGACCGGTAACCCGAAAGAGGAGCCTTTCAATAAATGGTGGAGTTAAGGCATGTTTTCTTCTGTCATGTTAGAATAACCATATGGTGATATATTCTTTTGTGTGTGTGAAATCTTTTAATGTACTTCCTGTACAAAATGATTTAGTGGCTTATGACAAAGAGGGATACTATATAGGAATTCTTAAATTCTTTCAATGTTAGGGAATAACATAGGTTTGGTTTTTTGGTTTCATTATATTCTGTGTTTATATATTATATCATTGAACATAAAATCTTACAGAGACCATGCTTTGTGGCCCAGTCTAGAATTTGCAGAAAAGGAATCGGTTGTATTACTGGCTGCTTTCTTTAAAGAAGCTTATTAAAATAACTACTGTTTATATGCAAGTAAGCTTAAAATGTAGTTAAAATAGAAAAAGGAAGGTGATATTTCAAATGTAAGGCTAAAGTATATTAGTTTTCAATTGGCTATCTCTGTAATTTGACAAATGTGCATCATTCTGCTGAAAACAAAAAGTGTAGAATTTAGTAATAACAATAACAGTTTGAAGGGACCTTGGAGGTCTTCCAGTCCAACCCCCTGCTCAAGCAGGAAATCCTACCATTTCAGACAAATGGTAGTCAAATCTTTTTTAAAAAAACCTCCAGTGCTGGAGCACCCACAACTTCTGGAGGCAAGTTGTTCCACTGTTTAATACAAAATCTCACAATTGTATAGCCTGCTTGCTTCTTCCCTGGCCTCACAACTGAATTGAGAAGGAAGTCAGACCCATTACTTCTGATTTAAGCTTATCGGTAGGATTTGCTGAAACCCTTGTCTTGTACAAATACATTTGATGAAAAACAATTTCAGTTTCTTGACTAAATTAACACTGGGAGTGTCCTGCAGAATTAATCAGAAGATGTGAATATTTGAATGTTTACCTGAACCATTGTAGCCCCACTCCTGGTTTCAACCTATTTCATGCTTGGATCTGATGGAGGTACTTGCACTACTTCAATCTTCTCCAATCCTAATTCCTTGCAGATAATCACCTAATTTATAGCCACCATGCCTTCACCTATGATACTTGGGAAAGGCAGGCCAATATATTTAGAGCTGTTGAGTAGGTGTTTGTTTTTGACAGTTATAAATTCCTATCCAAGAGGATGTAAACCAAATTTCCCACTGAACAGTTTGCCTATTACCTTGCCTATTGTTGATGAGGGATAAAATGAGTAAAAACCCTGTGCACTCTTAAATTCTCAAGAGAATCAGCAAGGTTTAAATTGAATAATAAATGCAGTAATCCTTATAGTAAAAAAAATGCTTGGTAAATGGGAGGAGAGAATCCTCCCTCCCAGAACTTCTAGAGACCCAGAACTTTAACCCAGTCATCTGTACCTAATACCACCAATAAGTTTGCCTTTTGAAACTGCTTCACCTGGAAATTCTTCCTTTGTTTCCCAATTTCTATTTTACTATATTGCAGTTGGGCCCACTTCATTATTTTAGGGTTCCCAGATAACTTGTACTCAATACACACTGACAATAATGTTCTATGTTTTCTTTTAGGTTTCTGATTGAAGATTGGATAAAGAATACAGAAAACTATGGAGCAGTACACCACAAACAGCAGTAGCTCAACAGAACAGATAGTTGTACAGGCTGGACAAATACAGCAACAGGTATGACAGTTACTTGTAGTTCAGATTTCAGTATGTTGGTTCTTAATAATTTTAATTCCCAGAAAAAATAGGTACTTCCATACTGATTGGTAGAGCTGTGCAAAATATTGGGTTACCCTTTTTTGCTGCAAAAGAAGCTTCAAGTGTAAAAACAATCATGCTCCCTCCCCAATGTCTTTGCCCATATATGTGCACAAAGGGTACTTCTGCCAAAATGAATTATACTTCCATATGGTTTGCATAGCCCTACTAGGGCACATTTAATCTTTATACATTAAAGCATAATTATGAAAAATAAATCGTATGTCTATTTCTTGGCCAGCTCTAACACTAATGTAATGATTTGTTTTATTTGTGGGTGATGTCAACATAAAATAATACTTCATTACAGTACTACCTACAAAGTTAGAGATCTCTTCGATTAATGTAAATAAGGTTGTGCTTATCGTACTGTTTTTCTTTGATATCTTGTCTATGTTTCTTAAATTTCAATGCTTTTTTCTGAGAGAAATCACAGTCTAAGGCCTACACTGATTTAGGCACAATGCAATATCAATGTGTTCATATTTCTTCCCTTCAGAAACCACAAGTCAGCCATCTGTTTCTTTTCTGTCCTTATTTAGAGCTTCTAAACTTTGCACTGAGAAAGGGTGTACTTTGCTCCTTTTTGACCAGAGAATAATATGCAGATGAAACATTGGTAGGCCACCACGTTAGACATGGATTCGCACATTCCTCCTTGTGGGGGCTGTTGTCTCTTCTGGCAGTTTTTTTTTTTTTTAATCTTGTGTTGAGCATTTCCTTTCCTCCTGCCAAATTTCAAGCTCTTCCTGTTCCTGTTCCCAGCAGCAGGGTGGTGTGACTGCTGTCCAGTTGCAGACTGAGGCTCAGGTGGCATCTGCCTCAGGCCAGCAAGTTCAGACCCTCCAGGTAGTGGTGATCTATCTGTTGTTTTTGTGTGAGCATTGCATGAATCACACCATCACTGCATGTTCAATGCTGTGTTTGCACTGGGGCTTGAAATGGAAACAGAAAAATAGTGGCAGTTTTAATTATAAGTAACATCTCATGTCCCTAAACGGGATGGAATAAGCTTCTCAACCAATTCTCATGCTGGCTGTGAATCAAAGGAGTTATAGTTCAATGTATGGATGATAGTTCATTCTAACTAGCAGATAACAGTCCAATTAACAAAAATGTTGGAATGGATTATCCAGTTAAAAATGCATGCCGCAAACTGACTTATCTGAAACTTCTATTACTACAGATTGAAAAAATAGGGATAATATGCTGGGGGGGGGACTGTGGGCTTGCCACTCTTAAAAAGTCTTTTTAATAAAGAACACTTAAAATTATCTATTTGAGGGGTTGTTTTCCCTTTTACCAGTGAGATTTGCAAAAAAGGAAATTTTGTTTGAGAGATTTAGTTAATGGATTATGTTTAGGACAAAAATCAATAATATACGTTAGCTTAAAATATTAAAATACTAGAGAAGAAAGATTTCAAATTCTGATTTGTGTTCTTGTGAAATAGTAAATGTCATGTGAAGACTTATCATTTATTAAATAAGACAAGACTACTATTACTTTCCGTTTCCTCTGCCCTTTTTAAGGATTAGTGTTATAAAGCACATTAACATCCATCTTACAATATCATCAAAGGTATCTTTTTTCTTATTTAGAATTTTTTTCTTTTGTTTTCAAAATATTCAATATTTTATTACATCTAAGAAATAATAAAATAAAGTTGATAAAATTTATTTGTATTGTATTTACTTACCCTGAATTTTACACTGTTCCTTTTTAGCTCTTCTATTTCTTGTTTTGTTAGCCTTTTCCAGCCTAGAATTATCCATATGTGTTCAATTTCAAATCCATAATCACTTTGGTAATCATGAAAATTAAAACCCAGTGTTCTGAAAGAGTTTTTATTTAGCTTAGCCTAAGCTCCATAGAAAACTTTCAGAAGACATTCATATTTTATGTTCTTCTTGGACTTCCCTTTCAGTTCCCAAATATGTCTGAGTTAGTTACAAGTGTACATACAGGTAGACCTTGACTTATGACCACAATTGAGCCCAAAATTTGTGTTGCTAAGCAAGACGGATGTTAAGTGAGTTTTGCCCCATTTTATGACCTTTCTTGCAACAGATGTTAAGTGAATCACTGCAATTGTTAAGCTAATAATATGATTGTTAACTGAATCTGGCTTCCCATTGACTTTGCTTGTCAGAAGGTTGCAAAAGGTGAGCACAGGACCCTGGGACACTGCAACTGTCATAAATACATGCCAGTTGCCAAGCATCCAAATTTTGAACACATGACCATGGGGATGCTGCTGGTTGTAAGTGTGAAAAATCATCATAAATCACTCTTTTCAGTGCCATTGTAACTTCGAACAGTTACTAAACAAATGGTTGTAAGTCAAGCACTACCTGTATTCATAAAATATTTGAGTTTCATGAAATTCAGGAGCCTCTCTTTGAAAGATACTGCTACTTCTTGGTGCCTTGTATTAATAGGAGATCATATAGTATGCAGTACTTTGGAGTCAGTCTTAGAAAAACATCCGGCTGCTTTGCAAACAGGTGGTCTGTCTGTATCCTGTGCACTCCAAGGCATGTTCTTGAGATCAGATCCAAGAGTTGAACAGACTTAATAGGCAATATATATTATATTCTTATCTCTCACACTTTTTTAAGAATCTTGAGAATGGAAACTTGTTTCAGAAATATACCCTTATAGCACAAACGTCAATTTTATGTAATTTACATCTAAAAGAGATGGACATTGTTTTGATTCTTATTCAGATCTCATAATTTTAAGCATCTGTTTTAAAATTAATGCTACCTGAATGAAGTCTCAATCTGTGTGAAATATTTGGAAGTCTCTGTGTGTAACTAGCAAATGTCTAGCACCACTGTTCTAATGCATGTCATGACACAAACACTCTGGGATCACAATTTCTGTTGCTAAGTAAGTTGTGCTCAAATTTGCAACCTTTTTTGCCTTGGTTGCTAAGTGAATTATTGCAGTTGTTAACTGATTCACGGGGTCATTAAGCAAATTTGATTTCCTCCATTGACTTTGCTTATCGGAAGCCTGCTGGGAAGATCACAAATGGCAATCACATGCCTCTGCACAGTGACGGTCATAAGTCACTTTTTTCAGTGCCATTGTAACTTGAAATGATCGAAATTATTATATGTTCAGGACTAGCTATATGTTGTTGAGAAACAGGTTATGGGAATGTACCCTGTGATTTTCAAGATCATTTCCCTTTTCCTTCTCCTCTTTCTCCTTCTCAATTAAGAATGGCCTTCTAGTTGTTAGCCATTTTTCATTTTCTGATGCTTCCAAAACCTTGGTCTACTAACCTCAAGCGTGGATTTTAGTCAGAATCCATGGAGCGCAATTTGCTTGACCCATGTATGTTCCTATTGTGACTCTTATTGTTGTCCCAAAACTTGTCCCAAATGTTAGGGTCTCTTTGTCAGGCTTTTCATTATTTGTAGTCAGTCCTTTCCTACTTTCAAGAGTTTTGTAGAATTAATATTGATTTGCTCTAAACTGCAAGTTCTATTGGAATTGAATTATTTGATTGTCATGTTGCTTGATCTTCTCTATAGGAGCATGACTCTTTGTTTCAGTTGCTCTGTAGCCTCTGTGGTTTTCCTGATTGTGCTTCACAAAAAGATTTGCTTCGATTTTCTTATTTTTCAAGTTTCCTTGTCTCAAATTCTTCAAATTGCTCAAATCTATGCAAATGTCTTTATCTTTAATTCCCGTCACATTTTACATTTTGTTCTATCTTAATAATATCATTCCTTCATATTTTTATATATTTACATTTCCTATTATTCCTTTATACTTTTATATTATTATGTTTGGTCACATAGTCATCAGATATTTAGACTTGAATTGACATTTGTATTCACCTATCCAGTCCTTTTCAAGGACCTGGAATAGGCAGATGTTATTTTTGATGGTATGTTATGATGATGATCATTTTCTGCAGAATTTCTATATAGGAAAATTTTGGTGCCTGAAGCTAGTTGCTTATCTGAGCTTGTGTTTCATTGTGGTTCTTTTCTTTTCCCGTTCTTTAGGTCCAGGGTCAGCCACTGATGGTACAAGTGAGTGGAGGCCAGCTAATCACATCAACTGGTCAACCAATTATGGTACAGGCTGTACCTGGAAGCCAAGGTCAAACTATTATGCAAGTTCCGGTTTCAGGATCACAAGGACTTCAGCAGGTCAGCATGCCCAAATGATATACAAATTAGTGTTATGTGATGCAGTGATTCTATTAAATCGTTTTTCAATCAAATCAGTTTTCCAAAATCAATTTAAAGACTAAATCATCAAATTACTAGCTTCAGATTGATTCAATAATTTAGAAAAGGTTCTGTACTAGCATTTTCACTAATTAATTTGAAGGATCAAATTAATTTAAATAGGTTCAAATGAATCCATACATTTCTAAATAAACCAGCTCTGACTAGGAAAATACAAGAAAATATTCCTCTGTCTAGGAAAATACAAGGAAGCTCAAACTGAAATATAAAGGGAGGCAGCCATGACTTGTTGCTTGCCCTCATCAACTGGAATTTAAAGATGCAATATGTTTGAATACACAGGAACTTGTCTATGTTCTTTTTGCTGACAATTGTAAATTATTTCAGTAAATTAGTTTAATACTTTTTAAAAAAGTATTACATTTCTGTGAAGAAATTTCTTGCATTTTTACTCTGTGAAATAAAAAAAAAATGTGTCAAACAAGAAGAAAATCGATTTAAGAGGAAGAAACATTTACCATTTTTATTGTAATGAAGGTAGGCCTTGCTTAACAACCAGTTATTTACAGACCCTTCAAAGTTTTGACAGTCCCCTCAAAAGTACTTGTGACCTAGTTCCACAGTTCTCATGGCAGCATACACATGCCTGCATTTCAGGCCCTTGGCAACCTGCTACACTTTTACAGCCAGTTGCAGTGTTCCTCGGTCATGCTGCCGTATTTATTAATGACCACCACAAAAAAGGTCATAATATTTGTTTGGTCAAGTGGATGCCTTAATTTATGACTGTAATGACTTATGATGGACAATCCAGGCTCCGTTACAGTTGTAAGTAAAGGACTACCTATAGGGCCTCTCAACTTAATCCAATTGGTGTTTCCCAAAATAATTAGTACTGATGGCTGATCTGTGATTTTCCAGATGTTGCTGGACTACTTGGTTGTATCACTTGTGTTATTTGCCTAGCCTTCCTCTTTGAAGGAAATGCCGTATAAAAATAAATATAATGTGCTGCTTGAGAATGATGAAATTCCAACCTCATTTTGTAACCCTCGTTACAAAATCAGTGTAATGTTGTTATTACTTGGAGTCATATTGAACATTGTACAAGAATGCTCCCCTACTTGATGAAGAAGAGCTAATACAATATGTTTAAACACTTCTTGCTTAAGACTTCATATTCTTTTGAATTTGTGACGAAGGAATTGCAAAGGTTTTTTTCCCCCTATCCTTATTTTTTAATACTGTAGAAAATATGTATAGTGGTGCAGCAAGCTTCAGCATTGTTTTATCCTTGCTTTTGTTATGTAATATGAATAATTTTCCCCTAGTTTTTGTTTGGTTAACAAATCACATCAGAATAATCAATTTAAGCCATGATTAGGAATAGTAGTTAACAGCATTTTACTCTATTTTATATGTCCACAGATTCAGTTGGTCCAGCCTAGTCAGATTCAGATTCAAGGTGGACAAGCGGTACAAGTTCAGGGCCAGCAGGGCCAGACACAGCAAATCATCATCCAGCAGCCACAGACAGCAGTAACAGCTGGCCAAACACAGGTAGCATATTAAAAAGGGGAAGAAGTTGGAGAGGGATTCAACTAAAGGGAGGAAGGGCAATGGAACATGCAGGGAAATTGATTTTGGCATAGTGTTTTATATGAAACCATGGGAAATCCCAAGGTATAATAGTTTTATATTGCTCACTGTTTTAATTTTGTGTGGTGCTTGCTTCTGCAGACCCAGCCACAGATTGCAGTCCAAGGACAACAGGTAGCTCAGACAGCAGAAGGTCAGACAATTGTCTATCAACCAGTTAATGCTGATGGAACAATTCTTCAACAAGGTAGGAATTCTATGTGCTACAACCATTTTCTAAGAAATATCAACTGTTTCAGAATTACATGAATTTTTAAAAAATTTCTGGAACATGAGTAGGTGGCTAATAAGTTCCATATAGTCCTTGACAGCCTCTTGTGCTCTCTACAATGTGCCCTTTAACAAGAGCTGTTCTGGTAGTTTTCCAATCTCCTGCTAGAGGGAGTACTAGAGAGTGCTCCCATCCCCAGAGCACCAGTGTTTTCATACTGACATCTGATTTACATATTATTTCCTGATCACCTCAGAGCTATACTGTTCTCTTTCCTTCACATCCGTGTTTTACCAGACATACTTTCTTAGAGGTATGTATATATACATTCCCAGAAACCTGCCAGTCTAACGTAGATATGCAGGCATGTGATTATTTTTAATCTCAGTCAGAATTGTAGGATATTGGTATAATATTAGCAGTTATGAGCTTTCTAGAGTGATGGACTGACATGGCCATTACTAATGGTCATATTTGCTATGGTGCTTGGGTTTCAGGCATGAAACTGTTGGTTTCTTGAAAAGTACTTTTTTTTTTTTAAATGTCAACTGATCATTCTAGAATTCCAGCAAGAATACTAGGTTCAACGAATCCATGTATATGCAACTTGAAAATTACATTTCACTTTCTAAACATGCAATATGTATTAAAATATTTTATTTGTTTATCAAATTTGAACACCACCCATCACTATCCAAATGACTGAGGGATTTACAAATGCATTTTCATGGACTGTAGGGATAAAAGTGTTGGTTTTTGTTTCTGTTTTTTAAAATACAATTTAGGAGTACCTACTGTATTGTTAAAAATTATTTGTTATAGAGGTTGGAGACTAAGTTGTACTCAGCAAGGATAAATATACAGTAGAAACCTTGGGCACTATTATATATGCAGTTTAATGCCTAAAGTAAAATATTTAAAATGCATCAAATGTATTAAAATACATGTACATGTACGTTGTAAATGTATAAATGTATTAAAATTAAATTACATTTGTAGCAAGTAAATGCAAGATCCATTCATATTTTATAAGGTGTTATACAGAAACTTTTGAAGACTCCTCATTGACCATTAGGAGGTGCTGCTTAGCACTTCTTTTTCCCATAATTTCCAAATGTCATGTGGCATGGTTTATTTTATTTTTACTGAGTGGTCTTGTGTGCCAACATGTTTCACTGATAATTCCTGACAACACAACAGAAGTACACAATGAGCCATTCACCATATACCAAGTAAAATTTAATTAAAACCTCCACAGCAGCACACAAACCAGTTTATTAACATTATTCTTAAAAATATAACTGGAGCCTTTATGCCACAGCTGAAGAAATAGTATCTTGTGATGAACATCAAAAGTTTTTTATTAGCTTCTAGAAAATGATAAGCAATGGAGCAACTTTAATTTCTGAGGAGAAACTTTCTGCTATGCTAAAGTAAATGTATCCATTTGCCAAGATTTCGGTAATACAGCTCCCCCTTTTCTCCGCTTTCTATAAATTTGGTTAATAAACTATGAATCCAGCTGACTTGGTTGTAAGTGGCTACTTAGGGGCTTGATATTAATCTGGACAACTGGATACGTTTACTTCAGCATCTGTTTAGCTCTGACTTTAATGTAGGATTCCTTGATCCTCTCACTAATGGCTTGTGGATGATGTGGGAAGGTAGCTGCCCATTTTTTTCTGATAAAGGAGGCATGCAAAATGTTCCACATGTAATATTTTGCAAACTGCACCACTTGTCCAAATTTTGAGAAGTCCTTTACATCTGCTTTGTTTCACTGAATTAGATCTAATTCAGACTTCCTTTATGATTTTTGGATTGAAATTGTTCTTCAGATTCAGTTCTGTAAAATTGCTTTAAAATATGCAGGGATGAAATGCAGCATTTGTCAGTAGCATATGCAAGATAAAGATGTTTCTGTTTTAACAGATCGTCAACAGATGTTGCATTTGCATTTCACCTCAAAGAGCCTAATCTAAAATATTATGCAGCCTTAATTATACTAGAAGCTAACATGTAGTATAAATTTTCTGCTAACTTATGTGAAAGATATTAAAATAACAGACATTCCTGTTCCCAATAGCTAATATTCAGAAATACATTCCTATAGAATTGGAAAGCCCTTTAGCATTTCCTTTCTGTCGCACTCTGTGAATTTATTTAAGCCTATATAAAACCTAGTGGACATTATTATACCTTTGTGGAATGATACAGTTCAATTAGCAACAAGTGAAAAGTAAGGTATCTCTTGTATTTATTGCCTTAACAATAAGGTATTTAGCAGAAATCTTGAATGTCATGCTGATTCAGCTCTGTTTAGAAATACATGCATAACTCTCATGTGGATGGGTCATTTCAAATCTCAGTAAAAAAAATCTTATTTAAAAAACATCCACAAGCATGACTCAAAATGAGGGAATAACATTTGAAATTGTTCCTTATTTTTTATGTGTTCTGTTCTGTTTAAAGTTACAGTCCCTGTTACAGGCATGATCACCATCCCAGCAGCCAGTTTGGCTGGAGCACAGATTGTTCAGACTGGAGCCAACACCAATACAACTAGCAGTGGACAAGGGACAGTAACAGTGACTCTGCCTGTTGCTGGAAATGTGGTTAACTCTGGTGGAATGGTCATGGTGTGTATTGCATTCTATACTCCCCCTTCTATTATTGTGTACCACAAATGGGCAAACTTTGGGGCCTCCAGGAACATTGCCTATTTTTTCTCATGGCTTTTCTTCCAGCAAAGTTGCTTACAATCACTAATTTTCCTCAACCTTGCCAGCAGGAGAAACAAACAAATAAAATGTATAGTACCATCATTGGACAGGAAAGTACCATAAAAGCCCATCCACACATAAGCTGACCTTCAAATTTTTAACCAAAATATCATGAAAATTGTGCAATCCACAGATAACACCAACCCATATTTTTCATTATAGTTTGGTTAGAAATTTGAAGCTTCACTTATCGGTGTATGAACTTACATGTGAGTATATATGAGAAATGCAGTACTGTGGAAAAGTAGTATGGTAGGTAGTTGGCTAAATCCATCCACTTTGGCACCTCAAATTATCCATGAGTATATAGAATAATGAAATTTCCCTCCACCCTAATGATGGGATGTTTTATTAGTATGTATGATATATGTGAATGAGAACTTTTGAATGATTGCAAAGCCCCTTCTCAGAAACATTCATGAGCCACAGGACCAAAAAGGTTGCCAGCTTGATTTATAAATTAGACCATTACTTTTTAATTTGATATCCATTTGCTTTATTTTATTTTTAAAGAAATTTGCTTTGATTTTGCATATTCAGAATATAGTTGATGTAATAGAAATATTCAAACTACAGATGCTTTTATATTAATTTCTATGAGATTTGCTGCAGAATTTTGAGAATATTTTTTCAGGAAGTGACTTGAATTCTAGGAGTCGGTTGTGTTCATTTCCCACTCCTACCTTGTCTTTCTGTGCCTCTTGGTGAGATACAGTTTAATTAGTGCATTTCCCTGCTTTGATGTAGATGGTGCCAGGTGCTGGATCAGTGCCAGCTATCCAAAGGATACCTTTGCCTGGGGCTGAAATGTTGGAGGAAGAGCCTCTGTACGTGAATGCAAAACAGTATCACCGGATTCTGAAGAGAAGACAAGCAAGAGCCAAGTTAGAAGCAGAAGGAAAAATACCTAAAGAGAGGCGGGTAAGATTATCAGTTGCTATTATAATTCATGAGATGCAGAAGATAAATAGCTATATATCATTACAATTGCTCAGTAACATCCATCTGTAGAAGTCTTTTCCCAATCATTATAATGAACCATATTGGACTCAAAAGGATACCATATTTACAGTATAAACTGATTTTTTTAATTTAATGAATAGAAACAGATTATTGGTTTTCAAAGTCTTTCTTGGCAAGTCACTAGAAGTAGATTGCCTCTGTTTTTTAGGCATAGAAGTTGCATACACTTTAATGAGTTAAAATAAATTTTAGTTGAAAATTACAGAAAAAGTTCTTAGCCGATCATAGAAGATGCATATAATTATACATGTGGAATACAATGCACTTTCAGAAGGAGTTCAACACGTTAATACTTACGCCTTGTTTAGGACAGTGATAGGATTTGTTTAGGACAGCAGTACAAATTTTGGTTACCTCTTGTTAAGAAATAGTGACAACTCAATAAATGAGCAAGATGTAGAAATGAATCAGTTATCCTGGATAAAGAAGTAAGCAGTCTTTGCAACTTTAATTGTGGAGGCTTGATTATTATATAAGGGATAGTTACATAATACAAAGTGACTCCATAAACAAAGAGAGATGGGTTCTGAACATTAAAAGGATAAAGCTCAACATTATTAGCCATATAACCGTTTCCATATGATTTGTATTCTTTCCATTCTTTTTTGTGTCTCCTGTAATCTTTCTAGCCAAACAAATAACTTACCCCCAAAGATCATCATTCTTTTTCTCAGATCTTTGAGCAGTTCTCACCTTTATTCTTTCTCCAAGGGGGGCCCCAGGGATTAGAATTAGATAAAATGCCTCAGTAGTCAAATACTGGAAGAAGCTCTACAGACATGCCCATACTTACTTTTTCACTTTTACGCCGTCTGGGTTAACTTGCATGTCACTCCAAATACTGTTTTAGTTGAAGTAATATTTAGCAGTTACCCCAGTTAGATTCCAGGCCCTAGATCTCTGGGTATCTACTTACAAAGGCAGCCTATATAAGTCTTCAGGCCCCAACTTTTCTGTTTGATGATTTGTGTGGGGAATAAGTGCACATTTGTTAGAAAGATGGCAGTTCCCAGATATTCCTTCTTTTTTATCTTGAGAGCTGGAAGGAAAAAAACGGCAGCCATAAGAAATATGTAACACCTTTATTTTAAAGCAGAATTCAGTTTGATCAAAAAAGTTGAATGTTGATATATTTGGATGGCTTGATATACATTTGATCCCTAAACATTGTGTTTTTCTTTATGAAGCATCAGATGGTTCCGTTACCAAAAAGGCAATGTCAGATAGTATATACATTATAAAGGCCAAATGGGCTTTTGTTTTTACCTCTTGATATCAATCCAACTTAGTTGTAAAAAATGCTAGTTAAAATGACTAGAATAAGTTAATTGCAACTCACGTTCTTTAGGTCTGTGAGGTCTCAATATTAGATTTTGGGGAAATTTCTTCTTTCAGGCTAGATGATACTGAGGATTTTTCCCTTCCCTTCCTTTTTAGCCTTAGCATTATTCCAGCCTTTTCTGCCCCTGGTCTTTACTTAATGAAAATGGATGGATGGGTGGATATGTGTTCTAGCATTACATAAAGTGTGCTTTCATCTCTACAATTTTGTAATTGTATATACAGAAATATCTTCATGAATCCCGACATCGACATGCGATGGCAAGGAAACGAGGAGAAGGGGGACGCTTCTTTTCTCCAAAAGAAAAAGATAGTCCCCACATGCAGGTAAATGAAATATTTATTTAAATTGATTTTCATGGGTTGGTGCTTCCAATTTACCATTTTAGCATTAACCAGAAATAAATTCTGAATTTTTATTACTTATTTTTCATTTTACAAAGCATGTAAACTTGGTTCACTTTGACATTTTCACTTAGCTCAGTTATTAAAAAACTATGGAACACTTAAGTAATACATCTCAGAAAACAGTCATCTCCAGGTGAGTGGGGGAGCACACTTTAATTTTCTTATATATGTTTAAATTCTTAAATAAAAATAAAGTTTATACTCTTAGTACATTTTAGTATATGTAGTTTCAAAAGCAATGCCACTGGTATTTATTTAGCAACTGCTTTTGACAGAAATCTTACTTAATTGTGGGGGTAATCTGATTTGCTTTGTTTTAGAGAGTAAAAAAATTACAGTTATTCACAGTGTAATTCTGCTAATTTATTTATTTTTATTTACATATTTTAAAATTTACATTAGAAATTAAACACTATTTGTTTCTGAACTTTTAGAGTTTGGATGGTCTTAAAGCATCAGGGACAGGCATAAACAAATAGGGTTTTTTCACATTCGAAGCCAATACTTCATGGTTCAGGAGTTTGGCTGAACCATTTTTGGTAGGTTACAATCTGGGCAATCCCATAAGAAATCGAGAGAGATCTTAAAAGGTGAGTAGGGCAGGGCATCTCATCCCTGTCTCTCCTCCTCCTTTGTATGGCTTACATGTTCTCCCACTGATCTTTCCAGGACCTTCAGTTCTCCCCTCCCCTTAGCCCTCAACTTCAAGAGTGGCAAGTTCGAAAGTGACTGTTCCATCCACAGGACATTGTGCCCCCTGCTCATTGGGTTTAATTGAGTTGAGTAGACTTAGGAATCTTGGAGGATGTCAGCAGTCACTCTCTGAAATAACTGTTCATATTGTATCTTATGATCTAGATCTAGAAAGATTATGGTACTTCTGATCATACTCATTCATAAGAGAGATTGCAGGTACAGAAGATCCAATTCTAGTTACTTTGGATTTCATACTGAAGCAAATTATTGCATTTCCTATTTTGCTTGAAAAGCTGTTTTTCATGATGTTTTCAGAATAGCAAACAATGCTTGATCTAGCTGTATTAGTATGAGTACCACATTCCAAGTAGAAACTAATAAATCCATCTCCAGATAGTCTCCTCTCCTTGAAGCAAATTTCTATCATTCCTGATTTGTACTATAGCAACATGTCTACCTTTAAATAACATGTGGCTCTTGCTTGTGTTTAGATATTATGAAGTAGATATAGAGGTTACAAAACCTTTTTTTTATATATATACAGGATCCTGGCCAGGCAAACGAAGAAGCTATGACACAGATGATTAGAGTATCCTAACAACCAACTAAATAACAAAACATCTGGACAAATATCTTGTGTCTCTGCAATTGTTCCCTCGCTTTTCTATCAAATCAACTGAATGGGAAAATTTGCTACATGCACAACCTTGTTCTTTTTCAGAACAAATAATACACTCGCAGTGAGTGATTTGTTTTAGGCTTTTCAATGCAGTGGATTCAATCAACTGAGGTACTAATGGAGTGTCCATTCACCCTTCTCAGACCGGGGATTGAAAATCTGGCTCAAGAGGCCTTTAACGTTCTTGGCAGGACAATGGCTCAGCTTGATAGCAATAGCAATAACTGACTTGTTAAAGGAAAACTATACCATTTGGAAACCATGGGGTTTGAACCTCACAGAAATACTAATATTTGGAACAGCCAGAGCTGACATGTTTATTTTCTCAGTGTGATTTTTTTGGTCTCTCACAGACTCAGCTTTTTATTAGGATTGTTATTACTTTCTAGCAGCATAACTTTCTATTGTTGAAGCATAATCTCTCATAAAATCTTGCCAAGAAGCTGAAAGTTGTCCTTGAAATACTGTCCATCATATATCTTATCTGGGACAAAATTAATCTCATCTCAGGGAATGGCCATTGGGGGAGGGGTATCTGATTTTATGGCTAGTAAAGTGTTTTGTAGCTGAATTGTGCTTTTGACACTTAAAGTTCACTAACTTGCTTCCCTAGAAACTGATTGTGCAGGTTGTGAATGTCTGCAGTTATGCAAACTAGTCCTTTGCCTGGACCCATTGATTTTCTGTGATCAAAGGATAAGATGCAGTACTGAATTGTGAACATCAGACAGTATGTAAGGACCGTATCACTCATCTAACCAAACCATAATAACTCTGTGTATCCTGTTCAGACTGCTTTGGATATGAAAATATAAACACTTTTCAAATTTTACATATAATGCACTTTGTAAATATAACAATTCAAAATCTATTTCCTGTTGTGAAGAGCTCTTTCTTTCCCTTGGTCCTGTCTATAACAGTTTTATGTTTTATTGTTACACAAAACTGCAAAACCATGATTGTTTTTTGCAGTCTCACTTGATCATTCAGATTTTGACATCAGATCTGAGATTCATACTGGCACATATAGCTTTGTTTCATTTGTGTATCTTCCATTACTTATTTTGGTAAATGCCGAGAGGTCTGCTTTTGTATGTTCATAGGCTTCTGTTCAGCCCTTCGGTTGCTCAGCAAATCTGAGAATGGAGGAATACTGGAGTAGGTCTGTTATGGAAAACAGTGAGTTAGACACGACTGCTGCATATAAAAAGTGGCCTGGTAATTGACCAATATATTTTTAAAGGGGTCTTGTGATTTTGGAAGAAGTGGTTCCTTACTGAAAAAGTAGACATTGGTCCTCACTTAATTTTGTTGTAGCTTGGAGAAGTCTGCCTTCACAAAATTCCTTTTTTACTTGAAATAGAGAGTTCAAAAGTGAAAAAAAAATCATACAACTGGTATTTAACAGGCTGGTAAACCTTTGGAATTAGTTTTTAACAAATTTCAACTTGAAGTTGGGTGTGGACCGAATTTTAAGCAGTTGCTGATCACATGCAGTTCAGTGCTCTAACTTAAGCTCTTGGCAGCAAAGAGATTTGTTTCATTTGATATCTGTAAAGTCCTATTTAAGTCTGCATTATAGCTTGTATATTTATAAATGTGTTTCCTTCCGTCTTTCTGATCTTTCCTTTATATTTTCAGTATACTGAGTATTTGATTATTGTCCTGTTTTTCAGCTGGATGCTTCAGCATGTAGCATTTCTCTTCACTGTTTTAAATAACAAATATCTGATTGGTATTTAAGTAATGGTATTAGTAAAGGAACAATAAATGCTTTGTGGGTGGGGAATGGATTTTCTTTTTTACTATTGCTGTATATTGGCCTTCCTACATCTTGTATCTTTCAGATGTGTTAGGTCTATCACTCTCCTACAATTCCCATTGACAATTCCCAAAGGCTATGCTTTCTGGGAATTCTTGGGATTGATCCCAAAATATCTGTAGAACATCAGGTTTGGGAGGTTGCTGTAAATATTAAAAGCACTGATGCATTTTGAAATAATGCTGAGCGAGGGGAAGATACTTTATTGTTTGGGTTAGGGATTTTTCTTCCCGTAAATTCCTCTTTTCAGCTGTCATTTTAATACTGCATATTGGGGTATTAAGAGGATCAAGGTTCTCCTAATTCTTATGTATATTTAAAACATAACAATACATTTGCAACTTAAAACTATCTAGCCATTGCAACCTTTACATTTATTAAAAAAAGAAAAATGGTCTTTGTGATATCTGTATGTAGATGATGCAGAAAACTATTTAATTTTTAGTCTTTACAAAATTTCTAGTTAGTTTTTTTCTGTAATTGTGCAAATTACCTGATAGAATCTATTATTCCAATGGCTTAGATTTCATGTGTGTAAGACAAATTTATTTCAAACTATTTTTTAATCTTGGGAATCTCAAACTACAGGATGATGCAAAATGTTTTGTTTTCAAGCAAAAAGTAATATACCAAATGCAAACTCTTAATTAGAAGTGAAAAGACAGACCATGAAATGCTTAATTGGAAGTAGACTTAAGGATAAAGATGTAGTGGGTTTAAGGAAAGTGTGAATTCTTATTTTGAATTAGAAAGCACTGAAATGTTGAGCCTATATAAAGTGGCTTGAAGTGTAGGAGAGAATAGGTAACCCCCAAGTGATGCTTTTTCCAAATTTTTGCATGTAAAAAATTTTTTTTTCTTTTCTTTTGGGTTGTGAAGAACTGGGGCATTGATATTTGTGAAATTGTAATGCAAAGTTTGTATATAGTTCAAAAGTTTATAATTTTTTATTCTGCATTTTGAAGTGTATTTTGTCTTTAATAGATACAACTGTAAGTACTGTGTACACTATTAAACCAATAAAATGTTTATAAAATATGTTGATTACTTTCATTGCACTCACACTTTTATCTGGAATGACAGAGATACTACTCAGCAGTTCTGAACAGCTAGAAGTATCCTTTAAAAGTTTGAAGTTGGAGAAACATTTTCTCAGCAGCAGGTTATAAAAGCTATGCATTTTCACTGCATAACTACATTTAAGTTTGATGCAAATTGATGTGTCCAGTAGTTACCTTCTTACCTGATTAAAGAACTGTCTTGCATTTTACTAGAACTCTGCTGATTCAGTCCTTTGTTCCATAAACTTTCTATACTGAAATTTAAACTACAATTTGCTTTGGCTTTAAAGATAGCTTACAATTTCCCCCCATTTTGAATTGAATTCATGGAAATTTGCATAAATTAATCTAGAATCATTATTCTTTGGACATTTCTTAATCTTAATCACAGTTACAATTAAGATGATGACATCTGAGTGCTTAATAATTTATGGAACACTTTTCCATAGAAAAATGGCAAATTAGGACATTTTATACTGTACAGTATTCCAGAAATGTATTACATAGTTATTAGATAATTAAGTAGATATTAAGTAGGTTGTCTGGGCCTCTACCACTTCTGTTGATCTGCAACATCTACTCAGAGAACAACAGCTTCTCTTTTTAAAAGCACAAGTACTGTATATCAAAACTTATATTTTTGAGGAATTGTTAATACTGTAGTTCATCTATTAATATAGTTTCTGCTACTTTCAGCAACCCATTATTACGGAACTTGTATTTAGGTCTCTAACTGCTTGAAAAATGCTGCAATTATGAGGGTATAAGGATTTTATAAACTTGCAACCTAGCCTAATGTATCTCAGAAACCAAGATAATACTTTTTAATACTACATGCTTTTTTTAAAAAAATGTAAAAGTTATTGTATTGTTGGATTTCAGAATTTTAAAAGGATTGGTTTAGAAGTGAAGGGTTTGCTTATGGTTCAGCTTGGCATTCAGTATCTAACAAGTCATAGCAATGTCATAATGATGCACATATGTTACGATGCAAATGGTGATTATGATGTACATGTTATTTGCTCCCTTGCCTCCCCAAATGCTGATAATGCCACTCAAATCTAGCATTTTTTTCTGAAATGCCATTTAAAAATGTGACTCCTCCAACTTTTACTAAGATTATGAACCAGCAGAAGATATGCCTCTCAATCACTATAAATAAAATTAATGCTAGTGACATCAATTCAAATATAATGGAAGGCAATGTTCTTTTATCAATACTGAGATAAGATTCAACTGGCAGTTCATGTCAACATCCAACACCTGCTGTGCTTTGAGGCCATAAAGTGCCTCAAATAAAATGAAATAAAAGTGCCTCAAATAAAATGAAATTTTATTTTCTCTCATGCTTTTGGTGGATAATCAGAATGTACTTTCACTTGCAATTGTATATCAGAGATTTCAGCCCACTCTAAGCCTAGTACCAAACAATTGTCTCTGTATATGAGCAGTATGATTCCACATCAAGGGAGATCTAAATTAAGTCTGCACAATGTATGGCCCATGGGCTGCAAATGTCCTGCACAGCAACCCAGCTTTTTTTTTTTTTTTAAACACTCTTAAATTTACCAGTTTATTCACCAGCTGCTGCCAGATGGAGGAGGAAGCGAGAGAATGCGTGCAGAAATGCAGGTCAGAAATGTGGCAGTATGCAAGAGATGTTGCTGTATAGGTTGGGAAGGATGTGTGGGTGTTTGCCAGAGATGTCATGCAGGTTGGAGAGAGCAGATAGGTGAGTAGCATAGGTCGGGAAGGGTGCTGGGGGAGGCGTGAGAGGTTGTCTGTGGGTCATGTCAGCTATATGGAGGAAAAATATGTCAAGGTGGGTGCATGAAGGTAAGAGTGTGAGAGGGATTCTGTGCCAGTTGGGGATGGCCTGTGGGAGAAGTGCTTGAGAAGCGTGCTTGGGAGTGAGCAAGAGATTCTGTGCAACTCGGAGACAGTCCATGGGGACAGCACAGGTTGTGAAATACAAGTGCCCAAGAGGTGCCACATGGGTCGGGAGTGAGTTGGGGTGGGTACATGGGGTGCTATGGGGTGAGGAAAGGCATGTGGAAGGTAGTATGGATCAGGAAGGGTCATGCAGGTGCCCAAGTGGTGCTGCATGGGTCAGGGAAGGTACAAGAGAGGGAGTGTGTTGGGGAGGGTGTGTAGGGGTATGTAAAAGGTGCAGAGTGAGGGAAGACATTTGGGGGACAGCATGGATTGAGAAGGCACACAGTGGAGTCATGGAAGATGCATGGGGTGTGCAATGGGTGCTGCATGGGTTAGGGAAGGCAAGTGGAGAGGGGCACAGAGGATTTCTTCTCTTCCTTCCCCTTTCTCTTCCCAGAGGCAGGTAAGTGGCTGCTGGTGGGGAAGGGAGTGA
The DNA here is from genome assembly GCA_023970755.1 of Azemiops feae. Lineage (NCBI taxonomy): Eukaryota > Metazoa > Chordata > Lepidosauria > Squamata > Viperidae > Azemiops > Azemiops feae. Next base: position 925,557 of record JALGBA010000019.1, read on the forward strand.
GGGATTTTGTAAGACTGGCTGGGAAATTGTCAAGGAATGAAGAAAATGGAGATTTAGTGACTGCGGCAACAATCGAGCAGCATAGCATATAAATAAAAATATTTTACTGCAGATTCCATTTATCTCTAATAAAACAAAATAGAAACTACATAGTACAAGATAAAAACAATTAAATATAATTAATTACTTTGATTTTGATCTATAAAAGCACTTAGCAATTCAGTGAGATTATAAAACAGCCTACATTATCTGTAAGAAAACTGGGCAAACTTTTACCTGTGGAAACAGTACCAAGTGATAAAATTTATTATAGGCAATGAATTCATTTATCTTGTTTCAGTGACCTTGAGAGGACTGCCTGGGAAATGAGATGTTAACACTTTCCAAATCAAGTTTACTCCTTTACAAATCAAGTTTTTTGCTGCAGGTTTTCCTTCCCCTACTAGCAAGGGTACGAACAGAAATGAAAAGCCAGCAATCAGGAAATGGTTGCTGGAAGAATCAAGTAAAACTCACTGGACACAATTAACACTTAGGTTTGTAAGTTTCAGGTCATTTTAATTCTAAGGAGAAAATTATTTCTATTTTTAAAAGTAAGCAGAGTCAAATTAATCCCATAGCTGACTTTGATAGTGATTAAATATTGCCAAGCAAGTCTTTATCTGGATTCACATAAGCCATGATTTATTTTAATACCGGTAATTGTTGAAGCACACAGAAGCTTCATTCACTCATGCTTTTGGTGCATAATCAGAATGCCTTCATTTTCACTTGTAGTAGACTCTTATATACCCATGTCATGCCCTACATCTGAGAGATTTCAGCCAGTCTTAATTGTTGAAGCACACACAGTGACTTCATTCACAATACAAATAGTTCACCACTAATTCAGCAATAGATTAAAAGTACGACAACACCAAATGAGGAGGACTTACAACTAGTCCACAAAGTTTCAACTGTGGCAACATCCCCATAGTCATAGGATTGCATTCTGGGCATCTGAATGCTCACAATTAAAACTTGGCAGCAAGCAACAGTCACAAGATTGCCCTTTGCAACGTTTCTTACCAGCTTCTCACAGGCAAACTCAATGGGGAAACTGGCAGCAAAGGTCACAATGTGCTCACATAAATCACTCCCACAGCCTTCTCTTCTGAGGAAACCCATTAGAGTAAAAGATCTTGTACTCTGTAGCATTCCCTCACCTAGGAGTCAATCACTTAAGTATGAACCAGAAGTGTGCTATAGCTGCCAATAAAGCCAATGCGTTCCTAGGATGCATCAACAGGGACAGCACCAAAATCACATGAGGTGCTAGTACCACTTTATATTGTAAGACCATACTAGGAACAGTGCATCTAGTTTTGGTCACCACTGTGCAAAAAAGATGCTAGACTCTAGAAAAAGTGCAAAGAGCAACAAAAATAGGGGACTGAAGGTTAAAACATAAAATGAATGGTTGCGAGAATTTGGAATATCTAGTCTAATGAAGAGTAGAATTAGGACATGGTAGCAGTCTTCCAATATTTGAGGAGCTGTCACAGAGCAGAGGGGGTCAACCTATTCTGCAAAGCACCTTAATGCAAGACAAGTAACAGATAAAAGTTTAACAAAGAGCGATCCAATCTAGCATTAAGGAGAATTTCCCTGTCAGTGAGAACAATAAATCACTGGAACAGCTTGCTCCAGAAGTTGTGGGTGCTCCATGAGTGGAGGTTTTTAACAAGAGTAGACAGCCATTTGTCCAGAATGGTATAGCTCTCCTGCTTGAGCAGGGAGTTGGAGTAGAAGACCCCCAAGGTCCCTTCCAACTCTGTTATTCTGAAAGTATTCTGTAACAACGACCATTGCAAATATATGACTTTTTGTTGTTGTTTTTTTCAGATGAAAAACTGCTTAACTTCCCATGAAATATTTTTATAGGGGTGGGAGGGTATCTTTAAGAATAGCTAAGAAATTCTACAGCAACATGACTGACAGAGGAACTAGAACTGATTTACAGATTCCGTTTTTAAACTTTTTGTTTTGTACAAACGCTTCTATTATGTTTGACAGCAGAAGTCCAATGGATTACTTCTTTGCAATTTAATTTACAGGATGCACAATTCCCCAAGGCCTTTTTTGTTTTCTGTCTTCATAGAGACGGCAAATATTTTCCTACTGATTAACACAAGCTCTTGATGCCACTATGACATGGCAAATGTCTACAGTGAGATTTCTGGTAAAATTTTTGAGTCCTTTCTGCTCATTGTTCAGCTACTCCAATTTACTGGCTGTGTACTGTTTTATTTCTCCAGGAACTTTTAGGAATCTGAAATTAAGCATAAAAAAAAAAATCAACACCCATTCTATCTCTCCCCATTCCTTTCAGTAATACACACACAGATACACACAAAAGCAAATGATCCGGGGATGAAAAGGAATCGATCTGTATCTTTTAAAATAGTTAATTCCTCAAGTCAAACAGTGTTGCACTGGATATGATAATATCCCTGCTTTGTTATATGAAAAGATGCTTTAAAATGAAAAATGTGCTTCTAATCTTATTCATATAGAACTTCAAAACACATTAGTCAAGTATTAAAATGCAATTGTAATTCATTTTGTTGACAAGGGATTATGCTCCAGAATTTCCAAGATTCAAAGAATAAAGTTGTAACGAAGGAGGAAAAAACATCCCAAGAAGTACATAAAAGTCATTTCAATCAAGATTTAATTATGAAATTTATATAGCCACCCATCTCTCCTGGTGATCCTAGGCAGCTCATGGCAACCAGGAAAAATATCAACATAAAAACATATCACACCTTTCCCATCAAGATAACAGATATTGTTAATCCTCTGACTCAACCCCATGGGCAAAAATCAGCAAGGTCTGGAAAACGTGAACTCTGAGCAACCAAGCAGGGGCAGGAATGTTCTCTCCACCAGAACAGTTTTAGAAATAAGATGGGGGAAATCTATTTTCTTCTTTGTTCTTTTGCTTTACAAAGAAGAGGCATCTCTTCAGACTGGCCTCTTATCAAGAAAGGAAAAGCACCTCAACCCAGAGAAGGGTTGGAGAATCAAAAGAAAATAGCCATCTTTTGAAATGTGGAACTAGATACAGTTTAGAATCCTTTCTAACATTTATTTTATGGGCTGATTTGTGCTGTGCTTTTTGTTGTGCTCTATTTTGGATGTGTGGCTGTTCCTGAAAGATTCCTGTTGAGTTAAAGCATCCAGGAATTACCCTTTCTTTTTACTCTTTTCCCACTGTTTTTAATTCTGAATAAGTTTCATAAGCTTAATCTATATAATAAAAGATTTGTATCATCCTCTTGTTTCTGGTATCAGTAGGGTCATTCAAACAGGAAATTTAGCCTTTCACACATTTCAGCCATTTGATAGAACAAACAATTTGAGAGAAGAATTTTTACTCTGTTCCTCCTAAATAAAGTTGCAGAGAGCATCTCCTAAACAAGGATGGCGAGAGAGGAAATGTGCGGGGAAGGCTCAGGGATGCATCTTGACCTCACCTGAATAACAATTTCTGTCCAGTTTCCTTTTTGATGATGTTGAGTTTATAATAATGCCTCAAAGCTCTTGACATCTTCTCATATGTCATATTCCTTCGGTTCTGAAAATTGTTTAAAAATTGTGATTGTACCATCAGTTTGCTTTCTCTTGCCTAATTACTAATTTGAAATAGAAAAGAGTTGTAAGAAACTGCATGCATGCATAGCCTCTTTCAGTGGAGGTAGGATGAGAATTATGTAACCAAACATAAATACCTTATTTTACATACTGTTAAAAGTACTGGCTTTATGAATTAATTTGGAATTAAAAGAATTAAAAGGGAACCACTGTGGTACAATTATAAGATAGCAAACTAAGACCTAGGAAACCCAGATTTAAGTCCCCATTCACTCTCTAGCTGATTCAATTGTAATATTTCAGCCCAACGTATCATGCCAAATTGTTCTGAGGATTAAATGAGGAATGCCAGTGCATGCTACCTTGAATTTTTACAGGAAAGTCAAGGCAGACATATAATAAATACATGCAAATACTCCCTTTGTCCCAGACTGTATCACATCATCTTGTGTGCTGTCCTTTAATCTGTCCTTCTAAATGTCTTAGAAGCTCAACATCTCAAGATGGAGATTATACTTTAACGTTACAGAGCCAGGCTGGGAAAGGCTGGACCGACTGCTGTTGGAGTATTCCAACTGGCCATAGTTCATTATGAAGTCAGGTTCAGGATATTCCCAGCTCTACTTTTAGCAAGACTGACCAAGGTTATGGCAAATGAGGAGGCACATTTACCCACACTTTGAGAATATAACTTTGTTCAATTATCTCAAAAGAACATTGGGGGATTATAGGAGATGTACAAATTGGTGCCCTCCAGGTAGGCTGAGAGTGCTACTCCTAATAAGCACATCTGAACAGAAATGTATCTCTACTTATGGAGTTTAGAAGGATCGCCTTATTTAGTACCTTTTGATTACCCCAGAGTCCAGCAAGGCCATTGGGATCTACAACCCGAAAGATCTTGGTTTCTTTGTCTTCCCACTTGATAAATGATTCATACTGGCTGTCAGAGAGGAGCTGGTAGATGTAATCCAAAAGTAACCTACAGTCTAAGAATTAGTTACATTGAGAGAAATGTTCAAGTCAGAAAAACAGAATAACATGGATTAACTCCTACACCACTGCATTACTGTTAAAGACAGCTGTAGGATGCATTTGCAAGTGACCATAGCTGAGCAATGAATAAAGTTGGGAGTCACATGCTTCCAATTCTGTGCTGTTGACCAGTGTGGGGGGGGAGTGGAGCAAATGCTCTTGATGTGCAAAAACAGGTAAGCATTCCTGACAACCACATAGCAAAAGAGTAACAGATCTTGATAACCTTACCCTTACCTGCTATTTTACCACTGACTGAAGCAGCAGATTTTACAGGGAAAGAGCAAATATTTCCACCATGGCTGATCTCTGGGTTGCTATATGCGAGAGGTGTCACCCCAGGAGTACAGAGTGTCTTGGTGGCAGACTGAGATGAGTCCAAATAGCCTGCATGACTAGTGAAGATCGTTGGATATTCTGAAGGCAATGCAGGGATCTTAGCTGGGAAATCGTCTAAGTTGCACTTGGTACCTGTGAGAAGAGACCAGATTCAAAACAGAGTTTTTGACATTTCCTAAGCCAGCCCTCTTCACTCTGGAGCTCACTAAGTATATTATAGCGATCTGAAAAATACCAGGTTGGGAAAGGCAGATCTATCTCTAATCAACTGGAAATTGATGTAACAGAAGGTACTGCAGTTAGATACATTAGCTGTGGTTGTTTTGCTATGAACATAGTCATCTTTGAAGTCTGTTTGGTTATATATATATATTTCTTTTTACATAAAGAAAACTCTTACCAGATTTGTCTCAGGCTATCCGTGCCTCGACCAATTCTTGAACATTTTATAAATGTTTATGATAGAGATCCATACAAATTCATTATTCATTTACCTAAATGAGTAGGTAGGCTGACAGGCAGCAGAGATGGACAGATTCAACCGACAGAGTCAGAATACTGGTTTGCTTAAGCCAATGCCATCCGAACTGATGTATCAATGGAAAAGACTGTGGCTCTGCTATAAAGATCACTTAGTTTATTTTCATCTTAGCTCCCCACCTGTTGTTTTCTTTTCCTTTTGAGTCATATCTTTAAATTAGAAAGTTGTGTGAAGGAATGTTTTGCCTACAGAACTATAGTTTCAATTGACCTCCCATAAACTGCTCTAGTGGTGCTGGAGAAAACTCCTGAGAACACGACAGATAAAGAATACAAACAAATGGCTCAACAAATAAATCAATCCAGAGTTCCCACCTGAGGCACAACCAGGCTCAGATAATCATATTTTGAATACATTATGCAAAGTATCAGTTCCCTTATGAAATTTCTAATGTTGGAAAGGGTAGAAGAAAATAAATGACGAGATGACCAGAAGCAAATTGGACAGACTCAATTTCAGCAGCAATGGGTACACTAAGAGCCAGATTGGGGACAATATATATGGTCACTAAGGGTCAACACAAACTTGATGGCACCTAATCAATTGAACCTGTTCTGTCAGCATGGTAACCAATAAGCTGATGAGCATTAACACTGCAAGATCTCAGGAAGAGGTAATTCCTAATTTAGGAAATGAGGTGCTCAAGATTGTATATGGAACCATCTGGAGAGATCAGTATTGATTTTGCCTGTGTATCCTCCTGTGCAGATACTGGCCCAAAATGTGAGCCAAAGATTTGCTAGCATGATGCATATAACCACTGTTCCACAACACTCACCTTCTGCCATGCTCTGGGTCAGGTTATGGTCTGTATCCCAAAAGGGAGTGTTAAAGAGAGGGCTACACACAAGGGCTCTTCTCTGGGTCTTTATGTATTGGAGTAATTCATATAATACATCTCCTGTGAGGAAAAAAAAAAACATAAATACCAATCCCACTTCATTTGTATCAATACCAACTGGTGACAAAAACAATGCAATTTTGGAGCACCTCCACCCCTCCATTTGCTGTTTATTTCAAAAGAACTATTTCAACTTGGGGAATTTCTAATTTTTGCAAACCAGAAATATAGTTCCATTGCACACATTTGTGGGAATCTGTTAAAGTTTCTGTTAAAACTTGCAATGCATTCAGCGCATTCAGTTTGAATTAATTTGTTACCTCCTGCCCCAAGGAAGCACATTTTTGAAAAATGTATTAATATAAAGATGATCAAACAGCCACTAGAGTAGCCTGGTTCTTTCCATCAGACATCTATCACATTGTAAAGCTGCTCGATCCATGGGCTTTGGTTCAACCAATAAGTCCTTGTCAAGAAAAGACAATTTGGAAGGCAAATCTATTTCAAAGGACATTAGAGACTTCATACATCTCATAGTCTTTGAGTTATTCCTCATTTATACTTGCTATATGGGATAATTTTGAGATAAGAATGCAAACACACAAAGTCTTGACCAAGGAGGGCAACACCTCTAACCTGAATTAGGAGCCCGAAATTTGAAATCTTCCTTAGTTAGAATACAAAGGGCTTTTCCATTCATTTCAAAGTTACTATCGTTGGATTTCCTGAGTGAATATTCTTTTTCAGCCCATCTTAGCCAGTGAATAACATCATCTTTGCTCCATAGAAAGGGTTGGATTCCTGAAATCAAACCAGGTTACAGATAAATTAACATACCTACCCAGTCAGTTTTTTGCCCTTCTTTTGGAAAAAGCATAAAATGTCTCAAAAAGCAAGTAAAGGACATCTCAGCAATTATGATTAGAACTCATTCCCTCCCACTAATATCACTCTCCATAAGTTGTAAAGATAGATCAATACATTTTCAAAAGATTTTTTTTTTTTAAATTCTCTGTGATAGGAAGCAACTTTACACCAAGTCCGACTAACTGATCATCTACTCCTTGTTTCCTCAACCAGATGTCTTCAAGATGTATCAGCCTAGAATCCCATCAACTGCAGGCAATTTTTTTATCTGATCTGATAGACTCCAACTTACGATATGCTGGACTATAACTATAGCTGGGGAATACCGGAATTGTAGTCGAAACACAACTAATTTGTATAGTGTTGTCCTTACATTAGGGACAGGTAACACTTTCTAAGCCAAGATTGCTTAACCACAAATGGTAGTGGAACTGCACTCCAAAAAGTAGGAGAACCACGCCAAAATTTAAATTAGATTTAATTTAAATGTAATCAAAATCAAAATAAATAAACTTATTTAATACAGATAATAAGAAAAAAGATATGTAATCCTTCAGTTTAGTGTCACATTAAAATTACAACTTGGTGGCCCTGCTTGGAGAAGCCTGTAGAGCAGGGCTTTTCAACCAGTGGTACGGGTACCACCTGTGGTACATTGGCACCTGGCAGGTGGTACGCGACCATCCTAGAAAAGTGGTAGTGGGGGAGGGGAATGAGAGCGCCGCCGGGCAGGCAGGCAGGTGTCTTGCTCGGCTGTGCCTTGGGGGGCACTTTTTTCAGTGCCATTGTAACTTCGAACAGTCACTAAGCGAACTGTTGTAAGTCGAGGACTACCTGTACTTTATCACTTTTTTCCTTTTTTTTTTTTTGGGTCAAGTTTTTGACACCTTGCTAGGCGACTGGTGGTACTCGGATATTGCCATATCCTAAAAGTGGTACAATGGGTGAAAAGGTTGAAAAGCCCTGCTGTAGAGCACATATCCAAGGCTTTAAGGAACCACCTTTGAAAAGCTGCCTTAAATAATACCTCTTCTACTCACTGAGTCGGCCTGGCAATGTGCAGATCTGTCCATCATAGAGCGACTTTACTGATGTCTTCGAAGTGGGGTGCAATGGTAAGGGCAAAGCTGATGTGGCCACAGGGGTCAAAGAGCCAGCTGCCACTTCAACCTTAAGGGAGGAGAAAGATATTGAAGCTGTATAGATTCCCTGCAGGAAATCAGCTGTATTTCTGCAGTGCCTCTTCTGGTACTTTGCACTGCCTAGAAGTCGGATAAATGAGAATCTGTGAAGGAAAACCTTTTCAGCAGAAATTCTGCTGTATAGGCAGGAGAGAGATCCAGGTCAAAAATCTTTGTGGGATGACAATTGCTTTCAAAGCTAAACTATTCCCCAGAATTGCTACGCAGATAAAATGGATCAATTACACAGAGAAAGGATGGGATAAAAGCTGTAGACATATGAAAGGGTCTTATCTGTAGACATATAAAAGGGCAGAAGCATTAAGTAATCAAGAAAAAGTTGCTGGACATTCCTAGAACCATTTTTGAAGACTGTGGACTGGTGAAACTCTGTTTATCAAGTAGAGATATGCAATTGGGGTGACAACAATGGCAAGCAAGACAAGGGAGAGAGAGAGAGAGAGATTTGCTGAACAAACTGGCTGGTGGAAAAGACGATTGTACACTTTTTGAAAAACAGAGCAGATTGGCAAATGTGTTTTGAATCCAAGAAGTCCAAAAAAAGAGTCTATCTTCCCTCAGATAGAAGGAAGTCTAAAAGGGAAAGTACAGAAAGGAGAGCAGAAGACTGAGAAACAGATAAGACACTATAAAAAGCTTTGTTTGAAATCATCTACTCTATATTAATTATTAATATTAATTTCTTTGGCCTCACTCTGCAGACACTCCTGAAAACTGGAAAGAAAGCAGCTGCAGATTATTAAAACTCACAAATCAAGAAATACCTGTTTGGGTACTCTACCTAAGAGTAGAGTTCACCAAATATTTGATGAAGTAAACTCTAATTCATGTAGATGCCATAATAAACAAATTACTCTTCATCGTATCACAAGAACCATTGTTGATTTTGCAGCCGCAATTGCTTTTCCATTGCATAAATGTCTTATGCAGATTTACTTTAAAAAAGTTTCAGATTCATTCTTAAACACCAGGCGATAAAGAGAAAATGAAAGTGAAAGATGCCTACATGTTTTCATTTCAGTTTTATTCTGGTAACTTGATTAAAAAAGTTAATTATAATGGTAGAAGGGGTGTCATTTTTACTGGTTTGATATTTTATATATCTATATTTACACATGTACATACTTATAATTTGACTGTAAATTGCTCTGTCCTGCCAAGCAGTATATTAATTCATGCATATAAATAAGTAAATGATTTCCAAAGATCTTTGTTTTAAAAGAAAGAGTAGCATACCATCTCAATGTACACAACAATAATGCCTGGTTTAAACAAATGTTCCCACAGATAGTGTTCAGTTATCCTCCTTCTCTGTAGAGAAATATCTTTTGATAAGGCTTCTACAGCTTCTCATACAGGAATGCATAACCCACATAGTCTACACCAGCATTTTTCAGACATGGCAACTTTAAGACATGTGGAGTTCAACTCAACTTGCTGTCTGGGAAATTGTAGGAGTTGACCTCCACACATCTTAAAGTTGTCAAGTCTGAAAAAAACTTGGTTTAAAGCAGAGGGCTAATTGGGAAAGAAAGAGAATAAAGGAAGGGTGTAAGGTTCCCCTCCATCCCTGATCTGAAGTAAATTTTCCCAATCAGGCACTATCATTTGTGTTAAAGTGCAGTACCCATAATTCCCAACAATGGCATGCTATGAGTCCCAGCAGTTAAGGAATGCTGGCTTGCAGGGACTAAGAAGCATGCCTTCTGCCATAGTTCCTGCCCTCTGGATCATTCTTCTTTCAGAGCTGAGGATGATCCAGACCCTATTGGCCTTTAGAAAAGACTTGGAAGACTTATTTGAGATGAGCAGCTATGGAAATTGATTGATTGATTGAATAAATGAATAAATAAACATGCCCTAAAGCAATGTTGATTGGGAATCACTGCAGCACCCCAAGTTGAGGAAGGCTGGTTGAAAATGTACATTTAAAATAGTTCCCTTCCATTTTCTATCCCAGAGTTTAAAATAGAGGGAAGGATACAACCCAGATTTTAAAAAAGTGTTTTAAGTTTTGCTTGCATGAATCAAGCCTTAGAATAAGGGATCCACTATTTTCCCATTTGAAACAGCTTCACCAACTCACATCCGAATTATTTTTGCCCAACAAAACACTGTTTCTCAGAGAGAAAACAGTTAGCTGCTTAATGTCTCCTTTTTCTTGTGAAAAGTCTGGGGAACTCCAGACTGTCCATTTTGAAACGCTTTTCTTTTGAATCACCAGAGAAATGATTTCAGTGGGGATTCAGCCTAGTCCAGAGAACCCCAATGCTTTCTGAAGCGGAGGTGCCGAGACGCCTCAGCTTATGCATCCCGTGTTTCCAGCCCGTAGGAAGGAGAGCAATTATAAGAATCGGGGAAGCCGCCTGGCGAAAACGCGGCAGCAACTGCCCTGGTCGGACCTTGGGATGGCTGAGCATTAGGCGAGAATACATGGGGGAAATCTACGGCGCTGGGCCAAGGCAGGGAAAGTCCGGGAAGATCGAGGGGTCGCAGCGCCTGCTGCTCTCCCCAAGTTCTTACCTGCATTACAAGGGGAGGCGAGAGGGGGAACCGCAGAGCCGGGATCGTCCGGATGCGCGCAGAATCCTAGCCAATTCCCCGCCAGCCTCCCTTCAGCCCAGGCGGTGCTGGTTGTCCTTCCGGAAAACGAAAACGAAAGGCGCCGCTCCGAAAGCTGCTGGAGTTTGGCCGTGACTCTTTCTCGCCCGTGGCTACCTTATTCCTCCCCTTGGCAAACCGCCCGCGGGACTGGCGGCGCTCCCAAAGACCCGCGCTGCGCTCTCACGACGCCTTTGCCCCTCGCCCGACGCTGCTCGGACCGTAAAACTCCCCAGATGGGTTGGGTGGATCCGTTGTGCCGGCTAGATAGACCCGGGTTGGAATTTCGCATCCGAAAACTAGGACCATTTGCCCCGAGGCAGGAAAGCTGAAGCGAAACCTTGCGGGAGGAAAGGGCACTTTCTGAGGGAAAGCTGATCTCCGCAGCTTAGCCCACCTCCCACCAACGTTGGCTTATGGTGCGGAGTCAAACCAGGCCAGCGTGCTAATATTTGTTACATTTAATTCCAATATCAACTGGTGCCTCTCGACAAACCGTGGCTGCAGGTGCACTTTAGGTTCAGAGTCATACATGCAAAATGATTAATTTAAATAGCATGTACGCAAATCATGCATCACAGTTCAGTATAATACTGAAATGTATTATAAATAGAAGGGAAAGTGGTGTTTTACTTTCTCCTGGAAACTATGTAAACAAAATTCTGAGATAGCCAAGTCAGATCCTTCTTCAGTCTAGGGAAGGCCTGTACAACTTTTTCTGGCTGAGGGTGTGTCAAATCCTTTTCACCTATTAAAAAGTAGATGAGGCTAGGACAAAAGTGGATGAAGCCAGGACAAAACTAAACCTAGTTAAACTCACTATAATTAATCTTCAAGTTTCCAAAGTGGTTTTCTGACCCATTTTAAAATGTGAAATGGCTGGCAACTTTTGGGGACCAACTGCCACTTCAAGCGATGCTTGTTAGGGGGCAGTTCTCCTTCTGATACATTAAGGCAATTATGCTGATAAACAAGCATAGAATCCTTGAGTTACTTCTGATCTATGCTACTAGTAGAGATTATCCCGATAGTTAAATGTGATAAGTTTTGAACTACCAATTTGCTTTTTCTTGCTGTAAACTGTCTCGCAGCCTTGGGTGATATACAGGTTCATGTAATAAATAAATAACCAACCTACACACTACTTGAATGAAAGGGTAAGGTTCCAGGAACTTTGCTGCCCAAATCTCATTATTAACCTCAGCCTAGATCAGTCAATATTGATTAGTTTTCTAGGCATCAGCGAATGTAGGAAATCAAGTGACTGCCTACTACCACTAGTTTACAATACATTGAGAAAACACCATTATTGAATTGTTAGATTACCAGATCTAGAAGGCTAAAATCTGGATGATCTCTAGATGCAGCAAAGGGTTAACATTGTCTGAATATCTTTAATATCTTTTCTGCCTTCTAGTGAGTGTCCAGATTTTTGCAGCCCGGGTCTGGTGACCTTCATAGAAGTTAATTGTACTGAGATGAATGTGGTCACACTTGCTGATGGCCTTTGGCAGAGTTGGTATGGGATGGTGCATCTATCCTTATGCTCCTTCATTTCTTAGTGGCTTTTGATGCCATCAATCTCAGTATCCTTCTGGACCAGCTGTAGGGACTAAGAGTAGAGGATGCCATATTAACGGTTCTCCTCCTTTTATGGTCCGTTTCAATTGGTGCCAATGTTGGGAGAATGGTCAAATCCACATGCAATCTTTGTGGCATGATGTAGGGGCTTGACTCTCCCCCTCCTGTTCAACATCTACATGAAATCAGTGCTTGAGTTCATGCATTGATTTGGGGTTTGCTATCATCAGTATACTATTCCATTGTGCATCTTGATCCTGGACCATCCTTGACTTGCTGTCAATGTTCTGTCCCAGTGTCTAGAGGCTGTGCAGATTTGATCCTGGGAAGCTTCCATTTCTAGTCTTGGATAAGGCAGCATTATTCTTTGAGATGAATGGGCAATCTGGGGGTTGCTCTGGATTCAAACTCCTGCTTGAGGAGGATATAGCAGCTATTGCCAAGAGAGTCTTCACATAGACCAGGGGTGTCAAACTGCTGGCTCAAAGGCCGGACGTAAACTGCTCCCACCCCATTGCCGGCAATGGGGAAAAAGCTCCGATACATCGTGCAACATCACGTGACGTCACGAGTTTGACATGTCTGACATAGACCCATCTAATATGCTTATTGTGCCTGTTCCTGGTTTGGGAGACCCTCCAGATAGTCATTCATGCCCTAACCACCTCATGAATGGACTATCGTGTTGGGCTCTGTAAGGATCTGCCTTTGAAAATAATTTTGAATTAGAATGTGGCAGCATAGGCAGTAATTAGCATGCCACGGTTTTGGGGAGCATAAAACTGTCTGTCTGTCTGTCTGTGTGTTTCCATTGTTTTCTATGGTCGAAATGTTTTGGATTTATTTCTGTCAATACATACTTCAGACTTTTTGATGAGATATTTTGGGTGAATTTTTTTTTCCGAAGCTCAAAGCAGCAATTCGCATTTCATGTTTGATCATTTTAAACAAACAAACAAACAAATGGGAAGCCGGCTCATAGCAAATCAGAGCATTAGTCTCAACCACCATCTTGATTTCCACAAAGGCCAGTAGATTCTACATGCAGCCCAGTTCTCAGAAACAGAAGATAAATATTGCAGGTGATTGACGTTCAGGTTTTCTTTGGAAAATAAAAATAGATTGAGCTAATAGAGAACATCCTGGGAGGAAGAATGGGTAGCAGGAAGTAAGCTTGTGACCAACCATTGGTGTTCATGCTTATTGCTGGAAATTACTGAGGGGAATTTCCAGTTTAGTTGATATCCAGCACATTCTCAGTCATTCTCTCTATGCAGATCAGAGCAAGCACAGAAGCCACTCAATTTGGATAACAAAATATCTAGCCTGATCTTTTATTTATTAAACATCAGCAAATGTCAAACAGAGTTAACTGGCAAACCCAGGATAAAAAGCAAGAAAAATAGACAGCAAGAACAACAAACCACAGGCAACAATTTACATTACGGTATCTATGTAAAGTATCTATATCTATCAAAAAGCACAGAATTTTCCAGCACCACTGAAAATAATGCTGTGCATGTTAGTATGAAGAATCTCAAAGGGAACAGCCTTTACTTATTGCAGCTTTAATCTTTTTATGTACATAACAGTAGCAGAATAAAGATGGAAAATAGGAAACCAGACGACCCTTCTATTCTGAGCCATGAAAGAAACAATCTAATGAGTGAGGTTGATGTGTCCAAGATGATGTGTTTTACGACATTATCTCAACAAGGGTCCCTTGAAAGTGAGGTGGGCAGCATATAATTTAATAAATAAAATAAAAAATAAAATAAGTTTCAAATGTACCCACTAACCCCAAAAATGTCAAGGGGTGGGGAATGATGTTCACAGGGATACAGTATGCCAACATTTATAAGATGGTAGGCAAGAGATCATGACCAGTATATGTTTTTTGCGTTTCAAAGACTTTGCGATCTCTTTCTTATTTTCTTTCACTTGCTATTCACCTTTACAGCTTGAGATCTCTATATTAAATACCTTTGTGTTTCCTAAATATACCCTATATAGTCCACCATCCTTCAAGCTCTTAGACCTTACCACCAAGGAGGAGGTATCATCTGCATATCTTAGGTTGTTGATATTTCTCCCGGCAATCTTAATTCCAACTTTTGATTCATCTAGCCCTGCCTTTCTCATGATGTGCTCTGCATATAAGTTAAATAGGCAGGGCGACAATATACAGCCTTGCCGGACTCCTTTCCCAATTTTGAACCAATCAGTGGTTCCATGTCCAGTTCTCACTGTTGCTTCTTGACCCGCATATAGGTTTCTCAAGAGACAAATAAGATGGTCTGGTACTCCCATCTCTTTAAGAACTTGCCACAATTTGTTGTGATCCACACAATCAAAGGCTTTAGCATAGTCAATGAAGCAGAAGTAGATGTTTTTCTGGAACTCCCTAGCTTTCTCCATGATCCAGCATATGTTGGCAATTTGATCTCTAGTTCCTCTGCCTTTTCGAAATCCTGCCTGTACTTCTGGAAGTTCTCAATCCACATACTGCTGGAGTCTAGCTTGTAGGTTTTTAAGCATAACTTTACTTGCATGTGCAATGAGTGCAATGGTGGGATAGTAAGCTTACTTTTAATTAAATTATTAAACTTTTATAATGTGGATATTAAGGTAGTAATAACTGACATGGAATATATTAGAACAGTTTAAATGTGGAAAGAAGTATGCCCCAGAGACTCAGTGACATTCATCAACAGTATATAGATTTTAGACAAACTACCAACAAGTGGATAGAGAGTAATTATCCAAGGCCAGGAAAGAAAGCAGTTGCTCTTGTAAGAAGCTCCCAATAGCTCTGCCCTTGCTATTACAAAGCAGTAGAAAAGGGCAGGGCCTTGATCATCCAATCCCAGTCTCCATCTTTGCTTTTTAGATATTTGTCCCTTTTCTGCAGACATCCCTGGTCCATAAATTCTTGAAACCATATTGTGCTCTTTGAATCCAGATCTCTGCCTATTTCTAGTGGCAAATGTCTCTCCATTATCTCTGAGAAAGACTGGAGAATAGGGGGAAATATCAGCTCATTGGAGTTATAGGCCTCCACAGGGGAGGGAAAGAGAGTGACAAAATTTGTGCTGTTCTATCACATGCAAGCATAAAAGGAAGAGTTTGTATTATGATTTTTCTAGGTGCCTGGGGACATTGTGGGCAGGAACAGATCCTATACAGCAAATATTTTTGTTTTCAGAAAAGGGTCCAGGAAATATAAATTAATTGGCATTGGTTCTTGGGAACATTCCAAAATAGTGTTTTTCAAACTTGGCAACTTTAAGATGCATGGACTTCAACTCCCAGAATTCTCTAGTTGGTCCCATGGAAATTATGTAAATACTGTAGTTCTCCATTTGAAATACCTATTTCACCATATATACGGCTTACAGGGATGTGCCACAGAATGAGAATTAGAAGTGGTGACTTTATTAATGAATCCACTCCTTGCAAATGTCATGTTGGCTGGGGAATTGTGGGAGTCGAAGTCCACTGATCTTTAACTTGTCAAGATTGAGAAACACTGTGAACCCCTCAGTTAGAGAGGGGCAATAATGGATTAATAGAGCAATATAAGATGAGGGAATAAATGTATATTATTTTATACTTGTTAAATTAGAAAAAAGTCTCCTCGTAGGGGAGATGGGCGGCATAAAAATTTAATAAATTAATAAATAAAAATAATAAATAAAACGGTGGTTATTGCCATTTTTAAGGCATACAGTTTGAACACATATCCTTTGCAGGGCCGTATTCCCAGAGCAAAGGCGCTTACCGTACAGTGTACACATGTTGCCTCTTGTTTTCGTTTGCTGGGCAGGGACTCTTAATTTGAAATAATGCTCATGAATAATCATTTGGATTTAGAAGGGGTGGGGATTGCTAATATCCACTCTTCTGCCGCTTGGATTTGTCCACATCGTTATTAAAAGTAGGTTTCCAGGCTGCAACGCTGATTCATTAGCTGCGATCCTTTAGTGAATGCCGGTAAGTAGATGCTAATAATTGCCTCTACATTTTTCTGGAGGAACTTGAGTTCAGAATAGAAATTAATGTCGATCAGACCAAAGTTTTCCACGCATATATTTGACTGCGGCCTGAAAGAAACAGAAAGTGTCTTTCAATCCTTCTGAGATTTCTGGCCATTTAAAGGTAGATTACATTACGTAATTGAGGCATGGGAAAAGTATTGTCGGAAAAGCTAACCATCAGAATGTAGAAATCTCCCCAGGACGGTTGAAACCAGCCATGAGAAAGAAAGAAAGAAAGAAAAACTATAGGGAAAAAGTGCCCAGGGTTTTTGTGTTGGAAGGATTCTCTTGCAGGTTTCGTGCAGGGAGGGCGCAAAGCGAGCAGGGACCTTGAGTTCGTTTTCCTTGCTATCTCTTCTTACAAAGACCCGGGGTTGGGCAGAGGTTGGACTCAGCAATGGCCTTCCTTCTTCCAGGGCGATGCTCCTCCATGAAGAAAGAAAGCCCTTCCCAAGGTTAATGGTATCGTACATTGCATCTTTACTGGTATCGTTTTTCTTTTAATTGTTGTCTACATAAATGGGCAGATTTACTCCCACGTCATTCCGAGGTGCAGTTTAAAAAATACTATATTCGGATCCAAGGGATCGATTCGTTTTTCTAAGGCAAATTATCTGACAATTTTGGCGGTTTTGACAATTCAGCCGATATTCAGATAAATTGCTTTGGATATTAGATTTTTTTTTCTAGCAATGAACAAATATAATTTGAGACGGAGGTTTCTCGGCACTGTTTTAATAATTAATTTACATTAATGTAAATTATAATGTGGGAATATTTTAAAATATGTGCCTTTTCTGTTATGTGAAATAAGATAGTCTGGCAAAACAGTACGTAAAAGCATTTTAAAAATCTAAAATAATTTGTTCTTTTTTTAATTGTCAATGCAAACCAAGGAATAGTAGCAAAATCTGCTGTGTTGTGATAAACTAAGTATAACATATTCCCAAATAGCTTGAAGCTGTGAAATCTCAAGAAATAAATCAGAGAAGCAAAATGATAAATCGGGTTTTAGAGACCAAATTCAGGAAATTTGAAAGGAAACACTAAAAATGTCATGCCTGGCACATTATTCTGCTTTCTGTCACCTGAGCTTTCTGTCACGTCCTAATTAACAGGTAAATTGAAGGACCTTAGTCCTTAATGCAGGGGTGGGCAACTATGGCAACTTTACAACTTGAGGTCTACAATTCCCAGAATTCCTGTCTCACCATGGCTGGCTCTGGAATTCTGGGAGTTGAAGTCCACAGGTCATAAAGCTGTCATAATTGTCTATCTCTGCCTCAATGTCTTCTATATTGATGAGGTCAAGAATGTTGCACTTTTTTCTAAAACAGTCCCCCCCCTTTTTTTTCATCCAAGTCATTAATTAAAAATTTGAACAGGGCAGACACAACATCACACTTGGTGAATCTAGTTTTTACTCCACAAAATGACAGAACATTGCCATATGATATTTTAATAGAACTGGAGTCAGAAATCAGTGTTGTTGAGTTTTCTGTTTTTGTTAAAATACAAAGATGGCTTTTCTTTTATTAGATGTGCTCAAGCAGAGGCCAGAGAGCCATCTGTTTTTATAGAATCATAGAATTAAATGATTGAAATAGATTTGAAGCTGATCTAGTCCCACTGTTAAGTAAAATATTTTCTGTCCAAAAGGGAATGCAGTATCACACATCACTGTAACATATGAATTAGCATCTAGAGCATCACGTCTCTAATCATCAGCTGGACCCATTAGTTTCTTCCAGAAAAAGACACATGGCGGAGTGCATATGAAATACAGTGGTATTTTTTGTTGAATTAATTGTAGTTTTAAATCCCCCGTGTCTGTGTAAATCATGAATGATAAATAAGTGTCAAGATAGTCTTCATGTTCATGTAGTAGACATTGCCATTTTTTTCTATGACTCCTTAGATTTTTGAGCATCTGATTTTGCATCTAAAAATAATTTATAAATTGCTGTTATTACATTTGTAAATAACATCTGTAAAGGATCTAGTACTGTACTAGAGAGAATTCTGCAACTTAATAACCCATTCCATTTCTTGAATTAAAGCGTTATCTTGCTGTTTTGTGGTTTGGGTTCCCTGTAGGTAATCTTTGAGGATCAAGTGGGAGCTGCATGCCACACCTCTCTAATAAATTAACATGGCAGAAGGGGAAACATGCTTTACAAGTTATTTCCAATGGTCAAATTTTTCCATCCATTCTTCTGAAAAAGAAGTTAATAATCTCTGCTTCTGACAGTTAAAACTTCCTAGCTGAAAAATGACTGTTCCTCAAACCTTCTTGTTTTCCAAATAAATATGAAAAAAAGCATTAAATGTCTGGAAATACGCTTGTCGTGTATACAAGTTGCTTGAACCAAAGTAATTTTTCTCCAGATGTTTTTTTATGGAAGGCTCACCTGTCCATATCTGTTGCTATTTAAATATTAAATGTTGTTCGGGAAGAGCTGCTGGTTTTGTAGGTCTCTTCCTTTTAATTATATTTCAACAGTATGGAAAATAGCAGGAGAACAAAGGGAATCATCTTCAGTGCTTCTGTGGTTGCAGAGTGAGTAATGCTAGAAGGCTAGAAGAGCAGCCATTGTCCATCAATTATACATTGGTCTGAATTGCTTACTTCTCTCTCTATATTCAGATGAGCCTTGCATTTCTATTTTTGTTCCTTTTTATTTTTGTGTTAATTGTAATGTTTAATAAAATTATTATAAAAAGAAGTCTTAGTGCACCGAGAAACAGTCCCAGTCTCTAGAGCAGGGGTGTCAAACTGCCGCCCCGCGGGCCGGATGCATCATACAGAGGCCGCGCCCACCCCAGCTCTGGCAATGCAAAAAAAGTCACGTGATGCGGCGAGTTTGACACGCGTGCTCTAGAGGGACCTCCTTGGAAAAACCAGCTCTATGGCTTTCTTGGATTGCAAAAGATTGGAGCCTCCCTAGTCCTAGAATGGGTGGCAGATGCAATTATACAGGGGAAGCGCAGCACAAAGAAGACCCAATTCCAGAGGTTCTGTAGTGGCAAGACTCTTTCAGAGTGGACAGTTAATGCTTCATTTTTCTCCTTATTTGTCCTTAAATGTTAATAATTTACATAATTTGACATCTGTATATATCTAGGGCCATCTTTAACACACAAGAAATGTATTCTTTTGTGCGCTTTACTTTTTTCTTCTCCATTTCATCTTTTCTTTTTTTCTGCAGATACTTGCAGTGGTGGCAAGTGGTTAGAATGCAGTATTGCAGGCTAACTCTGCCCACTGCCAGGAATTCAGTCCTGACAGTTTCAAAGTTGACTCAGCCTTCTATCTTCCTGAGGTCGGTAAAATGAGGACCCAGATTGTTGGGGGCATTATGTTGACTCTGTAAACCAGTTAGAGAGGGTTGTAAAGCACTATGAGGCGATATATAAGTCTAAATGCTATTGCTAGCATTACTTAGAATATATTTTATAAAGTCAATTACCAGAGTACCCCACCAGCCTTCAAGTCTTTCTGGTACGATACAGAGGTCTTCCCTGGAAAGTGGCCTCTCTGCCAGTTGTCTTTACCAACGATAGGTCCCAACTGCAGTGATTATATCTAAGGCTATGCAAATTCATCGCCAATTTTTCACCCTTTTCAATTTTCTCTAATGTGCCCTAATAAGAAAAGCAAAACCAAAGTCAGACTTTGTGTAAACATAATAACTCCCTTGGTTAACATAAAAATGGAATTGGTCCCCTCCCTTTTCTCTGAGAGAAGATCCAGTAAAAGGAAAAACAGAATTGTTGCACAGTGTCTTTTATTGGCAATATTGCCTCCAAGTTTCCTTTACAGTTGACAAGAATGCCCTAAAATAGTCCTAAGCTGATAAAGTTGCAGGGGACAGACCATGAAGAAATTGGGGTGGAGATAGCTTGACTATGAGAGGAACATGAAGGAAATCCTGCTCCGCAAACAT
Organism: Azemiops feae; assembly: GCA_023970755.1. Lineage (NCBI taxonomy): Eukaryota > Metazoa > Chordata > Lepidosauria > Squamata > Viperidae > Azemiops > Azemiops feae. Next base: position 946,184 of record JALGBA010000019.1, read on the forward strand.
TTATGGAAACTTCAGTTTCTTGGCCTTAGCTTAAACCACAAGTTCTTTTCCAAGCACAGTTTGCATAGTCTTTAGAAAATGTCTATGGAAATTCTCAGTCATCCAGATCATGGTTGTCCCAAAGGTGTTTTTTCAAAAGGCAACTGGGCTTTCTTTATTTTTCCTTGAAGACGTTTCACTTCTCATCCAAGAAACCTCTTCAGAAAGCCCAGTTGCCTTTTGAAAAGGCATCTTTGGGACAGTCTTCAGCAAGATTTCTTGAGAAGAAAGAGATGGGGTACAAGAATTTCAGCAACTGAATTATATCCCATCTGCAGCCAACATATCCCTATAGTATGTTATGGTGGAATGTTCCCTTGTTTGTTTTTTCTTCCTGGTCCCTGTCTGGAAAGCTCGAAGGTGATTCTTTAAAAAAATTGTCTCCTGAATCCTTGTCAATCCGGAAACTAATCAGTTCAGAAGCACTGAGCTTTAGAACAAATTCTGTAGTGTTTATAAATATATCCTGATAGAAATTTAATATTTCATAATGAAACATAAGCATATCTTTAATATTTCCATATTGGGGGAAAGTGTAATGTGAAAGGGCAAGCAAATCACTTTAGGTTTTTATGGTAGTACTTGGAACTGTATGTGCTTCAGAAATAAAGTAGAATGATTTTTTTCCGGGCTCTATGCAGCCCCCACCCTCAATATACCATTGCTTAAAGAGCTGCATTAACTTTAATAGTAGATATCTTGAAATATCTGCATGTTTTTCAGGCTTCTGCATGTTCCAATGCAGTTCCTTCACATCATTTTTGGAAACATGCACAGATCTAGTAACCACTCCCCCGTATTCATAGTCCAAACTAAGCTGCCAAATGCCTTGTTTTGATTTTGGTTTAGCTTGTTGTTCAAATATAGCAATTGTGGTTAGTTCAACAAACTATAGTTGATCAAGGCTTGGTATTATGCGTGAAACCAGGCACTATTGTATACAGTATACTTACAAAGACTGGATGTAATATGTTAATCATAAGAAGAATTCAAAAGTACATTAAGCACATATATTCCTTAAGTCAATTTTTCAAAAAAAACCCATTGAAAATTGTAAGTTTGTTGGAACTTCATCAAGCAAGATGAAGGTTTCATTGACCAATAATATCTCTCAATTCCTGTAGCTGGCTAAACCATACTGTACTTTAATGATGATTTTAAGTAGGAAGATGAAGAGTCAGGCAAATCCCTGGAACAAAATTTATGTAAGTTGCATGTTGTTTTTGAGACATGCAGTGAAATGTGCTGTGTTGAGAAAAGAAATTAAACATATTCATATGTCAGTCTTGTGATACTATTTACAGAACTGGATTTAAATGGGAGTATATCAATAGGACAGTTTTGGGCTGCTAATAAAAATGGCTAACTGGAGGATTGGAAAAACAAATAGATATTTCATTAGATTTACAGTATGATCTTAAATATTGTTCAACAGTATTTCACATTGTTATTAGCTGCTAACTTAGAAACTTACAGGTTGTTATTTGGTGTTGTAGTTAAAAGAGCCAGTTTAGTGTGACGGTTAAGGCACTAGGCTAGAAACTGGCTGACTGTGAGTTATAGTCCTCCTTTAGGCACAAAGCCAGTTGGGTGACCTTGGGCCAGTCACCTACTCTCAGGCCTAGGAAGTAGGCAATGGCAAGTCACTTCTGAAATCTTGTTGTTAAGAGTCAAGACTAACTCAAAGCACCTCCCCTCCCAAAAGATCTTGTTTGCTGTTTTTCTTTCCTTACAGCCAAGGACTTGAGCTAAGAAGGAATAGGTAGCATTATATTGAAAATGTAACAGAAAAGTGAATTCATCACAAAAAAGGAAATTAATTTGCTTTTATTTAATTTTGATATTTATTAGTCCCATGTGCCGTTTCTTCAAACTTCCAGTATGGCAGTTTGGCTAATGAGGCTGCTTCACAAATGGCATTTTCTTTTGGATGAGGTGCAAATCTGAATACTAGTGTCCATTTCTCTTGTTTTGTTTGCTGTATGTAAACTGTTGAGAATCTGCTGTTAAGCTTTCCAATAAGAATAACATCTAGCAGAATAGATATTTTCACTATCTGAACATGTGATGCACTGCATTGATGTTCTTCTCCCCATTCAAGAACAAGATCTTGTACAAAATCAATATTCATAGTTATCTGCCTATTTGATTGATAGATGCCATCACGTCATTGTTGATCCCTAGCAACCACATTGATTTTTCTCCACGATGATCTTTCAGATCTTCCAATGATGCACTCATTATCACTGTAACTCAGACTGTCCACCTTGTTGCTGGTCATCCTTTTCTTTTCTTTCCATCCCCTTGAACTGCATTTGAACTTTCTCCAGCAAGATAGAGAGCTTTGTAAAATGTTTTGGTAAATGTAAAGGCCAAGTAAGAAAGAAAAACATTTAAATTCTAAGAGAAAAAAACATCATATGAAGTCACAGTCCACATGGTGAAGTGATTAGAGAGGCTTCCCCAGCTTATGCCCTCTAGCTTCCAGACATACCTTGTGCAGGCTAAACATTTCTCTAGGGCACCAAATTGAGTTAAGCTGAGGTAAGAATATGCTGCTGAGACCACAGTCTAAATTTCTGTTCAGGTTTTATTGGTTTATGATTTTGGCCATGTTTTGTGGAAGCCTTGAGCGGCTGTTAAAATTTGGATAGTGGAATTGAAAGATAGAAAGTGAATAGAAACCTTTCACACATATGGTTGAGAGACTTTGGCACCTTGCCTTTGTTTTTATGGGTGATATAATATTCCAGGGCTTATACTGCATTTCCATATATTTTCTATCTCTTTCGTGTTAGCAAAGCATGCGGAGGGGCCTTCAAGGGCTGCCTATGGCCTTAGCATCTGCATGTTGCTGGAGGAAAGAATAAGCTGAGAGGTTTTGTCTTGATGTAAATCCTTTTTTTCTTTCCTGTAGGACTACTTTTCCAGTTGAATATTAGTCATGCCAGTGGAATGGAGAAATTGAGTAATCAAGAACTTGAGAATTTAGCTTCTTCAACCCATGATCAGGACAAAGGCAGTGTGAAACAGGGCAGTCACCGCATTAACATGTTTCCTTTGTGCAGAAATCATGGTAAGGACAAAGTCAAGTTTTTTTAACATTTAAAATGTACCACAAAACATGATCTTGTGTACCTCTTTGGGATCAAGTTATTAATAGCCGCATTTCCATGGAATCTGTAAGCCAATTGTTACCATACTGTAGCAACCATACTGTGAATAAGATGCACTGTAATGTGTGTAGCCCATTAAGTTATATTTGTCTCTTCTTGATAGTGCAAAACCTAAATAAATCAATTGTAATCAAGTGAAATGAGCCAAGTGTGGACAGAGTGTGAATCAGTCTTCTGTGTGATCAAACTACTACAGATCCTTAAACACAATACTTTTATTATGTAATCAACCTGCCTAGGACAGGTCAAGCCATTCACAATTTCCATCTCGACTCTTTTTCTTCCATCTTTTTTATATCACAAGAAGGAAGTGTGGAACAATTCTGCATTGTTTTATATTAATTCGGCTAGAAGAGTCTGTCTATATGTATTCTAAATCAGTGATGTTTTTTCTTAGACATTGGGGCATTTATGTGGTAACCATAATTAATGTATTAAATATAGATTAATAATGTATAATGTATTAACCACATTAACCAGTTTGATCTAGTAGTTAAGGCACCAGGCTAGAAAGCCAGAGGTTGTGAGTTCTAATTCCGCCTTAGCCATGAAAGTCAGCTGGGTGACCTTGGGCCAGTTACTCTCTCTCAACCTAACCCACCTCACAGGGTTGTTGTTGGGGGGAAATAGAAGGAGGAAGGTGTGTTGAGTATGTTCGCCGCTTTGAGTTATTTATAAAAATAATAAAGGCAAGATACAAATAAATACTCATTCTGAGTTATAGGTGAACTTTTTAAATCTAATTATTGATGCCAAATTTTCAGATGCTCCTCATATCTGATGTCTTTAGGAGAACAGCTCAGATCTGCTTTTCACCCAGCAAGTGCTCTAAGTTCTAATGGCTTTGAATATGCCAATATTATTTTCTTCCCAGGAGGGAGTAAACGAAATCAAGGCTACTACAGTACACAAGAACAGTCTGGGAGCAGTACTAACAACTTGAGCAATAGTCCACAAGTCCAAGCCCCAGAGAAAGTGACTCTTGTTGTAGATGGAACAAGATTTGTTGTAAACCCACAAATTTTCATAGCCCATCCTGATACGATGCTGGGAAGGTAAGTGACTCTGAGTTGTAAAGAATTCCAGAAGCCGTTCTGCATGCTTTCCTATCTTAGAGATATGACCAGGCTAAGCAGGAGTCTGAATGGTATGTGTAAAGTTATAACAAGTGCTTAGACTCAGTTTTCCTATTCAGTGTTAGCAATTCTATCACAATTTCTAGGTTTCAAAAAGTAGAAAACTTTGTAAAGCCTAAATAGTTTTTAGATAGTCCCAAATGACAACTTGCTCATATAGAAATTATTCTTTGCTTAAGTGATCTTAATCTGATCTACCTGCCTTAATTTCTTTCTGCTTTCCAGAATGTTTGGACCAGGACGAGAATATAACTTCACTCGTCCAAATGAGAAGGGCGAATATGAAATTGCAGAAGGCATCAGTGCTGCTGTTTTTCGGATTGTGATGGTGAGGAATTCCATGATGTTTCAAAAGCAGAGCTATTCCTATTTATAAAGTTCCTATTCTTGCTTTCAACTTCAAGGGAATTCTGAATTTCTTGATAAGTATTTTCTATTCTGTTTAGACTCCAGATTTCTCTCTCTCGTTTTTCCCCATTTTGTTCTTTTAAGGGAGTCCATATCAGTTGATTTGTTAGATTTATATTTCATCTTCCCTCTAAGAGCTCACACAGTTATTTAGGGATCTTGGTGCATTTTATTCCCACAACATCAGACCTGTTAGGTAGGTTAGGCTGAAATAGAGTGATTGATCTAAAATCACCCAGTGAGTTACAGTGGTTAAGAGCAGAGCTGAACCTGGATCTCTCTGCTCCCAATACATTAAATGTATTGCTCTCCATTAAATATATTGCTCAAAGCCCATATTGGGTTTTGAATCCCAAATCCACATGGGAAAAGACTTGGAATTCTGGGAGTTGAATTCAACTCATGTAGCAAAAACAAAGTGAACATGGTTGATATATATCAACATTTTTATCATATGATTTATTCTGTATTCCTTATTTAGGGAGGGAGGAAGAATATAACACTATTAATGGTCAGATTTTAAAAATAATCTAGGAAAAAATTATGTGCCAACTATATATAAAACTTAACAATATGCTTAAACTATCAGTAGATGACAGATTGCCTGTGCATGCTATTTTGAATGTTTTTGATGGAGAAATTTAATAATATTTTATCCCTTGACTTTTCAGGATTATTACAAAACTGGAATCATTCACTGTCCCGATGGAATTTCTATTCCTGATCTCAGAGATACTTGTGACTATCTTTGCATCAATTTTGATTTCAACACAATCAGGTGTCAAGATTTAAGTAAGTATTAAAACATTTATAATAGCCTTCCCAAAGAAGTGCTCTCCAGACACGCTGTCTTCAGTTCCAGAATCTTCTAGCCATCATGAGTCCATTGATCATGCTGGCTAACATTTTGGAGAGATTTAAAGTAAATGAGAACACTCACTTAAAGGAGAAATGTATCAATTCTGTATATGTTTACGTGTTTTTATGTTTTGTGCTAGATCTTTCTGTGGGGGTGAAATTGGACTGATAAGAGTTAGACCTATAACATTCAGCCATATTCAGGAAAGCCATATATTTATTTCCTTAGGTGCATTATTGCATGAACTGTCCAATGATGGGGCTCATAAGCAGTTTGATAGCTATCTGGAAGAGTTAATCCTGCCAATAATGGTTAGTAGTGCTAAGAAAGGAGAGCGTGAATGTCATATTGTCGTATTAACGGATGAAGACATAGTGGACTGGGATGAAGACTATCCACCCCCAATGGGGGAAGAATATTCACAAAGTAAGTATTTTTAAATGTTACATAAAATACTTTTTAAAGTTAAAAAAACATTGCACTTTTATAAAGAAATTCTCTGTTAGTGTCTTATGCAAATATCAATTTCCAAGGGTCTTTGCATTCCAGTATACAATTAAGAATTATAAAAGTCATATTGATTGTGATACACTACATTGCTGAATGTAAAATTATATGCTTAAGGCCATATATCATTATAAATTACATAATATAATCCTTGCAATAGATGTAAGATAAGATAATCTTTATTGTCATTTTTATATTGTGGGCACAATGGCACACATCAAAAATGAAATTTAGTTGCCCGCTCTCAAAGTGAAACACATACATGACACACACCTAAACATACTATGTACAACATATATATAGAGCCACATCCCTACATATACATAGCAAATAAATATTAAATACTGTCCATCTTGAATATATAACACAAGGAGGAAGTTTGAGATGTACAACTTTAGTTTGTTAATTGCTTGGGTGAGAGATAATTTCCTTGTTACAGGAATATTACATTGTTTCTTTTAAAAGCAGTATTTTTCCATGGGAAAAATGCAATGCTTCCTGAAGTATTGAATGTAAAATATCAAAAGAACTTCTGGCCTTTGAAAGATCAAGTTTTCTTGATCAATGTCCAAAGTATTCAATGTATTTTTCTGGGTCCTTCCAGAGCATCAGCCTTTGATTTTTCAAGCTTTTACAACCCAGCGTAAATGAAGTGAGTTTTCTTCTACATTTCTTAGTTGTTGTTTTTTGTCCATTTGCAAACACATTGATATAGAGACGTCTCAAGTCTAAAACTTCTGGTGAAAAATATAGTCACTCACTGATCTACCTTTATCCTTTGCTTCCTAAAAGTAGGCCAGTAGCTGACTGTCCCCCCTTCAGAGCTTCTGTTCATCATGAATTAGCAAAGAACCCTTCTCCTTCTACCAAAAACATTCTTAACATTTCTTTAAGCGCCATTTTGGTCTAGTAGTTAAAGCACCGGGCTAGAAAGCAGGAGAGTATAAGTTCCAAGTTCTGCCTTATCCATGAAAGCCATCTGGGTGTCTTTGGGTCAGTCACTCTCTCTCAGTCCAGCCCACCTTACAGGTTGTGGAGAAAATAGGAGGAAGGTATATTAGATAAAAACAGGATACAAATAAATAAATGTAAAAAAGAGCCATATCTGAGTGGGGTAATGAAGAATATGAATATATAAATCAATGCACTGAAAAGCTTCATTAGCTTTTAGTGGGTATGGTGCCATGTCTATATTGCATTCCAATGTAGGGTAGCTAAGACGTGGTGGTGCCAAGACAGCATTTCTCTCTTCAGATGCCTTTCCAGATGTGACCTTGGCAGAAAGGTACTAACCCATTGAAAGGTGGATGGTGAGTTAAGGGCGAGAGTTTCTGAAGAACATTGGCAGCTTGAAAAACAAGATGACAAACAAGATGCTAAAAGAAATTAAAAAGATACATTATTACAAGTTCCATGAGCAAGATGCAGAATCAATGGAATGGGAAGGGAACGAGAGAGAAGCTTCATCAGGACTGTAGTATTGCTTGGCAGAGCACAAAGAGGTTGAGGCAAGAATCTGCTCCAGGGAAAATAGATCACACTGTGGCTGCTGAACCACAGCAAGAATTTTCTGAGAAAAGCAGGAACTTCCTAATTTAAGGAAAAGTAAACATTTCTGCTTTTGCAGAAATAAGAGCAAGGAAAGAAATAGAAATTGTATCTGAAAGGGAAGACTTTTGACATTATGAAACTGCAAGTCTTTCTTATAGGATAATAATATGGTCATTGGAAATTGCCTCTATTTTCAACTGTTATTTTTGAAAAAAAGTTGTCCAATTATTGTTTGTCTCAGCAAATTTAAGAATAGCTGTTGTACTCATATTCATTCATTAATGTGGTTTTTTTCCCCTCACCTCAAAGTTCTGTATAGTTCTAAGCTCTACAGATTCTTCAAGTATATTGAGAATCGGGATGTTGCAAAAACTGTTTTGAAAGAACGTGGCCTCAAAAATATAAGAATTGGCATTGAAGGTATGTACAATGTTTCCTAAGTAATACAAAGTGATAAAAAGGAAATTAGCTACACTTTCCTTTTCGAAACATCAATTTATTGATTTTATTAGTCAGCCCTATGTAGTTTTGCTGATTCCTTAAATGATAAACTTTGTTGAGGTCTTTGGAATGACCCACCCAGTCAGTTCCTGAGAAACTGTTATGCTTAACATTCCTTGAGCTTTGCCTATTTTGGGGTGGGGTGGGTGGATGTTATTTAAAGTCTGATCCTCCCTTCTGAAATTAGCAGCAGCAACCTGACTCAAGGCCAAACTAGACATAACAGTTCAGCTTTGTGTACTGAACACACGAGTCAGCTCCATTTATATTTTCAGTGCAGAGAAAGTCTTTTCTTTGTGTCAGTCTTTTTCAGTCTAGTGTCTGCCTCAAGATGTCTTGGGATCAGACCTCCCAGACCAAATGGCTTCCTTTTAGGAGGATGTTATCCTTTTAGGAATATTTATTACTTGAAGAAGTAATAAAGCTACATGTAGGGACTGGAGTTGGTTTGGGAGGATAATTATACCAGAATAACTGTGTTTCAGGTTATCCCACTTGTAAAGAGAAAGTGAAAAAGAGGCCTGGAGGACGCTCTGAAGTTATCTATAACTACGTTCAACGTCCCTTCATCCAGATGTCTTGGGAAAAGGAAGAAGGAAAAAGTCGGCATGTTGATTTCCAGTGTGTTAGAAGCAAATCTCTAACAAACCTTGTAATGGCGGGTGAAGACATAGCAGAAGATCAAGAGATTGTGTTGCATCACCCTCCCCAGGTAGACGAGCTTGATCGATTAAATGCACCATCCTCTCAAATGGATGCTAATGAAGTGGCAGATTAACTAAGCAGCACAAATGGCTCTTAAATGGACTTGATTTGGCTTTTGGATGGGGACTTAATGCCCACCTCAGAGCAGAAATTTCTTGCCTTGGTTGCTATAGTTTCTAAATACAGTCTCTTCAAGCCCAGGGGACTATTTTTTATCAGATTTGCTTCTGGGGAGGGTGGGGGCAAGCATTCTCTTAGGAGAACTGGAAATCTGAGGATTGAGTTAACATTTATGCCTGTGGCGAAATAATTGAATTGGAACTAAAACAATGGAAACATATTTTCAACTCACTTGAATTGAAAGGATTGATTATGTGATATCAAATCGTTTTTTCGATTCCTACCACTTAGATTTTCTCCATGATGATCTATCCCTAATTTGTTTGTTCAAGTCTCCCAACAGTGCACTCCCAATGCCCCTGAGCAACTGTCCATCCATCTTGCTGCTAGTTATCCTCTTCTCTTTCCTTCCTGCTTTCCCAGTATTAGAGCCTTTTCTCTAAAGACTTTGTGTAAAATATTAGAAGTGGGATAATTTGACTCTGGTCATTTGTGCCTCGAGTGATCATTCTACATTGATTTGTTTGATGTTCTATTGAATTGGAAGGAATACATAAAAATACGTACACTGACTCAGTTTTAAAAGGTACCATATCATGAAGGATTCCATTGTGGTATTACAACCATTGTCATTATCATAGCAAGGAGTTTGACACCCTTCATCCTCCATTACCTGGCTGAAATAGATATTTATACAGAAACATTACACCTACGATGCATGCACTTTTGTCACCTTTCTTTTCAATTTCCTATCCTAACACTGATATAAGAGCTCAAAAAGGAAGATCAGACGCACTTACCAAGGTAAGCACCCACAGAGAGAAATTGGAATCTGTGAATGCCCGGTGGACCACTCAAATTAGTTACAAGGAAAGAACCCGTTCTACTTTACACATATGGCTAAGTAGACTTTACTGGAAATAAAACTACTGGAATACAAAGAAAAGTACCACTTGGAGAAAACAATGTGTCATCTTGGGCTCAAACATTCAAGCAGTAACACTGGATGAATGAAGATGGCTGAACAACCCCCTCCCCCCAAGCAAAGGCTGCAAAGCAGCATCTCTTGAAGGCAAAGAACATCCTTGTGGAAGGATTCCACAGCATTTTTAAGAAAGTGACTTTTTCAGGAAAACCTGCATTACAGCAGCTATCATTTGAGTCTTGAATATGGAAAATGCTTTGTTTCATATAATCCATCCTCTTGGCTAAGAATATTGATCTTTGAACTTTGATACTAGCAAGGATGTCAGGTTTCATGGCATCACTTCTCAACATTTTGGCTAAGAGAAGTTGTTTGGAGGAGTAAGTTTCCTAGCTGTCTCAACACCTTGGGACAATCAGGATACTTAAGGCTGGCCCTTAATCAATTAGAAAATATAATCAGCAGGACCAGTAGAAAGTCATATATAGCAGGGCTTCTCAGACTCATACTGCAATTCACAAAATGATAAAATGAGTTTGTATGATCCCTTCCCCCCATTAATTTCATTGGGATTATGGTTGGGCGATAAATATTGTACCTTTTTAATAATTAAAATTGAATACATGTATCAAGTCAAGCAATGATAGAACTTTACATTTATACTCAAAATGAAAAACAGTAAAATGAAAAGCTAAAATGTTTAGTGAAAAGGATTTTTTAGTTTCGTGCAATTCCTAAAATCTGGGTTTCATTTTAAAGACAGCTGTTTTCATTCTAAAGTTGGGGGTGGGAAGCGGGGAGAAAAGCAAGTCTAAAGTGCTGCGGTTTACAAAACGCTGGCGTCTGTCAAATTGCTTTTGGCATTGGCATTCTCCCTGCACTGCCCCTTGACAGAATAGTCACAGCACATATTCTTTCACTTCATTTTCCCCCTTCCCTTTTTTGTAACTCTCAGCAGGTGAGGTGGCATTAGATGCTTTGCCTGGAAGCTTTGTGCCCTACAGGCATGATTGCTTCTCCATTGAAAGGGAAAGGCAATTTGTTAAAGCAAAAAGAACATTATTTAAGGCTCTGGAACTTTCAGGATACTTTTGCATCAGACTGGAAAGCCTACTCGGAAAGACAAGGAAACATTCCAGACAACTCTCTTATTATTTCATAACCCCATTAAGGATTGTGACCCACACTAATGCTAGGAATGGCTGGGATTAGTGAAGGCATTTACTAGTGACTCCACATGGAACAAAATATAGAGTTTCATTGATAGTAGAAGAGAGCAGGTACTTTCCCTGATACAACAGCAATTGTGGATTTCTCCATCCACTTAAGATCCATCATTGTGAAGAATGGATAGCCACAGTCCAGATGGTTGGGTTCCATCTGCTATTGCAAGGAATGGTATAGTCTTGGAGGTGTGCTCAATTTTGGAATGGAAAACCAGCTTTTAATGCAGGTGAGAAAATGTTGCAGAAGTTTGTGGATGCTTTCTTTGTCCACAGCATATACTGGAGTGAGTGTAGAACTGGAGCTACAGAATCCCTGAAACTACAAAGATATCAATCTCCTTCAACTGATCAAACCAGGAGGCAGCTTATCATATATTTCCTTATTGCTGGGTTGAAGTTCTACCCTTCCATCCTTGAGTCAGTAGAAAACTGTTAGTGTATTCTCTATCCCTATCTCTATTGCCTTGAATTCAGTCATCTAACTTTACTCCCAGGTGACAAAGCATATCAGATAAAGATTGCACTTGGGCTGAGTCAGAAAGAGAGAAGCTATTTTCACACTTATACATATAAGGATGACTTAAGTCTGTCTTGCTCATGGACTATGGTTGATATGAAGGTCATATCGCGGGGCACAGGAGAAAAAAAATGTCATCAGGGTGTATTAGCTACAATCAGATCTAAGTGAAGAAAAGCCAGAAACTGAGTAAAAGGCAAGATGGGGAATTGGAGGCTGCCTTATACAATTAATGTCTTTAAGATGTGTATAAAATGAATTTAGTATTCTCTTTGACCTATTAATGGCTGAATAGTTTCAGCCAGGGAAGATAATGAGCACTTTAATGTAGACTTATACAGATTTATAGATCAGTTAGAGAAACCTCATAGATCAGTAGAAACACAGCTGGAATACTGCTGAATTTTATTGGCTTGAATATCAGGCTGTTTATTCCCAGAAGGGCTTGCTAGAACTAGTGTAAGTCCTGCTGGACTTGATTAGAATTTTGCTGTTTCTTTAGGGCAAACTTTACAATCCTGTGTTGTTTCACAACACATGGAGCTTACAATTGAAATGTGTTTTTTTTTTAAACAGATGCATCCAGCACTGAGCTAGATAAGTAGGACCTTTATAATATATATAGTTCCAATGTATTGATCAATCAGTGTATGCATCTCAGAATAATTGAATGGAAAATTCAAGCTTCTTTAGTCACTAGACATTGATAAATGTCATTTTGAGGCAAAAAGATAACTTCCTACAAAAAAAGGAATTGTCCAACATTAACTCGAGACAGCTTTTAGATTAAAGCTTTCAATCAATCTGTCAGCTTCACTTCCAAAATAGATTTAACACATTTTGGTATTATTTCACTGCAGAATCATTAGGATAAAGCAGACTTAATTTAATTTCTGTACACATTTAGTCAAGAGCCAGTTTGATGTAGTGGTTAAGGCATCAGGTTATAAACTGGGAGACTGAATTCTAGTCCTGCCTTAGGCACAAAGCCAACTAGGTGACATTCAGCAAGTTGTTCTTTCTCAGCCCTAGCAGGTAATGGCAAACCAACTCTGAAATCTTACCAAGAAAATTTCAGGGACTTTTCCAGGCAGTCATCAGGAGTCAACACGGACTTGAAGGCAGCAGGAAAATACACACACACACACACACATTTACAATAATGGGAATTTCAGAAAAAGACATATATTTTTGTATCGGAATTCAATAGTCAACTATAAAGCTACAATCAGGGATGTTCAAAAAAAAATTACATATTCTTCTGAAAGGATTCTCCCCTTTACTGTCAGGGAAACAAGTCATTTTGCATCTTTTAAAGATAATGACCAATAAATTATCCAAAGAATGATTTAAGTATTGAAACAACAAAAAAAATGTATCTACTGTAATCTTAAAAAGTTGGTCATATTCAAAGACTACATTGGCTAATACGGTTATCTCCAACTTTAGTAAAATTCAGAATAGAATTGGAAGATTGTATTTTGATACTGCCTAACCGTGTGTTCAGGGCAGGGATGGCAATCAAAGTATTGCTGAGTTTGGGGTGATGTTGTACTTCCTGTTTGAATATATCCAGTGAGGATATTCCCCACTTGATAAATACCAAAGTTCTCTTAATATTAATGGGGGGAAAGTTTTTTTTTTCCTTTCTGTTCAATTACAATCTGCCTTCTTATAATTTGAAATGATTATAGAGCATCTTGCACTTTGGAATGATGGAGAACCTGTCTTGTCCTTTTCATTCAGGTACAGTATTCCTTCAGGTACAAGAATATTGATATCTCCCTGCCCCCTTCTTTTCTTTTTCAAAGCATTGCATTCCTAATTCCTAAATCTTCTTTGTAATAAGACTTGGTTTCTAATCCCCTGCTAATTCTTATTTCCCTTTCTGAATCTGTTTATCTAAATCTTTTTAAAACTGTGGTACCTAGAACTGTGTGCTGTAGTCAATATGGGGACCAGTGAATGCAAAATCTTATGCAAGCCACATTGTAAACTAAGTTTGAGTAAGCAGTACAATCAGCTCATTCTCATACAGATTAAATATTTCCTTGGAGGCCAATCATCTTCCAGACAAATTTGTTTTAAATTTGGCCATTTCTAAATTGGATGACAATTTTTTCCCCATTGTTGAAATGTGAATAATGCACATTTGATTAAGATATCTAATGTACTCCATGGCATTGATGATGTAGGGTGCAGGGCACCATAGTTCAGCAACATCTGCAGGCCATAGCTTTCTTGCACCTAGAAAAATTTGCTGTAGCAGATATAAGCAATGATTATGCCATTGGACCCAGTTCCAAGTCACAATTTTAGGAAAATCATTATTTCAGTGGGTACAGACCAAACCTGAATCAAACTCACTAGATAGATAAAATAAAAAGCAACTTTTAAATCAAAACGATGACAAATTCAGGTCTGTGAAGTTTAGGCTCATTGTGTCCCCGTGAACTGAATATTACCTATCTCACATACAAAGGCCAGCAACACTTCTTGTAGAATCACTCTGATCTGTAGAGTGAGCATTAGAGGCAATACAATTCAGAAGTTATTCACACAGATTTATTCTAAAAAAATATTTCTTAACTGATGCAAGTTTTTATTTTCCCCTCCTATTGCATTTGGGCAAATGGAAAATTTCAATTCAGGAGTAATCACAACTTTATTCTTTTATTATTGTGATTTAATTTATAAGTTAATTCAATGCTTAGCATTTACAAGATCATGCGGTTTCAGTATTTTTTGTAAAGGGTTATTTTATATACTTCTTCATAGACTTTATTAAAGTACTTTTAATCTATTTTCCTGTGACTTTTCTTTTGATGCCTTCTCAGCCATGTACCATCAGTAGAAATTACATACGTGTATCTATATTCACTTAATAGGCTCCACCTACCGTAGATGTGCACATAGAAACAAGATACAGTATATATCTACAATTGATGTTACAAAGTCTAAATGCTGACGTATAGTTTCTATCACGTGTGATCCAGATTTGGTTATAACCAAGGTAGTTTGCATGATATGCCTCTAAATTTCCCTATCATTGTAACAAAAAAGGTTTATATGGACAATTCTAGTTTTCCTTTAATCAACATCCTGATGCCATGTATCCTTTTTTTCCTGCCTCCCTTTCCTAAATTACTTGTTGATTTTTTGCAAGCATATAAATTTAGTAACTGGAATAAAATTTTGCATCAACTGCATTTGAAAAATATGCTGAACAAATACATCTAATCACATACTGATTATAAATTACAATGAAGCAACTTTTAGTACATTTTCAAATTCAGAAAACCACCACAAGAAATAGCAAAACTACATTTATTGAAAATGAATTTTAAACATTTCAGAATGCAAAGATTGTTCCATATAGAATTGGTCTCTAAATAAAACCAACAAATCACATACAAAGTGTACTAAATTGTACATTGCATTTCGGAACAGCCATATGCAGATACAAAATAATTGTCATCTACCAAAATAAGGCAGAACCCAGGCACAGCGGTTAGTCAGTACCTAAGTGTAGTATAACCTGCTAGGAATCATACACAACCAGCAGTGTGTTGCTTATATTTAGCTAAGCCAGGATTTTTATTTTTTGCCATACCCCAGCAGGCCAAAATCCAAAACTTTTGCAGTTTTGGGGGTATGTGGGAGATACATCAGTGATTACTTAATTCAGCTCAGCAAAATATAGCAACTTGCATTTACTAGTATGATAGAATTGCTTGGCCAATTAGATCTAAAATTGCTTTAGAACAAGGAAGTGTCATCCTAGAAAAGTGACTTTCAAAAAGTACTATGAGCTTGTGCAAGATGTCAAGAGCCAGCAATAGGAAAGTGGCAGCCTATGGGAATTATGTGCTTCGGTGCAGCCAAATTATGGTTATGAGTTCCCAATAACATTGACAATAAGGGCAATTAAGGTTTAACAGGGTTCCCTTTAAGTTAGAACTTAATACTTTTAAAATTTTAGTTAGCTGGGACTTTTAATTCACTTTGAGATCAATACCAATATAGCTGGGGTTAAGATGAGAAAGAATAAGGAGTCAAGTTCATATGGAGCACTCACTAAACTGTGGGTTAGGTGCCAACATTATGCATTAAAATTTATGACCCATTTTGTGAGAACTTTTAGTGTTCCCAAACCTCATTGGAATCCAAATTCTAATGCTTCCACACAAGGGGAAATGGTAGGGTTTTTTTTAAAAGAATGAAATAGATTTAATTTTCATAAGCTTTCATACTATCCTTGTTTGTGAGTGTCCTTAATTTAACCACAGTCATAATGGCAAACAAGCACATTACAGAATATCAGGATAGTCTACTGAGATCTTGGCCACTGTCCAGTTGCAGAACTCCCAAGTTAGTCTTTTGCTTATAGCAATATGCTTTATTCAATTTCACTAAAATAAAAAAAAAAAATCCCTCTAGATATTTCCTAATTACAAAAGACAAGTAGAATTACACCTTGTACTGTAAATTCAATTTACCGACATGCATACTATCCTTGCATTCATAATCTATCACACTGTGGCATAATGTCATAATGCAAAAGAAATACATTACTGTAATGGAGATAGAATGTAACACAATGTTCTTCCCTTTGAAAAGTTATTGGCTGGTCAACTCTCTTAAGCTATCTGGTTACCCTGAGGGTTTTCTACAGCTTTTTTTTTATTTAAGGCTTATTAAGCACCAGTTATATATGCTACATGTTTTCAATATTTAGCAAGCACCAGAATTTAACTTCAAATCCATCATTATCTACAAGTAAGCAAAACCCTAGCCTCAGTATGGATGAGACACGTCCAAACATGGTAATTGTAAAACTAGGCACATAGATACTTAAAAGCAGAAGCAAGTCTTGCTTCCCTTTAGGCTTCTCCAAGTTAAATGCAAATATTTCATTTGCTTCTTCCTCACTGACGTTTCTGTGTATATTCACATCTAGAAAGCTACTTGGAGTAGCAGGGTTTCTCAGACTCTTGGGAGATAGAAAACAAAACTTGTGGCATTGAAAATAAGGATGAGGAGAGTTTACATTACTGCTTTATATGGTAGAAAGGCACATGGCACGTTCTCAAGAGAACATGTATGTCACTATAGCATGTATGTAGCTACATTAAAAAAAAGTTTTGTTTTTTAAAAAGTCCAGTGGATAAGAACAGATGAAACAATTTATGGTCAATGTGAACGGCTGAAGCATTGTTCATTGTGATATTATTGCAAGCTGCTTCAGATCTTTCAAAAAGAACAAAGGCTTTTGAATAATCATCCTAAACCGGAACTGACATATCCTTCCTGAATTTGATCTATTTGAGCAAAATACTTTAGCTGCTCTTTGCCTATTAATATATAAGAAAAGAGCCAGAATATATTAAAGCTTCATAGTTTTATTCAATTATTTTATAAAAAAATTTAATGGGACCTAAAAGTATTCTGGGACATAATTTTCAGGTCAATCCTCTGATTTTCCTTTTTTTGTGTGTGTGTTTCCAAATGCATTAGGTGTACGTTTCTTTATAATCATTGTGCCGTGACTGAGAATAAATCATCCTACGTACTTAAAAATTAAATCACAGGCACAGATCAGTAAATGAGAATAGTAAATGATACATTGTGTAGAGACTAGGGATTTGCGTGGATAACCTGAATATCATAATAGTGTCAGAGTCCAGTGTATGCAACCACAACAACCAAATAGAAACTTCGATTAAACGATATGAATTCATGTAATTTGCATTACAAAACTATAGAAGCTCTCCACTCAGTGGTACCAAACATTTTAAAGATAAAATTCCAAATTCTGAAATCTTAGAATCATTCTCTTTTTATAACAATTTATTGGCTTTGATATGTAAAAGATCTGAAAGTATGGAGGGAAGGGTGACATATTGTTTCCTATTTCCTTACAGTATTGCCTACAAAGTGTTAATATTGTTACTAGTGATCTGCTTTTTTTACCAAATAGAAAAAATGCTCTTTAAACAGGTTTTACTAGAAATTGCCCCCATTGCTCATAACATTGCTTATAGAATACATAATGTTATACATACCAGAAATTTATTAAAAGGCATAATACTTCCAGATGACTACTTTAGTACCAGCAGTAAAGTGCAGCAAGTTTTGAAGCCATTATTGGACCGAAAAGATGCTATCAAAAAAACACGAATAGCCCTATATTTAAGGCAAAAGAGATTTTGCCATCCTATGGGATAAACTACTGAGAATCAGCTCTCTCACCATAGTAATTACTGCTCTGCTTCTTCTGTAATGCCTTAGCCCTTAGAATTGAGCTGTATTTTCAGACAGCACTTGTAAGACAGAACATGTCATATTCGTAATTAAAAGCCTGCTCTTTCCTTTGTTGATGAAGTAACAGTCTTTAAAAAGTTACCTAAAGCCCAAATATTAATTAATAAAATCTGCAAATGAATCTGTAAGTGCGATTTGTGGAATTTCCCCATTCCATCACTTGTAATGTAAACAGAGCATAAGATGTTATTTGCACTCTTCAAACATTCACAGCCCCGGGGTAAAAGTTTTGAGACAAAAGCAAACCACGTAGCAAAGAGCTGTTATTTTCCTGATTTCATGTAGGATGGTATTGCCCCTCGAGCAGTCAGGCCTTCAAACCGCTTGTATGTATAATTGATAAAGACCCAGTCTTTGTTCTTGTAGTCTGTTTCTGGATGGTTACCTGTGGTCACTGACGAAAAACAAAATCCAGAAGGAATATTAAACCATTTAATACAGGACAGGAATTTGTTGCGAATATTAGAGTTGCAAGATGGAAGAATATTGTCATTCAGCTTGAGTGTATTGTTGGGGTAGAAAGAAAGAAAAAGAAAGAAAGAAAGAAAGAAAGAAAGAAAGAAAGGAAAGAAAGGAAAGAAAGAAAGAAAGAAAGAAAGAAAGAAAGAAAGAAAGAAAGAAAGAAAGAAAGAAAGAAAGAAAGAAAGAAAGAAAGAAAGAAAGAAAGAGAAAAGCCATTAAAGAGCATGACATCAACCCTATCATAGAATGAGGAGGCAAATTAGATCGGTTTCTAAATTCAGAGAACTGGTTTCCCAAATAATTTTTTCAAGCATTTAATCATGTATGAAATTAAAAGGGATTCATGACAATGCATTTTATACCAAAAATATCAAAAAGGGAAAAAAAACTTTTAAGATCACAAAGATGCCAGCTGCTTTATATCATTCTTACCCTACAGCCCTGGGCAGCCTTCTTTTAGATGTGATCTTAAAACTGGACTGTAGCAAATTCTAAACTTTGGGGTTCTTTTTTTTTTTTTTTTAAGCTCCCAGTTCTGGGATTTATCTACTGTATCCAGGCACTAATAAGGATTATCTCAGCTTAGCTTCTGAGATCAGTCAAGACCAGCTAAATATTGCCATCAACTAAGGCAAAATTAACAGCAGGGATATGCAAAACATATCATTCTAGGAAACCCTACAACATTCTGATTTTTTTTCTGATAATGTCAATCTGGACATTTCAGAACTGGTCTGCTAATTTTCTGGAAATAAATCATCTATAATGAGAAATAGTTTATTACGAAGCTAGTGTTTTGTCAAAAGAAAAACGGAACATTTTAATGTTCCCAAAATCCTCTGTGTCTGGAGGAGAAACTTTTGCATACAACTTAAGAGTAGATATGACATCCTCAAAGTAGACACACTCTACCACAGATCCACCCTGATCCTAAGTGATTTTTTTTCTTTGAAAAGGCTATTTCTTGAGAGAATCAGTGAACACTAAGGCCCCACCCTAAGAATAAAATAAAACAAAAAGATTAATAATATACCTGCAGATTTAAGGATATCAGATTCCGGAAATTCATCAAAGTTTGATGTGTCATCAATACTTTTGATTTCTATGGAAATTGCCGCCGGTCTCTCCCTGTGAAAGAGAATCAGTGTTAAATAACTGGTCTTGCAAGGGAAAATAATATGTTCAGCACCAAATTTACCTCACAAGTGCTTTTGAAACTCAATCTGGACCACGCTCACGGCTATTGCAGCCTTTCCCTACTGTGTGATTCGGTTAGAAAACTGAACAAAAGCTGAGAAGAAAATACTGCACCTGATATGCTCCCAGTCAACCCCTTCAAAAAAGGGATTTGTTTTAATTTCTTCAACACCTGGGGCACCGATTCGATGTTCCCATTCACAGCAAAATCTGAAGACAAAGACACCATGGAGGATTCAGAAGTAGGTAAATATGAACTACTAACTAGAAAAGAAAATATCTGCAGTAGACAAATATATTCATTCCAAGACAGCACAACTGTTTCTTAAGACAAGCCTTAATAACTTTAAAAAAAAAGAGTGTAAGTGCTGATCCAACACTGGAGGTTTTAAGAAGAGATTGGACAACCATTTGTCTGAAATGGTATAGGGTTTCCTGCCTGAGCAGGGGATTGGACTAGATGATCTCCAAGGTCACTTCCAACTCTGTTATTCTGTTACTATTGCTATAAACAAACTGGAAAAAAGTGCAGGGCCTTACAGCTTTCCAGGGAACTAGAGAACATACTGAAAAAATACTGTTTTTGATATATCAAAATGCTAAATGAATGAAATCAACATACTAATGAAATACTGTTTTTGTATAAAAAACATTGTTTTTCCACAAGCCTTGGATGTCTTATAAGAACTTTTCTGTTGGACTTTCAGATATATAACTTTCAATTTCTAGAAAGTAAAACATAGAGGAATACGATCCCTCCCCACTTTCTACAATGTGATCAGGATAAATATTTTCTCATTGTAATATTGGCTTTTCAAGAAAATAGGAAACAATTTAAGCCCCCACTGAATGGTGAAGGTGGACTTGGCCCAGCACAGTTCTATGCTAAAGTATTAAGAGCTCTAGTATTCTACTTCTTAATAATCAGTCACATATTTAAGGGAATCGCACAGTAGAGACACAAGTGCAATAGCATCCACCCGCTCATGTTCCTCAGTAATAGTATTCAGAAACAGACCACCTGCTGGACCAAACATTACATATAATCATGATTGCAGTAGCCATGTTAGCTATACATTACATTAATTTATTCATGAAATGTTAGTTAAATAAGTACAACCAAACCTATGCACTATTTGGAACAAACTTAAATACAAAAGAAAATAGTCAAAAAACAAAGAAAAGGCAAGGTACCATTTTAAAAAGCTATTTAGCTCTCTTGAATATAGTTTATGCGGAATATGGACCAAGCCTGACAAATCTCTTGTTTGTTTGTTTGAAGGAAACAAACATGTTTCATGTTCTGGAATATTCCCAACGCTCTGCAGTTTGTTTTAAACACTAAGTATAGGGAAAGTGCTGGGTGAACCAGATGGGAGGAAGGGGGCTGAAAGCACTGGCTGAGAGAAAGGAGGGAATGGTAAAGCTGGGAAGATAAGAAGGCAGATGGGCCAACGAATTACTGTTGGAAGCAAGGTAGAGAACAATGAGCACCAACCTTGCTAGTTTTCCTCTCCAATCCAGATTTTGTTCTTCTGAAAACATGGATTAACCTAAATATTTTGAATACTATTTCTGCCAAATCATGGCTTACCCAACAGTTCAGGAAAATGTCTAGAACATGATGGCTTGTTTGTAGCTCAAAACAGAACTATTTTTTCATTTCTTGAACATCTCTACTTATATTCTTGAATATCAGTTGGATAGTTTATAAAAACACAATTTTATAATTTCAGAAAATGACAAGCCAAATCATTGAAGACTGAATATTAAAGGTTGTGCGATGAAAACCAAAATATCAGTTTCATCACTTTCAAAGACTTCAAGGTTAGCAAGTATAGATTAAGGTACCTTAAAATGAGATCTTTGGCTCTCTCAGAAATAGGAACTTCGGGGGGGAATATTAAAGTCTCTTTCCAATTCATTACTTTCTTATAAGTTTCTTGAGGAGTCTCTGAACAGAAAGGAGGGTAACCTGAGAAAAATATTATAAAAGTTAGATCAGTGATTAATGAAGCCTATACTGGTTATCAATTCCTATCTGTATACATTTCATTTCAAAGTTAAACATTACAACGTCAAATAAAAATCAAGATGTTATACCTCAAGTCATATTCTATTTAGAAATTAAGGAACAGATTAAGATCTGTGACCACATTATAGCTTTAATTTGGATCTACTATGTTATCCCTTACCAATTAGCATCTCATACATTATGACTCCAAGTGACCACCAGTCACAAAGCTTATTGTACCCTGTCTGCATGAAGACCTCTGGAGCAATATAATCTGGAGTTCCCACGGTGGAGAAAGCCTGAAATGAAACGGTATCTATTCAATGATTTTAGAAATATTCCATTTGTGAACAAAGGACTGGAGTAGACAAAGAAAATTATGCAAGACATACTGCTTTTGTAATAATTCCCTGAAACAATCTTGGGATGTGAAACCTGGAGATGGGGTAGTCTGGATAGTATTTTCTAAGTCAATATTTAACACAAATGTTATACTTCTGATGAGCAGTTTACTTCAGACTGATTATTTATTAATGCAAATATTATAAGATATCATTTCTATTTGCTAAGTCAGTTTGGCTAACAGTTGCAATATTTAATATCAAGTCTAATGTCAACAAATGTTAAGATTGTGCCGTTGTTTGGATTCTATTCCCCAAAGCTTTTCCCAAATACATATATCTGGCGTCTGTCTGCAATACCTTAAAGCAGCTGTTTCTTTCATAATCCTGAGAAAACATAATTTGCTTCACAGCACTAAAAATCGATGATACAGTTTCACTTGTGCATGGTCTATTAGATCTTTCAAAAATCACATCTGAAGCACTGCTCAACCTGAATATGTGACATAAGAATAGTATGATTTACCAATGGAGGAAATCTAATATGCTGTTGGGCCATGTCCTCTATCAATATCAACCTGATATTATAATGCAGGTTATTTTACTTCATCTTCCAATGCCCTCGAGGGGTTTGTAGGATCTTATAGACTAGTCACAATACTGCTTTTATGTGAATTCAGGCATTGTACCATCTACATATGTAAAAGGTTCCCCTACATAAGAGGAATACAGTTTGGATGAAAGCTCCTCCTTGCCTCGAGCAGCTAAAGATTTTCTCAGACTCCTGAATCAGGGCTACTGCAAGCAGTAGCAATGCTTACCACCTGTACTCTTCCTGTACAGAGCAGCTTTATCTAACCTGCATTAACAGAACAGAGAAGTATTAATTACAGAAGGAGCCCCTCCCAGAAAAGGGTATCTCCTGCACCTGTTTTGCTGAGACTCCAGTTCCACTCATTTTTCACTTCCCTTCGCAACTATTTCCATTTGCTTTAAGAACTAGAATCCAAGTTCGTTTTTCTTCACTCTTCCCTTATCTTTTTTGTTTTGTTTGTTTTGGTGTTATTTACGATCACATACTTATTTGCAAGGACTGTCCTGTTTGTAACTAATCTTATGTGAGCCACTAAAGGAATTTCTTTCTTTCTTGGTTGAAAGGCAGAGTATTGCTTCAAATGAACCAATACAAGATACATTATCCAGAGAGCACTACCTACCAATTGTCTTCTGTTTCTTTTCCAAGTTTCTGCTTTTCTTTTGGAATTCATATTCTGAAAAGCTGAAGATAAATAACCAAAGATAAATGACATTGGTATTTTCCATGTGGAATTGTTTTAATCTTAACAATACGCTGAAGAGAAGAAATATTTATAAAGTGATTAATGTCTTTTTACATATTTGCTCTCAATTCTAATGGCCCACATTCTCTCCCCTTTCCTTCCCAAAAAATGCAATGAAAAGAATTATTTAGTGTCATCTGCAAATTTGATGAGTTCCCCTCCTATTCCCTCATCTGAGTCATTTATGAATTTGTTTTGATAACTGTTTTTATGACAGTCATAAAGCACACCACCATGTGGTTGTTAAGCAAAATCCATTCTCTCAAAGGGGCATTTTTTTGCCAGAAGCAGGCAAAACCATTGCAAATCTGGGCCACATGTCTGTGGGATGTTGCAACCAATCAAGTACCCAAAATGCAATTATGTGAATTGGTGTGTGTGTGTGTGTGTGTGTGTGTGTGTGTGTGTGTGAGAGAGAGAGAGAGAGAGAGAGAGAGAGAGAGAGAGAGAGAGAGAGATACATAAGTTTGGGGATGGGTTGTACGTTTAAACAGTCATTAAGTGACTGGTTATTAACCAAGGACTATCTGTATATCATGACAGGCAAGAGTGACAATGTGCCTGTTTATAAGGGTTTTATGAAGTAATGCCCAGGTTTGCTTGTTTTACTCTTTTCTAGTCAGTACCTTTCTTTTTGTGTGTATATTGTGCCTGAACATAGCCTGCCTGAAAGTGGGGAGAGTTTTGTTTGTTACTTACTTTATATAAGCTACTTCTCTGCTAAATAGCAAGATACAAATACTTAAAATTAAATGTATATGAGCCACCCACAAAGGAAACAAGCTCTTCTAAACCTACAGACCACCAGGAAGACTCAGAGTTGATGAAAACAAAAGAATATTTGAGGGCACTAATTATTTGGGTGATTACAAGTTTGTTTGATATAAAAAGGCTTACTGAAATCACTTGGAAGATTATAGCTCAAATTCCTATAGAATTCTGTTCTATGTGCTTTCTTCAGTCCTGTGCAAAGACCAAAGTCTGACAGCTTCACATGGCCCTGAAAGTAAACAAGAATGCGAAAATAGGAGAATTAAGTAACAGCACACAATAGCATTCAAACACTAAATATTTAGCAAATGTTACACATTTGGTTTTCTTTTTAGTCGAACTTTTGCGTTTTAAAATAAAAAAAGAACGTTTCTGTATACTACTCTTTGCATATTAATCTCACAATCAGATATGCAGAATCAGGTGGATTCTTTAAATATACAGTGGGGCAAAAAAGTATTTAGTCAGCCACCAATTGTGCAAGTTCTCCCACTTAAAAAGATGAGAGAGGCCTGTAATTGTCATCATAGGTAGACCTCAACTATGAGAGACAAAATGAGAAAACAAATCCAGACAATCACATTGTCTGATTTGGAAAGAATTTATTTGCAAATTATGGTGGAAAATAAGTATTTGGTCAATATCAAACGTTCATCTCAATACTTTGTTATATATCCTTTGTTGGCAATGACAGAGGTCAAACGTTTTCTGTAAGTCTTCACAAGGTTGGCACACACTGTTGCTGGTATGTTGGCCCATTCCTCCATGCACATCTCCTCTAGAGCAGTGATGTTTTGGGGCTGTCGCTGGGCAACACGGACTTTCAACTCCCTCCAAAGGTTTTCTATGGGGTTGAGATCTGGAGACTGGCTAGGCCACTCCAGGACCTTGAAATGCTTCTTACGAAGCCACTCCTTCGTTGCCCGGGCAGTGTGTTTGGGATCATTGTCATGCTGAAAGACCCAGCCACGTTTCATCTTCAATGCCCTTGCTGATGGAAGGAGGTTTGCACTCAAAATCTCACGATACATGGCCCCATTCATTCTTTCCTGTACACGGATCAGTCGTCCTGGTCCCTTTGCAGAGAAACAGCCCCAAAGCATGATGTTGCCACCCCCATGCTTCACAGTAGGTATGGTGTTCTTTGGATGCAACTCAGCATTCTCTCTCCTCCAAACACGACGAGTTGTGTTTCTACCAAACAGTTCTACTTTGGTTTCATCTGACCATATGACATTCTCCCAATCCTCTTCTGGATCATCCAAATGCTCTCTAGCAAACTTCAGACGGGCCCGAACATGTACTGGCTTAAGCAGGGGGACACGTCTGGCACTGCAGGATCTGAGTCCCTGGCGGCGTAGTGTGTTACTGATAGTAGCCTTTGTTACGTTGGTCCCAGCTCTCTGCAGGTCATTCACTAGGTCCCCCCGTGTGGTTCTGGGATTTGTGCTCACCGTTCTTGTGATCATTTTGACCCCACGGGGTGAGATTTTGCGTGGAGCCCCAGATCGAGGGAGATTATCAGTGGTCTTGTATGTCTTCCATTTTCTAATTATTGCTCCCACAGTTGATTTCTTCACACCAAGCTGCTTGCCTATTGCAGATTCAGTCTTCCCAGCCTGGTGCAGGTCTACAATTTTGTTTCTGGTGTCCTTCGACAGCTCTTTGGTCTTCACCATAGTGGAGTTTGGAGTGTGACTGTTTGAGGTTGTGGACAGGTGTCTTTTATACTGATAACAAGTTCAAACAGGTGCCATTAATACAGGTAATGAGTGGAGGACAGAGGAGCCTCTTAAAGAAGAAGTTACAGGTCTGTGAGAGCCAGAAATCTTGCTTGTTTGTAGGTGACCAAATACTTATTTTCCACCATAATTTGCAAATAAATTCTTTCCAAATCAGACAATGTGATTGTCTGGATTTGTTTTCTCATTTTGTCTCTCATAGTTGAGGTCTACCTATGATGACAATTACAGGCCTCTCTCATCTTTTTAAGTGGGAGAACTTGCACAATTGGTGGCTGACTAAATACTTTTTTGCCCCACTGTATTAGGAAAACAAAAGGTAATATAAGTAAGAACCCCAGAAATCGTTAATCAAATCAATAATATCATACAAGGATTCAATCACATCTGTGTCATTCAGTGCTAGGCATCCATACTTTTCTTGTTACAGTGAACAGAAGAGTGAACTGTGCAATAGATGGAACAGTTAAAAAAATAAAAAGGACAGCTCCATTAGATGCCTGCCAATTATTGTTCAGGGATCTTCCCTGAGAAAAACCATATATATTTTCATTTTCAGCAAAGCTAGAATGATCAGGTTTGCCCAGGCTGCAGAATCCCTTTTAACTGGCTTGCATCTTGGGCCATCATGACAGAATGCAAACATGCATGTTACATGTTCTATAAATGCAGATATTTACTTAAGATATTTGTGGAAGTATGTTTAAAAAGTATTTTAAAACAATAGTTTGCTTTCAATCAAAATCATTTAATTGTCATGAGTCCACTTCTACACATAAAGCTCCTAAGAAGCAGCCCCATTTGAATATGTTCTTTCTTGAAGGCAAGCGAAAAGTATAAGGAAATGTCCTAAAGAAAGGCTACTAGCTAACAAAATTGCATATTTTCCTTATTTATTGTGCCCCCTGCACAATATTTCAAGTGCCATGACAATATTTCAACTAAGAGCTAAGTCACAGGTGCTAACAATAGACTTCTACTACACAACCCATGACTCACTGAATCATCGTTTTAGAGATATTTGCTTACCTAAACAGAGAAACAGAATGACCATGGGCAGGCAAAAAAAAAAAGTTAGAGGAGCAATTTCCAACTTCCTGCCAGTTTCCCCATTGACTTTCCCTGTAGGAAGCTGGCAGGGAGCGTTGGAAACATTGATCATGTGCCACAGCTGCAGTAGAATTGAAATGGCCACAACATTGCCAAATTTCAACCCCATGGGACTAATGGATCCCAGATTTAAGTTAGCCCATTTGAGATATATTAATTCAATAATTGTTGTATATGATGCACTATTTTGCTCAACTGAAGGTTACCAACAATCAAACAGACATAAGAGTTTTAGTAGTATGTAGAATTCAAACCTAGAATAGTGATAGTTTTATTCTAGATAATGTTATTTAGAATTATTCTAAATAATTAAAAAATAATAAAGCCTAGCATTCTACTAAGAAATGCTAAAAAAAGCTAGCTAATAAATAGCACTCATACTTTACTGTCCAAGAGAAGATTATCTGGCTTGATATCACGATGAATAAAACCCAGTTGATGAATTGAATCTATAGCTAACACAGTCTCTGCTATGTAAAATTGAGTCTCTTCTTCTGTAAGGGTATCTTTTTTCATTAATAGCGTCATCATATCACCTGTATGCACAAAGGAAAAAAAAAGATAAGTTAATTCACCTCTTTTATAAACACAGTATCAGCACAATATTTTATAAATACAGTTTCAGCATGTCATTTAACGGAGCCTACACTATGAAAGGTACTCTGTATTTTTTACAAAATCTTTATTCCTGTAAAACAATTTCATCTCCTTTTTATTTGTATCTTGACTTTATTATTTTTAGAGGAGAGAGAGAGAGAGAGAGGGAGGGAGGGAGGGAGAGAGAGACTTTTGAATATACTCTTAATTCCCTCAGACCTATTTTTTCTTTTTAAAAGTTTCAGATTATTTTGTAGCTAAGAAAACTAGTAACTACAAGTTTAGCTATGACTCTAAAAAGATAAGATATTGAGCAATAAGCTGACAGGCTTTGATTACGCTCCCTTTTCACACAGCAAATATATAAAATAGAGCACAATCATTACTTCAGTAGGAATGCCAGCACAAGCAACAAGTTTTTGATAGGCTAAACTCTCACATACTACTACATTTTACAAGCGAGTTTTCACCTATTAACAAGAACTAAATTCAGAATCAGACTGTATATCTCCAACAACTGGTTCAAATAAACAGCTTACAAGTAAGCAATTCAAAAACAAACAATAATAAATAATTACCTCCAGGTAGAAATTCCATGATAAGATAGAGGTTTAGCTTATCTTGAAAGCTATAAAACATTTTTACAACCCACAAACTATCTGCCTCCACTAGAATGTCTCGTTCTGCTCGAATATGACCAACCTGGAGATGGATATATAAATGAATGTGTTTAGCTGGAGGTACATTTTCAGATATTTGTAAAAGGCATTCAGGCATTCTACCTCTATCATAATGTTTAAAATGAACTATTTTTTATGAACACCCAGTAGCATGACTGCCATTTGGGACACATAAGCCATCATGAAAATAACAAACCATGATCTAATAGATACTTTTCTGTACAATATACTCATTAAAGTCTTCAGTGACTAGATAGGAAGCACGTGGTTCTTCACATATCGCTGAGTTACAGCAAAAACAATTATCTACCATTGGCTATACCAGGGGTCGGCAACCTTAAACACTCAAAGAGCCACTTGGACCCGTTTCCCAGAGAAAAGAAAATACTGGGAGCGCTCTCTCTCTCTCTCTCTCTTTGTCTCTCTCTCTCTCTCCCCCCCTCTCTCTCCATCTTCTGCTCACCTGGCAAGCTGGCTTCACGCTGTTCTCCGACAAGCTGACACACATTCTTATTGGGCTGGCTCTCTCCTGCCCTTGGTCTGCCAGTCCTCTTCCCCCACTCAGTGTGTGTGTGTGTGTGTGAGAGAGAGAGAGAGAGAGCTGCTGCTTTCTGCTGAGACGCAGCAAAGGCAGGAGCCCCGCCCAATAAGCTTGTCAGCTTGAGAGAGAGAGAGAGAGAGAGAGAGAGAGAGAGAGAGAGAGAGAGAGAGAGAGAGAGAGAGAGAGAGAAGGGAAGCGCAAGTGCCTGTCTCTGCAAATGGCGGAGGAGGCTGGGAGCCAAAGGAGAAGGCTCAAAGAGCCACATGCGGCTCCGGAGCCGCGAGTTGCCGACCCGTGGGCTATACTGAATGGGTTATTAAGATAAATATATACAGGGCCACACTGCTTTATCATTAGTCTTTTTAACTTTTGAATCATAATTTCTGGCAAATGTTCTTTTCATTGTTAATTCAGTATTTATTTTGTTAATCACTTGCATTTACACTGTGCAAAGGGTAGTTTATAAATTGCAAAATTAATATTAATGATGTAGCCAAAGAATATTTTAAATAACATGCAGTTGGAAAATCTATATTAGTAAGTCCTTTCGGGGGGGGGGGGAGATTTTCAAATTACATTTTAAAAGTGATCAGAATATCCTTCTAGCTGGGTCTCCTTCATGGGCAACATCTTCAGCAGATCCTTAGTAGATAAACAGAGCTCCGGGTTAAAGAATGATGAGTCATTATAGCTAGGGACCTGCCCACATAAAGGAAAGGCATTTATATGTTAGACACTTTTGAATTTGGTTTGGAACACAATGGGTAATCAGTGGAGCTGAGCTCTGATGTTATGTGCCTCCAGTGAGGGATACCCAACAGAAGCCTGGCTACTGCATTTGAGACCCACTGTAGTTTCCATTAAAGGCATATCTATTAGAAATCAAAAGCTGAAATAATTAGCCGGAAACATATAAACACGTAGAAATAAACTTAATTTGTTCTTAATCGGTCAATTTGCCTTCTAGTTACATGCTGAAATAACCACCATTCATTCAACTCTGGTTCCTAAGATATCCTTTGTTCAATATTCACAATTACAATGCCATTCAGAACAATTTTAGGCTTTCTGCAAATGTTTAGTTCAATGAGAGTTACTTCCATGTCAATAGTTTTTGTAAAATGAATGTTAACAATTCAACAGTATTTAAATGAAGATGGAAAGGACACAAATTCAAAAAGAGCTCATCTACAAGCATACATTTTTGCTAAAGTTCCAAAAATATCAGAATTATTATTCAGTCAACTTAGTGACTAAATTGACTGTTTTTGTTTCCTCAAGAAAAGTATTGTTTACCTTCCAGAAATTCCAGTTATTTTCAGAGTGGTAATTCAAGAATCCAATTACCAGTCTAAAGGCTTGATCAAAAAACATGGTTTTTTTCCCCAAACGTCAATTGTAAGAATTAGGTGGCATAACCATTTGGAAACTGCGTTTACCTGCTCTTTTTCCAGCATGTCAGCTTTTCGTAGGATTTTCATTGCATATACATGCCCTGTGTCTTTCTTCTGAACAAGCCGCACCTAGAAAGACACCAATTGTTTTTGTGTTAATATATTTCAGATATTTTAGGTTTTCTCTGCTAAGGTTAACAGTGACAGAAATTGACCTCTCTCTTTATAACTGCATATACATGAGGATCAGCAGGAAGAAATTTTGTGCCTTCCACGTTTTCAGCTGCTACTCCCATAAGTCCCAATCAACACTTTCATGACCTATAAGACTTGATGTCCAAAATATAATCTAGGACACTGGGTTACCTACTTCTGTTTCACTGCAGTAAAGATGAATGATAACATTTTCTGCTTCCTTATCAGTGTAACAAACAAGTTCAACGGCCTCAGAAAAAAAATGCTATCTAAATGAACACTAGCCAAAATGGTGATATTATTTTAAATATTTGTATATCACTTCTCAATGTAAAAATCCTGAAGCAGATTACATTTATAAAAATGATTATAACTTTAAAACAATTCCTTAAAAAAACAGTTATGGGGAGATGTGTTGCATTGCAGGGATATGTTCACACCATAGGACAGATGCTATCACAGAGGCAGCTTCAAAATCAACTCCAAAAAGTAATATTGGGGACATGATTACCAAGAGATAAGCAAAGATTTTGAATAATTTGTAACAGCACCATGATGAAACTTCAAACAAAATGAAAAGTGGCTACATTCATTATGCTAAACCATAGGATCTTTTAATAAATCAACATAACACAAAGTTATAAAACATGGTTTATAAATCACAACGACTGATGAATTCATTGGTCTAAGTTAAAACCAAACTGAAACATATTATGATATATGAATCCAACCTAAGATGCAAGCAGTATGCTGACTTCCCTAGTGGATAAATTAAAACTTTTAAACAGTTGAAAAAACTAAGTTAACTGATGTTAGCTGATTTTCAAATTAGCCAATAAAATATACTGTCTTCTAATTAATCAAATATTCAAGTTTTTAAAAAAATAAATAAATAAATATAATTTAGGATGCAGAAATTAGACGATTATTATGGAGCTCAACATGAAACTCCACATCATTTGGCAAAATATAATAATGTTAAAAATCAACTATTGCCTAGTTATTCATTTGTTTTAGAGGGCACACTGAATTATTGACATCTTTTATTATAGTCATATAAAAAGGACTGGTAATCATAACACATGCACTAAAAATAACTACCCAAAACTGTGCATCTTTTTATGTAAATCAGTATGATTTCTGGACAAGAAATTACCATTGCCTTCTTCCAGGATATATTTTCAGCTTCTCAATCTAGCTTTTAGATCTGGTACAGACCCATCAAAGTACTAACCAGGAATGACTCTGATTATTTTCCAAGCCCAGAGCACATTGAACAGGCTCTGCCATTTGCTAAAACTTTAAATCCTTAGTCCTTCTGACATTATTAGTCTCAAGATCGTACCTCCCCAAACGCTCCTCTGCCTATTACTTTTAAAGACTCAAAATCCTCTAGTCCAAGCCTTGTTCTTTTCAGTCGCAGAAACTCTGTCTCCTTTCGGGCGTGTGCTGATCTTCTTATTCTTTTCTAATACATTTCAAAGGAAGAAACAACAAAAATTAGAGTCTAGTCATTCACAGCGATAGCTTTGGTACATAATCACCAACAAGTTTTAGCACATGCAATAATACCTCTTCATCTTTTAAGCCTTCCTCTTCCATCACTTTTTCTAGCTTCTTTTGTCTAAAAAAAAAAAATTAAAAATACCATGGATTAGGAAATTCCTCTTTGTCTAGATGCATACAATATCAATATCGAACAAAATCATTTCAAAAAACAAGAAACAATGTGGGGAATTTGAGTTTGTATTTTCACTACATTCCGTGATTAGAACTAAAACTGATTTAATTTCAAAATTAAATTAAAAATTAAATTCAGAATATGTTATTTGCCAATATCCTGCTTAGTATATGGGATTTGATCAATAACTTTAAGTCATTTATCTTTTTGTTGAAAGAAGATCACACCAAAGTATGAAAAATGATGTGATTACAGCCAAAACAAGTTTTAGACATTATGCAACAATATAAGTCAATCATGGAACATCTTATTACTTTGAGCAATACAGATTTATGATTAAAAAAACAAGTAATTGAGGTAATAGGGAAAATGTAGAGGCTTCATATCAAACCCTATCTAATATCTGATCCTCAGTGCACGAAATAATTTTACCATACTGCAGAGTAAATAGGAAAAGCAGATGTCCTATACTTCCACATTAATTCTCAATTTTTAAAAGTAAACATAAGTATGACAAAACAAAAGAGAAATAGCAATATAATTTTGAAAGACCTTCAAACTTCTCATATTATATTATTACCTTCCTTTTGATAAAAAGCAGGGTAGTTCTATCCTTACCATAAAAATGGTCTCAATATAATTGCAAACTATTTAAAAACCCAGTAAACACTGATTGGTGCAAAAAAGGGGAGGGGGACTTCTTCCATCATTTTCCAGTATATAGAGCTTATTATGAAACAAAACAGCCGGTATAAAATTTTCATCTGGTACTGAAATTAGCCAACCTAATTTCCAGTGAAAATACATTCCAGAGCCAAAATGCCACCCCAGAAATGTATTGTTATAAACACCAAAAATCTCGGCTTCACTTGATAATAATATGAACACATTTGCACTGGCACTAGCGAACAATACAGGTAAAGGTACTCATTTAAGTAATCAGAGTTATATGTGTTAAAATTAATATTTTGAACTGAGATTGGTAATAAATTGGGATCCAGGTCTGTTCTTTAAGGGCTAAAATTATGTGGATCATGCCATAGTCATTTCACATTTACATGCTGTGCTACAATATTTATAATATACAGTATTTTATCCCATTTAGTGCCCTTTAAAATGATCTAATTAGCAGGTTACAAAAGCATAGTCTGCTGTGATCAGGCTATTTATATTGAGGATGGCCAGACCTAATAAACCAGACAAAAAAGGTAATAAGAGATTCTATGCTGCTAGCTACTAGCCTCCAATGACAATGTAGAGTAAATGAATACCTTCAGAGTGTGATTTTAACCAGAACAGTCTTACTTCCCTAATCTCTAGATGTAGGAAGAAATAATCCACAACACCACTCTCTTGTTGATTTTCAGCTTATTATCTTATTGATCTTATTGCCTTCAAACATCTGTACAGTTTCACCTGATCTTGATGGACAAGAGAAACAGAGCTAGGTATCATCAGCATCATTGTACCTTATCTCTTTTCATCTGTTGATCCCATTCAGTGGTTTCATATAAATACTGAACTATATGGGAAAAAAGATAAATTTATGCGGGTTCCTTCAATATAACTACTAAAGGGCAGAAAATATTTTCAGAAACAGCTATGGAAATAAAAGCAGAGCCACTGTAATACAGTGCCTCCAGCTCTCCACAACTCTAGAAGGGTCAAAAGCAATAAACAGAAAATTATAGCCCTCCCTGGCAAGTTAAACTAACAACCACTCTTATTTTTTATAATTAAAAGGTAGATCTGCTAAATATATTTGAATTTATTTCATACAATTTTTACTGCTCTTTAATTCACAACATACAAATAGCATGGCTATATACTACAGAAGAAGACTGTCCAGCACTCTCTCTCTTTTAGGAAATGTTTTGCCCCATAACTGATCTTCTAACTGAAAAGATTACTGAAAGTCCCCCTCCCCTTTAAGTGATCAGAGACCATCACAACTACATCTGTGATACCATGTCTATCTGCAAAGACAAGGAACAGCCAACTCAAACTAATAATTCCAAAAGCCTATACAGTATGCAAAACTAATATGATCTAACATGGTCCAAAACTAGTAAAACCAGTAGAGGATCCTCACATTTTCTTCTCCTGTAGAAAGAGGCCTTTAGTAGAAACACAGCTTTGTAGTCTGTTCCATTATGTGCCCCAATGAAATTTCTTATCAAGGAAACACCTCACAGCAATAAGCAGCAAAAGGAAGGAAAGGGTGGGTAAACAGATAACTGTTGTTAAAGGGAAAGCTGTAATTATCATTTCAATTTCTGACTAGAATGAATGAACTAAACAAGTTTTTCAGAAATATAGAATCTCCCTCAGGAATGAGTTATTTTCCAATCCAAAATTTATTAAAAAGAAGCTCGGAATTCTGCATAGTTTTATGTCCTTCATAGCAACAGAACACTACATTGTGTTTCACTAAGCTATTCTTCAGAATCCCAAGATCTTTTTCCTGGTTGTTTACTGGTGATGTAGAACACCTCAGCATTCATGTAAATTGAGGATCTTCTTTGTAAAGGACCATTTTGTACTTGTATATATTGAAAACTATTTCACATATTAATGCCCACTCCCCATATCTAAGGAAAAAAAGATGGTAGCATCATGGAAATAGGTTTCCAAAGGCTTCAATGTTTACATTTTGCTTCAGACCTATCCTATGTACTCTAATATGCCCCATGTGAGCTGATATGTTGTGGAAGGAAAGACAGTGTAAGCTGCACAGCCTGTTGATTGAATCATATTTCAGTCAGAATTAATTGGATGGATGTTACTCTGCTATCTACCATTAGGATTGGACTGACTGATGATCAGCTTTAAAATTGTTTTTAGAATTGTGAAGACTCAACAGAATGGATTAATGGGAGAAAAAATGTTTTTTAAAAAATATATTCATAACTTGAGCTAGTTGGTATAACGGTTAAGGCACTCAGCTAGAAACTAGGAGATTGTGAGTTCTAGTCCTGCCTTAGGCAAAATAGCAGCTAGGTGACCTAGGGCCAATCATTTTGCCCTCAGCCCTAGGAAGACAATGACAAACTACTTCTGAAAACTGCCAAAGAAACTGCAGGCTTTCTACCTTCACAACGTGTATGTATGCACAGATTGTTTTATTTTTATTTTTTCATTTACTTATTTAGTTTTTACAGTCACTCAGCTCAAGCCGGTGACTCTTGAAAAGTGAAATTAGTAAAAGGTAATGAAAGATCCATTATCCTGATTTATTCACCTCATTAATAAACTTATTTGGGTGAATAACAAAGAATAAAACTGAATCTATATTAACTAAATTGAAAGTTAAGCATAACCATTGGCTTATAAATGTTTCCATTATTTAGGTATGCACTACCCTCCTTTTCAATTTAGGTTGTTATTTTTAGTCTCCTATTCAAAAAAGCTTATCCATTTTCCATATACTAATGGACTGAACAGAGCATCTTAAATTTTTAATACTGCATTCCGGGTAAATCTACAAAAGTTAGTTCGTCAATAAAACCTATTATTAGACTGCCTGATTGATGGCTACTTCATTCATTACTGCCTCCAAAACAGAAAAAGAGGAAGAGATAGAAAATACTGTATTGTTAAAGATTTCATTCACTGCAGACTATTAGCAATACAAGATGAATGCTACTTTTCATGTAAACTAGGTAACTTAATTTCAAGTTAAACTAAGTTCTTTGTATTGTTTACAGCTATACTTGCTTTTTCAAAGAGTCAATCTACCCAATTTGAACTGAGGTGGGGGGGAAGGAAGGGAGGTACACACTCAAAGGTTATTACAAAAACAACTGAAAGGTTCTTGTGGTTTAAGACACAGCTATAAAACTTTAATCTTTCCATAATGGGAATATATTTATTAGGTTTCTATTCCAGCTTCCTTTCAAGATTTCAAGTTAATGTACATAATAAATTATCCACTTATTTTTCCCAACATATAGGTGGGATTAGGAGAAACTGGCCAGTCCAAAGTTATCCACTGAGCTTCAGCTGAATGTGGACTAGAATAAGATCTCCACTCCAATATCTTAACCACTGTACCACTTTTAAGCTCCAAGAGGAGAACTGAGTGAAAGTAACCAGAACCTGTACCAGAATTCAGAACCTGTAATTTTATGTTAAAATGTCATTGGAAGACAAGAAGAAGAGCTGCAGTCTAAATAACCATCATGCAAAAGATATCTCAGTCACAGGAGAAAGGGGCATGGGAAGTGTCAGAAGGGGCTCTTTAAGTTTCCTGGAAAGTAAAAGTAAAAGAGGCAAAAATGCATTCAGACATGCAAGATTCCATCATTGTAACACCTAGCGTTAGGACTCATGGTTTGTGCTTCTTGTCTAGATTACTCTACTTCCTGTACTTTACTACCTCAATATCAAGGCTTTACTACCTCAATATCAAATACATATCTTTAACCCATTGTCTTTATAACTAATGTTTGTCAGCCTTTTAGCACTGAGGATAACAAGGTGGGGGTGAAATAATGAAATATTTTCTCACAAGAAAAATGAAAAAATTGGAAAACGCATAGTGCAGAAAGTGTATCAGGAATATGTATGATGACAAAGTAATTATTTTTTGCTCCCTTTGCTACTGATGAAGACTGACTGGGGGGAGGGGTGTAAGTCTCTGCTTACTGCATACTAAAATGGTTTTCTTTTCATTGATTGATACACATGATATATAGCTAGTGAGATAGTATTTGGAAAGTTATCGTTGTTTTAAGATGCTGACATGTGTTTTGTGTGGGACTGCATTTCCCCAGAAGTCTAGCCAACATGACATATGGAGTTATAATGCAATGTGTTCATAAAAGATCGTCTTCAAATATACTGAGCAACAATCTAGAAAGAGTATAGGAATAAGCAATATAACCTACAACCAATGAGAGTATTCAATTACTGTGTACATTATGTATAGCACACTCTGTATTCATGCAGAATGTCTTTCAAAAGCATTCATATTAGTCCAATGTGAATCTGAGCTCTGCCTCCAAAAGTTACTATATAAAAAAGATAGCAAATGTAGTTATTTAACATGAATGAAACTAGCATGATGTCATGAGGGGCATAGAAATATGGAGTACATGTTAATAAACACAGAGTTTAGAACAGGGGTCTTCAAACTTGGCCCTTTTATGACTTGTGGACTTCAATTCCCAGAGTTCCTCAGTCAGGCATGCTGGCTGAGGAATTCTGGGAGTTGAAGTCCACAAGTCATAAAAGGGCCAAGTTTGAAGCCCCCTGGTTTAGAATTTGTCATTTTAAAGAACAGAGGTCTAGCGGAGTTGAGCAAAATGTGGAAATGTTTGTATTACACTGCAAAAATTAGTGTTTTGCCTAAATTTTAAGAAAGTAACAGTCTGAAGGTCCTGGAGTTTAGAGCAATTTTATGCACTCAATGATTTCGTAGATATTTCTACTTCCATCTCATATTATTAAAACTCCTATATCAACAGCATGCCACATTAAGTTTTTAAAACATAGAACCTTAAGTTTCTATCAAGTTTTTTGATTATGTTAATCAAATTTACAAATGAATTCTAGAATCCAGTGTAATTTATAAATTCCCAGCCTCAGTTCAAGAGGATTAATTAAATCAGAGTCTCTCTGAATAATCAGAAATAGTGCTTCGTGGTTTCTTTTCACCTGGGCTAAATTACCATTTATGAGATAAACCAACAACAGGCTCATCATTGCATCTTGATTACTACCATATTATTCTCTTCCACTCCCCCACAATCTGAAAATGTAGTCTATTATTTCTCCACTAATTAAAAACAAAAATCACATCTAATTTAAGTAGCTCAACAGACATGTACCTTAAGAATTTCCCCCTCACTAGGAACTCTACTTTATGGGCCTTCTTCCCAATCTTTAGAGTAAAGATCCAATATCATACTGCTGGGAACCCCAACCTCCAGGCCGTGGACTAATATGGGTCTGTGATCCACCAGAAACTGGGCCATGCAAGCAAGTGAAGCCCCATCCATGCATGCACAGGATCCAAGCAGTGTGCAAAACCACATCCCCTGGTCCACAGAAAAACTGCCTTCCATGGATCCAGTCTCTGGAGCTCAAAAGATTGGGGGCCGTTGTCATACTGACACCACAAGGAGCTTTTCATTGTCTATATTTACTTTCCCAACTACTATATTTAATATCGTGCTTTTCTACTGTACCTAGTGCTCTTTTAAAATTGTTTTATCTTGTTTAGTTTATGCCAGGGGTCCCTAACCCCCGGTCCGTGGACCAGTACCGGACCGTGGCATGCCAGCAACCGGGCCGCACAAACAAGGAAAGCCCCATCCACAGGATGCAGGCAGCACACAAAACCACGTCCCCTCCAGTCCGTGGAAAAACCTTTCTCTATGGAGCTGGTCCCTGGTGCCCAAAAGGTTGGGGACCTCTGGTTTATGCAATAACTTCTAAACTGAAAATTGAGATATGTATTAAATACCGCAAATGAAATAAAATGAATATATACTGGAATGCATTTACAAAAAAGTATTTTCTGACAGCTATCTAAAGAAATACACAGAACTGCTAAGGACCTTCCTGACTACTCGGAGCACAAAGAAGTTTTTTAAATAAAAATATATGATTTAAAGGGAATGATTTGCAGGAAAGACAAAAAGCGTATTTAGAAAGCCTGGTTTTGATTATCATGCTCGATCAAGCCAAGCATATTTCGCAACACAAGTTATGTTTATACTGGACACCCTGAAATCAAAAGAAAGAAAGCATTAAGCTAGGGGAAGAAAAACAACTTTTAATTCAGGAAAAACTTTCCACTTATTTTCATAAAGTAGAGACTAGTAGGGTAATCAAGAAATATTTACTGTTAGGGCACTTTAAAGAAATGTTACAAAAACTGTTCATTATAATAAAAGATCAGTGCACTTGAGGCATTCAAGTTTTTAATCTTGAAATTAAGAAACTATCCCATATTCATATAACAAAGATTTTACCTCATTTCTCTTTCTTCATGCTGGGCAATCAGATTACTGTAGAAGTTTTCTAATGTCACTTTTGTCATTGTAACTCGCTCCTTAGTATGGTTACTCATAGATGAACAAGGTGCCGGACCCGTCATTGCCATAATTACTTGAGAAGGGAAGAAAAATAAGAAACAGATTTTGAAAGAAAGCTTGGTTCTTTACATACTGCATGTTTTAATTGAAGGAAATATTCATACTGACTACACAGAAATGCAATACAAAAACAAGCAGTAATCCAAACTGGAAGCACATTAGAAGACTATATTGTTACAAAATAATTTCACACACTGGACTTCCTCTTTTTTTTATCCGAGTTATAAACAAGACAGAAAGAAGTGCAGTATTTAAGTCACTGAATAATGTTTGGCACCCTCATTCTTCCTTTAAAACAACATGTAAAAGATTACTTAAATTACTGGAAGTTAAAGATAGCAAAGGCAGCAGAATTGGTTGCAAAACTGCCAATATTTATGACGCTTAAAGCAGTTTTAATGAAGTTCCTGTGCCTATCTCCATGCTGCCAACATAATTAGCCAATCTAGAACCACCTTCTGTACTCTTTACAAGAAATGATATGCAGTTGCTTAGAATGGCATCCCAGTTGAAATTTCTCCTTAGTTCGACCGAAAAGAGTCTTCGAAGGGATGTTCAAAGATCACTAACATCTTTTTTTTCTTGATTTCACATCCGAAAAAGTTTCCTGAACTATTGCAGCTGCTACTCAGCCATTGTTCATACACCATAGGAATCTTAAAAATCATCCCTGATCATTTAAATCCCCCCAGATCAAAGGCTTTCCTTCAACTAAGCGCGCGTGTCAACCATACTTGGGAAAATATCCTTACGAAATGAGTCGGGCACGCTTTCATCCTTAAAAAAAAGTTCCGCGGAAAGGAAACAAAAGACTGCAGGTGTGGACAAAGAAAGCAGAGGATGCCAGGTGCGCGACCCGCTAAAGATCTACAGAGCAAGTCTAGAAAAGGGGGCGAGGAAGCAGAGCCCCCCCCCTTTCCGCGGAATACGGCCACGCCACCAAAGAGGGAACGAGCTGAGCCCAGCACGATGGGCACGGGAGGAGAGGTCTTCGCCCGCCGGGCATAACTTTTTCGAGGGAAGTAGAAAAGTGGACCCTGAAGACAGAGGAAGGACAAGGAGCCGCAGGGAGAAGAGTAACTTACCAGCGCCCTCTTCCAATGGGGCAGCCTGGGAATCGAAGGAAGAAGCCTCGCCGATGAATTCCCGCTCAGGCCCCGGACACGAGAAAGAGAAAGCCGCTCGGGAGGCCTAACCCCGCCTCCCCCTCGGAAGAAAGCCGGAGCCTGCGACGGGACAAGCGCCAGCTCAAAAGCCTGGCCTCATCCGCATGCGCAAAAGCTCTCCAGGTTCCGCCCTCTTTGGGAGGCGCGGCTGGCTGCTGGCCAGGGTCTTCGCGGAGGCGGGGTCGTTCAGTTTGTTTAGATGAGTGCAGAGGCGCGCGTGCGCCGGTTGTCTCTTCGGCTATTGCGAAGTTGTGATTAAATGTTTTTCGCCGTATAAAGACTTTGGTGATTTCTTTTCTTGTGCAACGCGGGTTGTGCGTTTTACCACCAAGCGTATTCATAGGGAAATATATTCCAGGGCGACACTTGCTCCCGAGTAAATATGAATATATTTCCAGTTTGCAGCTTTAGCAATTAAACTCAATAGTGATGTTAACTTGTAGGTTGAAGAGTGTGATTCCCAACTCTACATAGGATGGCGATGCTGAAAAGTTTTGGACATCTGTCTGTTCCTGGATGCAGTTACTTAAAATTGTATGTCACTTACTGTAAGCCTAAGGAGACAGCTTTAGCCTCTACTATCAATTCAGAAGTACTCTAAAAGCCTGATCAAGTTAATGAATCTGAATTCAGAACACTGAACGGGAAAGCAATTAGGTACTTATCATTGCTACAGTTTATAGGTCACTCCATTTCCGGAAATTGAGCGGAATACAGTATATGAAAACGGATATAGGAATGAAGGGAAGTTTTTATCTGAAGACCAGACAACAAGGGATTATTGTCCTAATTCCCAGGACAATAGTTATGGAAATTAGCAGTTCTGTGTGTCTCTTATCAGAAGAAATCTCCAAGGAGTACAATCTTACTGTATCCAGTTAGGTTTGCAAATTGAGCAGCATTTAACACTTAAGTCAGAACAAGTAACACAACTATTTTCTCTTTCCCCCCCAGGGTACTTCCAAATGGACATCTAAAAATCCAGAGACATCACATAGTTGGTTTATCATTTTTTTTCTAAAAATTTCTGTAGTGTCCAGAAAGGGTAATGCAGTTAAGAAAGGAGCAGGACTTCAATTTCATGGTTGGCTGCCATTTTGACTTTGACTCTCACAAGACATCCCCTCCCCTGGTTTATTTTGTGGAAAGAAAGCAGAAGATTGAAATGGTGGAAAAGCATAAAAGGATGTCTGGTAAATGAAAGCTGGGCAACTTCACAAGAAAGCCTCATCAAGAGATTTCCCGATACGCATTTGGTGAAAACTACCACAGTAAAAAAGGTGAAACTTGGGGGAAATACAAAGAACTGTGTCCAGAGAAGAAGCCATGTTAACCTTTGAGTGCATCCACACATCTCCCTAATTCTGCATGACAGTCTTCCTTTCATCCCAGCCAAGGCCAACCAGCTTCCTAAGTTTTAAACTGAAGCTGAAGTGGCAAGTTTAATTGGAATAAGTACTGTTAACTGCATGATATGTGCCACTTCAAAGGCTTTCATGTTAATGTTATGGCCAGGAGGTATGTAGAGGGTAAGGAAGATGGCCTTAAGGGATATATGCAGGCTCTGTTGCCTAAACAAAGGGCCTGCTTATCTTCAATAACTCATCTTTATTCTCTATTGGGTGGGATCTGAGTAGCTGCTCTTAAGGTAGTTACTGCAAGCTCATTGACTTGCATCTTATCTGGTTGCTGGGCAGATTGCCTGCAGAGCCATTGTGGTTTTTACTGTTGGACTGAGAAGACACCTAATTTCCACAGGAACCATCTGCTGGGCTGCTTTCAACCACTGGTATGTGTAGGAACAGCATTACAGAGTATTTGAGACAGTTGTACAGCTCTCTTCCCCAAACGTATTTTTTGCAGAAGATTGAAAGACCAGAAATGCAACTTGACCAGTTTTCATATATTCTGATATGTTCCCCAGGTGTTCTCTGACTAATCATGTGCTTCATAAACATCAAATGGTTTAACCAAACAAGGTTAATGTATAGCAATGACTGCAACACTTTTCTTTCCCCTGCTGTGAGACCTAGACAGCAGCTCCTAATTGCAGGAAATGTTGGGAGACAACCAGTCACAGTACTGTATGTCAAAGTAAGAAGAGGATGTTGGGTACGCTGAGCCAGAGAACCTGCTAATGCTGAAGTTCTATCCTTCTTAAGCAATGGTAGTTATAACTGATGTTCGAATTGATATATTACTGAGTAATTTCATCATACAGTATGCATGAAGCTTATTATCATTCAGAAACAAATGAGGAATCACCTATGAAAAAGGGTCAACATGGACAGCCAGATTAAGTATAACCTAATGGTGAAAGGAGGGCAGTTCAGCAGAATACATGATGTAGATCTTTGGATCTATCATAGTAGGATTGTAATGCATGGATGAGTTGTGTCGCTAGTACCCTTAAGCTTAAAAGTGCTTGGTGTACTGCAAAATGGATTATAGCCCATGCAGGCACCTGCTGCATGGCAACCAGCCATTTTATGAATGGCCTCCTTAGATCATTATTTGTCTTATCTTGCCATCCATGGACAGGATCCCAGACAGCCTGACCAGGAAGCAATTTGCAGAGGTATCAGTGTTCCCAGGAGATCAAGATGCATGACACTGTCAACGAACCCTATCAAAAGTCTTCCATAACTAATTCATTGCAGCAGGTAGGCACTTCAATCTCTCACCCCCACTCAAGTGTAGAGAGTGCCTGGTGGCCAGCAGGGATTTGGTTCCAAAAATTAGTCCTGCACAAACAGGCCAGCCTCCAAGGGGCACAGTATCCCCAGGGGTTGAGGAGTAGCCACTGAAGGAAGGAAGGTACATTAAAATCA
The DNA here is from genome assembly GCA_023970755.1 of Azemiops feae. NCBI lineage: Eukaryota > Metazoa > Chordata > Lepidosauria > Squamata > Viperidae > Azemiops > Azemiops feae. Next base: position 989,343 of record JALGBA010000019.1, read on the forward strand.
GTGTCTCATGGACTGCACAAAATTGTTGCCATGGCCTTAAACCATAGGAATCATCTCCAGTGCACTTGTGCTGGAGAGCCAGTCGCTGCTGCAACAAGTACAGCAAAGTTCACTTATTACAGTCTGCTTTCATCTGGTTGGTGAAGGGAAAGTGCCTTTCTAGCAATCAGTGAGCCACGAAGCACACTAACACTATGTATTGTTTTCAGCCTTGATCTATAACAGTTTGTTCTAGTTCTCAAGAACAAGTTGAGCAGTGTAGAACTTTCTTCAGGTAAAACAAAACAAAATAGAACTGGATCGTGTGCAATAATATACCAACATACATGCTGTTATCTGGATTTCCACACATCTCAGCACAGGGCTAGGATGAAGATAGATACCGCTTTATCCTCAATATATTGATGATACCACAAACTGATAAATAATCTTTCTCCCTAGCTTCATGAAAATATGAAAATGGAAAATCTTGGGAGATATAAGCCCTGTGATATTCCAACTACTCTAATGCTAAGCCAATCTTTCTTCCCCAAATAGAACTACCTGTTTAGGAAGGAGTGGTATCACTATAATATAGTAACTATAATATGGCATGTTATAGTGCATAATGCACTTTCTTATTATATCAGTTTATGTCAGTTTTCAGCAAGGAATGACCTGTATCAGTGAATGAATCTGTAGATTGTATCCTGCATGGAAAAAGGACTTAGAAAAGCAGGAAGGAAGACCCTATTATTTTTTAATGGGAAGCCTTAGCATCTAATCCATGTAAGACTCAACTTACATGGCTTTGTACAACCTCTCAGTTGGGGCATTTTTATCTACACAAATTAATAAGCAAATCAAATTCTATACATCTTTAACAGACAATATCTACCTATCAAATAATCTGCAGTTTCTGGTCCACAGGATTAAATCCAATAAAGCAGGAATGGAAAACTCCCACCCATACTGTGGATTAAATTCTGACAGATGGCTCAATCTACCACAAGCTGTCAAAACCCAATTACCTCCTAGCATCACCACACATTAGTAAGAGTGATTGATGGATATCATATGCAGTGAATCCTGAGGAAATATTATGCCCAGATAGAACAGCTATAGTTTTAAACATGCTACAACATCTCTAGTTGGTTTTCTTGCAATGGATGAATATGACTATTACTTTAGAATTTAAAAATATCACAGCTCATTAAAACACAGATTAACATTTTTGGAAGAACAGAGAATAATAATTTCTTCATGTGGTAATTTTCTTTCCAAGACAGACATTTAAGAAAATGAACAACAATAGACTTCTCCAGTCTGTAGATGATTCAATCCAGTCCAAGGATCTCATCAGTCAAGAAAAGAAATTCTGGCCCCAGGTTATTAAGCTGTTAGGTCATATTAGTGTAACCTCTCTATATAATTATAAATAACATGTAAGACATAATCATGCATCATATATTGGCCATATCAAAATAACTGTTCAATCAGAGCAAACATTTATAAATAATAAACTGATTTATTATTAGGTTGTGTGCAGTTCAGAAATTATTAAGTACTTTGGACTTTACACAATGCAGCAAAATCCATAATGCATGTTTTCTTTCTAGCTCACACAAATGTTGGGCTTCCTTAATGGTAACGAGATGCTGCACTTGTGCTTACATGAAATCCAAAGCCCTCCTTCTGGGTCATTTTTAAACTGGGTACAGCTACATTATTTATCAATCAGGTAACTATTAAACTCAATTTAAAAAATAGGATGTAATTGTAATACAATTTTTTGAAAAAGCTTTTAAAAAGTTTTACCACTAACTTGTCTGATAAAAGTATGCCTGCTAATTCTGTTTCTTTGTGGTACCACAAAGTTGCTGACACCCTGAATAGAATTTGACACATAGGTGAAAAATTCTTTGGATAAATCTACCTAAAGTTCAATATTCTTGTAATAAGAATAAACACACATGTTGCTGGAGTAGCCATCCTCTCATCCTTTTTATCAAGAGACATTTTCTTACTAGAGCATTTTGACAGGAATCTGGAATTCCACTTATTAACATTTTTAAAATTTGCTTTATTTTTTCAATTTACATATTCACAGAAGAATGTCTTTGCGATATATTCTACATAAAGAGTAAGTAAATTAACATATTTCACGATACCACTTAAAATATTTATCGACATTTTCTTATGACAAAAACGTGATTTAAATAGAGTTTGTCTATTACATATATTTTTGGTTACATACTAAAAGGTATGGTCCATGAAGGAAAATAAATCCAAGCTTGATAGAGGGGCAGTTCCATTCTTAGAGACCAAACAAAACCTTGCAAAAACGTGCATCTGAATAGTACAACTGGTCTTTTTAATTTCTGGAAATGAAGTATTACACATTATGCTCCGTCTTAAGCAAAAGTTGAAAAGCCATAAAATGATGGGGTTAACATCTGATTTTTTAAAAAAAATTCCAGAATAGTAGTATCACCTGATAACTGTAACACCTTCAACTAGTTCACTGAGTGTGAACTACCACAGCAATTTTATCTAGACTTCATTTTCCACTTTACTGTTTTTGTATCATCTCTTGATTTTTTAAAAAATTGAAGATGTCAAATGTTTGCACACTCTTTTGTGACATGTTGGCAAGCTATAATGAAGGTACATTTTGTGTTATTTTTGTTGTCCCTAAAAACTGAATTACACCAATACTACATTTTTACATTTTGTATATATTTTAGCAATTGTACAGTGTGCTTTACTCAGACATATTAGCTTATGTGCTTGTGTCTTTTATTACTCCTTCGGAATGTATGAAAATGGCCTTGTATGTTTTCTTGTTTCAAAATAAAATGCCAAGAGTTAATTTTTCTCTGTTTATGTGGAAATAAATCCTGCTATGGAGGATTTAATAATGGAGCACATTATTAGTCTATTTCCAAATAAAGTAGAAACTGAGAAACCACCATCTTTATTATTAGCAAAAAGAAACACAGATTTTGATGTCAAGATTCTCTGAAAATGTACCAAAAATATATACAATGTCCCAAAAGTAAGAAACAGATTTATGCTTAACACCATCTAATAGGCATTCAGCTAGACTCCTGAAAAATATTGCCCTGCACAATGGACATTAATATGCACCTGCACCTAGCAAGCAGTTTGGTCACATATATCTCCATTACATTAATCAGAATTAGGTTACTTGTGTTATAAATGTTATGATGTTTATGCAGCACCTGCAGCATTAACGTTAGCAAAGCACTATCGGTATTCTTGGCTGATAATCAAGCCAAATTGATTAACTCTCCCATTAAGTATAACTTACTCTTATCCTAGATGAGAAAACAAGCCTAAATTCCTATTTGAGTGATGGGCCAGGAAACTGAATATTATCTTGCATTTTTATTTGAACGATGCCTGAAAATAACATGTTCTGTTTCTTCTGTCATTTCACATTCCATTCAATATTTCTATCGTTGGAACATGTAAAATCATGCCTTCTTTCTTGGAACTAGTCTCGAAAGACTCAAGAACTCTTGGATATAACATTTTTCACTTTTAACAATTTGGAAAATTACAGCCAATTAATTCAAAGTAATACTTTGAATTATGTACCTGAATGGGTTATTTATATGGAAGTAATTCCAATTATTTCTAATTCAATTTATTATTCCAGTAATTTTATTTAAAATCTATTACTTTTTCCTGAGTGCAACTGGTAGAAGCAAACTCTCACAGTAGGCCCAATTTACATATACAAAGCACAGGTATATCTTAACAGTATTTATCAGCAGTCAAATCCCAAATATGTGTTCCTGGGTAGAGATGAACTGGAGTCAAAACTAGTATTTATAATGGGACTGAGATACAAAGAAGCAGTAGTTCTAAAACTGTTCTGCCAAACTGAAAATAGGAAGAAGGAAAATACCCAACAAAGACTTCCTAGTTTGAGTCTATTCAAGCCAACAGGATTTTAAAAATAGTACAAGGCCCGTTATCAAGCACTTTTAATACTTAATTTAAAATAAGCCATGATAAATTAGCCTACTGTTGTTAAAGTCACAACAGGTGGTTGCATCTCACCAATCTGGACTTATTTTCTAAAAGCTATGTATGGGCAGATCTGGTTAATGCTTGGAAGGCAGATCATCAGGAAATCCCAAAGCTGTAGGCTACACTGAGAAAAAAAAATCTGGAAGAAAACAGTGGCTAATCATTTCCATATTTCTGCCAAGAAAAAATATGGATGTGTCCATACGATCACTAAAAGTTAGGTTTGACTAAACATATGAAAGTTCTTGTACAGTGTTGACAATAGCCAATCTGGCTACTGCAAATAAGATGTAACGCATGGAAATTGGCCCTCCTGTGCAACTAAGGAGGCTATGTGACTCATTACAGAGAACAGGGAAGATTTGAATATTTGGGTTTGTTCTTGAAACAATAGTTTCAAGAATACGTTCATTATGGCTTCCTAATTTTTTCCCAATAAGGATTACTTATCAGAAGTCTTTGAATTTGGATTCTTATGAGCTTGCTTAATAGATTTCTCTCTTGCCTGTTAGATGAAGTTTAATATACGAGTGACTATTTTAATTTTCCTAATATTAACATAGATACTGTTCCATGATGAGCTACACATTTCATTTTTTAAGACTTTAGCATTGTGAAGGATATTAGGAGAAAGTAACAACAAAGGACTCAATATAATAGTGCTGTACCAGAAGGAGAAAAAAAAAAATTAACACCAGAGGATGAGAATCTTTTTATATTTCTGTTTATACAGAACTGGTAACATATAAACCATCATACAATATATATGATCTAAAATTTGGCAACTGTAAAGAAGATGTAATGGTATGTTGGAAAGATATTGGGGGACAAAGAGATGCTATTTAGGGAATAATCAGAGAAAAGACAACATAACCCACAGCTCTATAGTGGACAGAGCAAGAAGCCCAGAAGGGACCCTCCCTAGTTTCTCAGGCTGTAAAGAAGATAGCAGGAGAATTGTACTTTCAGACTCGTGAGGTTTTGTTAATGTAGTTTTACAATAAAGTAGAATTAGTACATTTGGTCATGTTTCCTGTCTGGGCTATCTAGTAAGGCTGACAAAAGATGAAGCAACAATAATAATTACTGTGATTTACATCTAGTGTGTCCATGAACAAACGTCCACTTTGCTTTTATCTCCTTTCTTCTCCACTATTTGCCTCTTAAACTTACTCTTACAGAGCAGCCTGAAGAATGCTACTATAAAGGAGGGAGAAGCAATCTGTTGACAGTAGTGGATGTAACTTGCTAGCTTCTAGCCATATTGCAAACAATCATTGAATGTTTTTGTTGGACCTGGCAAGGAGGGTATGTTCCCATTTCCCCATTATCTTAAATCAGAAATGTGAAGTATTCTGGTCCTTACTTTCTGTAAAAACTGAGAAGAAGTAATAAATGGCAGAAACATTTATGTCTAATTATAGCATAGCTTTATTTCTGTCCTAAAGACATCAGTACATAACTCAGGTGGTGCAATAGACACAGACAAAGAGAAAGCAGCTGGGGTTAGAAATCTACATTTGAGCACTAAGATTTCTTTTGCTGTCTTGGCCTCCCATTTGAAATAAATCAGAAAGCTCTTGCAGGCACTGGTGGCCTTTTCCATTCTTAAGATAGTGCAGCACATTTGCTTTTAGTACTTTGGTGAAATCTGTGTCCCTCCCCAGGAGCTCTAGCATTAGAGGCTCCAACATATCAGACATCTCTTCTCTATCCAGGGTGTCAGAGAGATCGGAGAGGTCTTGCTCCTTCGAGGTCAGCAGGACACGTGCTTGGGAGAGGTCTCGGCCACTAGCTGTATGCACTCCCCCCATGGCATTATGGAGCCACATGAGTCGCTTTAAACCTTGAAGGGTTCTTCCTCTGTCATTCAGCAGCTGGTGTTCTGTCACAGCTCTTCTACTGAAATAGGAAAAATCAGTACCTTGAGAAGGAGAAGCATATTCAGAATGGAAAAATAAAACATTCCCAGTCTCACTCACTTTCTGCTACAGACTTCTTAACAAAGAAAGATGAAAAGATGAGTACTCTGAACACAGGAAAACACAGCATTGCATTCTATTGTCATATTACATCCAATTCCTTGCTCAAGCATTTACCGGTAATGGTATTCCAAGAATTTCAAATGGAAATACTGTTCGTTGTTGACTGTTTAATTTAGGTTGCTATCCTGCCTTGCTTCTATATAAGGTGGTATACATAATGCTGCCTCCTGCTATCTTCCCCACAACTGCAACCCTTTGAAGTGAGCTGGGCTGAGTTGAGAAAGCATGGCTGGAAGAATTAGAAATCCCAGCCTCTTTGTGCCTCAAGTCTAGCTGGGTTCTGAATTCAGGAAGATTAAATGTAAGCTTTGAGTCAAATTGTTCAGTATCTCTGATTCACTTTGTGGCTCTCCAAATCCTCTTTTGAATTAACAAAATACCAAGAAGATTCTTACATCTAGTTTTGCTATTTTCTGGCTACAGGATAACTTTGCCTTAAAAAGAAAATGCCACCATTTTTAAATGAAAAATAAGTTTGAAAAAGATAACATTAAATTCCTGTTCAAATTTTTCAAGCAAATTAAACCCATAAAATATTACATTTTATCAGTTAATTTCACATCCAACAGGCAAAAGAAAAGAAAATACATTACGTAATTCTATATGAAAGTCTTACTTTTCTGTTTCTTGACATGTTGCAAAGCAAGCAAGAAAAAAGATTGATATAATTTTTGCCATTTGTAGGTGCTTTTCCGACAACGAAATCTTTTTTCAGCCCTGTAAACTTTTCAATGAGATGAAATGATAATCATTGAAATACAATTATAACATACCATCTTCAAATAACTGCTAGTAAAAGTAAATATATCTCAATCAAAAAGAGATAATTGATCTTTCATATTGTCTTACATATATGTAAATTAAGTAACACAAGTACCGTAAGAATGACAGTATGAGTTTAATATTACAAAACCATCACATTTTGTTTACGTGTTATTCTTATTTAAGGCAAAAAAGCAGTAATTACATTCCTATTATTAATTTCATTAAAAAATGTGCTGTATTTACTTGGTTACAGACTTCCACATCCAAATACTCTCCAGATTTTTTCAAATTCAGCACTGTTGCCAGCTGGCCGTCATATTTGGGAAGGATCATATCATAGAGGAAAATGAAGAACTATAAAACAATATGCTTCAAAAACCATAAATGCAATGATTTCTCCCCCAAAAGGCTTGGTGAATAATAAAAATTAATAGTTCAATTTTTAAAGAATACTAACCACTTATTGATGAATTTGGTAAAGGATTTATATTGAATACTCACTATTATATGTCTTCCTACTGAAGTATATTCAGGCTGACCTGCTGGAGTCTGTTGATGCTTCTGGAACTCCAGTGAACTTGTTCTACACTGCAGAATGATTCTTCAGAGCTGCTTTTATACTTACTCTGTGTCTTATGAACAATAGATATGAGCTGTGCATCATACTTCATAAAACCTTCCCCCCTGTCAATGAAATACGTGTTCTGTCTGAAGTCAGTCAATCCTGAAGAAAAAAGTCTACTGTCTTATTACAGTGATTGAGCCATTGGGATGTCATTGGTTTGAAATATTACCAAATATTTGATATTACAATATTGTTTCTTTATAGAATCATAAAATAGTACAATAAGTGAGTCAATAACAAGTCATGGGTGATTTTTTGTTTTAATCATGTGGTGCACGATTCAATCAAATGGGGGTAAGAAGACCTCATGCCCATCTCGTCCATCTCTTAGCTCACATAGGTTTTAGTAGTTTTTAACAATATGTTAATCTGTGTAGTTTTTAATGTTTTACTACATTAAGTATTCTTTTTTTATAAGTTTATTGTTTTATCATAGAGAATAAAATACAGAATGGTAAAACATATAAACAAACTGTAACAAAACAAAAGCATACATTTAACCATAACCACAACAAAAAAAGAAAAACAATAGTGTACAAAAAAGGAGGAAAAAGTGGTCATTTAAATTTAGCATTTAACATGTAGGATCCACCCAGGCTGAGTGCTGAAAGAAAAAAAAAAGCAATAAATTCTCCTCCCCTTTTACAAATGTGTATGTGTATATATATGTGAGTGTATATATATGTGTGTGTGTGTGCACCGTGTTTCCCTGAAAGTAAACCCTACTCCAAAAGTAAGCCCCAGCTGATTTTCAGGGGGTGGGCCTAATATAAGCCCTACCCCGAAAGTAAGCCCTAGCGCAGGGCGGGGCGAGTTGGCCCTAGATCTTCCATGCGACAGCTGGAGCGCCCCCCCCGTCACCGGCCTGCCAGGGCCCTTCGCCAGCGGCTGCCAGTGGAACCGGCTATCGCTGGCCCTGCCCTCTCCATTCCACCGTCTGCTTGCTTACGGCCGCAACCAAACCCTTGGCGAGCCCCAGACTCCGCCCGCCCTGCCTGCTGGCCCTACTGCTGCTGGGACATTGCTCGGCTGTGTCGGGTGCCGGTGGAAAGATGCCGGCCACGCCTCCGTCTTTGGGCTGTTTGAGCGCCAGCCTGCACGCCTACTTGGTGCTGCAGGCGCCGGGCTAAGGGCTGAACTTGACGCTCTTCGGGCCCTGGCAGGCGCTGCAGCTCTCATGCCGGCTGGGCGCTTTTGGCCTTATATATAAACATTACACTAATCTTCAAATCTCTTTTTGAAGGGATTCTTTATTTGTTGTATAATGTGTAAGCTCCCCAGAGTTATCGTCTGGGGGAGATAGGCAGGATAAAAATTAAATTAATAAATAAAATAAACTGAAAAAAATATTAGACACCTTTTGACATGTATTTCAAAATCAATATCAATGGATGCTATAAGACATGCATTAAGAGTAGGGAAAGGCAGTCCACAACCTCAGAGTTGCATACTTCTTGCATTCTCATTGTTTGTGCTACTAAAGTTTGGTGTGTCATAGTACAGCGGTCCCCAACCTTTGTGACCTGGCGACCAGGCAGGGGGCAAGAGGGGGGAAAGGGGAACCGGGCCACGTGAGCGCACGCCGGCCCGCTACTCACAGGGCCTTGTTCCGAATAGGCCATGGCCCGTTAGTGGGCCATGGCCCAGGGGTTGGGGACCCCTGTCATAATAGCTGAAAATCAGTGGTATGATGTTGAGATGAACAAATAGAGTGGTTATACTGTAAACCCCACAATGAAACTTAAATTACTTAAACAAACAACATGCACTATCCTTCCAAGACCAAGAGACAAGGAGAAGCCACTCTCTATCTCATTAGAGCACAGAAAGCCCCCTTCCTCTCAGCCTTATAACATGTAGACTCCAGCCACTAAAGGCTTGCCCACTGCATATTGATCAGTTGGGTAGGTTCCTTTTAAGGTACCAATAAATAAGTGTGAGACAGCAAGAGAAAATGAGAGCTATTATAATATCATAATTATAATTATAGTTTATAGCTTAATTTGTTGTGTGAACCTAGCCATTTATTGTTTACATAACAAACCATGTTTAAAGCAGTAAAGTCTTCTCTCTTTATGGCAAAATTTAAAATTGAGATTATTTAATGAGAGGCAAAAAAGAAACAAAATAAATATTAATATGTGTACAATTTCATCTTCCTTTGTCTAGATAAGGCTATCAGACCTGGCTTGCCAAATCTCAGACAACCTATAGATGACAGCAAAGGGATATAGGACACATACCTTCTTGATATCCTGTGATAAACTTAATTTTGCAACCCAGGTCTGGTAGCCTAGTCTAGAATTTTTTATATTTGTTGACATCATGCTTCTTAACTTTACTTAAGGGTTCTAGTATTGTAGCCTGATTTTCTGTTGTTAGCGTAAGAGCCTTTAATGAAAAGGTAAAAACCTGTAACCAATTAAACCTTTATATAAAGATTGCTAAATTGGTACTTTTGTGATATCTCTTTAGTTTCCAGGGTACCCATAAAGATAAATTCTTTCTTTCTGAAAGAAGAACTACCTAGTTCCGTGATCACAGACTAATCAGCATTAGACAAAGTCAAGTCTAAAACATCTGATCTAATTTAATGTTCAGCTTTATAATTGCCTTCATACAATGGACATGAATTGAAAGGAAACAGCAATTATTTTAAGAATTGTGTTTACATTCATCTGAGCAACTAAATGTCAACTGGAGAAACTGGAAGATGTTGACCGAATGACCACGTCATGCATTCTATCATGGACCAAATGCACTACCATGGCAACTCCTTTGTTATATTTGAGAAGGTGCATTCAAGGAAAGATCAAGATGGTTCCGGATTCAGAGACTGGGTCTGTCCAATATTTTTAATTTCTGCACTAAAGAAATTATGTGATTATCCTATTAGACCAATTATCACGATGTGGTGCTATTCCTATTAGACCAAGAACAGCCAGGCAAAAATGAAAGCCTAATGAGTCTGTTTTATTTTCCTATGTTAAATTAAAAAAATGTTCGGGGAAAAAAATGCTTCTCTTCTCAGAAAAGTATTTGCCGTTCATTTCTGAATAATTGTAGTGGCTCAAATGAAAACATAGGAAATTGCCATCAGAAAAAGTATTAAATGGATAGACAATAAAATGGATTTAAACTTGATTTTTTAAATATACAATTTAATATAAGAGGGTTCCTAAACCCTATTAGGTTAGTTTAAATTGTATATCAGAGGTTCCGTTGGTTGTAGTAACTGGCAATACTGTAAAAACAGTTCATACATAACCTTTCTGTTAGAATTGACAACAACACAGACTAGATTTCTTTAAAGCTAGCATTAACACTCATAATCCACCCCAAAATCTCCATTCTGAACTTCAAAAACTAATTTCTCAGCTTTAATGTGATTGGAAATTTTAGGGTAAGAAGGCAATCTGTGACTCTTAAAACTTGTGTCATGAAATATTAGTGGCAAAGCATTACAAGTGTATATGTAATTTGGAGAACTTTTGATGTGCCTTTGTTTAGGCTGGATTCACCAAAAATAAATGTAAACTCCATCTACACAAGATGGCACTAAGGAAAGCTAGTTGGCACAGGAGGAAAAAGTTATGGAGGGAAAGTTTACTGTTATATAAGCCTTCTATTTATACATACACATACTTGGTCATTGATTGCCCCTGAATACTAAAAAGTATAAAACAAAATTCACAAGCTTGCATAGGTTAAGCTTGCATTAAATTTCTATTTTCTAATATGGACATTTGAATTAGAAAACTATCACTAACTTCTTGCAATTAATTAGTCAGAAATAATAGAGTTCTAGATAGTGACCTCAAAACCATCAAGTCCATTTTCTTAATGAAACAGAAAACCAACTACTGCATCATCCCTGATAGGGGTCCACTATTTGAGGCAATGTCTTTTATTGGCAAACACTTCATAGTTGAAATAAAATTCACTGTTTAATAATTTACACCCATTAGTTCAAATCCTATTTTTCTAATCTGAAAACTCAAATTTGCTCCATCTTTAACGTGAAAATCCTTAAAAAATCTGAAGATAACTATTTTTTTCTTAGCTAAACTTTCGACCTTTCCATAGCTATTAACTTTTAGACCTTTCATTATCTTTTTTCATGCTCTTCTTAACATGTTTCAGTTTAATAATATATTTCTTAAATAAGGCAAACCTTTCCTAGTGAAGTTACCCAGTCATCAATCCAAGGAAAGTACTTCTTATAATCAGAAAAGATACATGTTTTTGATGTGTTATACATCTCAGAAAGAGAAAGTAATCTTTTTGGGCTGATAAATATGTTTGGATTTTTAAGATTGTGTCATGAGTACTCTCAGGAAAAGTCTGTCATGGTGGGGGGGTTGCTTATTTATAAAAGTACTGCAGTAGTTGAACAGACAAAAACATCTATTTACCAGACATCAAAGAAATGGAAGCAGAGATAATGTGAGGAAGAAGTCAATTACTTTAATTACAGATATCTAAATATAGTTACAGTAGTAAAGAACAACAATTACATAGTAAACCTTTAGATATTAAAAGAAATGACTCCAGAAGAGCAAAGACCACTGGCAGGGAGGCATCAAGATGTGAGTGGAATAGAAAAAAAAGTAGCATAATATGATTACAGTCGATTTACAATCACAATTGGGACTAGAATTTCTGTTGCTAACAAAGCTGGTTGTTAAGTGAGCCATGATCAATTTTATCAGCTTTTTTGCCATGATTATTAAGCAACTCACTGCAGTTATTAAGTGAATCCAGTTTCTCCCATTGACTTTGCTTGTCAAAAGCTGGCTGGGAAGGTTGCAAATGGTAATCACATGACCCCGGGATACTGCAAGTGTTGTAAATACATTCTGGTTGCCAAGTATCCAAATTTTGATCACCTGAATGTGAGGACCATTCATAAGTCACTTTTTTTTCAGTGCCATTGTAACTTTGAACAGTCACTAAATGAATGATTGCAAGTCAAGGACTACCTATAATAAAAATTGTAAATTATTTTGACAACTGATAAGAGGGGATGAAACTGAAAGAATACATTCCACAACAGAAAACTGCAGGAGAGAAGAATTTTATATTTACAGTCCGAATTGACCAAGTAAGCAAGAAAGAAAATGGGATTATTAAAGAGTACATGACAGGGTTGAATAACCTTGGGTTGAATACAATGTGATTCAGAACGCCCCACTGCTAAAACAATTTGTATATCTTCCTGATAATTAAACATTGCTTGAAATTCTCTGCATCATAAAACAAATACTATGAAACTACTATGGTGGAGATGATAAAACATAGTGGGACAGCTATGTCCAAATTGTTGAACATAGAAAACTGTGAAAGCAAAAAATGAAACTATTACTGGTATCATTATCAGTAAGGGAAACAGATGTATTTAACTCACCGCTAGATGGCAAAGTGCAACAATTTCACATCTATATGGCACTAGGCCAAAATATATACTGTATTCTATACTTGGGCTATTCACTTGCATACAGCATTCCACTTCATACTAAGGATCAGCGGCAAAAGTATCCGTTACTAGGTTGGACTTCAATCACAGAAAAAGATGCAAAAGACTATTTGCTTCCATTTACTGGTAATCCAGATTTTTGCCCATCATTTCACCTCACACCAAAAAATATTATCAATGCCAGGAATGGTAAAACCTCTCCAAAATGTGGTTGCCATGAGAAAATCAGCAATTGGAGAAAGATGGAGATAATAGTGATAATATATCAGTGCAATAGCTACAGTACAGTGTATGTGCCTAGACCAGGAAGGGGTCAAAAAACCCAAACAAGTTTGAAATTGCAAAAAAGCATAAAAATGAAAAACACATCCTCATAGAAAAGATGCAAATTGCCACCAAACTGGGATATGCTAACACATTGTCCATATGCCACCCAAGTCCTATTTACAGTATATTGATCCCAAAAGAAGCACCAAGGTACTTCTCAGAAAACACCACGCACTTACACAATCTCCTCTGTGAATTCCAGTAGCACATTTATATCATTTCTGAATATTCCTTCAGAGGAATATACTTTGCTGCAAGCTACCATTTTAAAGCAAAATATATAAAAGTAGAAGACATCAGCCACATAGGTTCCTTGATAGGATATTTACAAGTTACACAGCCTTGTTTGGAACAATGGTTCAAGAGCAACCAAAAGAAATGATTTTTCAAACAATAAAAGTAGGGTCTAGAGCGCAAACTACAGGATCCAAAAAGTCATAATGATCTATTTGTGCATCATTCTAAATCATAAATTATGATTAATAATAATCCTCAGTTGCTGCATTCACATGTTCAAAGGAAACTACATGGTGCATTATAGTTCAAAAATGCAATACATTTAGCTTATTGTCAGCTCACTCATTTTAAACTACGAGTGATAATTTAGCAAGTTGCATAAATATAGGTAATGACAATACAGGTAGTCCTCAACTTTCAATCAAAATTGAGCCCAAAATTTCTGTTGCTAAGTGAAACATTTAAGTGAATTTTGCCCTATTTTACCTTTCTTGTTACAGTTAAGTGAATCACTGCAGTTGTTAAGTTAGTAACACAGTTGTTAAATGAAGCTGGCTTCCCCATTGACTTTACTTGTCAGAAGGTTGCAAGAGGTGATTACATGACCCTGAGACACTGCAACCGTCATGAATCAGTTCCCAAGCTTCTGAATTTTGAGCATGTGACCTCAAGAGTTGTGTGAAAAATGGTCATGTCACGTTTTTCAGTGGTGTTGTAACTTCAAATGGTCACTAAATGAACTATTGTAAGTCAAGGACTACCTGTAATGTCTTCCAGAGACCTGCTGTGGGATTTGGGAATTGGAGACAGGAGTTTGTATCTGATCAAAGAAACAAAGCAGTATACTTCACTCACCTGTTGCATGTTTGGCCTTTAACAAATACATCATGCAAAAAGTGAAAGGACTGGGGTGGGGTTTTAAATCTGCATATAAACTATGCAGATGTAAAAATATCTGGGCATTAGTCTTCTCCCTCATCTCAAACTTCAACATTAAGTTGTGTACTGCAGGAAAAACTTTTGTGTGGGATGCAATAGTTATGTTTTACAGAATCCAAGGCAGAGTTCACCATTGAAAAGGTAGAAACACCCTATTGATGCAATAGTCCAAACTCCCAACTCCTCCTCATCAATTAGACTATCGACTTTCCCCACTTTGTCATTTCTCCCAGTTTGTGGTTCCTTCTCCACTAGTCCACCCAAATGCACTTGGCACGGTCCCAGAGCCCATTTGTTTACAAACCATCAAAGCTTCCATTTGGGAACATTTGTTGCTTCTTTTCTGCTAAGAATCTGTTGGCACAAAAGTAAATTATTAAGATTTTTAAATTATTGTTTTTAGCCCCTTTTCATGTCATCTTAGTGTAAAGATAACCAGAACAAGGTGCTTCCACTGAAAATTGCGTGAACGCTTCACTTTATTCGGGGCTTCTGACCCTTGAAATCATTTTCATATTCTGATTCAAGAGCTCAAATATGTTAAATCATTAGCACAAAATATTTTTATTTTTTTGTTCAATTTCTGTAGTCGCCCTTCTCAATGACTCTGAGCAGCTTACAAATAAAAAAATATTAAACATATTCAAAACATTTTAAAATAATGAAAACAGTAAAAACAATTAAAAAAACATTCAAATTAAATATACATAGGAGCAAGATACTTGGCCAGTTAGCAATATAGCCAAGAAACAGGAAATTATGTATTATTAATCATTGTTTTCCTTATCTAAAAAAAGTTTTCGGTTGCAAGATATAATTTTAAAAAAGTATAGAACGAAGTCACTTTCATTCAGCGCTGAACCAGCAGTATCCGAAACAGAGCTGCAACATTACAAGGTTTGGAAGTCAGGTCTGGGTAAACGTCCCTTTTCCCCCTCCCTTTTCTGCAACACAATGCGGTTTGTAGTTAAGAGTCCTGATATTCAAAAACATTCATCAATTGGGACATAACTATTCCACAGAAAGTGAAAAAAAAGAATCCTGTCTAGCCTTTATGCATCGCAAGAAAACGCTGAGCGCAAAAGAAGACCGACTTAATCACTACCCCTTCCCTGGCCTCCATGGCTCCACTGTTGGGCCCACCTATCCCTTCCTTTCCTTCCCTCGCCAACCATAATAACGGTTGCTATGGCGAACCGGCTTTGCCCTCCGACCAGCTCTCTCAGTCTGAGCTGTGCACTAGGAAGAGGGTAGGGTGCTGAAGAAAGTCAATCATCAGAGAGGTGTCTTGTTATTGGCGAATGTTTCGATCACGTGCTGGTTGAGCAGGCAGTATATAAACTCAGGGCGTGGAGGTGCCGTCCGCCATTTTGTCCAGTGGGGAGAAGTAAAAGAGGCAGCAGAATCGAGTCTTGGCGGGAAAGCAAGCGACGCCGACCGCGCTTAGGGGGCTGCAAGACGAAGTAGAAGAGGCAAAGAAGGAAAAGACTGGCAGCCGCTCGCGGGGAGTCTTTTACATTCCTGGCCAGGAAGCCGGTGAGGGAAAGGATGGGTCGGTGTAGAAGGCCTCGCGGTTGCATTAGCGGACAAAGAGCCGCCGCCATTTTGTGTGATCGGAATAGCGTCAAAGATGCTGCGATCTAGGATTGATCGCATACCGTGGGAGAGGAGATGGACTGATGGGCTGTTGTTGTTTTTTTACTGTACTCGCACCCGAGGCGAACGGGGAATAGTCAAAGGGAGACGGAAGGGAGCGGTTGTGAGGGACTCTCGTAGCTTAAATCTATTACGGTAAAAGCGGTTAAAAAAGAGCGCGCCATTTTCTACGTATGTTTTTCCTTATAGATGAGCACGAGGTTTATTTAACTGGTATGCTCTTCTGCTTAGGAAAGCCTTTCCCCGAGTATGTGGTATATGTATTTTGCACAGCAGCAATTTAAAAAAAACAAATGTAGCAAAATGGAAAAGGTCGCTGCTGGTTACCTTCCTGATTTTATATTGAGTTAGCTAATTTCTCCAAATTCAGATCATTTTCGGAATTCGACTTGCATCAGAAGAAGTTTCTTACATCAGAATATTTTTTCGATAAATTTGAACATTTATGAATTCGGAAGCTGATTGTTTACAACGATTTTTCAAAAAAATTAGCGTTATCGGTAATAATCCTGTATGCCATTTGTAAGATGCTCTTGTTTGATAACCGGTACGAGGATTACCTTCCGCTATGATTGTCGGTTTTGCGCGTATTGATTACCATTTTTGCCTGAATTTCAGAGATGCATCGTGATTCGTGTCCACTGGACTGCAAGGTTTATGTAGGAAACCTTGGGAACAATGGCAACAAAACTGAATTGGAACGAGCTTTTGGCTACTATGGACCGCTGCGCAGCGTCTGGGTTGCTAGAAATCCCCCTGGTTTTGCTTTCGTTGAATTTGAAGATCCACGGGATGCTGCTGATGCAGTGAGAGAACTAGATGGGAGGTAAACTTCTCTATGGCTTTTTTGGGAAACCTCCAAGTGAGCATTCTGAAAAACAAAAAATGTTAAAATGTTCCTTTAAAGGGATTTGAAGTGAAGGACTTTTTGCAGGTAGTTCTATGTACTGATCTACTGAAAATTAAAATAAAATCTACTATTTGTGTGAATTGTTAGTTTGGGAAAGATTTTAATTTAACAGCAACTCAAAATAATGTAAGTTTCTTTCATAAGTTACCAGATTTTAGAAATACTGTGTACTTCTATCACTTGGTATTTTGATTTAGTATTTAAAATTTTAAGCATTCTTAATATTTAGAAATAATGACTCAGTCCAACCAAATTACTGGCAATTATGTTTGCATGTTAATTTCTTTAAATGTTAGTCTTTATACTGAAAACTTAAAAGTGAAATAAAAAAAATAACATTTTGGATTTTCGTACTTGGCGTTCTCCAATAATGAAATAGTTTGTGAGCAATAGGACAAAGTAAATAGATTGTCTTCCAAGATTCTGTGTTCAGATTATTCTGATCACTGACTATTGATAGGAATTGTCTAAAACACTGGAAAACAATCCTAGTATAGGAAACCGTATGAGCAAATGTCCTTAAGTTGTTTGACTTAAAATTACTAATACCAATCATGATCTTTCCCAGAACATTGTGTGGATGTCGGGTCAGGGTGGAACTGTCCAATGGTGAAAAACGCAGTCGGAACCGTGGCCCACCTCCCTCATGGGGTAGACGACCTCGAGATGACTATCGCAGGAGAAGTCCTCCACCTCGCCGCAGGTATCCAGGATGAAATAACTTTATTAATGATGTTGGCAGTATTACCATTTTGACAAAATAGACGTTTCAAAACCTGCACTATCAAATCACCAAATTCTAAAGCATTAAGCAGGTGTTAGAGGGATACACTTGTTGAGCACTGGCTTCTGTCCTTGGGTACCTGTACCAGTTGATAGTATCCTCTAACGTGGATTATCATCTTTTCTTCCGAGGTATATTCATCTAGCCACTTCTTTTTTCGTCCCAGTACTTCAGCTTTTTTTTTTTTCCTTGTTGATAAACATTACATACACAGCTTGGATTTTTTCACTCAGTTTGTTTTTCCTTTGGCACAAGTGATGCTAAGCAGGCAACTGTTTTATGGATTCTGAAACAATAGTTACTCAGCTAAATTTCAACTGTAATAAGTGTTGAAATATTATGGCCTCACTTGAATTCTGCAGTTATGAATTCCCCAAACAAAGCTGATTTTTACTTGGTAATGCATCTTCTGACCTGGACAATTGATGAAGTGTTAAATACTCACTTCAGTACTTAAAACCTGATTTCTGCAAGGGCTGATCTCAACCTATTGCAGATGAAGTCCATACAAAATAATGAAACCTGTTCCCTTTCACTGTAGAACACAATAGGAGTATTTGTTAGCTGCTAGATGGTTGTACTGATGGCTTGTTTTTCATTTTTTTATGCTTTTTGGTCCATCTATTAATAAAAATGAACCCGTTACAGAGTCACCATCATGTCTCTTCTCACCACCCTCTGAGTCTGCATTAGCCAGTCAACTAGCCCTTTCAGCGTCATGTGACCAGCGCGCCCCATTCAGCTTGGCTGGTGTCGTTTCACATGACCCAGGCATGGCCAGTCGTCAGGTTGCACCGCCCTTTGGTTCCCGAGCATGCTGTTTCTCTCAGCCTTCTCTCCAACCTTAACCAAATCGGCAGCAGCCACCTCGACCGCCCACACATTCCCGGCCAATCAGCTCAGCTGTTTATTTACCAAATGTCTTCACAACAACTACAGCAGCAGCCTTCGGCTAACAAAAAAGCAGGAAAAATCCACAACACCCCCTTCGCCAACCAACTAAATACAACGCAACATCTGGCAAAACCTTTTCAGCAAATTCTTCTTGGCAGTCAGTCCGGCAGCCTCACCTCACCATTTCTAGCTTGTTGAAACCAAAAACTAGTAAGTTTTTCCTGCTTATACAGTTTACTGCTGGTTAAAATAAGGAGTAAGCGGCTTATAAGTAATTATTTTTCTCAATCAAAGGCTGGCTGTGCATAATTTCGTGGTAACATACATATGTTGCTTGAACAAAACTTTTAAGGGTGTTAAGGAATCTAATACAAATAACTAAGCTGCAGTATATTTGCATGTGAGTTGGGCAAACTTAATTGCTAACTGGTTTTCCTTGCAAAAAAACTGCCATCTCCTTTCACCTTTAAATTGTTTTACTAACTATTTCAGAACAATTATTTTTTGGGATAAACTGGGCAAGCTAAGATTCTTTAGACTAAACACACTATGACCTTTTAAAAAATTACATTCACAGATGCAGCTCTAATGTCATTGTCACTGTGTGCGTTAGTCTTTCACTTGGTACTCTGCCTTGCGTGGGTTCCAAAACAGTAGTTATACCAATTTTGGAACTACTTGTGGGACTTTGATATAGTCTTTTAGGCAGTGAATTTTGTTGAGATGGAAGTGCTGCATTGGAGACAGGTTTGCTATGACATGGTATTAGTTAAAACAAACTCATGGCTGGAAACATGCTGATCACGCTGAGTCTTTTTAATGCCTGAATCTTTCCATTTTGCTGGACGATGGGTGCCATTTATCTTGGCACATTCACTGGGCCCAACAGTGACTTGACAAGTTGGGAATTACCTCACCTCAGTTGTGTTGAATTGATGAAAAGACTTACCTTTCTTTTTTGATTGTAGATCTCCACGGAGGAGGAGTTTTTCCCGTAGTCGCAGCAGGTAAATTGTTAAGGCTGATCATGCATTGCCAAACTATTTCACACATAGATCTAAAGAAACATTCCCTGTGTCATTAAAATGTTTCACAAATAAACAGACTTTGTAGAACTGGGAATGGGAAGTGTAATGCACTAATGGTCCATACACTAGATCAGTACTTCTCAACTACAACAACCTCATAATATGTGGACTTAAATCCCAGAATTACCCAGGCAGTTTGCTGATTCTGGAATTCTGGGAGCTGAAGTCCACACTGAAGTGACCAAGGTTGAGAAACACTACAGAATGGAAGGACGTGGCTGAACATTATGTATAAAAATAAACTTTTAAAATGACCTTTTCTAATTTGTCAAGAGGGAAAAATTAATTTTGAATTAGATGGCTTCAGAATATGATACCTTGCCAAAGAGATATATTGAATTGTTAAATTTTTGCTGAGTAGTTAATTCACAGTTCATTCTGAAATCATCCTTGACTTTTTCTGGTACTAATTATTCAGGTGGAATCTATTTGGGATTGCCAAGCATGAATCTGAAGCATTGATAGAGCTTAATATATATTACAGCTCTAAATCACTCTAGAAAACAGTTTATATGTATACATCAGCCACAAGTGTTAATTGAAAAGTATTTAATACAGTATTTCTATTTGAGACTGATAAACACTTCTAGAACCTGATTTTTGACGCAACTTACTTTATGATATTTTCTTTACAGGTCCCTTTCTAGAGATAGAAGGAGAGAGAGATCACTCTCAAGGGAGAGAAATCATAAGCCTTCCCGTTCATTTTCCAGATCTCGTAGGTAAGAATATATGGATCCATTCAAATACTAGAGTGATTAAAAATATGTTTTGTCCTTAAAAATCTCTTTGATTGTATACAGGCCAAATTGAATATTCAAATGTAAATGGTACAATATTGACATTATGATACTGAAATATATTTGGGAGTTCATTTATCATTGTTTAACTAAATCTTTTGTGTATACTCTAGCCGTTCCAGGTCAAATGACAGGAAATAGAACTTCAGGAAGAATGGTGTACAGGAAGTCACATTTTGGTCTGAAGACAGTATGTACAGAACGTTGTTTTGTTTTAAGACCTGATAAAGCTTCGTGCATTTTAAAAATGTTTTAGCTGTCAAATTTTGTTTCTTTTGTAACAGGTGACATGTAACAGTTGTGAAAATTTATATGGTTTTCGACAGCTCATTCAAAGTGTAATAAACCTGTTCTACATTGTACCCTTAAGCATAAACTGTATAATGTTAGGCAGTTACCTTGCAGAGGACTACCAAACAAATCCTCAAAACACCTACAGCAGCAAATGTTCATAGTCTTCTGGGTCATATTCTAGAATCTGCAGAAGCTAAACTCAAAAATAAATTAACACATGGACTTGTAAATCATGAATATTTGCTATAATTGTGAATGGACAATCTCTGCAGTATGAAATTTGGAGGCTTAATTGGCCAGAATAAACTAATAGCAAACAAGAAGACTGAATTTGTATGTAGCCTTTTTTCTAAATCTTGTGAGTTCTGATTTATGCTAGAATTACATTTGTTGTGCAGAATGCAAATTAAATATTACACCTTTTTGTGTAGAGCACTACTGATAAAACAGATTTGTAATGCAAATTAACTGTTAATTGGATAAGTACATATGTATAAGGGTACATTGTAGATAGAAATTTTCCTCATTGTGCATAAGTTGTCACTGTAAACTCTTGGAGATTAAAGTTTTTGTTACAAATCATTCCAAGTATTTAACTCTTGTATCTTGACAATCATTCGTGCAAAATAAAACATGTAAGTTCACTTAGGTATAGCTTAATTAAAATCTGTTGTTGATAGTTTGAAGGCACTAACTTCCAAGTAAACTCTAGTGCTGTTTGCCTTAGCATGCTGTCTTCCATTACTCTTTTATTTGAGTAATAAAGAATTCAAGCTTTAACATCAAAAATTGGCTTTCTGCCCTGCAAATAAAAATCATATGCAAAAATTATTTTTCTTAACGTTTGCAGAGCTTTAAAATTCCCCCTAAATATTGCATGCAATATTTATCCACAAGCCTTTGATGGTTTGTGATTTGAATGCCTAAATATACATTGATCTTGTACCCAGATATTTATTGGTCTCATGCATTTAAATTAAATCCATTCCAGTGGAAATAAATCTGTTTTAATTTCCTCATACGGTTTTTAAAAATAAAGATCCTAAATGTTTAAATCTTTTTTAAACAGAAGATCTTCAAAGGGGGACATCAAATAGGAACTTCATAAGACTTAATATACTCTGTCAAGTTATATCGGCCATAAAGCATTCCATGCACTGCTCACCTTTTAGTAGTCCATTGTGAAATAGCTGTTTAAACTATTTAAATTATTACCGTAATTCAGAACTAATACTCAAATCATGTGATTTAAGAACATCTGAGAAGAATAAATTTGATCTTGCTTATTTTTCATATAGGTCTACTTCAAGCTTATAGACACTGAACGTGTAGTTGAAAATAGGTAATGAGATTATTGTTTATTTAAGATTAATTGGCTGGTACCTAGCTGACATTGGCCGATTTTTGAAGAAAATCTACAGAACCTGGTTAGTACTTGGATGGGAGGCCAGCTGGTAATTCTAGGGTTTCAGGTTAGATACTGGCAGCCACCTTTTTGTGGTTACCAAGAACAATATGGTCGGTCCTTACAGTTATGTGAAAAAAAAAGGCACACCCTTGGCTTCCTTTTTGCAAAATAAATGATGATATTGTGTAATATGTCATGTGTTGAGGTTGTATTTACCTACTTTTTAAAAACTGCTAAGGACCAAATAGTTTTTACTATGTCCTGATACGGAAAACCATAGACCTCAAAGAGGGCACTTACTTTTTCACATGACTGTATAGTCAGTAGGAGTTGGAAGTCAATTCACCTAACATGTAGTTAGATTCATGTGATGAGGTAGCCCAAACACAAATGCTGTATTTTTTAAAAAGAAACTAATAACTGCTGAATTCCAGTTGGTCATTTTTATAATTATTCAAGGAGTAGTATGTATTTAAGGAGTAATAACAACTAAGAGACTTTTTATTCTTTTGAATATCTGTTAAATTTGACCTTTCTAAGTTTGCAAATTTCCCCTAAACATAAAGTTCTGAAACTTGTGTAGGGGATATACTATAGAGCCTCACTGTGAAACAATTGTGTAAATCCTGGTAATTCAGGTACATGTTTGGTAGGTCCAAGAAAGAAATGGGTATATTCTTAGGCTAGCTGTATAGAATTTTAGTTATTTGGCCTAAGCAATGTAGTTACAATTGTTTACTTGGTTGTTTTTCTTGTCCTAATTAGCATTGTGATCTGTGAAAGGATCTTATCCTTTATAGTGCTGGACCTCTTTTCTGTGAATCCTCTCCATAATGTGTGATAGCAAAGCTGGTGGATTTTTAATTGCTAAATTAAATTTCCTTTAATAGGAAAAATTAAGTATAAAGTAATTAATGTTTTTTAAAAAGTTTGCACTTAAGAGATTATATTATAGTGGGTTGCTTATGTGCTCATCATACATCACTTGGTATATGGCACCCAGCCTACAGTTCTAAAAGTTCCTTCAGTTTTAATAGACTGATAGTATAGGTGGTCTCTACGGTTTAATACTCTCAAAGTGCTGTAATGCAGTATAGTTAATTTTGAACTCTTGAGAAAATTACATCTAACTTGTGTTATAATCAAGGCTTGTAATTTTCTTTTGATTTTACTTGTACCAAATGTAAATAAATTTAAAATTGTTGCGCTAGTCACAACTTGAGAAACTGATAGCAGTCGTACCACGGTAACCATTGAGCAGAATTAGTTGTTGGGACTTTGCAGTTGTCAGTTTCAGCTGGGAAGTAGGAGATTCTACTCTTCAGCACTTGATGTGGGAGAGCAGCATAAACATAACCATATTTTTACTTCTCCTGATAGGTTAAATCAGCTTGTAGTTTGTGGGTAGGTATATAGAAAATAATAACTCTTCCAGTGAAATTATTAAATATATATTTAATTGAATCAATATTGTCGTTGTTCAGGTTAATTTGTTCAATATTATTCAGGTCAATTTATACTTAGGATGAGTGAAAAAATTTTGCTCATTAATTGAAAAATATAATCTTAAATTTTAGTTAAAAATAAAAGGTTAAAGAAAAGGGAAGAAAACCAATAAATGTGGTCAACAGACAAACATTTTCCTTTGGACTATCCATACAGAAATATTTTGTGGGAATCCTGTATAAATAATTGAAGATGGAGTAAAAAAAGAATAGTAACTGACAAGATCTTGGAAAATGACCTACGTTTTATATACAGTAGTGGCCAGAATTGTGGAAACCTTTTGGGAAAAGTGTACAGTAGAAATGCCACCTTTGGTTAAGTTTCCATCAATTTTTCTTCTAATTTCTTTATAACTGTAGTCTTGTTCACTTAATACTATTTTACATCGCTTTCTGGGCAACCAGTCAACTCTTTGCACCATTACTTTAATTTTATTATGTTTTACAAGCTCACTAAATGAAAGGAAAACCCCCCCCAACTTGATAGCGATCACATAACACACTGACAAATGTCCTCCTCTCAGCTTCAATACATGACATCAGTAAGTGAATCCTACTGATCTGATTGGCTCATTGCCAAAACAAGATGACACCAATGAGCATGGCACACTCATGCTCATTGGCTACAATCAGATGAAGGAAAGCTACCTGATATCAACCTAAGCAAGTTGTGCTTCCTTTTTCTGGTTATTTGGCTATAACTTTTCATAGAATACAGTACAGATAATTGAACAAACTATGTTCAACCATTACATTCTTGATTAAATTATCTTTCCATTGATATATAATTTTATGGTACTAAAAAAGTGGTGTTATTAGCCATCAAACCTCAAAAATACACTTTTCCAAAAGGTTTCCACAATTTTGGCCACTACTGTAGAGGACATGAAGCACCTAGACCAGTGATGGCGAATCTTTTAGAAACCCAGTGCCCAAACTGCAACCCAAAACCCACTTATTTATCACTGGGTGGCTGTGGCAGACTGGGTGGGCGGGGACAGGGCGGCGGGGGCCAGTCCCTCGCCATTTCCAGGGCATGGCACGCGTGCCCACAGAAAGCGCTCTGAGTGCCGCCTCTGGCACGTGTGCCATAGGTTCGCCACCACTGACCTAGACCCTCTAGGTCAGGGGTGTCAAACTTGCTGGGTCACATGACATGTCACGACATATCGCAACTTTTTTTCCCTTGCCGGAGCTGGGGTGGGCGCAGCTTCCACATGACGCATCTGGCCCACGGGCTGGCAGTTTGACACCCCTGCTCTAGGTATTTCTGACTTCCAGCTTACATAATCTTTTGTTGTTAGCAACAGTCTTTCATGCTACAAACTACAATTAATGTAGTTTTCTGTATACTTTAAAATGGTTGGTTCTTATGTCCTAGGTGTGTATGAAATAGAAAATGTTTTTCTTTCAAATGTAAACATTACCATTCAGAGGTTTTGCTGATCCATTTTGAGCAGTCACATCAGTTTTTGAAAACATAAGTTTTCAATGTTATGGCCATGGTATTCTGATAAAGAGTAATTTGTTGCCATTTAGTAACCATCTACATTTATTCAGCCCAAATCCACAAAATCTTAGCTTTTGCATGCATCAGAGCAGACATTTTCCCTGCAGGTATAGGAGAAAGAATGAGTGACATCCATGTTCAAACTTAAGTCAAATCAACCCATTGCCATATTTTTTTGCTTTCAAATGCACTGAGTCAGAAACTCTGCTGACCGAACCAAAGAAAGCCATCAGTGCAGATATTGGGTGGGGGAACATGGTAATACTTCGCTGAATTTAGTTATGCATACACACACTTTCATCTTGTTAATTGGAGTTTTCAGGATGCCTTTGAAGTTGAAGAAACTGCACATAAAGGCATTCTGAATCTCAACATCAGTGAACCATGTGGATCTCATCCAATGTGCATCTCAGGTGACGTGAGCCAGAGACCCATCCCACTGACTTCTTGCCTATTCTGGTGATTTAATAATATTAAGAACTTGACAAGGTGAGTTGATAGTCTGGACACTGACATAAGGACATAACCCTCAGTCTTCACTGGTTGTTTTGAGAAATCCAGCAAAGGGAGGCTCATCTTGAGGACATGTAATCAAACCCATTTTCAGGTGTGAACTGTGATATTGCCATACCACTTAACCAAGAGAACTTTGTCTTGCTCAAGACCCTTCGTTGGTGAGAAAGAAGCATATAGTTGGACAATTATTGCTCGATCTGGTAAGACCTTTACATCAATTGCCCAAAACAAGCAGGTTCAACTGACATGTTAAGAATTCAAGAGTTTTGGCCATTGCAGGACTAGTGTGATTGGGTTGCCAATGCCATGTCATCCTCAGAATCAAGGTTCTTCTGAAGCTTACCCAAGCATATTTTCAAGAAAAAAAATGTAGAAACTGTCCCAGTATGGCTATTTCTGCACTTGAGGTTCATTGCAAAGAAACACTGAAGTGCACGTGTGCCTTGAATTCCCACTCTCAGATTCTGAAGAAACTAGTGGTCAGTATCATGAGGTGGCTACCTGTCATTCAACAGGTAAAATAATTAAAATAGGATTTTTACCAAATGGGAACATATAGCATCTACCTCTTCTTCACACTTGGGTACAAATAAACAGGAATCTTACAATATTTATCCATTAAAAGCGTGTGACAGTCTGTAATAATCCTACAGCTGGACCTCTGCAGACCAAGATCATCTCAATATAAGTTGCTAAGTTGATTTTAATAAATTAGCTCCACTGTAACTATAAAGCCACAGCTGAGATTTGGTAGGACATGACTTGGTGTTGGTTACCCAAATAACCAGCTCAACGTGGTTAATGGCTGTCCACTTCTCATTTTCCACATGAACCCCATCTAGCATCTCTGCATGAAGCAGCACCCACCTGTACCTAAGTTCTGTGCAACATGGGAAGAGCTGGGCCTACAGCAACAGACATCTCACTCCTCCCACTGGTGGATAGTGAAGAAGAGGTAAAAAGCAGCCTCCACCTCAATGGAATCAAATGTCTGAGCTGGAATGGTCACCAGTATTGGGGCCTGCTGCCCTGTCCTAGTAATACATGGAGGAAGGCACAATTCAGTTGCTGAAAAGGGCATAAGCATGTGGTAGTCATAGAAAATTAGACTGAAGAAATGCCACTTGAATGGCTGAACATTCAAAGCCTATCATCTGAAGGGTGCCATATTTCATATTTGATGTCTTGGGCCACTCTGCCACTAGCCACCTGCTGCAGCCATTGTGCAAACATTGCTTTGCTTAACAGCAGAAACATTAACTAATCAAAATAGGTACCTAGTACTGCCAGAGGTGGGAGGGAGACCCCAATGATGTCTAAACAAGAAATGAAGTATCTGAGATTGAAAGATGCCCCATATCTTTCCTATGCTGATCTGTAGGAATTGCTGATCAAAAGCATGAGTCTTCAAGGGCAAGTGCTTCCATCAGATTCTGCTCTTGGCCATTCAGCATATCCACTTGGTAGATGGTGTGCTGGGATATCTGAAGCAAGTCTACGACAATTCACTGCAGCCATGACCAATTTGCTGCAGCCAGCTCCACTGCCAGCTCACCGTGGGACAACTCACTGAGGGACGAGAGTTACAAAATTAAAATATGTTCGTTTTAAATAAATTGAATTGTCCTGAAGCGAGTTGTTCCACAGCGAGTTGGCTGTAGTGAGTTGTCCCATTCTGGTCTGAAGCACCATTACTACCATGTGCTATGGATTCAGATTCAGGAGAGGGAAGTTGTTTTGTCTGACTTCTCAGCACTTGGGCTGCTGAGAAAAGTGGATGCACATCTATACTTGTCATCTGTTTTTGTGTGGTGGGTAGAATTGCTTCAGCAACGTGTTCTTCCTGAGCATCGCCCACCATGGTGCCCCAAAGAACCCTATGGCATAGGGTTCAGCTGAAGTCTCCTTACAGTACCTTTCTTCCTCTGCAGACGAGCAATCTTTGGCCCTGATTTCCTTTCCCCTAACTTCTCTGAGCAATGGGTTTGGGGTGGGTGAAGAGGATACAGTTTAAAAAAGGTCCCTGGTTTGTCTAAAATTGGCATGATGGAGTTACAAAAATTCAAAAGCAAGTTGCTGGAACAGAAAAAAAGGAATCTTCATGTATGTATTCAGGAAACAGTACATTAATGCGATCAGCCTCCATCAGATTGGAAAAATTAGTTATCATGTAACAGCAGGCTTATTTGGATTAGATGTTTTGGGGTGACAGAAATGTTCTTTTAAATGCAAACGATCTGATCAGAAAAGTGACAAAATGGAAAATCCTTTTAACCACACATTCCACCACATTGAATCAAAATTGAAATGATAACAATACCAACAGCAGTTAAAATGGAATTGGGGCTGTGGAGGTTGCAGTCAGTTAGCCAAGTAGTTATTATCAGTCACTACAAGTCCAGGAACAACAGTCCTGAGACCAGCAGCCTTGCAGCAAATTCCTCTCCCTTGGCAGTCTTTTTCCAGATCCAGAATGGCTTCCTCTGCCTGGTGTTTTTTTTAAAATGATTGCAGTTTTATTTATTTAAAACATTTGTATAGCTGCCAATCTTAAACCAAACTCTGGGTGGCTTACAACCAAAAATAAAACCACATATACACAATAAAAACCAAAAATAAAACCAATAACTAGAAAAAGCTGATACCACAACCACACTTCCCTAATACAACCCACATATTCTCTCCCACTCTGAGCTCACCCCATCCCACTTGGGGTGGTGGTGGAAGCCAGTTCTTCCCTGCCTTCTGGTCAGTTAAAAAGGCGGAGGGTCTGTCAGACTTCAGGGGAGGCTACAAGAGAAATGTCAGGTCATCTGCCACCCAGTTTAAACCAACAGCAGTATGGACCCAACCATGTTCTGGTCCTGAAGGAGAACGCAAAAGGAAGTATTTCAACTGCAACAATCAACATAGCATCCAGCATAGAATCTGTTTTTCAATCCATACTGGAAACAGCCTCCGTTTGGTCTGTGTCTGGAACAAAACATCTGAAATACACATATTTTTGTTAAGGTACAGATCACCCCAAATCAGCTGTTCCCTGCCTACAACAGTTCAGACAGAACATTTTGCATATTTCTTCCATCTCCCAATTGTTTTAATTGCAGTTTCCCCTATCTGGCTCAAGCTCAGGCAGATCCAGTATGTAAGGCAGGAATAAAATATTCTGAAAATCTGGGAAGACTGATAAAATTGACTTAAAGATAACTTTTTCCGTGCGAAAGTATCAACTTAAGGTTTAGCATCTCTTCCGTAGTTTTAGATTTGGGAACATTGATTTTGCAACTATGACTTGGATTGCAGGGGTCAATTGCTTTTAAATAACCTTTGGTGGTTTAAGGGGCACTTTTGGCTTTGTCTGGCATGCTAAGGGCTGCACTCCCAAGACTAAGTGGATTCAGAGTCCGTTTGAAGGAGGGTTTGGGGGGTCCTAAAGTATGAAATGGGCACATAAAGCTGTGCCTCTTACCTCCTCTCCTGCAAAAAAAGATGAAATCTGAGGGCTACAAAAAGAATACTGGCAGACCACATGCCCACCTACCACTATACATTTTGCACCTGGCCTATGTTTTCCAACACACATTTAATTAGTCATGCAATTTAATGAGAGACTAGCAGTGTGTTGACACAATTCATGATTTCCTTATTATCTGCAAAACATACTCCAGTGGGTGGCAGACTTTTAGTTGCCAGAAGCTGGGAAGCGTAGGACGAAGTCTTTGTAATTGAATTTCAGACGAGAAAAGAACCTGTTCTGGCTGCAGGATCTAGGGAATGCATGCACTGTATTTCTGCTGTGAGGTCCGTGAGAGTTCTAGCAAGCACGCAGGAATCGAAACGGGAGTCTTGCCCAATACTGTATCTGGTTAGGAAAGATACAGCAGGAGACATGCCAAACAAATTGCAGCATCTTTTTGAATCTCCAAGGAATCATCATCGCCAGCAGATGAGAACTGGTAGATTCCTAAATAATGTATGTTCTCAACTGAATGCCTTCTACTCAAGTAAAGAAAAAGAAATGTAGAACATATTAACACTGAAATCTAAAATCTGTTTTCATCCGATGCTGATAAAGTTGAAGCAGATGACTAAAGTAACAATAAGCATTTACACATTCCTTCATTTAACAGCTTTTCCACAAAACCTGAAGATTATTCCATTTTACAGGATTGTTCAAGCTATGTTTATCTAAAGATACTGAACTCAGTGAGGGTAGAGAAGCTGATACAATTCACACATCCCCATTCTGAAATCTATTATAACTATAGCTTTGACTTACTGATACTGAAAGTTTAGTAGCAAAAATTATTCACATCCATACATATTCATTAGCTGATTCCTTTCTGGAATAAGCGACATTATGCAAAGTCCAAAAAAGAACTAAGAACTGGTGAGCAAATAATTAAAAGGCAGGATATTAAGAAAAAGAAATATAAATCTAGTTCACTCCAATACCCATTCACTTTACATCTTCCTGTCTTTTTATCCTTCTAAATCAAATGTGCTCCTATCAGATCCAGATACCAATGTGTAAGATTATTTGTCACGTTTTTGTAAACGTCAACTCCATCCTGATTCATTTATTGATCATGTTGTAATGTGCTCTGTACTGAGTTGCCTTATCTCTAATCCAAAAATATCAGTAAGCAAAGAATTCAGCCACCACGGTGGTCTCTGGCAAACTCAAAAGGGCCAACAGTGCTAAAAGCTTGGCTACCAATCCTTTCCCAGGGAAAATGCAATGTACCGGTTCTCTAAAATCCTACACAGTTTGGGTACCTGTTAGCTGAAATAATTATGTTGCTGTAGAATCTATTAACTGAGGTCATTGGTGAGAATTTGGCTACAGTTGCTGAAACTCAATTGGTGATGAGGCCTGCTTTATATGGCCCTATTGGCTGGAATACACTTCCTCTTTCTTGTTTTTATTGTAACCTACGGTGAACTTACAACAGCTGGTGAAATAAATAAAGTCTTTTCTGTCATTTAATATTCACTGCTTCAAAATTGCCATGTCACAGTGCTGCAATACTCATAGAGAAGCTACAAATGCCAGATTTTTTTCTCTTCAGTTCTGACTAAGAACTTTTTTTTAGAGATTTAAGATACTAGAAAGCCCTAATAGAACTGGCCAGAATTCTATTCAAACATTCTCTATTGCATTCATATGTCATTTCACAGAAGGATAGAATTTCAGGTCTGCTAGTTTTGATGGATGGTGATCTCAAGGCAAAATGAGAACTAAAATCGTAAGTACACAAGGGATCTGCACCTATTAGCTGGCAACCAGATTGGCTGGTTATCTTGTGAGTTGTACAGCACTATAGTCCAGAAAGCTCCATGTTTCAGTCATTTATCAATTCCTCAGATGCTAGTACAGTGTTCCTTATTTTTTGGGGGGTAATTTTTATAAAAGTGAAGTCTGTATCTGTCCACACTTTTTATTCAAAATGGATGAGCTTAATTATTTAACATAACCAAGTAAAGAAGCAATAAAACAACCAGAACCAACAGTATTAAAGTGTGAGTCAGGCTGATTCTATATTATTTCTTTCATTTACAGATATAAAATAACAATTTTGGAGAAAAAAAATAACAAAAACTTACAATAACATGGTCGCACAATGTGCAAATCCTTTTATATGTAGGAATGTGGCTGAATTCAAAATTAACCAATCACATTCAAACTAATGTTAAATAATAATATATACCTACCATCAAGTGAAGTGACTGATGAAGCCCATACAAAGTTCAGTAGTTGTAGGATTTTTCTGACATTTATTTAGTTGCTCTTACTGCAAAATCCATGGTCTGCAAAGAGCCTACAAAGCATCAAAGGGATCTTATTGGTGGAAAGTATCAGTCAGAAGAAGTGTACAAAAATTTCCAGGGCATTGGATATATTATGGCAGACATAGTGAAGACAGGGTTCAACAGGTGGAGAAAATATGGCACAACAGTGACAATACCAAGATGATAATAAGGATTTCAATTTTCATTGATGAAAAAACAAGAAGAAAACTGATCCGAAAGGCTGTCAAGAGGCCTACAGCAACATTAAAGGAGCTTCAGGAATTTCTGGCAAGTACATGCGACAACAATCTATCCTTCATATGTCTGGGCTGTGGTCTAGGGTGGCAAGACAGAAGCCTTTTCTCAGAAAGAAAAACATCCAAGCTTGGCTACGTTTTGCAAAAAAACCCTACATCAAGTCTGACAAAAGCATATGGGAAAACTTTTTATGGTCTGATGAGACCAAGGTTGAATTTTTCGGCCATAATCCTAAAAAGTATGTTTGGTGCAAAAACAACACAGTGCATCACCAAAAGGATCCCATACCCTCACCGTACATTGGTGATGATGGCAGAATTATGCTTTGGGGATGCTTTTCTTCAGCTGGAACTGAGGCTTTGGTCAAGGTGGAAGGGGAATTACGAACAATTCCAAAGTATCAGTCAATTTTGGAACAAAACCTTCAGGCCTCTGCTAAAATGCTGAAGATGAAAAGCAATTTCACCTTTCAACATGACAACCCAAAGCATACCTCCAAATCGATGACAGAATGGCTTCACCAGGAGAAGATCGAAGTTTTGGAGAAACCCAGCCAGAGCTGGGACCTGAATCCAATTGAAAATTTGGGGGTGACCTGAAGAGGGCTGATCACAGGAGACGCCTTCACAATATGACAGATTTAGAGCAGTTTGGCAAGGAAGAGTGAGCAAAGATTCCCACAGCAAGACGTGCCGTTCTGAAAGGCTCCTGCCCAAAAGACTAAATGCTGTCATAAAATCAAAAGGTGCTCCAACAAAGTATCAGTTTAAGGAGGTGCAAACTTACTGTAAAATTTTTATTGCTATTTCCCCCCTAAAAGTTTTGTTTATTTTTCAATTGAATTGCACAGCTTACAGTATATGTTATATTAAAGGTGGGAACAATTCTGAAGTGATTTAGCTTAGTCTGATTTTTTTTTAACATCTCAAAAACCTGGCATTTTAACGGGTGCATAGGCTTTCCATATCCACTGTATTTCTCACGTTCCTTCTAAACCTTATGATACCATGCACGGATCACCCATGGGTCCGATTAAACTGAGAGAAAGTGACTGATGAAAAGCTCCATAATGAAATGGAAACTTGAACCTGATCCCAATCCAATATTAACCACTACTATAACCCTGGCTTGAGGATAAAACAATCCCCATCCCCACATTGTTAATCCCTGGCAATTTTCATCTTAATTTTGCCAAAAGTTCTAACGTCTCCTTGTTGACCACCATTTTTTTTCTTCTGCAACAGCAGTACAAGCAGGGTTCAACGTGGCTGTTGAGTCCCAAAACCAGATCTCTTCTACTTCCCTATTCAACAGCATCAATATCATAATGAAGTCTGGTGATCAGGGAAATTACCCCATTTGCTAAAAGAAGGTCTGTGTTGATGTTGCAGTTCATTTGGT
This sequence comes from Azemiops feae, assembly GCA_023970755.1. Taxonomy (NCBI): domain Eukaryota; kingdom Metazoa; phylum Chordata; class Lepidosauria; order Squamata; family Viperidae; genus Azemiops; species Azemiops feae. The sequence goes on from JALGBA010000019.1 coordinate 1,022,615, forward strand.
TGCAGAACTATCTTGAACTGAGATACCTAAATTAAGCTCCCTTTCTCTCTGCCACCTGGGCAGACACTCAGAATTGTTCTTGCACAGCAGAGAGTCTAATTCTTTCTGTAAAGACAGTTTAAAACATCCCCTGATCGCCTGATGGGTAAACTTGGCTGCTAATCTAGCCTTAGGCATAACATGAACCTAGAAGATAGAATAATACTGTATATCAGACTTATCCTTGCCAAGTTATACACATCTGTAATGATTTCCAAGTGTCAGAGACTAAGAAATGACAGCCAAGAGTAAAGAAGAGCTGTGTGTGGTTGATCCCTTAGTAACAAAAGCAACTCTGGCCATTGCAGCCACAGATTTTATAACATGAGTACCATATTTCTGATCTTTTTTAATAGATAGCAGCTCTGGTGGTCCAATAAAAACAGGGTTAGTATATCTTTATGAGGGCTAAATAAAGTAGTGGATGCATTTTGATTTCTACATTTGATGTTGATGAGAAAGAAAAAGAAACGGGGCAATTATGAGATGGAGTTTCTGAGTAAAATTAGTCCAATAGCATTTTGTGTTATCACAAAGTGACTTGACATTTAATTAAATGTATATTCATTTAATTTATAATTTAAGACTGTTATAACCCATAGACAGATCCCTCCCCCAATCATACCTCTATGGAATATTGCTTTTTAAAACTTAATTTAGTTCAGAAATCTGAATACCCTTTCTTGAAGTCTGAAAATCAAGCAGAGTGGAAAGGAAGAATTCAGATTCATTGTACAAATGCTTTATACTCTGTGAACTGGCGTGAAATTTAGCATGGTGGTTAACATGCATGCATGCATGCATGCATATGTAATCTATGCAAATGCATGCATTTTAATTATGCTTTTCCAGCAATATCCTAGAAGCCAATAACTGATTCAAAACAATAATCTACTTTATTAAAAATAAGAAAAATGAGAATTAGGGAATCAGATACTGTACATTACTTTTCAAGAAAAAGACCCCATTTTTAAATCTAGAATGCATAAGTATCTACTAGTAACCCTTTTTATTATGAATTAGTAGTTGTTTGCAATGTATATGTTGCCTATTGCTAGGTTATATTGCAGAAACATTTATGATTTGTTCATACAATGTACTGCTGATTGGTTTTTTTTGCATCCACCATATTGCTTTTGAAAAAAATCAAGATTCTCCATTAATGCTCTGTTGATAAATTTTGGTCATATACTAAGATTATTTGGTATTAATGTCTGATCTGATTGATAACACTGACAATATATTGGAAGCCTTTAAAATACAAAGATAATTATAGAAGTAAGCTTAGTTTTAATCCTTTTCTTTAATAATGCATCTGCTAACCCGTTTGAAGAGTTTTCACGGTCAAGAATATTACAGAATTGAGACATTACGAGCAAGGCCTTTTTGTATGCTCTCTGGGCTTGCTTTTGACAATGGATTAACACTTTTTAAAAATCCATCATTTTATGAAAAGACTAATTTAGAAGTAATCCTTATAGTGTATATTAAGTAGCCACATTGGTGTTGACATAGCCAGTAACATTTAAATTGACTTGCTACCCTCCGTATATTAGCCCAGACATAATCTAAGGCCACAATACAAGATATGAGAGTACTGATAACTGCATGTACCTGATTTAAACATGATGCTGACTGGCTATCAGATCAATAAATGTAGCCTTTTCCTCCACACATTTAATTAAAGTGATCTTGGGACAGGAACCTCAAGCTTCCCCCTTCTGCCTCTACAAATCCTTTTAATAGTTGGATGAGTGGAAAAAAGTGAAAGATGCTTCTGCTTTTTCAAGCGCCCTGTAATTGTTAAACCACTCAGCTTTCTAGGGGCAGGAGGCATTATGAGATGGTGGATAGACTTTCTAGCATCTTTCCCAAATAAGGAAAATTCAAGGCTATTATTTTTAGTATTTTAATTTATCGGAACATAGTTTGTCATTCTGAACTTGCTTTGTAGTTAGCACTAGGCTGAGTGCTAAAGAAAATCTTATTTGAAGACAAAAGTTGTAGAATGTTAAAAACACCAGCTGCATTCTGGCACAACACAAAACTGAGAACAGCTGGTTGGCACACAAAGGGAGCCAAAACTAAAATACTTTATAGCTAGTAAGATCTATGAATTGAATTGGATTGAGAAAATGTTGGAATTCGTAGATATAATATAAATTATAGTATTAATAATTCAATTAACTGCTGCTGCTTTCAATGTTAAACCCATTTAGATGGCAGCATCGATTACAATCTTGGTTGATTTTGAAATGCTAACTAGTGTCAAACCTTACTAGTTCTTGGATGGGAGACCACCAGGAAATCTCTGGGTCATTGGGACTGGGAAGTTGAAAAAAATCTTCGAAGAAGGTGGTGATAAACTATTGTTTTTCTGTTATCAATAAATATTTGGACATGATTGTGTAGTCATAGGAACTGAGCTGATCTTGAACTGGACTTTACTATGTTCAGTACTTCATATTCTCAGCACAATCACTGGACAGGCGGATTTTCATTTATTCTCATCTATTAAAACATTATGCCAGCAATTCAGTTATAAAAGTGCTGTGCTTTCATATCTCTTGCTAATAATTACATCAAACCTCTTTTTTGGCAACTGGATGATGCAATACATTTATTTCACACAGAAAAAAACATCTTTGGGTTTATTTTACTCCCACATAAAAATAGAACTACATTAAGGGTAAGAGTCCTTAAAAATAATTGGTGCTCACTTAACTAAGTAAATCCCCTTGTTTTAATCGAATATTTTCTGGAAAGAATATGCACAGTCCAGCAAGCAAATGGGGCAATAGGAATGAATACACAGATCATGCCTGCAAGAATTAGGTTCCTTTTATTCAGAAGGAAACCTAAAATGTATTGTTTAAAATATTTCAAGGCTACTTAAACTACATGTGGTGTCCTACAGCAGCTTATATGGGAATATATTATGTAATTAAGTAGGAAAAATTAAGATTTAATGAACATCAGCAATTATATGAAATATCCAGACCAAGCAATAATAAAATGGATTTGATTGTGTGTGATAATCAGGTAAAAACCACCATTAGTCTGGTAAGAATATAACTGGGGAAAGGCCAAAGATTATTTTAATTGTATTATTACTGTATAATCATCACCTTATTTTCCCTTTCAGGATAAGCAACATTTATGCATTTATGTAAAAGAAGTAGTAATTCAAGGCATGAGAGAAGAAAACAAAAGCATAACCAAAATTAGTTCACAGCGGTATGCTATACCTTTCCATAGATTTCCATCCTTGTAAACCATCCCTGCTTCCTCTATTTCTTTTCATGGCATCATACACTGCTTTTGGTTCTTTTCCTTTCTTACCTGTTTAACAGAGTGGATGCTTAGTTACGATGCAACTGCAACAAGTGGGTAATTTAGAAAAATAATTGTTGGAAGAAAAACTTGGGTAGTCCCTGCTGTGTTTTCAATGCAGTGCCTTGAAACAATAACATTTCTTTCCATCAGCCTACACTCTTTCTTACAAGAAAATATTCCTGGAGCAATTATGTTAATGCTAGTGAATGAACTCTGAAATGACTGAAGATGAATGGGGGGAAAGAATAAAATTCAGGAAATGCATCAAGCAAACCGCCTGGACCAGCAATGTCACCCACAGCCCAGATAATTTGTTTCAGAATATGTTTCATCCATATTGTGTTTGGCAAGATTGTGTTTACACACTGCTGCATTTTGGATCCCATCAAGATGCTTTCTAAATGGAGTAAACAATGTCTGAATATGGCATAGCAGGGAGGGAGTCAATTAAATGATCCAAATTAGTAGAGGGGCAGTGTTAATGAAGCATTCTGTGCTTTGTCTTTCTTTCCTGGGAAAATCCTATTAGTATAAAAACACTTAATAGAGGCACTTCAAAGAGCTGGTGGGGAAACATTTTTTTCTCTTGGATGTGAGCACCATTCATCCAAACACAGGTTTCATTTAGGCTCTGACTGAAGCATGAGCTCCATTAGGGGTGTTCACGTTTCTCTGCTTTCAGAAAAGATGCTTGTCAGTAGAGATAACAAAATCCATCAAAGAATTATGGCACAATCCAGGGCATGTTTACTTGGAAGTAAGCCCTGATGAGCACAATGAGGCCTGAATACAAATACAAATACATATATATATATGTATACAATTGCAATCTTAAAAGACCAATTTCCACTGATGACAATATCTCTTTATAGATGCATTTGGCAGAATAGGTGTGAAACAGTAACTTTTCTAGTGGGAAGCCTTTGTCTCCCTCTTTGGAAAAAGACACAAGACACTCTCATGGGCATTTTAAGTCAGAATACTGAAACCTTCGAAATAAAGAGAGGGTTCAGGTAATAAAATACCCATATGGCGAGTTGGGACTTAATAAGTAGCTGTTGGCTTCCTGCAGAGAGATTGTGCTGCTAGCAAGCGACAGAGCTGCACATTCAACTTCAGTGTGGGTTTATATTAGGGACACAAGAGCTGAATAGTGCTCCGATCAAATCTAGAACATAGTACAAGACAGCATTCTGCTGGCTTTCTTCCCTGGATATCTGGAAGTGCCATTTTTCTGTATTTGCATGAGAAAGGTATTAGGGTGGCAGAAAATAGCTTTCAGATAAGCAAATATATGTTAGTCCCAGAAGCTAAGTTAGTATTTGAAAGACTCAATGGGAATTGCAGCAAAGAAATGCACATGCAGCATATCTCTTCATAGTTTCAGCCACTGAGTGTTTTTCTAAGGTGTTTTTCTGTTCTGTTGTATCCCCACTCCAATGCCTAGGTTTATATCTAGAAGGTGACATTTTATGAAAAATAATTGCTGTTTCCCCTCCTGAGCCCTGGTAAAAAGCCAACCAATTTAGGGATTTACTCAAATCTGTAGATAATTATATAGGTAGTCCTCAGGCTGTAATTAGGACTGGCAATTCAGTTGCTAAGCAATGCAGTTGTAAAGCAAAAAGTCATGTGGCCAAATTATGACTTAGGATGGAACTTTCTATTGCAGTCACTAGGCCAATTACCTGTGGTTGTTAAGTGCGGTGTCACGTGTCTGTGACTTGCTATCTTTCCCACTGAGTTTGTCAGAAGCCACAGCAATGAAGGTAGAAAAATGATGATCATGTATTCATGGGATGCTTGATTGTCATAACTGCATGCTGGTGGTCAAGTGCTTGAACTTTGATTATGTGATGGTGGGGATGATGTGATGGTTGCAACTTTGAGGACTGGGTGCAAGTTTCCTTATTCAGTGCCATTGTTAACTTTGAACTGTTGCTGAACGAGTGGTCGTGAAGTGAGGACTTCCTGTATAAGGTTCCACCAAAAATATTCACTATTAGCATATGGATTTTGTAGAAGTATTAATGCATTTCTGAATTTGTAAATGTCTTACTCTTCTAATGCTTCATTTTTCTGACTAAACTGGTGAGTCACCAGCTGATTACCAACTTATTTTGCATAATAAACACATGTGTCTATCCATTGCATACGGTAACTGTGAATAATTATTTCTAGTTGCTTTGACCATAAGTAGGTTTTATTTTCAGCCTCTATCATAAAACACCCACACACCCCATTCATCTGAACCTGAAAAAATAATTCACATATATAGCTCTACCTCTTTGGAAAATAACTGAAAGTACTGGATATGGAATAAAACATTGTTTTCAGTTATTAATTTCCGAAAGAAGATGTTGCTACCTGTTTGCAAGACCTATTTCTCTCCTGGAGGTCTGGGGCAGGTTGCAAATGTGCTCTCAGGTGGATCTCTCTCTCTCCCTCCCTCTCTCTCTCTCTCTCTCTCTCTCTCTCTCACACACACACACACACACACACAATTAATTTATGGCTCGGGACTACTATGTGGGGGCACTGGCATGAAGGTCTTTATTTGAATGGAAAGAACTGTAAGAATAACTTTATTTCCATATGTAGCATATTTGAAATTTGTCATAAGCTTTGGACTAAAAATAAGTGGTTGCTCAAGAGTGAGAGGATCTACTTCATTATTTGCTTTGTCACATGTTTATTAACACGTGGACATAATCAGGCCAGCACAGTCTCTTTCACACTATGCTTTCAACATTCATTTGTACTATTGAAGGATTATTTACACAAGAAAACTTACATCATCCAATTAGACTTTTGCAGCTGGTGCTTTCCAGATGCATTAGACTGCAGCTAGCTCCATGGGATGCAATTCCCAACAAGACGAACATAGCTACATATTTGATCCAGAACATTACAGGTAGTCCTCGACTTACAACCATTCATTCAGTGACCTTTCAAAGTTACAACAGTATTGAAAAAAGTGACTTATGACTGTTTTTCACATTTATGACCATTGCAGCCTCCCCATGGTCACGTGATCAAAATCCAGACCCTTGGAAACTGGCATGTACTTATGACGGCTGCAGTGTCCCAGGGTCATGTGATCACCTTTTGCGACCTTCTGGCAAGCAATGTCGATGGGCAAGCCAGATTCACTTTAGAGCCGTCTTACTAATTTAGCAACTGCAGTGAGTCTCTTAACAAATGTGGCAATACAGGTTGTAAAATGGAGCAAAACTCTCTTAACAAATGTCTCCCAATTGTTGAGCTCAATTGTGGTCATAAACCTGTATTTTGTACGTCAGACTGACAATACATCTTTTGTATTGATAGTCAAGATCGAGTATTCAAAATATATCTGGATAAATGAAAACTGGATGCTGGACTGGAAAGTTGATCTCTTCTCACATATATATATATGAGATGTATATATAACATATCATCATCATCATCATCATCATCATTTTAGCCATTATCTATCTACTGCAGGATGAAGGCCTCTTCCGCATGTTTCCAACCTATATGGGCTTTCTTTTGCCAATTGGCCCAGCAATACTTACTGATGTCATCGACCCATCTTCCTTTAGGTCTCTTTTGTGGATGCTTTTAGTCAAGTGGGATCCATTCTATGACTGCCTTGTTCCACCTGCCATCAGCTCTTCTTCTCGTGACCAGCCCATTTCCATTTCAATTCTTTTTACTCCCTTGATGATATCGTATACTTTCGTTTGTTCTCTAATCCATGTGCAGGTCTTTCTATCTTGTCTTGTGATGCCGAGTATGTATCTTTCCATGGCTGTTTGCACCACTCGTAGCTTTTGTATCGATTGTGAGGTTAGTGTCCATGATTCACCGGCATATGTTAGAGCAGGTAGCACACACTGTTCGAAAACTTTTCTCTTCAGGCATATGGGAAGGTCACTCTTGAAAATTACGCTTTGCTTGCCAAATGCCTGCCAATCACATTTGACACACTGTTCAATTTCCATTATTATATCACCTTCCATTGAGATCTGTTGGCCAAGGTATATGTAGTGGTCTAATGATATATACATAGTGATGGTCTTGAAAGAAAAAAAAATGATCCAAAGCATTGAAAGAAAGAGTAACATGTTCAGGCACATTTCAAACGAATCTTCTTTCCTCTATTGCAGAACTATCCTCTCAGACATTTTGTTGCTGAGGAATGGATTATTCTTATCATAAACAGTCACCCTGCAATAAAAAAAGAAGAGGAATTAAACTGGCATTTCACTTGGGGTTCCAGGTTGACTGGTTTGCCAACTTGTCTCCACCCTGATTACAGAATGATTGAACAATCCAGTGAGGTCATTAATGTACAGAACCAGCCTCCTATTCAAATGACCATTTGACATCTGTTCCTGGTTGTTTGTTTTAATGGATTGAGCTTCAACATTTACTCAGAATAGTTTATCTTGTTTCTGCTGGCTTTTGTGAAGACTGACAGTGGCACTCTCTCACCTTTCTAAACTAATGGGGATATGGCAAAATATAACAGGATTTTTTCCCTTTGTCAATATCCAGACTACATACATTTGACTAACACCTGTAAGCACAACCCTAAAGATCCATTAATCTGGAAGTTTGCTAATGCTGCATACTAAATCCATGGTTTGCTTAACTGAATAAATCACAATTGGCTGGATTCACCCAGTACACTAAGCCATAAACAAGCAAATTGATTTTCCAAAACTGGAAGCTCATTTTTGAGAAAATAGCCTATATAGAACTCACTGTACCCTGAAACTGTTTATTACCAGCGGGCAATAGGAAAAAACAGAAAAACAACAACCATGACTAAATTCAAATACACAATAGTTTATCAAACCATTGCGACTATCCAGAACCTCTGATCATATCTTTCCCTACACATCAATACTTGGTAATGCCTATCATTTCTCACGATACCATCAGATCTTCTGAATTTGTCTGTTCCTATATTTTCAGCAACAAAGTTGTCCTCATGCTCAATTCAGATCTTTCCTTCTGCTTTTCTACCAGAACATCACTTTGCATAAATCCAGATGACCTCTAGTTTCTCAATCTACACATTCACATTAGACTTCACATGTTCACACCTACCTCTTCCATTCCTTAAATTAAAATCTTCTGGTTCACCCTTCTGCATCCCTGCCCCCTATCATAGGTTGCAAAAGCAAAATTCTCTCCCACACAGTTGGTACTTTCTCACTCAGTGTGGCCTCCATTTTCAGTCTGATTCTTAGCCTGCCTGGCCCAGGGACAAACTGATTGGTGTTCCTGGTCCTTGAATCAGAACCTATGGCTGTTCTTGGTCCCTCTTGCCCTGCTATCTGCTCTTATTTATTATTGACTGTTTGGTAGCCTAGCCTTTCAACCACCTGATCACTTGCTCTTCCCAAGGCATTTGCCCAGGCTGAGGCTACTAAGATGGGGAAGAGATTTCCGGTCTCTTCTTCTTCCAACCATTTTTCTACCTGGATTGTGAGCCACCTATTTTATCAGTCAATAGCCATACATTTCTCTGCCATAACAGTTTAGCAATTAAACTTTTTCTTACTTCTGTCATCTTCTCACTTCTTCTATTTTTCTTTCTAGTTCCACCAACTGTCATCTTCTCATCTTTCTATCTTACCTATACTGATTCTGTTCAGTCTAATTCCACTACCTGTTTGTCTCTTTTAAAATCTTGTGATTCCACCAACTAAACAGACTGACCTTTGGTATTTCCCAAATTCTAGACAGCAGTAACATTCCAATTGCTAGACATCTGTAGTCATCTTCAGTGGCCAATCAATAGTTTCCAGCTCAGTCCTATGTTCTTTTGAGATTAGAGAGCTTGCTCCATGGACTGGATAACACAAATGGTTACTATTTTTGAGTGTTCCACATTTCCCCTTTATTCACCATTCATCCTTCTGGTGTCTCTGGGATCTAGGATGTTCAATGGCATTTGAACTGACATTTTTCTAGTTCATTGTTGTTTATTCAATAAACCATGATTTATCAAGCCATGGCTTAGTGTAATTTATGAGTTCAGGCAACAGTCTTCATGCAATATGTTAAAACACAATGTAATTTTTCTGTGTGGTTTTGCTGTAAATTATGTGAAATCAGTCTTTATGGCTTATATATCATGGTCTACACAGCTTAACATACTTTTTAAATACAGCCAGTTGTGATTCATTCCATTGGTCATCAATAAACAAATCCAATCAATATTGAAAGCTATATACAAACTTCTCCTACAACACTCTTGTGATTGTGTGAGGTGCAGTAGGGAAATGTCTATACTATCTTTTCAGTTCTGGTCAAGCAGAGGAAATCTTAACATTTACCACTAGTGAAACATCTTGGTTTTTTTCGTGCAGAAAAGAGGGTCTTCATAAATCAGTTTTAAATGAATTAGAGATGTAGCTGTATTAGAATAAAGGTAGACTTGAAAATGTGTGAATGCCTACAACAGTTGTGTGTACAAATGCCTGGTGCATGAAAAAAAAAAATAAGAAATCAAACTTGGCAGCATCTCCAGGGGTGCTAAATGGGAACTGAAGGCTTTTCTCCTGGCTTCAATTTCCTGATCTATATTATGTTATTGAAATTGTGGGAAATGCCTCAAGTAATAGCATTTCTCATAGGACTCCTCCCTGTTTATTTTATTTTTGCCTATTTGAGAGGTCTAAATAATAAAAATACAGAGTTATTTAAAAAAAAAGAGCTGCATGTGATACCGGCGGAAGCCCGCTAGAAATCTGGAAGCAATCGTCAAGAAGAATCTCGGTAAAAACCCTCATGGGAAAGCAATCACAGCCACAGAGCTAAGCAGAGAAATCTGGACATGTCCAAACATATCCCAACTGGTCTCATTAATGTACAATGTGAACTAGATAACTGATGTTAAATGAAGGCAACTCTCAGTATCAACATTAGGAACTAATGCTGTGGGCAGCATGGATGAAATCACAGCTTGCTTTCTCTCTCTCTCTTCCTTTATTCTATGGATATGGCCCTGATGAAGATAGCACAACAGTTAGGTGCAACATAGCTTTCTTCTCAGCATAATATATCAACATATTTTCATCTTTTTCAAATAGATTTTGCACATCATTTCACCTTTCATTATTGTAATCTTTATAGTAGATATTTCTTCAACAAAGTAAGTGTAAATTACCACAGAGTTACCATTATCCACAGATGGGAAAAAATCTTAATGCAATAAATCAAACCCTAAGAGTGCAAAAATCATGATTAGATATGAACAATCAGCACGAGGAGAGAATCCTTTTGTTCGCAGTTTGGGGACTGTCTGGTAGAGGAAATGGAGAGAGCAAGATAGGATCTGGCATTTTCAGACGCAATCTCCACAACCACATCTCCCTGAAGAGATTATTCACCTGGTGATGTATGATCTGGTGGTCTATGATCTGCTTTACATATCCTGACAATCCATGGTTTATTGAATAAACTATAGTTACCTGGATTCACACAGAATGCTGTGTCACAGATAAACAAACAAGATTATGATTCAAGGGAAACTCATTAACAATTTTTATGGGGAACCTACACAACTTAAGGCAAAACATCTGCTGTAACCCTGGTAACATAATATGATAGTTCTCTATCCCAACATATGTTCAACATCACACAATCCTGGATACGTAAGCTCCTACTGTCTTCTAGATAACATAAATCAATCATTCCAATCTGGTATCCTCAAGATGTATTGGGATATATTTCCAGAATTCTGCATGAATTTGACATCTGTGAATTGTAATCCTTGATTTAACTGATAGACAAGATTGCATTGTCAGTGAAAGACTGAAATTACTAAATAATTTACCAGCTAAATCTTGTAAGGGCAGAGAGATTGAGCTTTAAATATTTTTGATGGATAGATCATAGGTAAAATTATGTAATTTCAGTTTCTAATAGTCATAAAAGATCTTCATGGAGTACAGCAATTACAATGAATCTACAAAGACTTTTTTGAAATAAAAATTCATAATGTAGAGTGTGCCTTTGTCCATTTTGGGTACGAGTTGTTTGGAATTTCCCTTTAATTTTTCCTTGCTAGATAAAATGAAGGACATAATTACTGATGGTGAAATCGGTTCTACTTTTCAGGAAGTAGTCTTTTAAATCTTTCATTTTCATCTTTTAAATCTTTCATTTTCATTTTTCTTATGATAAATGTATAAGAATTAAAATAGGCTGATCCTGATATAATATTGTTTTTGTTTTTTTTCTAAAAAACCCCGCTTGTTTAACCTGCTGCAAAGTTTCATATTTAATTAAAGACTCAGTATAATATAGTATAAATAGGACAGTTAAACCTTTTAACTGTATAAAGTATAAAAGAATAATTATTATTCATGTAACACCACTCAGGTGTGTAGTGTTTTACAAAATACAGGTTTGACAGGCTCCTCCCCCAGGGATCAGCCTAAAAATAGACAGTAGGGAAACAACAGAAGAAGGGCAGAGAAATAGAACTAGAAGTAAACAAGAGAAGAATATGTTGTCATTCCAGATACACTTATCTTGGCTAGATTATATTAGAATCATGTGAAACACATAACAGTTATTATTGACTGGGTTGTTCTCTGAACTGTCATATTCACTTGTAGAAATAGGGACTGGTACCTGGAGGTTGATTATGTGACAAACTGCAGTTTGAGGTTAGAAGAGACAAAATGCTAAAGAAGACGAGATTTTTAATTGGAACTCTGTTGACTTTGTGGAAGCTACATGAATTGCTTTTTGAGGAATTGTTGCTTTATGTAGATTGTTTGCTTCCAATATGAAGGCATGTAATAAAGAAAATCCTAACAAAAACATTAAACTTCTCACATTCAAAGACAATCATGTCTTTCACATTTCCTGAAGATTCCCACAATACCCAACAATAACTTTCTTGAGGATTAAACAGATTAAGGAAGACCTGACTGCAAAAATTTGAATGACCATTAGACTACATTAGACTACAGCAAAGAGAGCTTTCTATATTACTACTATACCAAGCTGCAGTCATTCCAGATTACTGCAGCCCGGATTTGATAGGCCTACATTGGAGGCTAGACATATGGAATTTCAGCTGACCAAAGGTAATGCTATACATAAGCTATATTGCTCTCATTCAGTTGACATGAATAAAAAGGGATTTGGTACTGGCTGAAATAAGCAAAGCCTTTTATGATTGGGCAATGACCTCTCAACACATGGCAACAATAAGAGTGTGACAATATGGTCTAACTTCTTTGTTCTAGGTCACAGGAACAAAACCCCAAATCTGGCTGGCTGCTAGCTGTCTTACAGATAACAACAGTTCTTTTATATTCAGATTGAGTTCCCAGCAGGGAGGAAAAAGTGTAGGGAATACACAGATATTCTTCCCTTATGAACTCTTTTGTAACCCAGTCAGTAATTGGTTAGTGAACACCAGAGACCGATGAATAATAATAAAAAAGAGCAATTGCTGTTTTCACCTATAAACTGAATGGGGTGGGTGGGGAAATGACATTTATGGCTTAAATTATAGTTATAGAAGTCTTAGCTTTATAAACAGTGCTGGAGCCTATCCAATATAGTCAAATGAAAGGTCTATGCCGGGGAAATTCAAAGTTTGCAGAAGAACGAATACCCACAAAAAGGGAGAGGGGAATTCAAAGTATCTCAATGAGGCCAAACCTGCTTAGTGACCCTGACATGTGTCTTTCTGTCTTTTGGGAGTGGGAAATGAAAACCAAAATGAAAGAGAAATTGATAGGAAGTGGTTGGAAACCTGAATGGTAACATTTTGTTACCAATTTCACTTGTGAAGCTAAAGCTTATTTTTTGTCCTGTTGGGCAAATTATGGCCCCAGGACTGTCTGTGGTCCCTGAGTTTCTTTTCTGAAGGCTCTGGAGTAGGGATGTCCATAGGGTATAGTCAAACATGTCACAAGATAACAGCCACAACAGTGCAATTGAAGCTCTGCCTATTTTTTATGTGTATCATAATTGCCATCGTCACACATTTGACTGTATCCTGTGGACATCCCCTGCCCCTACTGCTGAAAAATAAGGGCCTTATTCTTACTATTTTAAGGCAGGAAACCTTAAGAGTATAGTGCAGCTCCCACAAAAGCTTTACCAAGTTGAATGAACTAAGTCCCATACACTTATACTTCAAAAACAAAACAAAACACAACCACTTATATCAAAAAAACACCACACACTTTGCCTGTGGCCTCAGTTTCACTCCTAGCAGTGTTGAGTTCAGCCTACATCTAATCAAAGGTTGCCTGCCCCTCTTGTAAGCAAGAGAAATACTGATACAGAGTCCTTCTGTACTCTCTCTCTGGTCTTCCAAGAACTATTTCACTCGCCTTTAATCTGGAGCAGAGTTTCTTAGACCATTTATTTTTATTTTTATTTACATCTACAACCACCTGACAATGATTTCTTTGGCTGGCAGTATCAGAACATATTCAGAAACAGGTGCTGTAACTTGCTGTAATTCACACATTTACAAACTGGGAAACTAATCCAACATTAGCAAAACAGAGCCCCTTTCAGACATTTCTGAGATACCTCCTAAAGACAACCTGCTCTTAAAAGAAGAAAGCATGAAAAAGGGAATTCTGGGTTCAGGTTTATCACTCACCCTGTCCCCTTGGACCAGTCCCTGGCAACATTCACATAATTTACTGAATCACCCAATTGCAAACCAGCCTCTCTGGTTAGTTTATGTTTTATGTGCTATGCAAAAATTAATAACTTTCCAGCAGTTAGACTGAGGCTGTGGTAGATGCCCTCACACATAGTGGCTGCCACATGTGCACGGTCAGTCCCAAAATAGTTATGAACTAGCAAACTATCTTCTTTGAATGTTTTTTACCTTGCCAGCAGTTGAAAGGCATTTTTTCAAGTAAGCATAATGCTATATGCTATATGGTTGGTATTTTGATGCAATCTAAGGAGAAATTTCCTGACAGTGAGAACAATTAATCAAAGAAATGGCTTGCCTCCAGAAGTTGTGGGTGTTCCATCACTGGATATTTTAAAGAAAAGATTAGACAGCCATTTGTCTGGAATTGTATAGGATCTCCTGCTTGAGCAGGAGGTTGGACTAGAAGACCTGCAAGGTCCCTTTCAATTCTGTTATTCTGTATTGTGCTTTGTGGCATACGGTATTTGGCTCTATAGATTTAAATTTAACAAGTTTTTAAAATGCTAAGTGGATCAGGAAGCGTGATCAAGGAAAGTGTCTGGGACATATTTCTCCTTTTTAATATCTCTCTTGCCATCCCAGGGAGTTGACTAAGGCAAATACAGCTACTATTTCTCAAGCTAAACTATCAAGTAAAGTTATCATGAGAATAAACCAAAGTTGGCAGAATCATTTAAAGCACTATTTTGTGTTCTTCGGAGAAGTATAAATTAATGGGGAGTGCCTGCTGATTCCATGCTTATTATAGTAATAGGGTCCTGTAAGATCCTCTCTCTCCTTCCATTTATGCCCTCTTCCTCTTTGCCTTGTGCAATACAGAGAGAGGGGTGGGTGGGAAGGAAAAATGGCTTAGTTTAGGAATCATTGCTGTGGTGATAAAAGCTGCAGAGAAAATATGAGACATGTAGAAGAAATATGAGCAACACTGATCTGGTTCTTATCATATGGCCTAGTTTTCAGTGTAGCATAAATTCCACATTTTGGAACACTCTGTTGTTAGCTCACGGCTATCAATGGAACAAGGCATGTGATCCTATTTAAAAAAGAAAACAGCTTCTGCTATTGTTCCACTTATAGGAGTTTCCCACTGTTTTGGCATCATTTGAAAACATATGGAGAAGAGGTGCTGTTTTTGTTTTTGTAATTCATAGTGAGCTGCTAACTCGCAGTCACAATTGTTTCTGGCATGAAATTAATGCCTTCCCAGGCCCTCTACTCTATTTTTTTGTAAACATAATTTCTCTGCTCTGTTTAGCTGAGTGAGAGAGACTGGGTATAACAAGGGAATCTTTCACATGTGGCCCTTTGCCAGGGGGAGGTCTTACATCAGCCAAACTGGAGAAGTTGGTCACCAAATTGGGTCTGAGCTAAAGAAAAAAAAAAACAGTGCCTGGCACAAAGAAGAATGACATGTCACAAATATGACAAAACTCAAAATATATAACGGGAAGGAATGGGATATAGTGAAATAAAAAGGCAATGATGGGAAGAAGCTGCTGCATCAGTTGAACAGCTGGTAAATATGCAGCCACACTTCCAGAAATAAAGGTAGCAATCAGGTTTGAATCAAATCTAGTTCTTTTTCAGTTGCGAAGGGTGAATGAAAGCACAACACAGTAAATACAGCTTATGTACAACACTTGTGACCACCATATAGTACTATATGTACTACACAGTACTCTTCTTCTCCTTTTCAAAATTATAGATGACAGGTTAACAATTTGCAAGTAGATTTAGTAGTTTAACAGCTTGAAAATTTTTTGGCCTGTTTCGCAAAGGGTGGGAAAATAATATTGTTATATTATACTAATCAGCATTCAACTAGGGAGAACATTAGGTATATATGTGTTAGTTTTAGTTCGTTTTTTAAAGACACATTTTTGTAAATGTCTTTTTTGTTGTATTTTTTCTTTTGGGTTTTTTAATATTTTGGTGTTTTCTATTTTAATCTTTTTTGAATAAATTAAACATTTTGAAAAAGTACTCTTCTTCTGAATAAATGTTTATTAGTTCAGAAATAGTAAACATAATTAGGATGTAGCCTCTTCAGTTCTCATGCCCAAACATGTTCTTTGCTAAAATACAGCAATTTGAAATCAGCTTATTCAGTGAATGCCGGAATGCAATACATTTGGAGAGCACCAGAGAATGGGGAAGGCTTATTTTGATCATTCACTTAGAGCCACGATGGCGCAGTAGTGGTGCAGTGGTTAGAATGCAGTATTGCTGGCTGACTCTGCTCACTGCCAGGAATTCAATCTTGACAAGGGTCAAGGTTGACTCAACCTTCCATCCTTCCGAGGTTGGTAAAATGAGGAACCAGATTGTTGGGGGCAATATGTTGACTCTGTAAACTGCTTAGAGAGGGCTGTAAAGCACTGTGAAGCAATATACAAGACTAAGTGCTATTGCTATTCATTTTATTTATTTGAAAAATTTATATTGCTCCCTGCTTACTCCCAGATGACTCAAGGTGGCTTACAGAAAATAAAAACACAATATAAAAGAAATAAAAATAATAATAAAAAAATAACCCCCCACCCCCCATCCCGCGACAACACACATACCAGCCATTTAATGGGCTCCATCCCGCTCTCGGTTCCCCAGGCCCACAGGCAGAATCACATCTTCAGGGCCTTCCGAAAAAGTGTCAGAGTGGGGGCTATTCTAATTTCTGGAAGGATGAGGTTGCAGAGGGAGGAAGCTGCCACGGAAATGGCCCTTCTTCTGGGCCCTTCCAGATGTATCTTCTTAGGGGACAGGACCCGCAACATTCCTTGCCTCCTCACTCTAGTGGTGTGGTGGATGTGACTGGCAAGAGACGGTTCCTGGTTTCAAGTCCCTGATCCCAAGTCATGAAGGGCTTTAAAGGTGACACATTGAATTGCACTTGGAAGCAAAATGGCAACCAATGCAGCTCCCGCAGATGTGATACATGTGCACAAGTCTGCATTTACAGGTACAGCGAAAAGCTGAAGTTAATCCTCAGGTAAATAAAACATGAGAATAAGGGTAATAATTTTGAGATTATTTTATCAAAATAGTATTTTAATTTAAACAAATCATGAAGATTTTCAGCTCCATATTTTGCTTTAAAAGGCTCTGCTCACATACCAAGGCCTTCTTCACATCACTTCTTAGGATCCGAACTTAAAGAGACCTAATAATCTTACTGTTCCAAAATGAATGGGGGGAAAATAAACAGGTTCAGGTAATTTTGATTTCCCAAATACAGATTGTGAATGTAAGTAATATCTTTTTCAGTGGACAGGCTCTTAACAATTAGTTCAGAGATTGGATATATTGGAAACCATAATAGTTTATTAAATCCTTGCAGAAACTGAGTAGACTATATAAAAAGACATCAGGCCACTGACTTCAGATCAGCAGAAAAGGGCCACAAATTGTTAGTTATTTCTGTATTAGAGGGAAGGGAGAGATACTGCTGTGTTTCCACGAAAATAACACCCGCCCAGAAAATAAGCCCTAGCCTGATTTTTTTGGGGGTGCTAATATAAGCCCTACCCCAAAAATAAGCCCGGGGGGGTGGGGGTGGCCAGCACAGGAGGTGGCGAGCTGGTAGCAGCCCCAGCCAGCGCAGCGCAGGTAAGTCCAAGCATGGATAGACGGGGAGGGGAGGCAGGTGATCTGGACGTGCTGTGCGGCTACCTGGGGCGCGAGTCAGGCAGCCGCGCAGCACGTCCGGATCGCCTGCCTCCCCCCCATGCCTCTGCCTCCCCCTGCTGCTGCTGTTGCGCAAGCTTCCTGCAAACCAGGCGGCTGCACAGCATGTCTGGATCACCTGCCTTTCCCCTCCTCCCGCCTCTGCCTCCACTCTCAGACTTACCTGCACTGTGCCAAGGGGCCAGTGGGCTGCGGCTGCTGCTGGACACCATTGGCCAACGTGGGCTGTTCACCTCTTGTGCGTGTGCCGGGGTTTGATCACCTCGATACCATGTTTTCCCAAAAATAAGCCCTAATGCATCTTTTTGGTGCCAAAATAAAAATAAAAATAAGATCGGTCTTATTTTTGGGGAAACACAATGTCCAACCTTGACAACTTTTAAGACTTCTGGACTTCAACTCCCAGAATTCTCTGGCCAGCTTAAATATAATTTTAGTACCTTTAGTATTTTTAAACAATTTTAAGACACATGAACATATATACAAAATGCTGACAATTAGGATCAACTTTATCAATATAAGCAATTAGAAATTTGTTTGCAAAATCAGTAAACTGATATTCTGAAATTTTGTGAGGCCCCATGGATTGTGAACCCTTAAAATGTAGGTTGTTTAGTTTTTTTTCCTGCCTTCAGGACTAAGCTATCCTCACTGTGTGTTGTTTCCTGCATTTTGAGGAGGGGTAGGTTTCTGAATGAGGATTACTTTTCTGAATGTGGTATCTTGCCAAGCAGAAATTTGTCAGGCATAGTCTCTTCCCTGCAGGGTGCATCTGTATGATCCATTTGCTGTATTTCTATCTGTTAAACAGTTCTTACAGTACACATGAAGACAGTCTGAATCAGCTTTGCAAACTGCACTTTTGGGTGATGCTCACAGGGAATTGTACTGCAGTCCAGTAGAAGAGGAAGGCTCTAGGCTGTGGAAGGTTATTCTCCTTATTCATCCTTGAAATAAATTTGGTCATAATTTCCTCTCTCAGGCTGTTTGAATCAGCTGTGAATATTGTTGTTGATATGGAACAGAAAACCTGAAAGGACCCATCGAATCACAGCTACTTGAATTTAAAATTAGTCGAGGCTGTACTTCTTTGTGAGGCTTAAATTAACCCTGGACGAGTTAATTAAGCTACCTCTCACGTCTCGTGTGGACGAGTCCGATTCCTTCCCAGGGTCACTGCGTGAGAGCGCGAACGATGCGAAGCAAGCTAGCTCACTAGCGAGGCGGACCTTCGGAAATTCCTAGGAGGGAGAAAAGCGGCAAAACCCCGCCTCTTCACGAGGCGGGCTTCTGCAGGCTTTATGTAGTCTTGCAGAAGCGGCGGAGCTCAGAATTGCGGACCAGAGGGCGCTTTTCCTTCAGCGGCTAAGGGAGGTGAGCGTTGCATCTAACCTACATTTTCCCCGTCGGTCTGTAGGGAGGGTGCTGGGCTATCATCAGTGTTGTATGGGCGTGTTGTTCGGATGCATTTATGAATACAGGGTCCCGTTTTATAGGGATATCAGAGTTCTATTTATCTCCCTACCTGGACTGGGAGAGCTGTTTAGGCAATTCCAGACGCGTGCAGGTACTGTCAGGTTTTTTTTTGGGGGGGGGCATGTTTCGGGCTGAGATTATGTTCCTTTCTTTTGGAATTTGCTGTTTTTTCCCTTCTGGATTAAGAGACTCTCGGTGGAGCATCACGGCCTCTTACGATGGGCTAATTATCCAATCCACTGTATATTGTTTTTGAATATGAAATGGAACGTTGTCTGGCGAGGGAAGGAAGATCGGCGGACCGATGGAACCTGAATCGAGTAGCTGTAGTGATTCTCTGCCTTCCCCGCCCTTTTGATCCCGGTTTTATTAGATTCTGCATTCCCGTAGAGACGATCTCGTCCTTCCACCTGTTCTTTCCACCACCTCTCGCTACTCATTAGGTGGATGATGGGGTTGTTTTTCGCACTTTTCCTACTTGCTCCCAGGAGGAGATAATCGCCAAATGAGATTAGACTCATTTGGAAGTGAGAGCGTCAGCTGGAGGCTTCTTACCCAAGTACTTCAATCTCTTTGATGAGTGATCTTTGAATGTGGTCGATTTGCCCTCAGATTCCCGAAAGGCTAGTTTTAAGACCGCGATACGGAGGAGAAACGGGGTTGCGATGTTCGTGCCTTTGGGTACAATTTATTCGTTCGCTCTCTCTCGCTCTCTCTTTTACACACAGCAAAATTAAACGTCGCAGCAAAAGGAGAAGTAGCAGGTTTGGGCTGATAATCGGAGGGACGTTCTTGGCGGGGGGGGGGAAACAGGAGATGAAGGCTTCTGCCAGGAAGACCTTCTCTTTCCCGGAGGCGAAACTGATTTGTGCGCTCTTCCTAGAACCGGGTGCGTGCGTGTCTAATAGGGTAGTGGTGATGCCCACAGCCATAGCCGAGTCCTGAAGAGCCTTCTCCCGCCTTACCAAAAGGGGTGCTCTTGGGTAGCTGCACTCCAGTTTTGCCTAGGAAAGGAGTCTGTCAGGGCATGCCCTGGCGTGGAGGCGGCGGCGGCGGCGACTGCCGCTTGCGAGAGGGTGGGGAGAGTCAGGCGGCGGCCGTGAGTGATTCAGTGACAGTCACTCTCTGGGGCTGATGTAAGAGAATAAGGCCCAGCCCTGCCAGTTTGGGGACGTTTGGAAACGCCTCGTTTGATAGGGATATATAACCACCTTCCTGGCGAACGAGACAGCCCCCGGGCGTCCTTCCTAAGGTCTCCTCGGCTTCTGTGAGCAGAAATAGCCCGTGTCACTGGGAGGGGTGGGCCATTGAGACGCACGAGTTCTTCCGACTCTCCGCCCAGCCCCGCCGATGTTCTTGTCTCAGTTGGGAACTCCTTGTTCCCAAACGGAGTTTTATTTTTGTTCTTGCTCTGTTTGGAGAATCAGCCCGCTTACGCTGTTGGGGTTTTTTTTTTTTTTTTTTAAAGAGTCGCGCGCAAACTCGGGCACGCGCTGGAGGCGGTGGCAGGAAAGCGGCTAGACGGAGGCTGGTTTTTGTTTACTGGTCCGAATTATTAATTCGTGTCTTCGAGCAGCTGTGGCATTCTCGTCTTCCTTTTCCCTCCTCCCCTACTAAAGGAGGGGACGGGCGGGCGGGGAGTGAGGTGAGGAAAGAAGCACCTAGACCAGCTTTAAGGAGACCGAGCCTAAATCCCAAAGACGCCAGTGCGTGTGCGGGGGTTGCGCCTGGAGTTTTCTCATTCCTTTGCTGCTCTTAACAAAGGCGGTGGGTAGGGCGAAGTTAAGAGCGCACCTCAAAGAGCTCAAACCGTAAGCCCCAAAGCTAAGGGGCAATATGTGTGGGAAGGAAAGAGAGGCGGAGCCGTAGTAAATTCGGCGCACGTTTCCCATTTCCTGGCAGCAATCCTGTCGGGTCTGTGTGGCAAGTGCGATTTCGCAACTTCCAACGCGGCACGTGACGCGGCTGCTGTGGTACCAGATGACGTAATCCCTCGGGCGAGCTTCGTGAGCGTCTCGCACATCTCCTCGGCTCCTCCCGTTATGATAAGGAAGTCCCCGTTTTGCTTTTTTACTCCAGTGCCGAGTTGAAGGGTCTGTTGAGAGAAACATCCGACGAGACTTTTGCAGCCGCGGGACGAGTCGCTGAACTGCTGGGAGGGGAGGGGGAGGGAGGATAGCTACTGTTTCAACAATGGTGACCTAAATTTTGATTGGCTGGCGCTTGCAAAGAACAACTAAATTCAAGTTTGCAGGGTAAACAGAGACTAAATTTGTGCTGCGATTGAGATGGCAACGTTTGCTGTATTTTCTTCCACCAGTAGGCGCTATTATCTGTTAACCTACAAAAGGATCCGTCTCCCCTTATATAGAGGTGGCAAATAATTTTCTGATAACTTAATAGCAGCCAAAGTTAACGCTTGTAGGAGAGTATGGGAGTCGTAATCCAACATTTCTGGAAAGCATTGGGGAAGTTAGCAGTAAAGATTCCAGAGCAATCACTTTCGATAGGTACTGAGCTAGTTGGACTAGTAGCCAAGTGAAATATTAGTTTTGGCAGTTGTGTGACAGGCAGTAAGGCTGGATTCACGGTGCAAATTGTAATGCGGTTTCCTTCTTTGTGGTTTTAGCATGTTATGTGAATTCCACCATTATGGTTTGTAACCACAGCTAATGGCTTGAGGTATGATGGGAACCAAACTATTGTAGTGGAACCACCGGTGAAAATTCATAGTGAATGACAATGTATGAACAAATCCAAAGAACAATTGTGTGGGCTGTGTTTGCATAATATGCTTAGTTATTACTTATTGAATCAGTAAATAGATGGGTTCAAGGGACACATTATATTATAACCCATTGTGGCTGAGGTCATGAAGCCACAAACAAGCCTCTTTTCTCAAGTCAGATGCACTAACAAGGAACCAGCCTACAGAGCACATATTAGTATACAAGTGTCCACAATGGAACTCAGTTACTTAAAATTAACCAAGACTACTTTTTTAATTAATTGTACAATTTGGGGGATGTGGATGACATAAGAAAATACTTAAAAACCTGTTGCTTAAATTCATTGATAATGGGTATATGTGTGTATTCAACTGCTTTAATCAATTTATATTTTGTCAAGTGGAAGGCAACAAGAAAGATAAGGAAAAGTTCTGAATAACACTTAAAATAAGGATACATTCTGAGAAATAAATACTTAAAATATACTTCACTAAACATGTTGGTTTGGAAGCCAGAAATGTGTTGTCTTGAAAATAACTTTGCTTGCTGGTAGAAGGACATCAAAAATAGAGCTAGCTTGGTCTCTTTTTGGCTGAGAGTTTCAGAGATTAGGGTTTTGGAGAACTAGGAGAAACCATCAAAAAACTTGCCCAGAGTTGTTTTGATCATATATTGAAAGCATATGATAGTATATTCTAATGATACCTTCCCTGCCCCCACACTTTGATCTACAAGTATTTGTGATCTGGAATCCATATATGTGGTATGTGAGTTGGTCTTAACTCAGTTGAGATGCAAGCACTGTTGTAAGACAGATGTTGTTACAGTTGATTGTGCCCTCATTCCTTTTGAAGCATGTCAGTAGTCCACAAGCTTGTCTATCTGTGTGCTAGGCCAATGTTTCTCAACTTCAACAATTTTAAAATGTGTGGACTTCAACTTTCAGAATTCCACAGCCATACACACCTGCCATTTCATTGGAAACTGGTTCCAATCAAAGAATAAGAATAAAGAAACTCAATTCAGAGTTAATATTTGTGGGATAAATGGCTGAGAACTGCAAATATCTGCTAAGCGTCCTGTTTTAGTGACTTGAAGTGGTGAGTTAAAAACTGATCAAGCTGAGGCCTGTCCTTGCAGTTACGAACCTGCCTGGACTTGTCCTGATGTGACTAAAGCTCTGAGTGATGTCATGTGGCATAGCTGTGTGTAATGAGTATGTGAAGGCTGCTACTATTTTTAATCTCTTTGCCTCTTCTTTAGCAACATCAGTATGCAGAGCAATGCAGATGTGAGGACTATTTGGGGAAGCACTGACCAAAAATAACAGAGACATGGGCATTGCAGTTCAATTGTGTTTTTGACCCAGAGTTTCTGTGTGGAAAAATGTACTGTATATATATTCAAATAAAGGTGGCTTGCCAAAGAGTGAAATGGGTCTTCAGTTTATACACTAGTCAGAAGTCATGCTTGGAGGTTCTCTAGTAATCTGCTCTTCATTAATGGAATCCATAACTGAAAAATGGCATCAATGCAGGATGGCCTTATTGGATGGATACAGAATATAAGCCTTAGCTGCTTGCCTTGTGATGAGCCTTGTGAATGGAGGGGAGGTAACGAGAAGATACCAAACTGTAGCTCTTTATTGGTTAAAGGTATCAAATACACTGACGTAATTAATGCAAACTCCATTATGGCCCAAAGAATTGTAACATATACAGAAATTGGATGATCCGTGCTGCATAACCACAGACTTGGACTTTGGCATTGTTAATGTTAAAAAGATATGGATTGAGAAGTACTATTCTGCTAATAGAGTTATAGTCTATTTTTGACTCGGGGTTTTCCTTTACAATTACCTGGTTCTTAAAACAGGAACTTATTGTGTTGTATTGCATTTCATGCTATGATGCTATCACAAATGTAGAATGGATATGTAAAATTATATCTTTCATACATCTTTTCTATTTTTTAAATCTGGAGAGACAGAGGTTATTATTCCAGACTAATTTAATCCAGTCCAAAGAGGAAGATAAAAAAGGCAAGATGGCAGACACAGGATCACAATGCAGTCCTTTGTATGCTTGTATTGTGACCCTGTTTCTGTTGTCTCACCCTATTTGATTATACACACACACACACACACACACACACACACACACACACACACGCTTTGCTGCTGTTCTAATCTCTATTTTAACAGTACTTCAGAATATAAGTGGGTGAAATATTTGAGTCCTGTATGAAGTACCTTTTAGAGAGAACAAATACAAAAAAATCAGCAGAAATTCTGAAACAAAACATTAGGCCTATCTGAATGGTGAGGATGTATAAACAGTAGATATCTGACAATGGAAATTTCCACTTTCATAGGCTATCTTAACATATACAAACACTGCATGGTGCAAAATGCTGTATCTTAAGTGTAGAACTTTCTTTTGCATAGCACCTGCCTTTGTTGGTGCTCAGTGGTACTGTTCCAGTAAGAAAAAGGTTACATGAGAGAACAATGTTAACATTTGGGTTGTGCAAATCCTTTAATTCTCCATGGACTAGAAGCATTTCATTACTTATAACTATTGGGCAACCCTTTTCTGTGTTCAGAACTGTTTAAACATTAGGAAGAACAATACTGGCATGTATAGGGCAAAGAGCATCTACTTGGGAGCTGGTAATAGTTACTCCAAAGAAACTTTAATTCTTCAAATATTCCCTGGCATGCTTCTTTCTCAGGGTGAATTCTTGGTAAAATATGTCCCTGAAAATCTCATAAGTACAATTCTATAAGGTTCAGTTCTTTTAGAGATACGGTTTGTATCCAGATTATGAAAGTGTCCCACTGATCCAAACTTGCTTTCCAACTATGGTTTCTAATGACATTTTATTATGGGCTCTGTCACACTTAGCTGGTGTCACTAGATACAATGATGCCTAGTATTATCTCTCTTTTGAAACATATTGCAGTTCTTTAATAAATTAGATTAAATCATGCTATTTTTGTCAAATTCCAGTAATTTGAATCAGAATGATTAATGTTACCCTGATAGGCTTTTCAAGGAAATTTAGTTACTGTATTTATTTATTTTTATTGTTACTGGCTTGGAAGTAAAAAGTGACCTCTCCTTTTTTAAAATGTTCCTTATCTTTCTCCCAGTAGGAAACATGCCTCTTTCTGAGAGTAAAATCCTTCAACCTTCCTGCAGCAGGAAACTATGCAGAAATCTCTTTGGACCAGTTGATCATGAACAGCTCCAGAAGGACTTTCAGTCCTTGATGAAGGTCCAGCTGGAGGAAGCCCAGCAAAAGTGGAACTTTGACTTTGAAACAGAAACCCCTCTGGAAGGGAATTACAAATGGGAAAAGGTCTCTCATCTAAATATGCTGCCATCTCCAGATCTCTTGGGCCATACAAAGGAGAACAGCTGTACAGGGGAAAAGAGCCGGAGTTCACCAGCACTCTTCAAGAGGCACACAAAGACAGAGAGACAAGTGCAGATGGGCCTTGAAGCTTGTAAGGCTGACTCCCCCAGATGTTTGAAAAGAAAGCAGACAAGTATCAAAGGTAAGAATAGGGCAGCTCTATTTGTTCTTTGTATTAAG
The DNA here is from genome assembly GCA_023970755.1 of Azemiops feae. NCBI lineage: Eukaryota > Metazoa > Chordata > Lepidosauria > Squamata > Viperidae > Azemiops > Azemiops feae. The sequence continues at coordinate 1,048,187 of JALGBA010000019.1, forward strand.
TTCTATAGGAGTTGTTAATATCCAGAACTGGAACTGAAATGAAATTTTATAAAACCCAAATCCCATTTTTTTTTTAAAAAACTCACAATTTGAGTTCAAAAGCTTAATGTTTAAAATTGGGCATTTGTGTCTTGACTTAGCTTAGAGAAGATACTTAATTGCCACAGGTTATGTTAAGGATGGTGTGATATGTCAGTTTGTGTGTGTGTGCGTGTGTATAATCTTTAATAAATTTAGTGTTCATTCATCATTGGGAACTGTAAATTCATTTTTAATTTGGAGACATAGCAAATATGTGTGTAAAGACACCCTGTTGAAGCATTTTATCTATTTGGTTTAAAAATATGTAAGATCAGTGCTTTTTTTGTAAAAAAAAAAAAAAAGGTGCCGGAACTCACACATGTCATACAACCCACCTTGCCTATCCTACAAGGTTCCATCCAAAAAAGGTGCTGGAACTCCGTTCTGAGCATTCTATGAGAAAAAAAGCCCTGTGTAAGATTATAGATGGAGTATTTATTCTACCTAGTCATATTTATCAGTTGCATGTCTTCTGTGACAACAGAAAAGGAAAAGGAAACAAAAGCTGGCATTTGGTGATAAAATCATTATTTCTGATGTATTTCCTGAGCATATGCCCTAATACACCAACAAACACTGCAGTATTAAGGTTTATCATTCTGGAGATGCAAGGCCTTGTTGGCTGATGTTTGTACTAAAATCTGTGAGAAGACTTATTGATATGCTTGAATCCCATTTGGTCACTTGTTCTTATCCCTTTTAGTAAAAAAGTTAATTTGTTTTTCTGATCTTTTCTAGACTTTTATGGTTCAAAGCGAAGAACTATCCCTTATAAGTCAAAGCCATGATAACAACACTGCAAGCAAAGTGCATCCATGTAGTCTGTTGGCTGAAGATCTTGATCTGTCTTTATTATTATTTGCTGGAATGACCTACTTGGGTACCACACCCAGTGAACTCATGCAGGATGGCTATTTTGAAGGACCAGCTAATCAGCATTACAATTCCTTCTCTGAAGATCCAGAGATCTGTTATTTTATGTAAACTGTTTTAGTGGACTAGTATAACACTTCAGAAGGATATAGTTTTTTTTAATCATTGGTAGCACTGGAGCTTTATGTGCAATGAAATATTGTAAAATCTTATCTTTAAATATACCGTACATAAGTTGCAGCACGAGGGATCATATCTAAAGGGCCAAGTGTGTAGGGGCCAGTTTGATGGACACAAGAAAGGGCCAACGTAAGTTCTGCTATCTGCAGAGATCTGTTTTATGTGTCATCTACTTGCCATCTTTTATGGGCCTCAGGAAAAGCTTGATATGATCTCACTATATGCGGGTGCCGATCTAGGAATCAATAGAAGTATAGGATAATATCTTAGACTTGTGATCTTCCTACATCTTTTTACTCCATTATATTTAAACAAATATTGTGAGGGAAAAGAAAGGATTGGGGTTTTTTTTCAGGCTGGTAATGGATTTTCTTAAAGATGAAGAATCTATGGTTATGGTGGGTACAAATGTACATCAAACCATAGCACTTACTGCTGTGAAGAGGGTAGGGTTGGAAATATTGTAAACTTTGTAACCTTTATCAGTTATTTTTCTGGGTAATTTATATGTCCTTTTGTTATATAACTGTACAGAAATATATGATATAACTGCCTCTCAATAATACAAAAGACAGAAGATGCAACACATAATATTAGTGAGAGAGTCAGGTATAATCATAAAATTGAGCATACTTCACTACTGTCTTACTTGCCCCTTCCATACAGTATGTTCTTTGCCAGCATAATTAGCTATTGAATCTGCAGATTGTTCAGTTTGTAATTATGTAGCATTGTAGTGATTAGTGAGGGGAAATAGTGTGTGCTAGCAAGGGTGGATGTAGTATAATCTTTGACTTTCCGTTGCCTTATTTCACTGTTATAGCAAATTTGTGATAGAAGCTGATATAAGGACTTGGCCCGGACTTGCTCTCTGCAATTCCTATAGACTTTATGTAAGAGGCATTGCCAAACTGGCAATTGTATCACTTAAATTAGTATGAGATAATCTAATTTACAGATTACTTCTTGCTTGGAATTTGGGGCTATTATAAATATTTGCGGTTGCACTTTCATATCAAATATCCAAATCTTAATCCTGGGTACAGTGTACTATTATAATCAAAACTGCAGGCTTTATTATAATCTTTATTGCCATCTTGTTGTAATAGGTTAGGGACAAGGGTCCCTTTTCAAAATTTTGTTACAATAGTGTAACATGGTTGGTGTTTTGTTTTTTTTAGGAAATTGCTTCTTTTATCAGGTCATCTGTAGTTTTAACCATGAAAGAAAAGCTTCTTGGTTGAGTTTGGAGATTCATGTTGGTTCATGCCATCTGCACAAGGGCCAATCTATCAGAAAAACAGCTTCAGGCACTTTTTATATAATAAATTTCCTTAGGGTCTTCTGAAGTTTTTAGTTAGAATTTCTATAGACACATTTGGCCGCTTTGACAGTTGCACTTTTACATTCAGGATTATGCTGGGATTCTTGAGCATTAATCCAGTTGTGAATATAATGCTGCTGAACTGACTAAGTCTGAGAGTAAAATAAAGCCACTTCATAATGGAACAACACTTTGCCTGGTGTGAATTTCTTGCGTGCTTCATCAGAATTGAGCATACGGATGCTTTGTCCAGAGATGACATTTGATGGGCCTTTAAAAATAGTAATAGTTTTACAGGGTAAAGGACTTTACAAAAGAAGATTATTACAGGCTAAAAATTCAGCGGAACAATCCATTGAATTATATACCAGCCAGTCATCTTTTAACCTGACATTTCAATGAATAAATCATGATTCAGTTAATCATGGATAAGTGCGGTATGGAAACAGCCATTATATCATTATATCATTATATCATTATAGCATAGCCTCTTCCATTGTTATATTTTAATAGATTAGTATGGTTTGCTTAATTGTGATTTATTGAATAAGTCACCATCTGAGCTTACATAAAGACACTGAAACATTAATTACAGTGGCTGAGATACATACATTAAGCCAAAGCAATCTGTTATAATTAGCACATTGTGTGAACCTAGGAAAAAGTGATATTGGGGAAAGTATAAGAAATCGGACTACAATTGATTGCTTCCTATACAACTGGTCTTGAGAGAGAGAGAGAGAGAGAGAGAGGTTTGTATGAGATTTCCTTATCTTTCATGGCATTATCTAGAAACACTTAACAAATCTTGCTTCGAAAAAAGTTAATGCACAATGTGTTCTTGATAAGACAGTCTAGGGCAGGGGTAGGCAACCTTGGCTCTTTTATGACTTGTGGACTTCAACTCCCAGAATTCCTGAGCCAGCATGGCTGGCTGGCTCAGGAATTCTGGGAGTTGAAGTCCAGGAGTCATAAAAGAGCCAAGGTTGCCTACCCCTGGTCTAGGGATTACAGAATAAAATACAAAACTCCATAGTTACAATATTTGAAGAGCTTTTCTCACATAAACTATGAATTAGGTTAAAAAACCAGGACCTTGGGTCTGTAATTATGTTGATCCTTTAGAATGATCAACTCATAATACAGCTGAATTTTGAATTTTGTAGGATGTTATTAGGCTGCAATTCCATTTTATAGCTTCTATCTAGGCCAACTTTTTGATTGTGACATCTTGTGCCTAAACCTTAACTTCGCATGAGATAAGCAATGCACACATTGGTTCAAAGGCATCATTGCTTGTTAAAATGTCCCTTTTAATAACAGCTAATCAATGTGCATTTACAATCAACAATGTGACAGAAAGGGAAGCAGGTTATTACACAGTTATTAGGAAAAACAGCAATTAACCTGAATGAAAAAAAAAATGTTCTTGGCTGCCATCTCAGACTAGCTTTAATTCAGACAAACTCCTCCAGCATAGAAATTCATGAGTGTACCTTTGCATACATACTTTATGTTCCATACTGTATATTTTTCTATATTATACAATATTGAAATATTAATATATTTCTACCTCCGTCACAGTTACATAAACCAAGACTGACATGAATTTGTGGTAAGTTGTTGCTATCCTTTATTTGCTCAGAAATATGTCCTGTGTAGAGTTAATTTGAAAAGGAATTTCATTTTGAGCTTCTGTCTTACATTTAGCACAACAAATTCTAACTGTGTAACAAATTTCTAATCTTGCATTAAATTTGAAAGCAAACCCAATTCTCCAAAAGGTCTGTTGAGAAATACAATATATGCCAGTAGTATGAATGGTCCCTAAGAATCTTAGGAATGTCCTCCGGGAATGCTAAAAGTTATCAAATGCAATATTTAATGTAATGTAAGATTACATCCATACATAAAATAATGAGAAATAATTCCAATGTTATTTAACCTGAATTAAATGCAAAAGAAACAAAATCAGTTTTAGGTGTTCTCCTGGGTTCAGTCCCACTGCTTTATGAAATATAGTCTCCAGCATGCCCTTAAAGCTGTGTTTTTCAACATTAACAACTTTAAGACGTGGATTTCAACTCCCAGAATTCCCCAGCATGAGAAACACTGCCTTGAAGCCAATGGTGCCTATATCTAAAAAAATAAAAAGGGGACAGTCCTTTTCTAACTAAACCAGAGGTGGGTTGAGCAAGAATGAAAATGACAAACTGATGGTTCAGAGCAGCTGATGAAATGAACCAGCAGATAAAACCTCCCCGCCACTCTGCAATTGCACTAACTTCCGCTTGAAGAAGAAAAAAAAAAAGGGGAACCATCTCTTTAAAGTGGATGAATCTTGCACCGTAGAGCACCCTAAATGCTCTGTCTTTTTATTGACTGGTAAGTTTTCTTAAGAGTTTAGCCAGGGTTAAACTTCAAGTTATGCTTCATCTCTGACTTGGCTAAGAAGGCTTTTTTTAAAAAAATTGAAGTTAGATTTTATTTTAATGGTGGAAACTGGGTCTGAGTTCATATATAACGTTAAGCCATAATATGCTTTGTCTGGTTTTGGTTTAGCACGTGACATAAAGTCAGTTACAGTATATTTGAATTCCTGGTTTATGACTGTACTATGAGTAAACCCAACTAAGTGCTTGACTTATTTTAGAACCTGTAGTTAAACAAACTATGGCTTAACATCTGTGAATCCAGTCTCTGAAAGTGAGTTGCTTCCAAAAACAAGCCAAGTGCAGCATATCAGATTGCACTGCCTTTTCCTTATTGTGCCTCCTTTCACATACTGAATCTCATCAGTATGGATAAAAGCATACAATGCCTATGAGAGACAACGTATCTAGCTCCTAAGATTTTCCCAAAGAGGCACCAGGACAAGATTTTGGATTACAGTTAATCCAAAATCCTCAGCAGCCAGTGTAGGAAAAAGTGTATTTGCTTTGGGCATCTAATAAACTCATCTAGAACATATTTGTAAATGTGGACTCTATATGGGACAGACAGTTGCTCATTAGGCTGCAACTGATAACAGCATTTTTGAGAGGGAGAGATGAAGGTGGGCTACAGAAACTGAATGAGCTGGCAGTATGTTGCATGGATTGGGGCCCAAACATGGATTCTTGAGAATTTCTCTGTTTTCAAAAGCTATGTTAATTATGTTCTATAGTTTACAGTGTTTATGATTTCCCCCTAAAAACAGTAGGAGAGAGTATTTTTCCTCTTGCAGTTCTCCTTGATCCTTCAACTAGAAAAGATGAGTACTTAACACAGGACTTTCTGCAGACTAAACATATGTTGTGGCCTCCTCCACACTTGGTGGCTGGACATTTTAAATACTGTATATTTTATCAAAAGCCACAAAAATATATGTGGATAGGAAATAATGTCCACAGGCTATAAATATTGTTGATCTATTGTCTGAGCTTGGAGTTTAGTAACAGCCAAATTAGAACCCAGAAGTTAGAAATCAGAGATCAGACATTATGAAAGTAGTTGCTTAAGAAAATAGATCACCCATATGAAAGATGTTTTCTTCCTTCCAGGTGCAGGAAATCTACTGGCAGCTTTAGGTAGCCAATCACTTCAGAATCCAGGAATGTTTACTAGGTCAGGAAATTTCTGCAACTTTCTACACTGGATGCTGAAGTATGTAAATCTATGTTCCTGGTTCTAATTCCTATAGTCTTTGAGTGAGTTTCATTTTAAAATATGTCTTAATTAGCAAGCAGATGCACTGATACTCTACACCTACTTTGATCGGTTACCCATGCTTGGATTTATGCAATACCCTAGACCAATATTTTTATGACTCAACAAGTTATGTGGATTTCAACTCCCAGAATTCCATAGCCAGCATGCTATCTGGTAAATTTTGGAATTCGAAGTGCACACTTCTTGACATTGCTGGGGTTGAGAAATGCTGCCCTAAATTACCCTGGGATCCTTCAGATTGAAGTTCTGAATTATCTGAATTCAGCCAGCTGATAAAATTAATTTGCGGTTCAATGTGTTATATAAACTAGGATTCAATTAACTAAGGTTTAGTTGTGCTAAAGTTTGTGAGTGATATGTTAATGCAGTTAAATATTAATACTGTGCCATATCTGTCTCCTATGTCAAAATAATAAGGCTACTGAGGATGTAAACATTAAGGATAAATACCCTCCCCACCCAATGAAGCTGTCAATCATGTACAAGTAGAGAATGTCTGGGAATGGCAGAACATTTAGACTTAGTCCCTGGGAACAAGAAGAAGCCCCAGTGAAAACCCACAAAAATATTCTATCTAAGAAGAAGAGTTATTTAACTCTAAAGTCATGGAAAAGAACTGGGATTGATGAAAGCACAGAAGTTTTATATTCCACAATCTGATATGCAGGTAAAGTGAAGCTTTTAGTTACTCGGTTTTGGTGTGACTAAGGTGCCAGAATTCAATAGTGAATGAGCAAACCTTGATAAAAATTCAAAAGTCAGTTCTTTTGTGGCACCTGCCCATTTTTCTTTCATTTTATCTTATTGTAGGTGGCCTTAGAGGGGATGGAGATGAAGGAATTGAAGTCCACATATCTCAACTTTGCTAAGGTTGAGAAACACTGCACTAAGGAGTTTTCATATAGTAGCTCCATGAGTATGGGGCATGATTTCATATTTGTTTATTTGCAGGGCATTTGCATCTTGATAATACAGGAAGACAGCTTTGATGAAGGCAACTTCAACCTTGTCCCTGGAGGAAATTAATAGTGAGGAGAAAAAACATTTTGAGTCTTTCATTAACCAGCTGGGAGCTGATAATGTCTTTGAAGAGTAAGAACAATATGATAACTTTACATCTGTTTCACACTGACTCTCACAGATAAATGGAAGCAGAATGGGAACGGGTGAAAGAGAAATGGATTTGATACAAATCAACAAGTTAAACTAATATAAGGGCCTTAAAGGTGGAAGGTGATGTTGGTAATCATGTAAGCTTTATAGGAAAGGTGGCTGAGGAATATCTTACCTCCATCCATTTTTCAGGACCTCTATAAATTCCTTGATTGCGGTCTCGAAATCTAATAGCAAAGCCTTGGGTTTGGGCCATGCAATTTTAGCTAAAGAAGATGCAAAATTAAATTTCCCTAAGCATCTGAAAAATAAGGTGCTTAGGGAAAGGGAAAAAGACTCACTATAGAAAGGATAGAAAAATATAAGAGTTTTGGCACTTGTTTGTTCCATCAATCAGGTGCAAAATCTGTTTCTGATTTTCCAGCAAAATTAGTTTTAGCTGCTTGGTTTAGCATAGGTAGAAATATTTTCCTTGTTTATGTAACTCCTACTGCCCTCTATCCTTAGATATCCCATTTATCTTCATAGGTATCCCTATGTGTTTTTACAGTATATTTTTCAGGCTGTTATCTCCAGCTGTGTGGAACACCAAGTACCAGCAGCAAGCATAACACTTGTCAATTGATGTGATCGAAATCAAGTTAGCATATATATTATTATATCTCATTTACCCAAGATCTTTTGTGATTTACCTGTAAATGAGTCACTTCCAAGACAATTTATATGGAAATACGGATATTTCAATGCTGGCAACAGAAACGTTTCAGCCTTAACGCACATTTCCATGCTGATTTATTCATGTTCAACTAGAACAGGGATAAGCTAAAATAATAAAAGTAATTGAACCAGAATACTGACCAGGAAGCAATAAACTCTCCTCTTGTACAGCAAGTCAGAAATATGGAAGATCTGGATGCAGCTCTGGGAGGCAGAACCACATCTGCTGGGAAATCTGAAGGAGTTCTTGGCTAAAATGACACACTTGATCAAGGAAGCTAAGCATGAAAAAGAGAAGATACGGTTACTACTGAAAATGTAGGTCACTGTATAGCAATGGAAATATGGGATGTGTCTTCATTAACAGATTTTTAAAATGGGGAAAGCAACACAATTCCAGGAAAAGTAACTATGGAACTGTAAAGGGGGAAAAAAGACAAACCTCAGTACCTGAATTACATAACATACTAAGCTGTGGTAGTTGATTTGTTGATGACTAGTGCGATATGCAAAATATAGTCATTAGATTTGTAAATCATATCTTACAGCAGAGCATGTTACAACGGCTGTTGCTTTTAAAATAAACCATTGCTTTTTGTAACGTAGGAAACATGCTTACATCAGAAGAGGGCAAAGAGGGCAGGCATTTTAGCTCCAAAAATATCAAGAGGCAAAGCCTGAATTCACAAATCCTGCATATTTTGCTGAACTATGATTTGTGAGAGAAGCCACAGTTAGGAGAGTTGATGCATAATTGCTGAACCGACATATTGCTTTGAGGCATGGCATTGTTTGTTTGGATTTGGCTCAGTATGTTACGTGAGGTCAGCACATACACCTGGGATTAGAGAACTTTGAGTTCAGGGATTAGTGTTTTGTGCGCCAAGTTTTCCCCATGTAAACTATAATTGGGTGAAGTGGAGAGAAGTTAATAATTGGGAATTAGAAGTCATTATTGATAGCTGCAAATGCTTGGGGTCAGATTTTACATGAGCTCTATTGTTTTTCCACATTGGCACTAGATGACCCTCTAGTTTTAACGAAGTAAACAACATTAAATAGAGACTCCAGGGACGGTTTTGTTTCTTTAAGATACTTTCTCTCTAAAATGGGGCTCTGCAGAATTGTTGCAACATCTGTGAGTGATAATCCCAACATAGCTGAGAATCACTATAGTGGGAAAGGCTGCTTTGGAAAATATAAGAAATACCAGTAGAAGACCTAGTGGGTATGCCAATGGCCTCTGGTCTCTCTACCTTATGGGAACTGGTGAGGTTGTGCTAGTGTATTTGTTACAGAACGGTCCTCCTGTAAAATTAGTTACTGGGCAGATTGAACGTAAATGAGTGTAGTAACAGTTGAAGAGTCTCTTTATGTGCATAAATACCCCTTAACATCTTTTTATTGGCACTCTGCTAGACAAATATCTGACCACAATAAGAAGGTGCAGAGGTTATATGAGGAAATGGAGCAGCAAATTGAGAGGGAGAACCAAAAACTGCAGAATGAGGTAGGTGCCCAGTTGGACCATGCCAGTTCCCAAAACGTATGATTTATTTCCTTTTTTTTTTTTAAGTGCCCTTTCTCAATAACTTGGGGCAAATTTACCTGCAACATCCTAATCTTGGATTATTTTCCTATATAATAATTGGAGGGAAGGGTGTGTTTTATCTTCCTCTTCTACAAAAGCAGAATTGAATCTGGCCATCCAGTAAGGACATCTCAGGAAGGCCTATAAGGATTTAAGGGACATGGATGAGATACCAGGCCTTCTCCATGGCAGCCCTCTCCCCCCCTCCCCCCATTTTGGAATTCCTAAGCTCCAGCAGTGTTTATAAAGTTCCTTTCTCAAGGTATTTTGAAAATAGATTTAACATAGTTCTATTCCTTCAAGCCTTCAACCTTATTTCATTGTTAACAGTATCTACCTTGGAGCTGGTGGGTTGGTTTATATTTGTATACAATTTTATATTTTTATTATGTTATCTTTTGATTGGGGCAGGCTATAATAATTAAATAAATGTATAATATGAGAGGTCCAGGAAAATCAGAGCACCCGATATCCCAAAAAATGGAAGAGGAATAAGCGTCTTTCTCCAGAAGGGCATTCAGAATTAAGTTGCCTCTACTTCAAAAGTACTGGTTCTATGTTAGAGAATTTATGTATTGTATTATAAATGTTTAATAACTTCACATCCAGCAGAAAAGTAGCAATTCTCAACATGTAAGGGAGTGAGATGATGCTAACTGCCATTTGTAATGTCTCAAAACTACGGATTCCCTCTCTTGTACTGTAGGAAGATACAGTACAAAAATACAAATCTTTCCCTTACCCTGAAATAGTCATTCTGCATTTCCCCTGACCTAGCTTGAAGCAGTGAAAATATAAGGACTCTGTAAAGCCAGAACTAGCTTCTTTTCTTCTAGCTAAAGCAGACAGAATCCTTGGGAGGAGCACAAATTTGTTACTTAGGTACTTGTATTCTGTTCCTTATAGGGTCCCTCCCTTTCCCTCTTTTTCTATGTTTTTTAAAATATGTATTTGTGCATTAGTTTCTTTCATTTTTTTTCTTCCAAATTAGAAGGAAAGGGCCACATACATTATATGACTATAGTCCTCGACTTACAACAGTTTGTTTATTGACTGTTCAAAGTTATAACAGCACTGAAAAAAGTGACATGACGGTTTTTCACAGTTACAACTGTTGCAGCATCCCCATGGTCATGTGATCAAAATTTAAACACTTGGCAACTAATTCATATTTATGATGATTGTGGTGCCCCTGGGGTCATGTGATCACCTTTTGCGACCATCTGATATGCAAAGTCAATGGGGAAGCCAGATTCACTTAACAACTGTGTTACTAACTCAAAAACTGCAGTGGGAAAAATTCACTTAACTGTCTTACTTAACAACAGAAATTTTGGGCTCAATTGTGGCCGTAAGTCGAGGACTACCTATACTCTAAAATATCTGACAGAAATTAGTAGGAGAAAGCAGAAGCTGTAAGCTTTTCCTCACCCTTCTGTCTATTTTCTGGAATATATCCTGAATTTGCCATGTGGTACCTTCCAATATTTTAGACTTCATTACTTAAATGAAGCCTCAGCCAGCGCAGAGACTGAAAGTTATAATGTAGGGACGAACCTGGTTGAAAAATCTGGTTGACCTACACCTCTTGCTATTCTGGCCTTCCACCACCCCTGACTTTTCAATGTTGGTTCTAGACAGTAAATACAAGATGAATTTATCTTATCACTTTACCTAAAAAAAAAAAAATCAAAATGTCGAATGTGCATTGATGTTGAAATTAAACATTACATTACAATACATACGTTAACTATTAAATGTAAAGGTTTTCTATGTCCAGTCATGTCTGACTCTAGAGGGTGGTGCTCATCTCCATTTCTTAGCTGAGGGAGCCAGCATTGTCTGAATACATTTCTGTGGTCATGTAGCCAGTGTGACTATACGCCGAGGCGCAAGGAATGTTGTTATCTTCCCACAGAAGTGGTACCTATTTATCTACTTGCATTCGCATGTTTTCAAACTGCTAAGTGAACAGGAGCTGGGGCAAGTAACGGAAGCTCACCCTGCCGTGTGGTGCTCAGGACTTGAACCTGGGCAGCCAACTGACATATCAGAATCTTTAACCTCTGAGCCATTGTGCCCCCATATTAAATATCACATATACATTTTATCCATTCTAGGGTTTATTTATATTCTTCTATGTGCTTACTGATTAATGAATAGATAATCTTTGTGTGTTGTTATATTGCCACAATGGCACCGTCCATGCATAATAAGGAAGTATCAGTGGGGAACTCCAAATATTGTAAACATATTTTGGGATGGGTGCCCTAACAGTGAAATCCAGAGAGAGGGTCATGAGCATTGGGTACTAGAACACGAAACAAGAGTGGATGGGTATAGAATAAATGATCATGGAAAAGTTATGGCTGCCAGTCTGTCTAGAAACTTGAATTTCTGGCAATTTCTCCAAAGGTATTCTCTTCAAAGGCTGACTTATAGAAGACAAGCTTCCTGTATAGAAATGTATTAGGGTTGTTGGTTGTTGGGTTGTTGTTGTTTTTTGCAACCTTATCGTTTCATTACAATTTACTATTGCAGAGTAAAGCCAGGAGCCAGCTGCATTACATGGAGATGCAGCAAGAATTGGATGTTAGAGAACAGGAAATTCAACATTCCCTTATTGTTCAAAAAGAGGTAAAATATCAGTGTGACATGAAGTAAGCAAGAGCATATGATTGCAACCACTTCTTCAATCTTTCACAGCACTGTGGCATTGTTTCACTTTCAGATAAAATATACTTTATGTTGGCATCCTGATTAATGAGAGTTTATTTCTTGCAACAGAAGCAGCGCCATCTCCTGGAAGCTTGTCCTTGGTTTCAAACCATCCTTCTGAAGCTGCTGTTTTCATCCTAATACTTTCAACTTTATGCAGAAACGGTGGTTGTTGTTTAGCGCAAGCAGAAGGAGACATCACTTTGGAAGCCTGCTATGAAATATTTATTTACTTAGGCTTCTTACCTGCTTTAACTTTTAATGACTCCAAGCAAGCAGATTACATTCCTACTTTCCAGTAACAAGATTAAAGCAATACTCTTCCTTTGAACCACCAAGAATAACAAACAAACCCAAGAACATAACATACACTACCGTAGGAGGGGCCCAATCCCATCCACCCCTGAATGCCTTCTGGAACACTCAGGGCTTAATAGCTTTAATGAAGCAGCAGGGTTGGTGACAGCCTGAGCTTGGGAGAGATGTTGTTCCAATGAAGGCAGCAACTGAGCCACCTCTCCCTGGTGGCCCTTGATGATGACACTTCATTGGAGTGAGAATCCAGAGGGAGACCTCCCTTCTAGATCCTCTTGGAGGTGTCTCCATAGGGAGGTGTCTCTTGAAACTATTCTGGTATTTTTGAGCTTTTGTTGCCTGCGTCCAATTTGCTGCCTGCAATTACTGATGGAGCGCAACCTCATAATTCTGAAATTGCACACTCAGAATTCCCCATTGGGTGGAAATTATGCAAATTGCAATCCTTTGGGAGGTCACAAGACTGAAGAGATCTGTTTATCTATGGAACAGAGTTGTGCTAGGTGGCAACATAGAAGAAAAATAAATATATGGATAGCTTAGTTCAAGAATACTCATTCTCAGATATTAGTAATATTACCTCTTCCTCTGCCCAACCCCAGCCCCTTGGTCCCTAGTGGTTCCTGGAGGAGTTTTAGACAGGTCAAAGGTGATTTCCCCCTTACTTCCAGGCCCACTTTCTGAACAGACCGAAAAATATTTTTCACACACAACAAATATTTTTCAAATTAGTTTGCTTTATCATTTTTCTTGTCTTTAACTGTGTCGCAGCCAACAACATCCAACAGTTGCATTTCCTCTCCCTCCCCTCCATTTCTTTGTTTGCAGGAGAAGATGAAATCTGCTTATTTTTCCCAGTTCTTAAATGCACAGGAGATTTCACTTTAAAAAAAGTGTGTGTGGGGAGGGATCAATGCTATTTCAAATGGGTGGAGCGCCATCTGCCTTTTTCCAACCAAGAGTCTGGTCCGGGAGAGTTAAAACAGTTGCAGAAGAGCCGTCCTGACAAGTGGGGCTGGCTGTGTCCAAGGCAAACATGGTTATTAAAGATGGATGGATGGGAGAAAGGCCAGTAGGGCATTATAAACCCGCTTCTTCCCTGCCCCTGCTCCACAAACACTTATGATGCTCAGAAGGTGAAGAAGCGAGAAGCCACAGAAGTCACAAGCGTGGGATAGCAGCTGAACTCCCCCGCCCCCCACGCCTTTCATTTCCCTGCCATTCGCTTGCTATCTATTCCGAGCTCAGGCTGGCATATACAATTGTGAACAGGAACTGAGTTGGGCAGGGCAGGGGAAAAAAGGCAGCATCACAGTAGCTCATGGTGGAGACAAGGCCCCTGGGAGGAGTGTGGAAAGGTGCCAGCTGTTTTGTTAATCTTGTCATCCTTCCCCAAGCCTTAAGCCCTAAGCAAACTAAGCCCCCCTATGTGGGCATGTAGCTGAAGTCTATCAGGTTTCTCTTGTAAGAAGACCCCAAGGTGGCAGCATCCCTTGCCTTCCTTCTATTTCTGCCTCTGGAGCCGGCTAAAGAATTATATCCTGCCTTTATTATGTTTTTTCCAACGATTCAAGGCAGCAGACATAATACTTCTTCCTTCTTTTATTTGCCCCACAACAATAACCTTGTGAAGTGGTCAGGCTGAGAGAGAATGATTGGCCCAAAGTCACCCAGTTGACTTCCATAGCTATGGCGGGATTAGGACTTTCTGTCTTCTGGTCTCTAGCCTGTTGCCTTAACCACCAGACTGAACTTGTTGTACTGCTCTACTGGACTTTTCTTATTTCTCAGCTTGAAACTCAGTTGCTCAGGCTCAAAGAGAAAGAACTGGTGGCCAGCACCCAAGTCCAGCAGCTGCAACAAATCAAGAGCAGCCTTGAAAATCGGCTCCAGCAAACCCTCCATCAGCTTCAAAAGATTGAAACATGCCTGGATGTCATGAAGGACAGAGTATCCCAATTGTACAGTGAAGGCAGGTGAGTCCTAATAATTTTATGAGTGGTTGCCTTGGAAGAAGGTCTGCTCATTTCAGTTGGTCCCAAATGCTTTCAAAAAGAGACTGGACAAACGTGTCTGAAATGGTATAGAGTCTCCTGTTCTAGCAGAGGGTTGGACTAGAAGACCTCCAAGGTCCCTTCTAACTCTATTATTCTATGTTTTATGCATAGTGCACTGGCCACTCCTGCTATATGATGCCTATATCATATCTTTTCTCTCTGTTGAGGAACATCATCAGTTTTGAGGACCATGATCTTCCTGCATCTTCCCACCCTTGTTTTTTTTACTTCATTGCTGTTAAGTGATTTTCCCCTCTTCTTTGCACTTCACTGGGCTAGGAAAACTGGATTCAGAGTGCTGGTCCTTGTTGCCTAGGCCCAGCAGCACACCTGGGTCTGCTTTTGTTCAAGAGCTCCAAATTAAATAAAAACCTGCTGATTCTAATATGGATCACCACATACTTTGGGGCCAAATGACACAGAGGGACTTTTGCTCTCATCTTTAGAGCAGCTTTTGTCAACTGGGCTTCCATGAGAGGTTGTGATTTTTTTAAAAAAATTGTTTTGAACTTTGCCACACAATGCTAATGCTTGCAACGGTGGGAATTTTTACTTGACTCAGTTGTCCACCTGCCATTTTGGTGCTGTTTTTGTAAATGTTGTGAAACCCATGGATTGTATAGGTTAGAAGTGAATTGTGTTGGGAACTTTTTGTATGCTTTGCAATGTTTATGAAAGGCTTCTTTGAGACTTGAAATTATCTTGAGGGTTCCTACAGGATGAAAAGGTTGTGGTAGGCTGGACTAGACCAATTTCTGAACTTTAGCAACTTAAGATGGGTGGACTACATGGAAAGGATTTCTAGGAGTAGGAATCCACCCATCTTAAAGTTGCTGAGGATTAGAGTCTAGACCAGGGGTCTTCAAACTTGGCCCTTTTATGACTTGTGGACTTCAACTCTCAGAATTCCTCAGCCAGCATGCCTGGGAGTTGGTCCACAAGTCATAAAAGGGCCAAGTTTGAAGACCCATGGTCTAGACCATAAACTGATAATCTAAGTTTCTTCTTAGGATCTACTCTCTCATAAAAAACACACTGCTACAAGTCAGTTTATTGCCTATGTGATACCCTTGCGGGGAAAGTCTTTCAAATTCTTTTGACCATTTTAATAGCTCCACAATGTTTTATTCACTGTTAATTTTTGTTTTATGCTGTTTTAAGACACTTCCACGTGAAGCTTCTGTGGTTTTTTTTGTTTTTCCTGCTGCTCCTGGATTGGCTCTGTACCCAATCATCCTACACCACTTGGCAGGAGATCAACTGTGTGCAAAAGTTTAGAAGAATTGAGATGGCTTTTTTTCTCTCTTGCTGCTCCTGCAGCAGGATTTTTAACAACAGGACAGTGATTTTTGCTTTTTTGTTCTCAGGATTTTTTTAGTGGGTAGGAGGGAAGACAATGAAAGGTCATTTTCAAATTTCTTGGGGGAAATGAACTGAAGCAATAGTGAAGTAGAAGCATCTCTATTCTCACTATTTTGGCCATAAAATCTGCACGGCCACATACTCTGTACTGCAGACAAATAATGTGAAAAACAAGTGCATATCTCTTTGGAAGAAAAGCTAAGGTGCACAGAAAACAGACTGAATATTTGCAGGACTGAATAAAGCAGTTCTTACCTGATGGAAATGCTTGTGTTTTTTCCTCTCTGGACAAGTCCTTGCATCCTTAAAACATCTACTCCCATCAATATCCATTAATTTGCTCCACAAACATCAAGACCTGGTAACTTGGTAAGCACAGAACAGCTCAGTTGCATTCCCCAATAATTTTTCACAAAAAGATGGGATAAGCATGTGGAGTTTTGGCAGGAGGAAGAGCATTTTAATTGTACTAGTACTCTTAATATGTCTTGAAATAAATGTTCAAAGGCTGTTCTGTTTTTGAAAAACCTTTATTAGGGCTGCAGTGTGATTACAGGTAGTTCTTGACTTACAACCGTTCATTTAGTAACTGTTTGAAGTTACAACAGCACTGAAAAGTGACTTATGACCATTTTTCATACTTGTGACCGTTGCAGCATCCCCATGGTCACACGGTCAAAATTCAGATGCTTGGCAACTGGTTCATATTTATGACAGTTGCAATGTCCCGGGGTTATGTGATCACCTTTTGCAACCTTCTGACAAATAAAGTCAATGGAGAAGCCAGATTCACTTAACAGCCTTGATACTAACTTAACACCTGCGGTGATTCACTTAACTGTGGCAAGAAAGGTTGTAAAATGAGGCAAAACTCACTTAACAAATTCTCTTTTAACAACGAGGCTCAATTGTGGTCAAAGACTAGCTGTGTTCTCTTTTCCTTGACCTCTTGAGAGAACACCCATTTCTCTTTGCACCATCATTTGTATTTCCATCCTCCGTACACATTATTCTATTAGTTTTGACTTACATTCCTGCTATCAGGTTATACATCTCTACTGAAACAATTTGCAAAGGTGCATGGAAGAAATGGAAAACCTTGTGCTATGTTCCTTCCTCTCTTTGCAGAGACCGACAAAGGGAGGGAGACACCAACAAGGTTCCTCACTCTGTACAGGTACTATTTGCTCATTCTGACACTAACATTTTCTTCTGAATTAATACTGGAGATGGCTTTCTGATAATAATCTAAGATTTATTTGGTCATTGAATTTCATAGGACACAACTTCTTTCACAAAGCCTCATTTCCTATGTTTCTCTATGAGTCACTGTTTGCTTTGTGTCCTTTCAATTGAAGCAGAATAGATTCCCTTGTAAGTTAATTATTGTGTATGGCTATATAAGATTTATTCAGTGATCCAGGTAGATGGATGGATAACAGTTTTTATCATCTTTCATCTTTGTAGCTTTGATAGAAAAAAACAGCAAGTACATTTTATTAATGTAACTTCTATATTGTTGACTTCTGAAGTCTTTTAATAGTTAACATTTTTAAAAAAATTATATAAAACAACTCCAATCTTATTGGAGCATCCAAAGCAATATCTCTTTAAGAGCTCTTAAAAGTTTAAAGATTAACACATTTATTTCTGCATAAGCTTTCATGGACTACAATTAATTCATCGGGTGTACAGAGTGTTGTTTAGCTATTTTGCTTATTTTTTTTAAATAAAACTAGTTTAAAAATTTGTCTGAAGTACATATCTAACTTAAAGTTTAAAGATTAAAGTTACAATAAAGTTCAAAAAGTATTTGTTTTACTTGATTTCCTCTACTGCTGTGCTATTCTAGAAATTCTTCACATGGATACTTCATGGTTTCATTTATTATTTCCAAAATGATTTTCAATCCTATACATAGTTATCAGCAAGTAAATTTAATCTGATAGTATGCTATTTATTTCTAGTTTCATAAGTGATTTTTTTTAAGCTTTAATAAAGAATCTTCAACAAATCCAAATATTTGTGAAATGTCCCACTGAAATGAAATGTCCCACTGAAGATGTTAAATACAGTATTTCCTTATAGAAATTGCTTCTGATAGAAGAGCTTGGAAAATAAATAATTTTCTTTTATGCTATTTTCTTATAAATGATAATAGAGTTTAAAAGTTTGATTCACTTGCTGGGGAAAGGAATGTATGTGAAACACTTTGATTCAGTGGAAGATTATATTGCTGCTCTGCTCTTAAAATAAACCCTTGAGCTGTGCTTTTTTGCCTTTGTTCCCCATTGCTTCCTGCCACATCAAAAATAAAAAAAAGCTACAGAATTGTCTCTTTAGAAATTGGGAAAGTCACAGTAATAGATCATGCTGAATAGTATTTAGCATTTCCTTCAAAACTAAATACAGAATTAATCTTAAATATTTTTCTTCTTTCCTTTCTTCCTTTTCTAAGGATCCTGTGAATTTAAATGAGATGATCTGCTCTCAACAGGAGGTGAAAATGGAATATATTCTGAATGAGGATAAAATGGATAGCTCTATACAACAGTAAGGGTCAAAACACATCTATTACAGCTTTTATATGAAGATAGGATAGAAGGGAAAGGAATAGTTTCCTGTATTGGTGGGGTCAGGAGCGTCTAAGGCAAGAGTGAAGTGACAGGTGTATTTAAGAACTTAAAATCCAATTTGAATTCTGTCCCTCCATTATCCATTAACTCATGTGCTAGAGAACAAAGAAAAAAGCCATTCAGAATGTGCTATATAACAGACCCAAAAACCCTGAAAGAAAACTTCTTTTAATCAAATGAATCTTCTGCAAAAGCGGATATCTACCTTCAGTACAGAAAATTATTACTTGATGATCTGGCTTCCAAACTTCTGATTACTACTGCTGCTGGTAAAAAGTAGAAGCCATCCCCCCCCCCCAATACTAATAAGGGTAAATGCAGATATTCCTTGATTAACAACCACTTGTTCAACAATCTTTTGAAGTTATGATAGCGCTGAACAAGTGGTAGTTATGGCTGGTCCTCAAAGTCATGTGATTGCCATTTGCAACTTTTCCTGCTGGTTCCCCACAAAGTCAATGGAGAAGCCGGAAGGGATGACTGCAAGTTGCTTGGGGAAATCTCCCTCTCCTACATACCTTCTTCCAGCCTTTCTGCTCTTGAGCCTTGCAAGCCACTCACACACCCTCCCATACTGTCCCTGAGCCTCATGTTCACGTTGTGCTTCCCCAGCCACTCATGCACCCTCAGTCGTCTTCTCTGAGCATTGTGCTTGCCTCATGCCTCCCCTGCCACTTGTGCATCTTGTGTATCCTCTCCCACCTAGCAGCAGCCACCCCAAATATCCCTGCACTTGTGCCATGTCTCCCCTTGCTCCTTCTCCCACCTGACAGCAGACACTTACCTGCCTACTGGCCTGCTTTTGAGCTGCCTGGGACTTGTAGACTTCCCCACTGATTTTGGTTGTTGAAAACAGGCAGAAAGTTGTGAGCTGATGTCCCAAAGGTGCTTTTTTCATGAGGCAACTGGACTTTCTTGTTTTTCTTGAAGATGTTTTGCTTCTTATCCAAGAAGCTTCTTCAGCTCTGACTGTATGGTGGGGAATGGCAGGATTTATACTCCTTGCAGACAAGAGTATAAATCCTCCCATTCCCCACCATCTTTCAAGAAAATCAAAGTCCAGTTGCTTCATGAAAAAAGCACCTTTGGGACAACCATGACCTGGATGACTGAGAATCTCCATAGACATTGTGAGATGGTGCTTGCTTAATGCCCTAGGAACTTCACTTAATGATGTGCCAGGCATTGCCATTGCTAAGTGATGGGGCCATGTGACATTGAGCTTTACAGCTGAACAGAACAACTGCATCATTTAGCGATTGAAATTCTGGTCCCAATTGCCGTTGTAACTCAAGGACTCCCTGTACCATTATGGCAAGGTGGAGTTGAACCTGGACTCATTCAATAATGGGCAAGCTAAAATATATTTAATGCACATAGGAACCCCATATTCCTGATAGATAGTTTTGCGTCACTAAAATTCAGTGAGCTCTAGGATCTGTGTCACTATGAGCAGTCATTTCTTTTTCTTTGTATTGTTAATGATGTGACAGGACATCTGATGATGTGACATCAATGACTGGACCTGATGTAGAAGCCAGTAGAAGAGTGATTTCCACTGAAGAGGACCCTTTGATAGAGCCTTTTATAGATGAAGATCAATACTTTCCACAGGAGCCTGCAGATCAAAATTCTTTGTTTAAAGAGTTGAATGAAGCTATTGCAGCACTGAGCAAAATGTCTGGATGCCATTATCAAGAAATAGATGATTTTGGTTTTCAACAACAAGAGTCCTTGGATCATATTAAACATCATGAAAATTTGCAACAAAATGTAATGCCTCTGTCTCCAATAAAAGGATGCTCAACAAACAATGCTATACAAAATAGAATTTCTGAAATGACTAGTGATCAATCTATATCAGAAGCAGGAGATCGTTTTAGAGAAGGACCAGTTCATGTACAAGTCAAAGATCTGGAGATGAAGAAAGCTAATTTTTCTAAATTCAGAAAGGAAGTCAAAACTACAGAGCCTACACTGAGAGAAAGGTTTGCTTCCATGATTCAGCCTTTTGTTTATTCAGACTTGACAATACGGGTCAGTGACTACAAGAAAAGCCCAATAGAAAGTGGGATTCTAGTTTTAGAAGAGGTAACTCAACCTGAACATAAGAAGAAAGTTTTAAAACCTAATGATACCATTCAGGTTCCACAGCTATCCACTGATGAAGGTGTGGCAAACCAGTCTGCAAAAATGAAAATTCTAGATAGAAATGTATTGCAGACTCAACTTCCTCTACTGAAAGATGTGCCATCAGAGTATTTTCTGTCCAATGAGGCTCTGCACAAATTACATGCAGGGCATAATCCAAGCAGTCAGTTACAGAATATGTTTGGACCAGGAATGCACACAGAACTTGCTGAAAGGCTAGAGATGTACTCAGCAGAAGACAGGAGAGAAGGATGGATTGGTCCATCTGAGTGTAAGAAGAATCAAGAGGTCAGTGCAGAATTTAATGAAGAAACCAGTGTTAGAACAGAAGTTTGTGATTGCCAAATGAATAAAGAAACTTCTAAAGACACAGCCATTCTGTATTCCCACCCAGATCACTTTTATAATGTGCTATTTGTAGGAGACTCTAATGTTGGCAAAACTTCCTTTTTAAACAGGTTTCAAAATGATTCTTTTGAAGCAAAGGTGACTGCAACTATAGGTATGAATCACGTGCTTGAAAATCATGTGATAAATGTATAGGTTTTTCTTTCTGAAAAGTCTTTTAGTTTAGTTTTAGTGGTTTATTTGTTTCTTTGATTTTGCTTTGACTTAAGCCTCTGTTAATAGGACTATCAGATTTGGGTTGCAAAAATCCAGATGACCAGTAAATGACAGCAAGTGTCATTTTAATGTAATATTACATTAATAACAGCAATAATAATAGTTGTTTTTATTGTTATTCAAATGTAACCCAAGAGGATGCAAATAACTGTTGGAATATAGAATAATTGGAACTATTCTATAACAAAGCAGGATTTTTTTTTTTTTTTAAAAGATACAAATTACAAATTTTAAAGAAAAGATACAAATTAGCTATATGGAGCTAAACAACTCCTTGAATATCTTTTTGGGCATTTTTTTTTAAAAAAATGGGCTCATATTGGGCTTACAAAGAGGCAACTTTCTGAATTGGAAGCCTTTGGTATGTACTGAATATTGCCAACTACTGATGCTGGCTCTATTTCCACCTCTTCCTACTGGCTCTGTCAGGGTCCCTTTTGGAGATAACTAGGCATCTTTTGGAGATAACTGGGCATCTTTCAATCAGTGTGGCCCTTTTACAGTGTGCTGTATAAATAATGCAGAGTCAGTGTGACAAATTCCTTTTGTCCTGGTACTTCTGTTACTTAAGTAGGGCTTCTGATCAATAATGGAAAGCATTACTTTTTCTACTGTATGTCTAATGTTGTTCCTTCCTGGTATTATAATGGGACTGTACAACCATACTCTTAGTTGAACTATATACACTTTTAAAGGAAAACATAGGCAGGATATGTATCTTCTCCACATTACCTCATTTCTCTTGGCAGGATTTTGCATAAGCTTCCATTTCTTTTCTTTTTATTGGTATAGTTAACATGAAAGAAAATCCAAAGTCATTCTCTGTCTGCAAATAGCAATGCTAGGTAAAAACCTTTATTTTATTAATGCCTGCAAAATGACTGATCTTCAATATTCTACTCTTATCTGTAAAATTCCTGCTTGCATTCCTTGTTTTCTTTTGTCTGAGCCAGCTTGAGGCTTGACTTGAATTTTATTGTAAATGATTGCATTGTATTCTGTAGGAATGGACTATCGGATCAAAAACCTGTTTTTGGATAGCAAATGCTTTGCTTTACGTCTGTGGGACACAGCTGGGCAAGAAAGGTAGTATAAAGGCTGCAAAAATAAGGACAAAATGTTGGGGAACTGACTTTGGACTGTGCTCAAGACTGGTGTGATTAATGTTGATGAACAATGTTTGTTCCCAGAACTGCATGGCTTTATAACTGCAAATTCTGTTATTGAAGGGAAAGTCCCATCGGCATATCATTCATGCAACCATTCACGTCATTTCAGCCACTGAGTGCAATTGTTTAATCAATGTAAGAAGCCAGATTGTAGCACTTCTGACAAACCTTTATATGAACATGTCTAACCTTTATATGAACATGTCATAAAAACGTATTTGTTTCCCTGGGTAATTAGTTCCAATGTTGAACTGCCATTACCTTTTGAAGATTATTCTAACATTGTATCCAGTGGTGGGATTCAGCCAGTTCGCACCAGTTTGGCAGAACTGGTAGCTAATTTTTTGTTGCCCAGGCCCAGAATGGACTTCCAGAAGCAGCATCCACACAGAGAACCGGTTGTTCACATATTTGAATCCCACCACTGATTGTATCCCACCAGTCTTTTGGTAATTTAAGGTCATTATTCTATGTCTTTCATTGTGGGATAGAGGTTGAAAAGTGCAATGATCTCAAGGATAAATGTACCCACTCCTCAATCCCTTTTTGCAGCTAGTCCTCTGCTTAAGGACTGCTTGTTTAATAATGGTGCCCATGACTTTGGATAAACTGACTAACAATCCGTCCTTGAAGTAACAACCATTACATCACCCTTGCGGTCCACACGATCTCAGTTCGGGTGCTTGGCAACTGGCATGCATTTACAACATTTGTCTTGTGGTCACAGGATTGTGATTTGCAAATTTCTCAGCTGGTTTCCAATAAGCAAAGTTAGTTCACTTAATAACTGGGTGATTGACTTAATGACTACATGATTTGGTTAACAACCACAGTGATTTGCTGAATGACCACAGTAAAAATGGTTATAAAATTGGATCCAGTCATGTGATGATTTGATTAACAACCAAAATTTCAGTCTCTGTTGTCATAAGTTGAGGACTACCTGTATATGTTTCAGGGGCTTGATAATCCTTGTACTCTTATTTGCCACTATTTTGCTTTTAAGAATCTTTGTTAAAGTGGGGTCTCCAGAATAATGTTATGCACAGTACTTATGAGAGCCTTGACCAGCGTAGCAGAATAATGTATGTCACAGTCATAGTATGTGCATATATGCATACCATATTCCTAACAACAAAGCTCCTTTTTTACAACCCTGTAATCCCTTAATTCGGTGTAGAATCAGGGTGACTGGATGGAGCTGAGCATTTACTGGCCGGATGCCCTTCCTGATGCCATGCAGAGTTCGCAGCAGATATTTTTTTTCTTCGCGCCCTAGGAGAGAAATATCTGCCTCTACCTAGGATTGAACTCTCAACCTTCCGAATGGGAGATGAGCATCTTTACCACTAGGCCACCACGCTGCTCTATTTCTAACAATAATAACATATTAAATATATTAAACAACATATAAACTCTAAAGACCTTTTCCCTTCTGTTTAAAACGCATTTCAATTGTTAAAGTAAATTAAGTTTCAAGAAATTGAAAAAAAAATGTATGATAAATTTAAAGTTTTTTTATCATGCACAATCATGCACATGAATCAATATGTACAGTATGAACACACATATTTGTGAAAAATGACACATGTTTCCTGACAGATATCACAGTGTCACCAAGCAGTTTTTCCGAAAGGCTGATGGAGTTGTTTTGATGTATGACATCACCTCAGAATACAGTTTTACAGACGTGCGGTACTGGTTGAATTGTGTCCAGGTAAACAATAAACAGCTATATTCCACTATTGTTTAATCTCAGTTTTTTTTAATTTTGATCATGATGATTCTCAGAAATTTGAAACACTTTAGTTGGAAAAATGCCAGTTGGTGCTGTATGTGGTTACATAGTCTGCTTCTGATAGTCTTTACTGCTTTTATAAATACATTGAGGGTTGCAGTTCAATCTTTGTGATGTTACTCTAATGCAGTTTAAAGATTTAGCTAAAAGTATATGGCACTGCTGCTGCATAGATATAATATCAAAATCTTTTAAAAACATAAATATTGGAAATTATTTTAGGTAGATTGTGTTATTAAAATAGGGAGCAGAACTTTAACATTTGTGTATCTCAAAGGTATTTTTTCAAAAGGCAACTGGACTTTGTTTTTTTCCTTGAGGAAACGTTTCGCTTCTCATTCAAGAAGCTTCTTCAATTCTGACTTCATTTGATGATGAATTTGAATGATTCAGTCAGAACTGAAGAAGTTTCTTGGATGAGAAGCAAAATGTTTTCCTCAAGGAAAAAACCAAATCCAATTGCCTTTTCAAAAAGCACCTTCGAGACAGCCATGACCTGGATGACTGAGAATCTCCACAGAAATTTGTATATTATTTTATTTTTAGACGTGGGTTAAGGTGCTTCTGGATTATATTTTTATTCCTTGCCTTACAGAATTTCATAGGGTATCAAAACACCCTTCTTAATCAGTAATCCTTCTATATTTTCTTATCACTTCAAAACTGAGAGTAGCTTATCTGATTCACTGCCATGAACAAATATTTAATACTCTTTAATTACTCAGGCTGAGTATGGGTAGCGAGTGCTCCACTTTGGAATTAAAGGCACTTATCTCTTATATATATTCATGGAAATAAATAAAAAATAGAGTAAAATAAGAATTAAATTTCCTTTAAAAAAACCTTTTACAATTCTAAAAATCAGGGGTAGGCAATATTTTTTTGACCAAGAGCCACATTCATTTTTTTGGGAGAAGGCTGAAAGCCACCATGTTGATGGGGCAATTTTACACATGGGTATGTGAAACTTGGATATTATGGGAGTTGGGGCATTTTATTTGTGATAGTTTTTAAAACCATGAAATAACTATTTAAGGGCTTGCATATTTTCCCACTGCAAAATGGGAGTGCATTGTGCCTCAGTTTTTATCAGTCAAGATTTGAGGGTGCTGCAAGGGCTGCAAGAACTCAACTTGCCATCTTCAGTATACCTTATTGATGTTATTGTGCACTTCACTGTATGTCTTATTAGTTTTTAAAGCATGGACATATTTTATCTGTAAGTTCTCCCTTTCATTATATTTTGTATGTCTTTATGGTGGCTTTAGAATTTCATAATATACTGTATAGCAAACTAGATATGTAGACAGAAGAACATATGCTTCTCCCATAATTTCAAAGGGATTTCCAAATTGCTGTTTTAGTACTATAGATGGTAAAGATATTACATGGAGCCAGGGTTAGTCCACTAATATGCTATGTAACAGTTGATGTCCTAGCTGCTGCCATGGCTTAATCTGAACTACTATCATAGCTTATTTTGTGATGTTGTAGAAACTCAGTTGTTGTTTGTTGAATAAACCTTGACTAAAGAAATCACAGCATAGCATTATATGTAAAACCAATAAATGAGGCACTTGCAGAACTAGCAGCTCTTATGCTTCTGCTTCCCCTTCGTGAAGCTTTTTGGACAACATTGGGTCTCCCTTTTCTATCAATCAGCTTTATTTCAATCCTTGACCAACTCAAAAAGAAAAACAATTCTGAGACAGTAAATAAAAATAGCAACATAAGCAATAATTATAAAATTGATGTGGTTAAAGTACAGTGTATTTTACAAATGATAAAGCAAAACTTATCCACATTCAAAGAAATACAATCACATTACTCAGGCAATAATAACTATAAATATATTGAATCTGGGTAGTCTGGAAATCTGACTACTAGATAGATAGTGAAGATATTAGCTGTAATAATTCTTTTGTACTCACAAATACTCATCAGCAAAAACATGCAGTTGTGAAACAAATCATTGATAATTATGCAATAAACCATTGTCAAAACAACTATTTGTAAACTAGCCATTGTTTTAAATGTTGTAAAAATCAGGCAATTAAAAGTAGATCTTGCATATTTTATATCTCCAAATAAATGAGCATACTATTTCTTTTAATGGTTAGGAAACTTAATCCCAATAGATTTTCTTTTATTATTGTTGAAAGGTTTAACAATATATTTTGATTTCATTTAATATTTGAAGAAATCTGTGCTTCCTCATAGGAAGGAGCTGGAGCTGGAGTCGTTGTCCTTCTGCTTGGTAACAAAATGGACAGTAGTGTGGAAAGGAGAGTATCTGTAGACAATGGAGCATACTTGGCTAAGGTACACTCCTCTGCTTTTCTCTTATCATTTTAATTATTTTTCCACTGATAGTAAAAATAATCTGATGCAATCTGGAAACATTTGCCATTAATTTAATAAAATATAAATAAAATATTAATTTAATAAAATATTAATACAATGTTTAATAAATTATTTAACAAAATGTTAAATTAATTATAAGAAACAAGTTCAAATGCTGGACATGGCCCTAACCCTTTTATATTCATTTGTCCAAGACTTACTCTCTGCAGGGAGAAATAGAAAAATAGTAGTAGTATAAGCCTATGCTGATAGCACACTAAAACAGGCTACAAAAGCTAAAAAGGAGGGTGGGAAGCTTCATTGGCATTTGTACCTGTATTTCATTGACATTGGCAGGTGGGTTCATTTCAATCAAATTACTTGCCTTTTTTTTTTTTTGACCCAACTTCTCTACGTCAATCCATCCAAAACAAGAATAGAAACATTTGACAATGTCCAGTGTGATATTCCATCTTCCAGATAAAATAGCAAGACTGAAAACTGGATTCAGTTTGGGGGTTAAAGTGTAAAATTTGTCAATTAAAAAAAATGTGTTCCTTGTCATCATTGTCTCTTACATTTCTGTGCCAGGTGTATGGACTTCCATTTTATGAATGCAGTGCTGCTTCAGGCTACAATGTTACAGAATCCATAGTACAATTAGTCAGGTGAGTAATCAGTGCCAGCTCTTACTTAGATTGTGACAGGAAAAACTCATACAACTCATACAGAAACCTACAGCAACAGAGATCTTTCTAAGTAGTGAATGAATTAATGAAACTGTCAAGTGCAAAAAATCAGGAAACAATGAATAAAAGTTTATTGCATGCTAACACTCTCTACAAGAATCTTAACTACTAATGGTCAAGGCAAATTAGTGGCAGATAAGAGTCAGCAGAATTCAAGGTGGGCTGGACTTCATTCTCTTGTGGGTGCGAAGGGACTCAAGACTGATGACATGCTTGACCCCCTCCCTAGGGCTGAGTCTGATCATCTCCTACTGAAACTTTGTTGAATATTCATTGTGGATGTCAATTATACCCATAATGGCAAGAGTGACTAAAGCTGGACTATTTTTTATTTAAGGGGAGAATGTGTGTGAATTTGAGTATTGTATAAGTTTTGTTTAAGAGACTGTGTGAAAGAGACCTGTTACTTCAAACGGTCTCAGAAGTTTTGGAAAATCTAGGAGTATGCAAAACAATATACAGACCATTTGCTTCTGTATTTATAATAGGTTGATGAAAACTCAGGAAGACCAATTAAAAAAGAAGGCTCTAGACTTGCCAGTGCAACTTAAAAATAAAAGAAGTTGTTGTTTATAAAGTGGAAAAGACTAATGACTGTTGATCCTTGTGTCCACTGGGTGATTGTGTATATTGTTTGCCCTCTTGAATTTGGATTGAATCCGACTTGTATAGTTTAGGAAGTTTAGCCACTCGGATGAAAATTGAGGATGGTCATCACTTTACAGATTTCAGACTTTGAGTTGCTCTGGATCTCTGACCTGTTCTTTCCACTAGAGATTCTCAAATTGTCCTCCATTGGAAATTTGCCAAGCAATTATGAAATTAACTCTATTTCCCGTGCATTTAGTCATCTAATTCAATAGATGTGGCTTAAGATATGTGATTTCTATAATCTACAGGTCATTCACATTACTCCTTAAAATATACTGTATCTGTTAAGAGACAATTATTTGTGCTCTGCTGTAGTAGCTAACATGTTCATAAAAGGGACTGTATTGAAAACAGTGCCAGTGCTGGGGGGAAATGTTTATTTCATATGAGCTATGCACATGTTTTGGACTGTAGAAAAATAACAAATACTGAAAGAAATCATGGAAGATGTTTTGCACTTTTGAGATTGGATGAGGGAACCACTTGTAATTCTTCACATAGCCACAATATTTCACATATTTTGCTGTGTTGCCTCCCACCCCATCTCCGTTTATATCTATCTGTTCCTGTTCACATAGAGGAAATTCCAAAGTGCCTCCTGAAGTTACTGTATGCTACCTAATAAAAAGGCTGGCCTCATATGCATCTTACAGAACTTTTTCAAGCTTGGCAGCTTTAAGATGAGTGAACTTCAACTCTCAGAATTTTCAGCCAGCTTGCTGAGAATTGAAGTCCACCCATCTTAAAGCTGCCAAGTTTGAGAAACACCAGCATGTATTATCTTTAATTAAGCCCCCCTCCCTCCCCCCTCTCTAATACAAAGTTTCTTCTGCTTATTAATACAATTTGGTGGGTCTTCTGTGATTTTCAAACTGATGGTAAAGAAGATTTTAATGTGGGGAAAAATATCTCTTTTGCTTATTATTCTATTCTGCATATCATATAATGTGTATTTTTCTGTTTATCACATCCTTGTGCTGACAAATATTGGCATAAGAATAATACAGTATGCAAGTATTGTATTGCCATTAATGTATATTTCTTTTACACTGTACTAATTTCATTTTTAAGTATATGATATCCATGTACAGCTGTAGTTCATATATCTTTAAATAAAGTACTCTATTCTTAATATACAGTTCAGTTTCTTCTCTCCATAGAATTTTTCTGACATGCAGAGGGGGAGGAGGAGGGAGGGGAGAAACATGCACATTTATTCTACTCTTGCCATTGTGTTTTAATTTGTTCCCTGCTATTAGTGTCCTCAGGATATGGCCAGAACAGTTAACATGGTGGCCATGAATGGTGAATTCAAAGCTCTTATTTCCTAGGAATTCTTAGGCATTTGTATAGTAGTTTTCTTGCAATTGTATGAAAGCAGATTGCATTCTTTTCTTATATGATTTTTAACATTTGCTTTCCAGCTTGCTTACCAGGGAACTTCCTAGGGACCTGGGACTTCCTAGGGAATGATACTACATGTTTTAGGTTTTTTTGAGAGTAGCAAAGTTGGTCAGTGTGGCCATCGGTTATTGGCAAAAAGCAAAGCAGAATGTAACCTGTGATCCACTATCAGAAATGAGCTCTTGGCCATTGGTAATAATCCTAGATAAATTCATCAATATTGGACTTAATTATTCAACTTCTGTTTCATTTTGATTGATTTGAAACATCTGCAAAATCATTTACCTAAAATAATTCCAAATAATTTACATTCTTGAAAGATTTTTCATTAAAAAACCATAACAATTGGAAAAATATTTAGTAAATTAAAACATCTTGGTGAAATTAGCAGTTTTGCCTGGGATTAAAAACAACTACATTGGTGTGAACACTGGCCAGTCTTAAGGAGATGGCTATTAAAACATATCTTTTCTATAGAACCTTGGGGGCAGAAGAGATATCAGAAGTACAGATAGTCCTCAACCTATGACCACAATTGAACTCAAAATTTCTGTTGCTAAGTGAAATAGTTGTTAAGTGTTCCCCCCCCTATTTTATGATCGTTCTTGCCACATTTCTTAAGTGAATCATTGCAGTTTTTAAGATAGTAACATGTTTGTTAGATAAACCTGGCTTCCCCATGTGGCTTGTCAGAAGGCCACAAAAGGTGATCACATGATTCCGGGACACTACAACTGTCATAAATGTGAACCAGTTGTCAAGCATCCAAATTTTGATCATGTGACCATAGGGATGTTGCAAGGGTTGTAAGTGTGGAAAACAGTCATAAGTCACTTTTTTCAGTGACATAACTTCAAAGTCACTAAATGAATTGTTGTAAGTTGAGGACTACCTATAGACCTCTTTGGTTATCAGCTTTTTGAGTGTCCCTTAGGTTCCAGATTTATTTTGACATTTAATTACAACATTGTTTTGTTTATTATTAATCTTTTTACTCATAGTTTTAAGACAATCTGAGGCCTGTGGGATTGGACTGGCACACAAAGGGAACAAATAAATGAATGGTTCCCCACCCAAAAGGTAGCTTGCCCTCATAATGGCCCACTTATTTTGGACAAGACTTACTCTGTTGACCTCTAGATGTGTTTGGCTACACATCTGTGTGCAAAGCCTTGCTAAAAGGCAATTTGAGGGCTGTTGGCCAAAACATCCCATGGGTAGCTGTGGGGAAGCCTGAAGGCAAGATGATGTGATAGATATTGCCAAGTCTCCAATTTCCAGACAAAAAGGGATTTGAAATTAATTTGTATAGATAATATTGAATAGGCATAATTGAATAGAATTGTGTTTACTGAGACACAAGCAGAACATTAAACTGTTGTTTTAATTTTTGGTGAGTCATCCATTAGGCAAAGATACCCTTTGCTCGTTTCTTTGTGTGTTTTCTCTACCATCTGTAAATAATCCTGAATGCATGGAAGAAGGATTTCAAGAAAACTGCCAGTTGTGTACTTTCTTACTTCAGATATCAAATCGCTACAACAGAAACACGTTTTTATGATCAACCCTGTTTGAAATGTCTCCACCAGATGGCAGCAACACAATTTAAAATTCATCACTTATGTTAAGTTCGGGCCAATTTGAATTTGTTCCAGAATTTAAATCTTTATAGTAATTTGAAAATCAACAATAAAATGAGATCCTAATTAAAACAGCTATTTTAAAAGCAAGTTGGACTAATAACAAGAAAAATGTATACTGATAATGAATCATCTCACAAATGAGTGAAATGACAGTGACAGATAAGTATGATAATTGAAACAATAAATTGTATCTCATACGTTGCATTTTGAGTTTCATTTCAAGTGAATCTATGGCCAAGAGTTAAAGTTTCATGCAACCCAGCCAAAAAAAAAACCTTAAGAAAAAATACTGAGTACCAGGTCTCTAAAGTATTGTATTACTGATTTATATACATGTTATAATATCTATATGTTGCAAATTTCCTTCAGAAGATCCAAGCAGCATACATAATGTTCCCTCGGTTTTTTCCCTATAACTAGGGTAGGGGACTGACCCAAAGTGACCTAGTGGGTTTCTGTAGCTAAGGATGAACTTAGGCCTAATTTTGTTGAACATTTAATTCTTATCCAACCAACCACTTTAACCTGCATGCCATACTGACTTGTTATTCTAGACTGTTAAGGCTTTCAATGGAAGGTTTACAATGAAGAAATTCAAGACCCCCAAACTAGAATGAAAACAAATGAAAGATAACCTTTATTGTCATTTTTTTACTGTGGGCACAACGGCACACATCAAAAATGAAATTTAGTTGCCCACTCTCAAAGTGAAACACATATATGACACAAACCTAAACATACTGTATATAACATATGTATAGGCCCACACCCCTACATATACATAACAAATAAAAGATTAAGGTTTTAAAAGAAGGGGAGGGACAAAACTGGAAAGTGGCTAAATGGAAATATATTATCTATGAAGCAGTGTACAGAATTAGAATTTAGGATAAAGCAGTTGGTGGCATTGTCATATTGTCTATTGGTATATTTGAATTTATTTTTTTAAAAAATATGCTGGGGAATGTTAAAATTATTTGTAAAATGTTCCAAAGAATGGAAAGAAAAATGGTGCATTTTTATATTTTATTTAACCCTATACAGTACAAGAGGGAAGGATATGGGATCCCTTCAACTTTAATCATCTTGTCTAGCAAAGATGTTAGAATCTTTCACACAGTCACCACTTATATTCCCCACCCTCTCAAAAGCAGCTAGCAGCTAACACTCATTATTTTGGTTGCTTTCAAAATACTGAGAGAGCAAAGCCACTTCATTCAGTCTTTTCTGGTATTGGATGAGCAAAGATGCATTACCTTGGGACTACATTAAAAAAAGTCAGGAGATATGGGAACTATTGTAGATACTCCCAAGACTTCAACTCTATGTCATTTTTTTTTTAAAAAAATTCATTGGTGTTTGCGCTGATGGTCTTAAATGTACTTGGCTTTCTTAGCTTTTCTCTGTGCATTGGGAAGCAGTTAAGTTCTGGAGTTCTGGATATTTTGAGTTCTGCCACCCAATCTGAAAAAGCATTTACCTCTCCAAGTTACTTTGCCTTTGGTACTTCCACTTGCCTTCCATCCTATCAGCCTCGCTGGGTACTACGGTAGCAATCTCTGCTCAGTTAAGCGGGTGGGCACCAATACAAATTGTGTGCACGGGACGCACCGACTTAATAGTTTACTTAACCCCATTTTCGGGAGACAGGAAGCTAAAATGTCGTTTGGGGTTCAGTGGGTGGTGGGAGAAAGAGGCTGTCAGTTTAGAGGCTCATTATTGTAAGGATGGATATCCCCAGAGTGCTGTCTGCGAAACTGGCAAATAAAAAGTCCCAGTCGCGCTTTGAGAAAAAGGGCTGAACTGCAGATTCTTAATCCCGAAGAGGAGCTGCTGCGGCGAATGTGCTGCTGCGAATTTGAGGCCAGGCTTCGCCTGACTCCGGAAGCAGGAAGCCCGGAGTGCCGCTGCTGGATTCGCACGGAGGGGCTTCTCGGGTCCATGTTGGATCCACGCGACTCGACCCGCTCGGGCGGTTCATGGGGTGAGACGGCAAGCGGGAGAGTCACCGCCAAGCTTGGACGGAGGCGGTGGCTGGGGCGGGGAAGGATATTGTCAGACTGTATTTCTTGGGGGATCCAGGGAGGGGACGGGTGGGAGATCCGCGCCGAAGGGGGGCGGGAGCGAGAATCAAGTCGCTGGCCCAGCGCGAGGCCAGGAGGATAGGCGTGTTTGAGAGGG
Source organism: Azemiops feae (assembly GCA_023970755.1). Lineage (NCBI taxonomy): Eukaryota > Metazoa > Chordata > Lepidosauria > Squamata > Viperidae > Azemiops > Azemiops feae. Next base: position 1,081,578 of record JALGBA010000019.1, read on the forward strand.
CAACTCGAATGGCTTTTCGAGGACTCCTGGCTACTTGTTTTGTGGCCAAATGAATTATATGTAGGGCAGCCTGCAAGCCCGTATACGCGCTTACTGGGAACGAGCCCCATTTGAGGTTATAGGGGTGGACTTCCGAGCAGACATGTTTCAAGATTGCTCTGTTAGAAAGCAAAAGAGAACCAGATGGAATGAAAAAACACAAGCCCCTTTACCATTGACTGCCAGTAGGGTGACTGTAAGTCTCAGAAACGAAGGCTCTAAATTCATGTCAGAGGCTTCTGATATGGTGTATTCTGTGCTAGAGACCTGAAACGTGCTTTGAGGGATGAGGATGTTTTTTGTATTGAGATTTAAAAAAAATAATCTGAACAGTGTCATGTAATTGAGGAAAGTTCTAAATCTAAATTCTAACGTAATTGAGGAAAGTTGTAAAGTTCTAGTGGAAATCATGCAGTTGAATTTTGCAAGGCTTTCCTCTTAGGTGATGTTACTTAGCACTAGGATGGATGGACAGATGCACAGAGAGTTTTTTTTTAATAAAGTACTGCCTTTACTATCTACCATAATTTAAATTCTTGATCCTGATATTCAGTGCATTCAGACAGTACAGTACCACAGTATGTTCCAGGACTCCAGCAAAGAACATAACATGGATTTATTATAATCTATGGATTATATCTCAGTGTCATTCTGTTCTATAAAGTTTTGTATTCCAGTTGGTCCTTTTGACAGTGTCTTGTAATGTATGAAATAGCACTAAATAGCTTGTTGACATTTTGAATATATTTAGCATAATCAAAAACTCTTATGAGCATCAATAGCAGCTGGCATTAAAAAAACATTCTGGCAGTGATCACCCTTGTGCTTTCCAAATGACACTGGCTTTTAGTTACCATCATCCCTAACTTTGGCAAGGGGTCAATATAGCCCAAAAATGTGTGTGTGTGTGTGTTTCCCCGAAAGTAAGACCTACCCCGCCCTAGCTTGATTTTTGGAGGATGGGCCTAATATAAGCCTTTCCCCCCAAAATAAGCCCTAGGCGCACGCCTAAAAATCAAGCTAGGGCGGGGGGGGGGGAGCTGTCCCACATGCTCTGCACATGTTTACCTTTGGACCGCTGCAGCCAGACCTCCCATGGCCCAACACCTGTTGTGCCGTTGCCTGTGTTATTTTGCGGCTGCTTGCTCACGGCAGGAGACTGCGCAGCTCGTCGCACCAATTGTGGCGCGAACGGCAGGATGAGCCTTATGCTACGAGCGGCAGCAGCAGCAGCACAATGCACCACGTGGCATGCGGCCGCAAAAGAACGTGGGCAGTGGTGCGACAGGTGTCGGGGCATGGGAGGCCTGGCTACAGCAGTCCTAAGGTAAGACATCCCCTGAAAATAAGACCTGGTGCTTCTTTTGGAGGCAAAAAAATAAAATAAGACCGGGTCTTATTTTCGGGGTAACACAGTACCTATTCTGTACTATTTTCCACAAGAAGCAGTCAAGTGCCTGAGTTTTATTGTGAAATAAACAGATAACGTAATATTAAACACTCTTAAGTATGTCTTCTAAGATCTATATCTGTCAGAGGGAGTTGGCATCTAAAGCATTTCAGTTCTCACTGCTGAATTTTAGGAACAGTAGACGTGTGTGTGTGTTTTTGTTTGGTTTTGGCTGGTTTTAAAACACAGGTGAGTGGCCTAGAATTACAAGATGGCAATTCAACAAATAGTGGATAGAATCTAAAACTGCATGCATTATAGCAGGGCTGAATAATCCACAAACAACCTGAGATGTGCCTGCCATCCCCAGCACTGTTTTCAACTCTGGGATATCTGACTATCATGACACTGAAATTCAGTTGCATAGTGGCTGATTTTCCAGCCATGCAGCTTTCATTCATCTTTGGGTTTTAAGTGTGAGAATAGGAACACAAGCTTCAGTGAGGCAAAGCATTCCCATGCCCTCTGTGGGACCTGTGATAGCTCAGTACGCTGATTTGTATCCCCAGTCCAAAAGAAATTGTCCCCTCCTGCTTCATAGTCTCTTCATTTTCTATTCCAGCACTTGCTGTGCTGCTCAGAGCTGTTACAGGAGCTGAATAAAGTGAAGCTCTTTCTTTTTCTTTCATCATTTTTCAATGTTTTAAGTAAGGAACATTGCAACAAAAGTCTACTTATTTATTTTATTAAATTTATCTCCTATCTTTTATTCAAAAGCTTAAGATATACATAATAGCCTCTCCTATTTTCCCCACAACAACCACTCATTGCATTTTGCAGAAATGATTGTTATTAACTGTATTTAGAAAACCATTTTGTTTCATTAGACATTTCCATAGGAAAGGAGGTTAGAGGGAAGTATATATAGTCTTGTGGGCCAACATCATGCAAAGCGGTGTATATGTACACTTATTTTTCATTCCCCTGCCATATCTGAAACAGAGTTTCAGAGTTCAAGATAAGCATAAGTGATGCTTGAATATATATCCACATGAAATGTTGCTCCTGATGTAATGTTTTTCAATCAGAGAACAATCACACTTGCAGAAGTCACATGAGTCATGACTATGTTATTTGATACCCATAAATAGCATATTTCCTAAATGAAGAAAATATTGTATTAATGCATTTTGTAAAAGTAAATAGAACTTAACAAAAGCATGTGGAATTTTACTCTGTGCATTTCCCTTTCTTTGGGAATTATGCTGGTGCTGATTTGTATAAATGCTTAGTGCTTTGTGGGGGTAGATGCCTGTCTCTTATCTTCTCAGCATCATATGGGGAATAGAAAGTTAGAAGATTCAAACAATGAGGAAAATATTATTTTCAAATAATGCTGCATATATTAGCATATCGTTCCATCTTGTTGATATCCAGACTATTTTGGTCTTTTTCCATTCATAGAAATAGTGTTATTTTACTCCAGTACATGATTGCATGGTGTTATCAGACACCAGGACCTTGAAGATTCCTTTAAGAAGGATTCAGTGTTCTAAATATTTTCTCTTCTCGGAAAACATGTTATCAGATTTTCTGTTGTGCAAGTATGGGCTGCTCTTGGTATTATATTGCTAAGTGCCATAAATAGAGCAGTATCTCATGGTAAAAGAAATGACTGAGTTTTAGTAAATAGCACTTTGTTTGAAACATTTTATGTATAATATTAAGAAATATTCTTCATTTGCATGGTTTGAGTATTCATTGACTAGAGATAGTGTGGATCATATCTGTGTCTGTTAAGCTGTAAGCATATAAACCATTACTTTTGCAATAGTGAAATTACTTTGCATTCTGAAGTTCTGATTCCTACATTTCACTATTTTTTTATTGTGTTTGATAAAGTAGGATAACATCCCATTTTTGTTCTTTGTCAACTATTATTCATAGGCAAGAAATAGCTGCAGTATATCTCCAGAAACTTTAGAGAGTTACAGTAATTCTTTTTTTTTTTTTTAATATATTTTATTAGATTTTATAGGGGTACAGGGATAACATTAAGGTGCTTAGGAACCACCATGGAGGTGGGTATATTAAACATCCAAAAAAAGAAAGACAATCACAAATATATAACTCAACTCAAGTCTTTTAAACTTCCCTCTCTAATTCCCTCATTTAATTTTACATATTCAAATTAATAAATTCTATATAAGTTTCAAATGGTCCTATCAAATATCAGTTACATTTCAATTCTAAAAATCCAAATCCTGTTTTTAAGCTTTACTAACTTACAATTACTATATTTCAATTAGCCTTAAATAGACATATTATTAACACTTCGGGTGCCCTTTTTTTTTTTTTCTTTACATAATTATATCTGGTATATTGTTCTCGCAACAACATTCCCATATCTTCTTCATTGATACCATTTTTTTCTCTTATCACCGATCCCTCTTATTCTCCTTTTATTTCCAAATAATTCTCTTAAAATAAAAATATCAGGCCAACAAATAAATTTCTATCTAATTTAAATATATATTCTATCAATGCCTCTATATCTATAAAAATCTTTTTAAACCAGTAGATAAAGTTTACTTCTCCAATACATATCATATCTAAAACAGAGTAATATTACATAGGGTATCCTCTTAAAAATTTCACGTGTTCCATTAGTTGTTAAGTCAGTCAAGAAATCAAAGCCTTTTTAATCCCATTAAATAAGACTTTAAAATACATTTTTAAATCTAACTCTAGGCTTCTTTCTATGCCATAGTGGTTTCCATAGTAAGGTTCCTACATAGTCAAACCACACTATTAAAAGGTCCATATTCTTTAACGCTTCAAATTGGTCAAAGTTCTCTTTCCTTTCTTCTAATAGCCTTTGGATGGTAAAAGCTGTTTTATTCCATGTTATATTTGCCAATTGTTTATCCACCTTTTCTCGATTTTCAATAAGTTGTATCTGAGTGTCAGTCTCTGTTGGTATTGATGCTTCAGACATCTCTGTTGAAGTTGTTGTATAGTCATCAGACTTCTCGATAGGTTGTGTTGGAAGTTGAATAAAATTAGTTGGTTTTGTGGTTTCCACGGTTTCTCTCAGTGTAGGGAAAAGGGATTGAAAATAGGAACTCACATCCTCTGCAGCTTCTAAAATTGTTTCCAATATAAGTTCATAGTCCAGTTGTGTATTAAGTTCCATATCGATAGTAATAAGGCTTTTTAATCTTTAAAGAAGGCTCTACTTCATAAGAATCAAGCAAGCATTCACCTTCAATTTTCAATAGGCCAGCTGCATCCGTTATCTTGTAGTTATCACTGTTTCAGGGTCATAGCCATTCCCAGCCATAAAGAAATATAATTGCAGTACCACTTTTCGACACAAGATGTCCTCAGCAAACCAAAAAATCTTTTTTTTTTTTCCTTTCCAAATAATAGATTTTTTATTTTTCGTGTTGAAAAAGATGAAGAAAGGGTTCAAAATAATGAATGCGTAGTTGTAACAATAATAGTCAAGAATAAAATGTTTTCAGGTCCCCTCAGTATTCCAAAATTTAAATAGTCCATCGAAATTAACTGGTTTTTATTTATATATTTTTTTTTCCAACGCTGTTTTTCCCCATTGCCCAAACGCTGCTTCCTCACGACAGGGAAATAGTTCAAAGAAAGCTTTTAACAGGAAAGTAGTTAGGGAAAAAAAAAGGGGGGTAGGAAAGGTCTCACCCGGATTCTCCACGGGGGTTCTTTCGCTTAGATGTTCTTCTGGCTTTCAGCTGGTGCGACGAAGTGATCGTCCATTTTATTGGGCGATCTTTTCCTCCGGCGGCCCTAAGGAGAAAGCTCGAACTGGGGAGAGCCGCCGCTCTTCCCCAGTCAAGCAGGAGCCTCCTCTAACGGTGGTCGCCTCTACGGGGCGACTTTCGACCCGATTAAGGGTCTACCGGCGGAGGGAAAGCAGCCGGTGGGAGAGAGAGATCTCTCCGTGCGACTGCTGGTGTCGCGATCCGGAACCGGAAGCCGAGTTACAGTAATTCTTGATCTGCCAATTGTGTTTAGTATAAACAAAAGAGAATACACAATTGTTGCTTGATAGTATCTGTTTGTGGTTTACTGAGATGAATAAAATGGCTTTATTTCAAGAATCTAAATGCTGATGCCTTGATTCCATTAATTACATGTTTAAATGAACTAGACTTGCTACTTGCACAGCCAGATTTTCAGGCTTACTAGAAAGAACGTACCGTCTAATTCTGTCACCTTCCTTGAGGCACTGGAATAGATTCTTTCTTAATTGTGATGAATTTTCCCTAATAGGATTTTTCATCAGAGGACATGGAGCTTTCGGCCAGTGAACTCAGCATTTATGATAAACTTTCAGAGACTATTGACTTGGTGAGACAGACTGGTTACCAGTGTGGTATGTCTGAAAAGGCCATTGAGAAATTCATCAAACAACTCTTAGAAAAAAATGAACCACAAAGGGGACCCCCACGCTTTCCTCTATTAATGGTTCTCTATAAGGTAACACAGTTTTGGATTCTCCATGTTCTTGTAGAAAGTGTACAGATAGTCCTCGACTTACGACCACAATTGAGCCCACAAAATTTATGTTGCTAAGTGAGAAATTTGCTAAGTGAGTTTTGTTCCATTTTACGACTTTTTTGCCATATTTGTTAAGTGAATCACTGCAGTTGTTAAATTAATAACACTGTTGTTAAGTGAATCTAGCTTCCCCATTGACTTTGCTTGTCAGAAGATCACAGAAGATGGTCACATGACCCCGGGACACTGCAACCGTCATAAATATGAGCCGGTTGCCAAGCATCCAAATGTAAATCACATGACCATGGAGATGCTACAACGGTCATAAATGTAAAAAATGGTCATAAGTCACTTTTTTCGGTAACTTTGAGTGGTCACTAAATGAACTGTTGTAAGTTGAGGACTACCTGTACTGGAATTAGAAATCTACATAGAATGAAATACCTGTGAATATGATTAGATCCAGATTTTAGGATATATTGATGTTAATTTGTGCAACCTCTCTTTTTCCTGTGACAAAAACTAATGATTTCATTCTTGTTAGGATTGGATAGGAAATAAATATTTATTACTTATTTTTATTAGTGACTTGTTAATATATAGTATCACAAGAGTATCTCAAAAGTTGCAAAACTACTATGGATTTCACAGGTAAAATGAGGCAAAATTGTCTTTTGATAGTGCTCCTGCCATTGAAGCTTGCAGTCAACTTGCCAGGACAAATCTGGGTGGTAAGCCAAAGTGAGCTTTTGGCAGCGGCCCCACTTTGCTTGCAAAGCCCCTGATCAGATTTGAAAATAAACAAGGGAACAAACCAAAGTGACCCTCCCCTCATTATGTTCCCCCAGTGACCTCTGACCCACACTTTGAGACTCTCTCAGATAAAAATTTACAACAACAGTCATTTATGCTATTATGTTTATTGTATTGGAGAAATGTTAGACGGAATTAGTAATACTAATAATCTTATTCTTATCTTCTCTTGCAGGGATTGGTTACCCTGGGAGTAGTTTTACTAACGGCATACTTCATGATCCAGCCATATACGCTTTCACCATCTGAAAACACACTCACCAAAGCCCATCCATGGGGTTCCCTCTTTCATCATATCCGGTTGCTGCCATTACCCATTACCAAGAAATACATGCTGGAGAGTAAGGAAATTATCTAAGCATTTATTTCATCATTAAACTAAAACAGCTGGATGCTTTACATATGATAAATGCAGATGACATAAATAAAAATCATTATCCAGTTCTTTATTTTTAAAATAACACTGCATTCTGCTTTTTGTGAAAAGAAAAAGAATAACCGTTAAAAGTCAAATCTGCTTGCAGTAAACATCTCTTGATTCCACTACACTCTTATTTTTGTAACAAAACTTAGCAAATTAGCTATAATGACTGTGTTCTGATGCTTTATGCACTAAATAGTGTGGCAATCTAATAAGGTATTTTTCCTTAAGCTAAAACTATTTCCTGATTGATCTTAAAAGGCTCATTTTGAAGATTTGTACATTTTAAGTGCATTGACTCATTGATCAGTAACTAGATTACTTCAGTTCTGCATTTTTGAAGAGTGAAACCTAACCTATTATCACTGAAATCTTGTATAATAAATTTGTATCTCTCAAAACTTACGCAGAATTACACTTATGCCATTTCTAGTCCAGTTTGTACAATATGTTTTAGAAAAGAATTAATTTTAAAAAGATTAAATTTTCTAATAGTTTGTACTCAGCCTTTATTTATTCATAGACTTGAAAGACTTGATTTGGTAGTTACTTTATTTCCCACTTTTCCTGTAATCTTCTGCTTCTCTCTAGCCTACTTCAAAGTACAATTCCTATTTTTTTTCCTGATGGGTGTCACTATGATTGACAGGCTAGCAATAGCAGCTTTTCCTGAAATGTGTTACTCATTATACTTAAAAAAATTACTTTGGCATGTCTGCTCACAGCTTTAAGGAACAGAAAAAAAATACATTAATTTTTCCAGCAATTTTATCAAGCTTTCAAGCCCTGGAAAACTTGGTTTTTCACCATTCTTGTTTATACATATGGGTAAATTATATGATCCCTGTTGTAACTTCATTGTACTACTGTTTACCAACACGTATAAACAGGCTAATCTTAGAGAGCTGATATGATATTTGCCACTTGGCAAAATTTTGTTTGTACTTGGACTGTGACAAGTCAAAGGATCCAGAAAGAGAATCTGTCCAAGAAGCAATTATTTGCACAGGGGAATAGGTTGTTTACTTTTCATTAATTGAAATGTACAAAGAACACTTCTAAAAAAAAAATGGAATAAATTAGTCAACAGTTTACACTGATATAACAAGCAACCAAGGTGTAATACACACGAGTAAAGGTGTCTGAATTGAACATAGTTGAAAAGTCATTACCACTGAAGTGCCTTCTCAATTAGGATAAATAGAAACATTATCATTTTAGAATATTGCATTCACAGATAATCAGGGAAAAAATATTCCTAGGAATATTGGCTACTTAAGTAATGATAAAATAATGATAAAAAAATAAACAGCTAATAAAAAAATAAACAGAAGATTCTGGCTCTTAGTGATTCATTTAATAGGATTATGTTCTATGTATTATAGTGGCATTTCTATGGACTGTTGGATGTTCATAGCAATAAAAAATAAACGCCAGATTCTGGTTTGTGTCTTTTGCTTCAGAAAACATATCCTAAATGGTTTCATAGTTTCTATTTCTGAAGCCACTCTCTAAAGATATTGAATATGAATGTGTCCAAATCTCCTGTCTTTAAAGGGATGATTATTTGGTACATGAAAACAAAAGAAGAATTCAGGCTGTTCGGTACAGTTCCAGCTGTCTACTTAGAAAGGTAGGGTGTATCTGAAATTTCACAGAAGGAAGCAGCTAAAAGGACAACTATGCCATATCATGTTTTATTCTGTTTTGTCTGCTGTTGATTTGTTGTATTGTGGTCAGTGATTGTAATAAAGAATTGAACTGAAGTAAAAGAGCAACTTTGAAGGGAAAAAAGGATAGTTGGAAAAATTGTAAGTTACTTTTCTGCTTCAAGGGACAGGACCTGCCTATCACTTTTCATTCAAGCAGCTTATAACACTCAGGTTTTGTCACCCATGTTATATGTAACATATGCCATTTAAAATCTAATTATATTTATCATGTCTTGGAAGGAAGTCCTTTTTTGTTCATTGGGACATAACGTTAGTAGCATATGAAGAATTGCAGCCCAAATTGACTATTCTTTCAAATTAGAATTAGAAATGATTTCTCCCCCCTCATATTGTTATGTGAGAAGTGAGATCAGGGATGATGCATAATTCTGTGTATTAAAGGATATTTTTCAGTTTGTCTCAAGGGTTAACTCACTCCTTATTGAACAGCATTCTTACCATAGGCGTAAGCAGCTGTTTTTCTTACATGTTATCTGAATAATCTCCTCCTAGAGTGTGATAGAATACATAGTGATACAAATAAATGAAGAGGGTAATAGAGAAAAACCTGTTCCCTCAGCTTTTCATGGATGTTTTCTCAGTTATCTGCCACAAATCATTTTATTTATAAAATTTATTGGCCACCCATCTTACCATAGGGTAATTCTGTGCGGCTTATAGTTACATCTAAGTGAAAACATAAAAAATTAAAATCAAACATTAAAACCAAAGACACATTGGGGGAGCGGAATGGGGGGGGAAGGTGGGATCTGTTATTACTCTACCAATCACCTCCATTGTGCTGCTCTCCACTGGGGCCCCAAGCCGACTGGCAAAGTCTTGTTAGCCATCACCAAGATACTTTACAAAAGACCAGAGTGTTTTAGCTCTGAACAATTAAAAATCAAGAACATGGGTGCATAACCTCAAACCGACAGGAGGGAAATTCAAAAGTAAGTTAGAAAGCATTACTTCACAGAAAGAGTAGTAGAAGCTTGGAATGAACTTCCAGCGGAGATAGTCATCAGTAACTGAGTTAAAACATGCTTGGGATAAACACATGTCCATCATCTGTCAAAAATTTTAAAAAATAAAAATAGAAATAATTAAAAATAAATTAATAAAGCAAAAAAACTCAAAGGGCAGACTTGATGGATCACTAGGTCTTTTACTGCCTTCAGTTATCTATGCTGTGAACTGGAGATTAAATTATTCTTCTCCATTTTCATTCTGTGAGCTCAGAAGAAGCTTCTTTATAAATTAGCATTATGTGGAGATATTGGAATCATCTTTGAAAGAAACAGCATGTGAGAAGTCATTTCACATCATCTACAAATTATTGTTTTCTTGCCATTAATACTTCGGTTGTGATCAAGCTAGAAAAAAGGCAAGATTGTATAATGCCTGAAATGGGAGCTCCCTTTGCCCTAATTTTAATTTGTTATATTTTCATTATCTTTAAACAACCGTCAAAAGTGTTGAAAGCTTAGTGGTCTGGAATCAAAAACGTGTGTCATCATCCAAAACTGCTTACGAAAAGTGTGGTTGGTCTAATTCATTCAAGGTGTCAGAATCAGGACTACAACTTGTACTTCAGTTCTCTCTTTGTTTATGGGGGAAATGCCCATCCTTCCATCACATTTAAATATATTTCAAATATATTTAATTAATGTGTATATTAATTTTATAAATCCCAAAGAGAAGTAGATTTGTTTAATTTAAGCTTTAAAATACGAAGACTGAGACTGGAGTTTGAACGTGTCCCTTAAGAACATATGCCAGCAATATCTTTGAATTGCTCTGATACAGCAATACAACTGAGAATTAATTATGTATTTTGACATGTAGGCACTTACCTCAATGAAATTGTTTGGAAAATGCAGAACAGGAATTGTCAGGTGAAAAATAACTTTGGCTCCTAACAAAAGAGGTTCAGATATTTTTAGAGGCATCTGATTAAAGAGGACGTGGGAAAGTGCCAATGAAGCATTTAGGTTGGCTCATGAGCAGAGTTCCTTGTGGGCAGTGAGCTGTAACTGAAATCTAAAGGATTGTGGTTTGAGAGGAGTTAAGAGTGGTTTTTGTTTTTGTTTGTTTTTGCTTTGTTTTTTTGTTTTGCATTTCAGAACCTTTAAACAATACTTACAAATACTAATTTATGAGCAAGGGTGGGGTCAGTATCCATTTAGCTGGAAAGGTTTGCAGCAATAATCTCTTTGGCAGCTGCCTTTAGCCTTAGGTGTTTGACTCTCAGCCAGTTTCCAGGGCCTTTTCCTACTAAATCCATTTGGATGATCTCAATTAGGTCTGCTCTAGAGCATGCACAGATTCCCATTGCAAATGAATACGTTCTTTCTAAGACCCACCAAGAAATAATATTGCCCCAAGAGGATGTTGTCCTCTTGCATAACCCAGCTGCAGCATCCTTCCACCACTATAGTGTGAACTATAGCCTGATGCCTCAGAGCTATCATCAGGGTTTAAAATGCTGCCAAGCATGCTGAATGTTATTGCAAACAGCCCTTATTATTATTATAATCTGGAACCTAATAACAGACATGTGTTGGACATAGTTTTTCATGGACAGCCTGCCCTTTTAAAGATGGGCGGTGCAAGTTCTTTTTAACATATTTTGGCAGTTGGTCAGCAGGAGAATTGTTTGCTTGTAATTTTTGACAGCAGACACATTATTGTGGGAATCTGGAAAGCTGAAAGCTCTTCTTTTGCATTTAGGATCATTTACTGTTTTTATCAGGTTTATAGATGGCTCTACATGAGTGATTCTTTGGAATATTGTCCACCTTATTCTAAAATAAGGATTGCTGTGCAGTGTTTAGTTGAGATGAGACTTACTCTAAAATTTGTTGCAGTTTTGTAATCACCATTTGAACGTTCTGTAATAGCTTATTATTAAGCTGTGAAGAACCACTTCACTACATACTAAAGATCTTATTGAAAAACAAACTATACAAGTTTTATTTTGTAGTTGAGATTTGAAAAAATATTTGCTACATTTCTAGATCACTATGAAAAATAGCCTAAGATATAATTTCCCCAAAATCTACTCTCTTTAAAGTGATTACAGTCCCTCTGTATTCTTTTTTTTGTTGCCCTTTGCTGACCTACCTGTTCCAGATTAGGGGTTAAAATAACTATTCTGACTATAAAAGGAAGAATTTTTCAGATATGAATTCATGGAGTGTGGTTGCTAATTTTGGCAGGCTTGCTAGCCTCAGAGGAAGTTTTCCTTCATTTCATTGCTTCAGAATTGTAAGCATCATAAGCATATTATAGACATCTGTGTGACAAAAAAAAATGCCATTTTGAATCTAGTTTGCAGTGAACCATGACTGCTGTTCTTACCAGCTGAGGTGATTTGAGGCTAACAGTACTAAACTTGTGTGACTTTTGAAACTGAGGTTTAAGAATGTTGTGGTTTTAATTAACTCCTCATGTCAGGCTTTATGTATTGAATTTCTAGCCTTTGTCTAAAATTTTAAGAGTTTAGAGCAAGAATGGAGCCTGAGAGAGTTTGTAGAAATTATTAAACCTATAATGAATTTTTAGTGTGTTATTAAATAACACAAAGGTTAGTCTCTGCTATAGCTACTAAATGACTTTAACACCCTGTTCATCTGAGATGGCAATGTCAGGAGCATCAGATTCAACTCTTTGTGTTAATGCATATCTTTGTTTACATTCTACCCTTAACAGTGGCAATGAATATGTTGTTGGAAAACTTGAATAACTGGGTTAGGGATAGATTGTCATTAAGAAAATTTATTGTGGTCACTAAGAGTTGACACCAACTTAGTTAACAGAGTCAGCAGCTCACATTTCTTCTCAATTAAGTGGACCTTCTTAGTTCAGTGATGCAGTCATTTTGTAGTTCTCAAAGCTGAAGAATTTATATCTTCATAGATTAGTGAAATGACTTGACTGAGGTGATGTGTTGATTTTGCAAAATTTGCATTAGTTATGTTTAATGAAGGCAAGAATTCTGTTCTACTTTGCAATGAATCTGAATCATCATTTAATTTTTCTAATTGAAAGATAATTTTTAACACTCTTCACACCATTTCTTTTGGCAGAATAATTATTCCGCATATTATAATAATGTTTAAATTTTATGACCAAAGTATATCTATTGCTATATATTAAATGCAGAGCAATGACTGAATTGAAGACAGGAATTAAAAGCACAGCGTGGCTAATAGAGCTTGTTTACAAAATTTCTTTGGCACTTTTTGAGCAGTTCAGATTGTTGCAGTCTATATTAATTTTATTTTGTTAATCTCTGCCGGTTCTGTGTTTGTAATCCTTGTAGCATCCAGCAGACCTTGGCTGCTCTCAGAAAGCTAAGCTTGGTAGGTAGGACCTCGCTGCCCAGGAGCTGAGCTTAGCTAGAGAGAGTCTCTCCTTTTTATACTGTCTTAGTGTATCCTTGTGCTGCATTTGTTCAACAACATGCATGGGGAATATTGGTTCCATTTTCTAGCAGCAAATGTTTCTTCTTTGGAAGTAAGAAAACAATTTGGCATGGAAAGGCCCTCTGCAGCATAACATTTGCACCTAGTCATGCCAAGAAAAAGTGTGGACTGTTACCGAAGCTGTGCAGGGTGGAATACATATTACAGTTTCTGCTGCTTGGGTGATTGAACTATGAGCCAATCTTTGGAAAACATGTGTAATCATGGAATTATTGGGCTTACTCAATTCCTAATGTACAGAAAAATTCTAAAGTTGAGGTTACTTGAGCAAATGTGTAGCAAGATGTAAGCCATATGGAAATACATTGGTTTAGAATGAATTTTATTGCTGTGATAAGAGCATTTGCCTAGGAGTTGTAGAGGATTAGCATTCCGGCTTGTTTGTCCAGTATATATGATTCTGAGCTATATTTTTTATCTGGTCTAGGGCAGGGGTCTTCAAACTTGGCAACTTTTAAGACTTGTTGACTTCTGGACATGCTGGCTGGGGAATTCTGGACTATGAAGTCCACATGTCTTAAAGTTGCCAAGTTTGGAGACCCCTGGTCTAGGACAAAAATGGCCACATTTAGACACACCTCAGTCAGTGGCCTGAGTAGTGGGATCTTTCAGTAGTTCCTGTTAAAGTACAAGTGTCTCACATTATTTTTGAATTTCCTTCAGTTTTGAAAACAATTTTTATTGTGATACAATAAAATGTGAGAAATGTCAGAACCAAATCCTTTGAGGGCTAATATGTTTAATATATAATAAAGTCATAAAATTGTAGAATAGGACAGGGCTATTTAAAACAACGTCCAACTTCCTGCTTAGTACAGGAATCCAAATTAAAATATCCCTAACAAATGGCTGATTACTACCCACTTGAACACATGCTAGGAGTTTATCACTTCTTTGGTACAATAATTAGTTCCATTGTTAAGTTGTTAATATTCAGAAATTTTAGTATTCAGTTGAAAGTTGCATCCTGTAGCTTAAATCCATTCTTTTCTGTCTGGCACACTGGATATTTTCTATGTGAACAAAAAGAAGAGAAGCATTAACTACATATATAAAATAAAACAAAATAGAAATTAAAAAGGGTAGAAGAGAAAAAGTAAATGGTAAAATGAACAGGTAAAAAATGAAATTGATGAATATGAAACAAAAAGTTCAGTTCAGCAGATTAAATCATTTAACATGCAGATTAGTTTTGATCAAACTTTGCATATTGTTGATTAAAAAAGCAGTTCATATATGACATGAACACATGAACATATATCTTCAGTCCCAGTTCAAATCTGGTATAGCAGGATCAGGAAAAAAAACTTTTCATTTTTTCAGTCCCAGACCATACAAAATCCAGTTCTTTATTCTTTGATATATTTCGTTTATATAATTTAACAACATATTCACATTTTTACCTCTGAATTCTCCTGGCACCATGTTGACAATTTTATGGATGGTAAATCAAAGTCCAAAGATAGGAGTCAATATATCCTTCATAATATTACACTTTGAACATTCAGAATTGAAAGCCAATTTTTCTTAAACATGTTTAGGTAATTGCGCCATAAGATGACAGGATACAAATTTAATATTATTTAAAATTAATCATCCAATTTTTAAAACGCTATTCCAGTTCATTATGCACATTGCAAGTTTTCTATTTTCTATTTCTATCTTGTTCATACATTGCCGTTATCATAAAAAATTAATTGTGACTTTGGAAAATCTCAAATCTTTTCTAAGTATATTGTTAATTTCATGTTAAGAATTTAGAATATTTGCAATATTTGACAAATCAGAATTGTACCTTAATCACAAAGAGGGATGCTAAATACTCAAAACACTAGAGTGATGTTAAAGTCAGTAATGTCTAGACTGGAAAAGGGGGAGGGAAGGCTGTCTTTATCTATGCAGAATGTGCTTCTTCTCTCACTTTTTGTTCCTCAAAGTCTAGACAAGGGTGGGGAACCTGTGACCCTCCAGATGTTGCTGAACTGCAACCTTTAGCTTCCCTCCTGTTGGCCAAGTTGACTGAGTCTATTGGAAATTAGACATCTGGAAGCTAAAGATACCCCACCCAGGCAAAGTTTGAGACTCATACACTTAATCTAGAATGGTGGAGAGAAAAGCCACAGTTCTAAAAGCCCTGCCATGATCTTCAACTCTAATTGCTGGATGGAAAATATATGTATGCGCTGATATTTGTGCAGGTGTATGTTATAGAACCAACATTTCAGAATAACGAAAATCCGTAGTTAATACAACAATTGAGAATGATTGATCTTTACACAAAGCCGTGATTAATAGAATGAGGGAAAAATTCTTCATTGGTGGTCCTTTATCATCCCATGACACTAGCAAAGAATAATTATTTTTCCAACTGTACATTTTAATGCTATATTTTAATTATAGCATGAAGCATTGTTGGTACTTTTCTAAATAGCTACGAGCTAATCATACATAAAGCATGCTATACTGAAAACTGAAATAACCCTTGAGTGTGCCTGGGCAGAGTGATAATCTAAAAGGAATGCAGGAGTGTAATTGGAAAAATAGAAAAATAGTTTTATAAAGGTCCAATTTATTTCCCTTGTGTATTTCTGTAGTTACATTTTCTTTGCCCAGACCATTATTTTTCTGTTACCCCTTCCTCCTCTGTCAAAATTCTAACAAGGCCTTCCCTTTCCACTACACTTTTTGTGAAGTTTGCCACCTCTCAACAACAAAATTCAGACAATTTTTTAAAATAAATAAATGCCTGTTTAAAATTCTACTTGGCTATTATCCCAATAACAATAACTCTGAATTATCCAACTGAAATATGTAATTTAAATTATAGCCAAACAAACTGAATAAAAATTTTGAAACACTTTTCAGAGATTAACAGATCAGAAACAATTTAATGGTCTCTTTTATCATGAATTTCCATTGTTTGGTCCTAGCATGCACTTAGACTATAATAGAAATTGCAACAGAGACTGAAATTTGTCATAGAAGATAAGTCTTTAGACACTTGCTATCCATAGCTTTGCTAAATAGTTTTCCTAATCTCTCTTTTATTAAAGCTATGTATGATGAATAGGAAAGACACGTCTTTTACAGAAAGGCATAATGAAGCTCTTTTAAAAACATTATCTTTCAGAGAAATGCAAGGTTATGATCAGCTATTCTTTTGAAATAGTTTTAATGTATCTTTTCCAAACAAATTGTATTATGATTGTTTTAGCATATATCCAGTAGTAGTACATCAAGAATTCAGATTAATAAACTGGAAAGAATTAGCTATTGTGATGTTATGATATGCAAGAGGAAATTTCCCCCCAAAGAATAAAATGTGTCTTTCCTTTCTCTTCTTAGATATAGTTCTGGATATTATTAGTATATTGTTGCAAAAGGATAACAGATCCATATAGGAAATAATTTTCCTAATATTCAAAGAGCTCTGTGCTGAATGAGGGTTACTTAAGTACTCTGTTATTAACAAAACATTGGACCATTAAAAGATAAAACCTTGTTTATCTTGGGTTGTTGTGCAGTATCACAACAAGGCCACTTGAGCTAAGCTGCTTTAGTCAAACAAAAGGATTTCCCCGAAAGAATTGTTAAGTGTTGTAATTTCATTGTACTAGTATAATCATTATTGCTCTAATTAAATTGATTAGGAATCACCATAGCGCCTAAATGTATTTTGCATGTAGTTAAGCTACACCTTCAGTTTTACATTTGGTTATCAAAAATGTAAGTATTTATCTGTCTTAATCATGGATCCAACATTATCAGATGTTACCAAATTCCAAGAGTTGCTGGAAAGTAGACTATGAAATATGGCACTTGTGCTATTTCTGATGTGGCCCATATTGAGTTTAAAAGTTCTTCCTTCATGAATTAGCCTTGGAAGTTTTCACTAATCACTTGATATTCTGCAGCAGGTATAGAATTTTCAGTTTTAAGTTTGGAATTGGTTGCTATTTGCTTAAAATTGAAATTTTGAATGATGTTCAGACATCTCTTCTGTTCTTTCTTTCCAAAGAATGTCCAGAGTGGTGGGGCTTGGACTGCAGACAGAATATGTCTCTAACTGCTAAGTGCTCTTGCTGCTGCTCCATGAAAACTCTTGTTGCTCCAGTTGACCTCAGGCAGCTATCGGAAAAAATCCTGCAAGGGCAGCCTCTCTTGATCAAGGTAACTTAATAGTATGGGGGGACCTGGCAGATGTTGGCAAACCTCTTGACATATGAAAAGACTTTTAATAAAAGCAATGTCATCCTTTTCTCATCAGACAGGACAGCATCGTTCTTATAATGAAATGAAACATTTTCAGTCTCTCTACCCAGAATTGACAAATTTTGTGATACAAGAGGAGGCAGCTGAGTTATGGAGCAGCCCTTCCAAGCAGCAACCTCCATTTTCTGTTTTCTGGTGAGTTTGAGCTGTTAGAGGTCCCCTGCCTCTCTAGAATTATCTCAACAGTAGCCCCAGCTGACAGTCAGTGACATAACTTTCAGGAGTTCTGAAGAGCAAGGAGTAGGGATGAGGTGAAGCACTAGAAAAGAGATACAGTTGCTATCCCCATAATTTTCTTTTTTATTCTTTGAATTATCTTTCTTGATTGAAATGGAGAAGTGGTCCTGTCAATATGCTGATTTTTTTTAAAAAGGGAATTGAATCACACACCCTGTTTTCCCGAAAGTAAGGCCTACCCCGAAAATAAGCCCTAGTTTTGGGGCGAGGCACACACTTAAAAATCAAGCTAAGGTGGGGAGCTGCTCCACGCGTCTCACACCCACTTACCTTGCAGCCAGGCCTCTCTCGCCAGCCCACTTCTTCTGCAGCGTCTTCTGCAACCAGGCCTGCATTTCGCAGTCACACTGGATTCAATCCATTGAATCCATAGCTCAGTACTCGGCTGCATATGCCTTCCGGAAAGGCCTGACTGCAAAATGCAGGCTGGAATGCAGCTGCAGAATGAAGCTGCTTCTTCGGCCAGAAGAAGTGGACCGGCTGGGCAGAGCTGTCAATGTTGAAGGTGAGTATAAAAGACATCCCCCGAAAATAACACGTGACTCTTTTGGAGGCAAAAAAAAAAATAAGACCCAGTCTTTTTTTCGGGAAAACATGGGTACCAGGTCTTATATTTATTTTTGGTCCAAAAGACCCATTAGGGCTTATTTTGGGGGGATGTTTTATTTTTTTTATCATAAGGCCCAGCCCATAAGGTGCCCCCCTCTGCAGCTGAAGAGTTTAGCTGAGCTGCGAAGTTGAATGCATGTTGCAAAGCAATGGTGCGCCCTGAGCGAGGAAGCGTGAGCTTTGAGGGGACGAGTATCTATATTTCCACGGCTCATGCGCAGAATTCTTACCGCGCCTTCCCATTGGCGTTCAAGGAGGCTAATTGTGGTAAAAACAAACCATTTTTTTGAAAAATAAAGGGACAGACTATAATATTGATGATGAATGTAAATGAAAAGGCAGTTTCCAAAGCCTTCCTCCACCACCGAGGGAAACCTGAGTCGCCTCCCAGAGTGGGACGTCTCGGGACACCCAGCTTTCTTTCCCGCCCTTCCATAGAGGAAGAGAAAGCCGGCAAAGCCCGCGGGGCAGTGCAAGACCGCCTCCGGAGGCTGCTTCGGGGTGAGGGTGAAAGAGAGAAGCTGATGGTTGAGGCCCCAGCCAGTCCCCACGCCCACCTGCCCGCTGGATTCCCCAGTCCGGGGCAGGGATAGAAAAGGGGCAGTCTCTGCTTCCTCAGGCTCTGGCTTTCTTAACTTTCAGGCCACCTCGCAGCGGCAGCAGGCAAGATGGGGGGGGGGAGGCATGCGATCCGACCTGCCAAAAAACCTACGGTGGGATGGAGTGGGTGGGGTCTTAAGTAGGGCTTATTTTTGGGATAGGGCTTATATTAGGCCCAACCCCCAAAATCAAGCTAGGTCTTATTTTGGGAGGTAGGGCTTATTTTCGGGAAACATGGTAGTAGGCTATGAAACTCAACAAAATGATTGTTTCCTCTTATTCTGGAAAATGTCATACTTTAGAGGCTATACTAAGCCTATGTGGTCGCTCACCCCCAATTTTTCTGAAAACAACAAAAAAAATCTTGAAAAAGGAAAAGGGTTTTTCCTTCTCTGAATTTCTATTTCCCGCCCTAGGTTTTTACATCTTTAATCTGCCCTTGAGTGAATTTATTTTATTGTTTCCATTCTATCAAGTGTCCCTTTATCTAGTTTATTGACCCAAAGCTGGAATTTTCATTTTTTTTTCTGGTTGTGGAAACTCTTATTTTTTTTTAAAAAAAGTTGTAGAACCCCAATCAAAAATCAAAGCTCTACTGATAAAAGATAGATTCATTCAAATTACCTTTTTCCCCTCTTAATTTCTCCTGGAGTCCCATCAGGTTTTTGCAGGAACCTAAGTTCCACTGAACACAGATGAGAAGCCTTTTGCAAATCTGTTGTTTGTTTGGAAGTTCAATTCAATATTAAATTCCTTGTTACCTTGTACACCAGGTTTTTCCCTTCATATTTTGGAGTCTTCCAGTTGACGCGTTCTCTGGCAATCGGCTGGAAGAACGTGATGTTTTGCATAAATATTGCGGGGCCTCAGTGGCTGATGCTTTGAGTCATATTTGGGCATTCCCTATTTATGAAATACGGTGTTCCCTATCATCCAGTGCTGTATTTTTAATGAACTTACGACGGACAGTTTGGGTGCACAGTATCTCAGTATGAATCATGACAAGTCTCCACACTGGGATTTCTCATGTTTCCCTGCCCTCCATTTTCCTAGAATGATGAGTAAGTTAGGATTCCCAAAGCCTTTCCCATGTGGCTTTAGTTAATGCTGGACTAGGTGACGCCTTTCTTTGTTTTACTTCTTCAGCATTTAATTTTATAATAAGCCTAAGGTTTTCCCCCCCCCTCAGACAGGAACTTTAAGATTATATCTGATCTTAGATAATACCAGTCTCCTGATTCCCTGCCTATATTATTTTCTTGGATAATATATATTATCTAAAGTTAGCTAAAGAAGGTCCACTTTCTAATCCAAATGCTCATACCCATACATTGATATCTGATTTGTGTGTGACTTATGTGTGTTTTTCGTGTCATATATGTTACATTAAGTCAGATAGAGCCGTTTAGGATGGCAAACAATGACTGTTTTGAAGTGCTTTAGGACTCAGTAGCAAAGCCATTCTGAGGTACCTGCTTTCTTTCTTATTCTCTAAAATGTCCCATAGGCAAAACCCTCAGAATAAATCTCAGATTCTGCAAGAAATTTTTCCCATCTTTTCTTCGCTGCTGTTTCCAAAGGACATTTCTCTAAAAAGCTGTTTCTTAATCCACCATCCACGGCTTCAAGATAAGGTTGGTGTGTTTAGTGTTAAAATATTTCTGCACTTCTTTTTATGCTTAGTTTCACATCAGGAACCTTAGGCTGAAAAAGAATGATTTTTTAAAAAGCATTTGTATTCTGTATTTATGTTTAAAAGGTTCTGATGATGCTTTACGCAGTAGCAAAACTAGAAGGTCTCCTGCCCTCAGATTAAGAATCAAAAAAAGATATGAGATAGGAAGATGAGGAGAGAAAAGGGAAACACGTTCTCAAGTGCTTAACATTATTCTAAAAGGGTTGATGGGGAAGGAAATGGCTGCCCAGAGAGGGACAGATGACATTGTCACCTTCAGGGCAGATAGTTCTGTTCTTCTTTCTCACAGAACTCTTATTTATTCTGTGTTCTGTGAGGAGAGAGGAAAAGTCTTTAGTCCAGTTGGTTATAGCAATAGGAAGAAGGAGATTCCAATGCTGGGCTGCTCTTTTTTCTTATAAGGCAAATGGTTAAAACAAACAAACATAACTGAAACCCAATAAATAGCCAGCTCTTTGAGACAGGTGGAATGTTGCTGACCATTTGTTGCCGCTATTCAAACCTATAAGTAATGGCGTGACAAATTTGGTGTGTATTGCCACATGCATATAGAAAAGGGATTATTGCAACATTGTGCCTTCCATCTTGCAGATTTTGCTGTGCCAACGTCACTGGATAGCATCAAGCTTCAGATCTGCTTGGTTGACAAGATCCTTGAGAGATGGTTATGGGGATCTACTTTTTTTTTTGGCTCTGGTTTGATGTTGCAGAGGAGCTCTACAGTAGAAACCATTATCTATGCCTTCAGTTTCTCTGAATTCAATTTTATGTTTTCTTTCTTTCCAATAAAACTACGAAAGTTTCTGATAATCAAATGAACAGTCCTTCTTTTTTATTTTTCAGACGTATAGACTGCAGAACACCTTTGTGGTAGGAAGTGGTCGGCTCAACTTATATGTTATTCCGTCTCTCTTGTGCAGAGAACACTGCAGGACCTTGATGGTAGAGCTGGAAGCTGGAGATATTGGTGAGAATTGATACAGCAATAGGAGCTTATCCTACAAACGGCAAATGTAGCTGTAACTGTTGTAACTGTTACTGCTGGAAAAAAAGCAAGCCATGGCTTGTAGCTCATGACATTTTGCCCTGCTAAATGCTTTAAGCTTTATAAAGCAGTAACAGAGAAAATATATTCCACACCCTATCTGTTGGGAAAAACAATGAACTCTGTATACACTATGTGGTCTTCTAAATTGGCTTTCTACCCTATAAAACTGCATTTGGCATTATAGGAAGTTTGTTGAGTCTGTTGCAGCAGCCAAAAGTCAAAGTGCTGTTTATGGGAAGGCTACAATATAGTAAATAATGTTGCTTCATTGCTGTACAAGGCTGGGCCAGACCAAACTTGATTGATCACTGCAGTTCAAAGAAGAGAATGCAGAACTGCTTATGTATAAACATTATATTGAAATATAGCAAAAGTCAGGTAGGCAAAGGGTGGGCAATCTTTTCAGGCAACAACCATTCTTTTTTAAAAATTACATGAACTTTTATCCTCAAAATCTCATACAAGAATGTTGGTGTCTCACAGGTTTTGGGCCATTTTGGGCTGAGTTGGGGTAAACTCATGCTCTCTAGAGGTGTCATGGATGTACGAGTGTTTGTAGAATTTTGAAGTGGACTCTTGAGATTATTAGGTCTGTTTTACGGAAGCCACTTAATGAAATTGTTCCTACGAAAACATGCTGAAGTAATTTTTTTATGCTTCCAAAGAAATCTTGCTGAAGCCTTAATAAACTGATTATCTTTAAGCTGTGTCCTGTTGTTAAGACCAGAACACATATATGGATAATTTAATGTTATATAAAATACTGGTGGGTTTAGGACCACTAAGCACGGCCAGCTTACCACCACCAAGTCGCCTCCGCCGACTCATTGCCGCCAAGTCATTGCAGGACAACTCAGCGCAGCTAATTCGCCATGGGGACAACTGGCAGGCAGCTGAAGGGAGAGCTGAGTGGGTGGGCGGAGATCAGAGGAGCAGCGGCCAGGGGCTTCCCACCAGAGGGAGAACTGGGAGGGTAGGTGAGCAGGTGGGCAGAGCACAGACTGGCAGTGGCAATGGCCGGAGGCTTCCCATTTTCACACCCTCTGCTGCTGCCACGAGTTACGGGCCTTTCAGAGTTTGGGGTGTTTGGCAGTGGCAGCGGTGTTCGGGCCATTAGTGGTGGTGGGCGGGGTGAGTGGTGGAGAGGCGTTGGAGGCCGGGTAATGTCCCATTTTCACATCCCCCACTGCCACTGCTGCCGAACAGCCTGTGGCAGTGGGGTGTGTGAAAATGGGATGTGCCTGGCCTCCATCACGTCCTGGCTACCTCCCTACCAAATGGCCTGAACACCGTCGCCACTGCCAAACACCCCAAACTCTGAATGGCCTGGATCTTGACTCAGCGGCAACAGGGTGTGTGTGTAAATGGGAAGCCCCCAGCCATTACTGCTCTGTGGTCTGCCCACCTGCTCGCTTGCCCAGCCGCCTGGCTCTCCCTCTGGTGGAAACTCCCTGCTGTCGCCAGCGGTCTCCACTCTGCACAGTCACTTGCTTACCTGCCCAACTCTCCTTTCAGCTGCCTGCAGCAAGTTGTTCCCACGCTGAACTGGCCATGATGAGTTGTCCCATTCTGGATATTGGCAAGAAAGCTTGTTGAAGTACTTGCATACTATGGAAATAGAGTGAAGGGATGTTTCAGGGCGTCATCACCTCCAATAGCATACAATAATAAATCATAATAAACTAGTGTTATTGTTTTTCTTCCAAAGGTTTTACAAATGTAGATTATTGGACAACAAGTTTTAACTCCAGAGGATCTGAACCCGTTGTTGTTTGTGATGGATCTGCCAGTTGAAAACTCAATGTGTAAGACCTCAATATCACAAAAGATATGGGGATGATACCACTACAGTTTCCAGAGATACGTTTTCCCTTCTGATCTGCAATGAAGAAAGCTGTGCACTTTTAAAAGAACATTTTATTCAAGGTCACTGGCTTGCCTTTCAGATGTTTTGGTAGAAACTGGAAGACCTCTTTTCTCTAGCTTTTTGTAGAATTATTCTTGAGAGCCGACTGATGGATTTTGTGGGGGGGAAAGGTCTGTGAAATACTCTTTGTGAATATTGTTCTTTTTGACACTGTAGAAGGAGTCGTCTCAAAATACTTCTTTCCAGACGTGCTGGAAGAGGTAACGTCAGAGCTGCTGATGAATCTGTCTCTGGATCATTGCTTTAAAAGAGCAAACTACTGAAATATTGGGTAGGCTGAGAAATTAAAAATGTCTCTTGAGAAAAGCATTTGCTCAGGTTTTTATCCTATGTTATAGTTTGAATGCAGGAATTTGGTCCACAGCTGCATTTTCTTTCTTTCACTATTGTGATGACGCATCTTCAGAATATTCTTTCCAGTAAAAAAAAAATCATGTTGTCTTTCCACCTAAGAACACAGCGTGACTTTATGTAGTCATCACCAAAATTGTGTGGCTGAGGTGGGGTTTGTATACTTGACAGAGAAAAGCATCCTGCAAATATATTTTTCTTTCTCTTTTCATGAATACTTTCCCCTGGACTAAGTCAGTAGAATGCCAAATCCACTTTCCCCCCAAAATGAGTAAAAAGAACCAAATTTGTTAGAGCAATGACTTGGTGAGAATGGTGAGCATCCTCTTCTGAAAATTAAGCCTTTGGAGAGGGTCTGAGTTGGACATTCCAAATTAGTCATCATTTTAATTTGTTATCATGGTTGAATTGATCTTGGGAAAGTATATCTTGAAAACATTTTCTAAAGTTTTGGTTTGAATGTCTCCAGATCTTTTTTAAACCGAGGTGGATATTTGTGGGCAGAGTTGCAGTGTGCAATGTTTAATGTGTGCCATGAATATGCTTGCCATTCTCTACAAGCTTTAATTATATTTTCTCTTTCATTAGCATTGTCAGTGTTTGATTCTCGATTGCCTTCCCAGTTTTTTGCATTTCCTCATGGTTCTTGTGAGCTCATCTATCTAATATCTTTAGAAGGGATTATTTTCCAGCACTGAAATTGTAGAGGTGTTTCCCTTGAGTGAATCTTTAGGTTCCTATTGTGCTAAGATAATTTGCAGATGTGTCAGGCTGAAGCCAGGCCAGCAGTGAGGCTAGTGCGCATAGTTGTACAAGTTTATATGCTTTGGGGGATTCTTTTATTAAAATGTAATAAAAGGAGAAGCAGAATTGCATTAATTTGTAAAGAAAACAGTTTTAAAGAATGGACTTTTAAAAAATATTTTGGTTAATTATTAATTGTTCAGCAGAGTAACAGTTAAAGGAGCCTGTCAGAATCACAATCCCGTTCTCATGGCATAGTGCAAATAGACGGATTTTGTTTATTTCCTTCTGTTTCTGACTGGAAACATGCATAACTAATTGGGGTATTGAGGGACTAAATTGTGACATTGAAATTAGTCTTATAGATGTTTAAAGGATTTGTGAATAAATAAATGATAGGACTATGAAATCTAGAAGGTGGGAACTAAATCTTCATCACTGAAGTTTAACTGCATGCTAAGTGTTTTCACCTTTTTTTAAAACAAATTTCACACATAATGTCACTTTAGGTTTGTACAGAAAAAAGAAACCTTTGTAATCTGGGCTAAGTATTTTAGTAAAGGAGTGTGTGTGTGTGTGTGTGCGCGCGTGCGTGTACACGATGATAGCTAGAGAAGAGGCAAATGTGTTGTTTGGTTTTTCATTAATATTTTCTATATCATTTTATATGCGAAGAAGCCCCATTAAGTTTAATGGCACTTGCTTCTCAGAAGGCATGCATAGGTAATAGATGAAAAACCTCATTGTATATAAATATCCTAAGTGGAATTTCTTATTTGATATCTCTATACACTGGGTGGGTTTTTTTAATGAAAAAGCTAGAAGGTTTCTAAATTCTTTTTCATTCATCCTTTTACCAAGGTTAAGCATAGATCCATCTCTCCAGAGAATACTGCTCACTTTGAACTGCATGTTGGTCATATTTTTAATTTTTATAAAAATAATTTAAAAGAAAAAAAATCCAAAGCATTTCAGATGACAAAGACCACTTAAATCTACAAAGTTATGGAAAGTTGTTTCTGCTTTGGTAGTGAAATGTGTATATTTAAGAGATTTATGTCAGTGATACGCACTGTTTAATAATGTGCTGGAGGGCAGGGAATTGATGTCAGTCTAAGGGTCTCTCGATAACAATTTTTTAAAAGTACAAATATTTCCATAAGATGGTTTGTTTTTTTTCTTTCTGAAATACAAACTGGGATATTGTTAGCATGTTGGACAGGGAATAATGTATCTACCCCACTTTTGGACTCTGGTTTTCCATGTGCACTTTTGTCTTTGAGTTGGCTTCGAGGTCTGGGTTTAGGAGGTGCTGTGCGTATGTCCAAGTCTTATTCCCTCTGGAGTTTACATCATTTGTTTTCAAACTTCCAGTACATTTTCTCCTCCTTTTCTACAAGCTGCAAGGAATTAAAAGCAGAAGTAATTGCTCAAGAGGAATCCAAGATCCAAGTTCTCTGCTTTTTAGCTGATTAAGAGCATTTACTTCGATAAGACCCTCAGTTGTTTCATTTGGAATGCCATACTACCATTGGAAGGCACCAGGCAGGCGAAGACTGTTTCAGAGCATATGGCAATGAATGAATATATATATATATATATTCATTGTTGCTATGTTTTCAGCACTTTTGCCACCCTGTTGCATGACATTGATAGGTTTTTATTTTTATTTTTGGCAGAAAATGCTTTAGATTTCCTGTCCGATATTCACTGTATATGTTGGTCAATCTGTTCTTTGCTTGTTTTGGATAAATAGCCTAGCTGCTCTGTTGTGCTGCAGCGCTTATTAAGCTTACATTACATCTTGTAGGTACAGTCCTAAACTAGCATTGGTAGTTTGTTTCTCAGTTAGGTTCAGTGGCCAAGATGCAGATTTTGTTTGCTAGATGCATAGCAATGAGCGAAATATTTGTCTTTGGGCAAACTGCATTGAAATAATGAGCAGCGTTCATTGAACCTTGCCCTGTTGTCTAAACCCACTCACATCTGTGGATACTTGGTGTTCAGATCACTGCAGTTTTCCTCCTAGATTTCAGTTTTTAAACTCCAGGATTAAAGTATAATGAATGCAAACAACCTTCGTAAAATTTTGTAAACAATTTCAGGGAAATCGTAAGAGGGTTTCTGTTGCACACAGTAGAAATTCGAGATGGTCCTTAATTCTTGACTAGTCTCTTAGCATGAAATTATGACAGACTTCCCCCCCCCCAAAGCTATGTACGACCCATTTTTGAAGTCACAAGTCGCATGCATAGACACTCTGCGGTCACATGATTGCCCGTTGAGCACTTGGCAGCCGGGTTACCTTTACAGCCATTTGCAGCATCCCATGGTCATGTGACCACAATTTGCTATGGGTTTTTTTTTTTTTGACTGGTTTTTGGCTTTTATTTCCAGTTTCTGGCAAAAGCCACCCGTTGGGGAAAATTGATTCACTTAACGACTACTACGTTTGCTTAATGGGTGCCACAAAAATGTCAAAAAATTTGGTCCAGTCATGTTCATGCTTTGATCTACGACCTCAATGACTTACATCCATAATTCCAGGCTTAATTATACTCTTAAGTTGAGGACTATCTGTAATTATTCATATTTATAGGAGAGTTGGGTGTTTGAAAATAATGGCAATTTTTAAATCTATAACTTTGGCAAAGCTTATGGTATAAGTTAGGGGTGCATAGTGGGCCTTTCTGGAGCCACTGTTTGCCTACAAAGAAAATCTTCACTAAAAATTCAGCTACCTTTGAATGGAAGGTATTTATATGTCAGAATATTTCTCTGTTTTTCTTTGTTTCATTTATTAGGGAAATGTATAGCTTGACAAAGCCTGGAAGGGATGACTTTTTAAAGAAACAAAATTATCTGCTCTTTTATTGACTAAGGGAAATGCTCAAGTTTCTTGTTTTAAAGTGTGTTTTAATATTATTTGTCCATGCACAGAATAGTGATAATGTGTTTCATTGCTATACAGTATATTATAAAGGCTAAGGGGTGCCTGGGAAGAAGTTAATTGTGTGTGTATATTGAATACTCATATAGTCCAAATTATGGAACTTTTCATATAAATGAATGTAAATATGCAATACATGCAGAACTTTATGAACAGTTATAGTAATATATTGCAACTTTTTGTAAATATTGGGAAATAGTTGTAAAGAGTGTAAATAAATCAGATTTATATGTTGAAAGTAGAGGTCAATTTTTACTTTTTGCAATTAAATATAATTGTTGATGCACTTTGCCCCATATGGCTTTTTTCCTTTGTTAAATAAATAATGTTCTATCAAAAGCCTCTGTGTATGTACGCTGTATCATGAAGTATTTAAACTGGCATGGGGAAGTATGTGTTAGCAATATGCCATCTGCCAAGAAGGGAAAAAACAACTTAATTGCCAAAGAAATATGCTTACAATATACTCCCAGACAGTCACAACTTATATATAGGTTATTTGGTTGCCTAATTTTGACTACAACATGTGTGACACTGGGATTTTTTGAATAAAGAGGAGGTTAGAAAAAGGAGGAAGAGCACCTATTATGGATCCCTGGATGTGAAGAATATTTCCTGGAAAAATGTGGTTTCCAAAACATGGATGCCTTTGGGGAAGATATTTTGGAAATAGAAGCCAGATACCATCCATCTTGGCATCACTGACATTTTTATGCAAGACTTAGAGATAATGAGAAGAAATCAATGTATATCAACTAAGCTATTTATTTTGCTCACCTCTTGAAATATACAGAATAAGGTATTAATAGTATTGGACTCCCAGCAAATTTTAAAATATAAAATATAATGTTTTCAGATGCTACTGAAAAATGAGGCCCTAATTTTATAAGTCTTTATAAATTTTAAGTCACATTGAGCTTTTACCTGAGAAACTATGAGGATTCAATGCAAACTTTGAAACAATAGTGTATCCTTTTGTTGATGTGCCACAAGGCAAGAGAGTACATTATTACATTTAGCTCCAACTAAGATTTCTAATCATCAAAGTGATCTCTTGTGATAGTGATTATGCTAATGTAAACACAAAAGTTATGCATTATTATCATCACTAGATATGAATTGAGCATACATGAATACTGTACAACCTTCTCCCACATGGAACAAGTGAACTTCATTGTAACCTGAATTTTCAGTGCACACGATTAAATTCATGTTATGAAGATGGACTAACATATTTTGTAAGCATCACTAAAATGGGTAAGGCTAAATACATGGAAACATCGGTGTGCATTCACTTCCTAATCAATGACGATTAAATTCTTCCCTGCTTCCTACTTCCAAATCTGAAGAAACATCTGTCACTATGTACAGTACTAAAATGTCGATCTTCATTGGAAGTATAGTTCAATATGAAATGTCCTGCTTTCCAAGTTTCAGATAAAATATGTGTAGGACTTGGGGTATGAGAAAATTTCATGGAGAGATAAAGCTAGCATTGTCTATCCTTTCCACACTTTTCTGGAGACACTCTGTTTTGGTAACCAGAATACTATGAGCCATGTGTGCATCAAATTCTATCTCATTTATTTGGAAGCAATCTAATGACGATATTTGGGATATTCCCTCATTGAAAGAGAGATGGGAAGGTTAACTTTCAGATTTTTCTAATGAATAGGGTGTGTAGAACTACGCCTGTATTATATTTCATGCTTCTACATCATGTGTAGAAACACTGCGATTTTGATACTTCAGTAAGATCTGTTTTTATATATGCAGGCAATTTTTATATGGAATAATATTTACAACAGAGTTCAAAGAATATTCATCTTTAGGCAAGTGAATAATTTTATCACTTGACCATGTTAATCTAAAACTATACAGAAGGGTCAAGTGATAATGTTGGGTAAAATTGCCATGCACATGGATGAGGCCACAGCTGCCTGTTGTGGTTCTTGGCACTCTTTTAAAATATCTGGCTTGAGTTGTCATTTTCTAGGATATTCTGAAACAATTGCATTACTACTCTGAGCCAGCAGAACATTCATATGTTTCTAATATTTTTTTATGTATAGGAATAAGGTCTTCATTGAAAGTCTGCCATCTTGGATCTTAGACTGCATTTTGTCAAAACTTAAAGCACATGTGGCTGTTATGTAGATATACTTTCTGCAGATGTAACAAGTTTATTCTAGTCTGTCAGTTGGTATGTTCAGGGTTAAAGCATTTAATAATGAGAGACAAATTCTTTATGCATTCATTTTAAGATTTGTTTTCAGGCCCTATAAAGGATAAATTTTCCAGTCTGCGGATAGAAAATTGTCATTCTGTAATTGGTAACTACAAACGGTTCTGTGAATGGTATCTCAGAATGAAATAACTACTTCCCCAACCACATTTTGTTACTGGCCTATTAGTAAAGTACAATACATGCACAATGTTAACTTTATCCAAGACCATATAAATACACTAAATACAGAACAGTAAAATCAAGCTAATTCAGGATCCTGGAGGCTCAGTAGGAAACTTGGTGAAACGAAGGTGCTTCTGGGGAATTTGTTACAGGTATAAGTATTCCTATGATCAGTAACCTGGAGAATTGTGGTCCAGATTATTAGAAGGCATCTTATTGGTTTCCCTGGTGCACTGTTGATGCATTGATACAGTGCACTGTATATTGATACAGTTGGATTGACAGTACACACTTGGTGCCTGTCTTGGTTTGACTTAGTAAGTTAGGTAAACCCAGCCATTGACAGTTTTGTAAATCAGGGTTTATGGGTTAGTATGTGAGGTAAATGTAACCAATTATGCTGTGTTCAATAAATCATAGTTGAATCAAGGCTGTGGTTGAAGAACAAATGAAAATGCCCGGCACTCTACTGAAAGCAAATGGAAACCTTCATTCACAATACAATGGCATACCTTCACTACATTTAAATATATGAGATTTTTTAAAACAAAATCTATTTTAACAAATCAGGGTGAAATTGGAAGGGAATTGGATTGTTAACACTCTCCCCATGTTGAAACTTTCATAGGAGTCTGGAGAATTGCAAAACAAACATTAGTGAAAGAAAGAAAAATTCAGGATTTTTGCAGGAAGGGAAGCATAAGGGGCTTTCCGTATGTTTGTTTAGATGCCTTGACGGACACGGTCTGTGCACGTAAAAAGCTGCTAAGATGTGGCTGATCCAGAAAGGCTTTGGGAATAGATAGTAAGGTGGATCCCCTCCCTGCTATAAGTGATTATTGCTGCTAGGACTGTTTTCCTTGAAGTGTCAGTAGTTATCTAATGTATGTATGTTCTTATTATTTGTATTTTGCCTTTATTTTGCTCACAAAGATAAATGCTAAATAGTTGAAAGTTCTGAAAACAGAACTTTAATGATACATCAGAAAATAAACAAGAGCCAACAAAAGGTACTGTGATAACATGTTTATTTTCCAAATACTTTCAGGTCCTAAGACATTGTTGGAAAGTCAGAACAAGTAGGAGGCATGACAGCACCTTGAAGAGAATTTGACAACTATAGAGCCAGTAAGGATTATCTAAACTCATTTCAGCTCAGATTCAGGTCTGAAATTGGGATGGAAGCTACATTGGTCACTTTTGTGGATAATGTGGTGGGCCCAAGAAAGAAGGGAAGCCATTCCTCTGGTTTTAAGTGGAGATTTGGGTGCCTTCAAGACCATCCACCATGGTATTGTTCTGGGCTATAGAGTTCTCTTTGGAATTCTGGGCTAGTTAGGGCCTATTGCTATAGTATTGCAATGAGTCTTCTTCATGTGTGGTGTCAACTGTCCCATTTGGCACATTCAACAAAAGAAACTCTCAGCTCTTCAGATTGACCAAGAGTGTAGCTTTATTGAAAGATCCATCTAGGCACAGCAGAAGTAAAGTCAGTTCTGGGATTTACCTGTGAAAACCCACATAGGTAAAACCCCTTTTGCCACTCTGGGTCATCTACAGTTCATAGTTCACCAATTGGGTTCAGTTCTTTTGTTTTGGGAAAAGACTGTCTGTGCCGCCCAAACATTTCACAACTTGACCTTGGTGGTTAACATCTCGCTGGCAACAGAAGGCACTCTTGCTTTCCCAGAACTTCCCTCCCTCCCTACTTAGGAATTTGCCCACCCCCCTCCCTTGCTCTTTGGCGAACTGTGAGCGACAGCAGATGCAACTATGGAATTGAGTCAGGTTTGACATGTGGCCAGTTTCAGTCATTTGGAGGGGGAAGAAATATCAAGTTGTTGGGTGCTCCATCATGGTATACTGTATTGGTCCTTCTTTTTATTTTGCCTCTGTGAAGGCATTGGTGGAGGTATCCTCAATATCCTGATGGAAGCCCATTATTCAGAGTCACCCTGGGCCAGGCAAGAGATGCAGTTGAAATCTTGCCTTTGTCCTATCTTATTGTTTGGAGATTAGAGCAGCATATAAATCTAGATCAGGGATCTCCAACCTTTTTGGATTGGCGGCCCGGTGGGAGATGGAGGGGTAGGTGCCTTACACGTACATGCGCAAACATGAAAGTGATGGGGCTGTGAGCATGCGCGTGAGGCTCTCGGTAACGGCGCCTGTGTGAGGCTTGTGGCGCCACTGCCAGGCTCGCAGTGATGCTACCACCAGCACGAGGCTCGCGCCATGGCCTGCAGTGATGCTGCCCTGGTGCGAGGATCGCGCCGCCACCTTCGGCGCAAGGTTCATGGCAACGCCGCTGCCTGCGTGATACTAGTGGCGCTGCCACTGCCCGCACAACACTCGCGGCAACGGCAACGCGCATGCACTGCCCAGCTACTCAGGTGGCCTGGCGGCCAAGAGACCACGGCCCGGTAGTGGGCCGCGGCCCATAGGTTGGGGACCTCTGATCTAGATGAATGAACAAGCCTGTCTACCAAAGATGAGGAATTTGAACTGTGCTTAATAAACCAGATTTTCCTATAAAAATATCAAACTCTATATAAATCTGTAGTTTGAAGCTGTAGAGAAAGCAGCTTAACATGCAAGTTACATATAGTGCATTAAATCACAGTTTGACATTGGGACATGCTTTTCAAGGTTTGAGGTAAGGGATGAAAGAAGGACTAGGTATAAGGATGGTGGAGAGTTTAAACCCATCCTGATGAAGTCTCAAAACTGATAAGAATTTGTGAGGTTAGATTATACCAGTGCAGGCACTTCAAATCACTTCAGTACTGACAAATGTAATTGGGTAGAAGGGGTCTCTCAAATAACCTGGCCCCATGCCACAAAGGGCTTTAAAGGACAAAGACAGCACATTGAAGTAGATCCGGTAGCAAACTCAAGAGTAGAGCGCCTTAGAATAATCCAATTGGGAGATGACTGAGGCATGAGTAATTGTGAATAGAGCTTCCCAATTAAGGAATGGCATAACTGGCACACAACATGAAGGTATGCAAACGCTCCCTTAGCCATGACAGCCACTTGCTCTTTGGATTCAGAAGGACCCTCAGATTGCACTCTGGGGCTGTCTGGAGCTGTACAACCCAAGATGGCATAATCCTAGAATTGACAGACCCCCAAAGCCACTCAACTTTGCTAGGGTTCATTGATGCCTATTGCTCCCCATCCAATCTCTCACAGCCTTCAGCACCAGGATGTTCATGGCATTGCTTAATTCAACAGTGGCAGAGATGTATAATTAAGTATCATCAATATATTGATGATACCTCATTCCAGCAGCCTCATGTAGATTTTGAACCCTGTGGCACCCCACATTATACAGGCCAGGGGTGGGATTTCTTCTCTCCAATCACCACTGACTGGAATTGACCCTGGAGAAAGGAGGTGAACCAGGACAACACAGTACTACCCATTCCTAGTTCCTTGAACCAATCCAGAAGGATACTATGGTCGATGGTATTGAAAACAACAGAGAAGTCAAGTAGGGCAAAGGTGGATGCACAAATTCCATTCCGCCCTCATCGGAGATTATTTAAAAGCATGACCAATACTGCTTCCATTCCATCCTGACTGAAAAGGATCTGGAAAATCCACTTCATCCAAGATCTTCTGAAGCTTCTGTGTAACCACCTTCTCCACCACCTTCCCCAGAAAGGGGCGGTTAGATAATGGATAAAAAATGTCCAGTATAGTGGGATCCACTGATAGCTTCTTCAGCTGGGAGCAAACCAAGGGCTTTTATGGTAAAGGAACAAACCCCTCATTCAGAGAAGAGTTCACCACTGCTAGAACCCACACACACACCACTATCACCACTCCAGGCCACAGGGGTTTCAGAGTTTGCGTGGCTCGGTGCTCAGTCCTCCAGACTGGGAGTTGCCGCAGCAGGATCTTTCTGGCCATTCCCCTACTTCTTGCTCTTCATATGGGTAAGACAAGCCTCCCTGACTGACCCCTGTGTGACTGCCTTTTCCTTTTGGGATTGTACCTTCTTCACTAACTCCCCTTCATTTTTTTTTTTTTTTTGCATTCCCAGATGTTTGCACACACGGATACCTTCACATTGCTTTCCCACATTCTCTGATGCTAATATTGACCATTTCTTTCCCCCTCCCCCTTTTATTGTCTCATTGTTGCTCTGATGCCACAAGGATCAAACAAGGAACAGATTGTTCCTTTGTATCTCTTTCCGCTGCAGAAATTTTGTATCAAGTTGAGTTTCACAAATGCAAAAATAGCATTCATTGGAATTGTATAGCTTCATCCCAAAGTGCCTTCCTTCACCGTAACTTAAAAAATTTAGATAACAAAATCTGGCAAGGGGAGTCTTTGCAGCACTGTTGACGGGGGAGGGGGGTGGGAATGTAAGAGGAATATGCTTCACCATATCTGGGCAGAAATGGTGCCCACTGGGAGATGTAAGGGTTTAATGGAGCAAGGAGCTCCTAGAGCAGACAGGAAAACTTGTGGCAAAGAAAGTTTATTTACTTAACAGGCCATTGCTGGATCAATTGCAAGATTAAAAAAAAAAAAAGCAGCTGCTGATTAGTGGAGAACATAACCGATCATCAATCCAGGATAAAATGTTGCAGAGGACAGTGACCAGCCCATAAGAGAAAGGGATGTGCTGGGCATTGTAGCAGCTATAAACCATCAACTTACAAGGTTTAAAATGGTTTAAGATGGAAAACAGCAATTTTGAAGTGAAGCAGGGGAGAATCCACTTGCAGTCAGCTGGGAGTCAGTGGAGTGTGGCCTCCATTTTAGCTGTTGACAAGTGGTGGGTGGCCCATTCTGGGCATGGGACAAGCCAAAAGAGCAGATCTGTCTTTTGTTTGGATGGATAATCCAGGGTGGCCATCAAATACCTTAGTATTGCCATGGGTTTGGTCTGGTTTGCTGGATCGCATAGTTGAGGTTGGAGAACTGAGATAGAGGTCACATCATAGTCCCCAGCTCAGTCCCCTCTCAACGTCTTGTGTGTTTTATGACCCTGGCTGTATTCTTATTGGCAGTTCTGCAGACTCTGTGTCTCCTCAGCCACTTATCTGCGTTCTGACTTTTATGCTCACTAGAACTTAATACAAACATAAGCAAGGCCAGAAAGAGAAAAAGAACAACAATCCTGTCTCTCATTACAAAATGCAGTTTCATGTTTCAGACTTCATCAAAGTCATAAAGCAATTCAAAATTATAGCAAAAACACTATATTGGCAAATGCAGGAAAAATACAGAAATTCCTAACAGTACACACATTAAAACATCTTAACCATCTGGCTGTTTGAAATGTGTTTTGAGGGAGGTGAGTGAATTATAAAGGGGGTTACTCCATTCATATCTACAATATGCTCATGGAGTTAGAGCTCAACCCAAAATAAATTTTATTTACTTCTATTTATGTATTTTTATCCTGCCTTTATTATTTTTATAAGTAACTTAAGATTGCAAAAATACCTAATACTACTTCCTTCTTATTTTCCCCATAGCAACAACCCTGTGAGGTTGATTGGGCTGAGAGAGAATGATTGGCCCAAAGTCATCCAGCCAGCTTTCATGCCTAAAGTGGGACTAGAACTCACAGTCTCCTGGTTTCTGGCCAGGCGCTTTAACCACTACATAAAACCTACTGTTGTATAATCTTCAAGAAATCTGGGACTTTCTTTGAGCTATTCTCACATTCATGGCAGCTTATCTGAGGAATGATTAGAACTCCTTAATGTATAAATCTTTGTGCAATTCAAGATATGTCAACAAAGTATGAGCTGTAAGAGTAAATATTGCATGGACATTTTTTTTTTGGCATGGTAAAAAACTCCCTGTTAAATTTACAACTAAATTCTTCATTAATTTCAATGATTCAAAAATTCATAGCTGAGTCTGGCTGTACCCAATTATTTGGTGGATATACAGAATGCAATTAGAAATGGTAATTAGACTGGTTATGGCAACCTAATTTCAAAATTAGGGCTCCTTCCTCTGTAATTATTTTATTTATCTGTCCTTAACTATAGTGATTCACTTAAGCAAGAAAGAACAACCAATCAACCAACTTTTATTTAAATATACACATGCTATGGTTCTTCCAAGTAATGCTAGGTAGCAGGATTTGTTATTTATGCAGCATTGAAAAGCCTGAAATGGTATTAGTATAAATTTCTTTGTCCAAGGATGGAAACCTGGAAGTCTTTAGAACTGAATCAAACAAACAAACAAGCCATGAGTGAACAAACTATGAACTCTGTCTGGATTCACGTGAGTTGCAAAATATCTAGTTCTAGTTGCAATTTATCTATTTTAGATTTTAAAAAAATCATTTGGAAATCTAAGCAAGTATATATTAACCAGGTTTACCCAACGTAGGATGGGCAAAAAGATGGTCTTTTATTGAATTATTGCAGCAAATTTATCTTTTTGTTCTCTGTTTCCAGAAAATGTCAGAATAATATACACTAGCCACCTTTTTCAGTTCAACCAGGATTGGTGTTGTGACTGCAAAACTGTCACTAATATTTTTCCACACGTATGGCAAACTGCTACCTATATGTAATTTGCATTCCATAGGATCCCCATACCTGAAAAGGATTGCTCTGGCTTATCTGTTAGCCTTGCCACATTTCCTGAGCCTGAGATCAGAAGGATCATCAATGGTCTGAAAGGACCACAGGGCTGAGTCAGTTTAACAATGGCTTTGATCCCATTTTTTTTTCTTTTAAGAAGTCAGTATTGCTGATTGCATCACTACATGAAATCCTTGTGTCCAATGAGTCAAGAAATGCTGGTGGGCAGTTTAGTGTTAAATTGTTTGGAGAAGAATGTGCGGAGTGTGTGGAATATGCATGCTCGCTCCAGTGGGCTAAATTTTAGAGCTAATAATGTGTCAAGCAAGGCTAGAGCAGCCTGGTCTGCCAAACAACCTGCCCTTTACCAATTTGATCAAACAGCCATGGTTTCTCTGACTGTCCCTGAAGGACCATTCATCTTCCATCAGTGATCCTATATGAGATGGGTGTGTTCCCTCTATGGCTCTGAAAGGCATTTCTAGTAAAAAGATAAATATCCTCCTTGCAATTCTTGGGCTTTGGGTGTTCCTTACTCTGGGAAAGGATTTAAAGCTGTCTGCCAGACCCGTGGGCTGTTACAACAAGACAGTGCCACAATGCTGAGCTCAGGCCTGTGGATTCCCCTCCTTTCCCTCCTCCTCCTGCTGCTCTCAGCGATGGAGCTGAGCTGGTCCTTTACAGATGAGGAAAAGCAGCAGATTGTGGACCAGCACAACCTGTATCGTTCCACGGTTGCCCCTTCAGCTGCAAATATGCTGAAAATGGTAAGTTTGTGGTGATGGGCTTTGGTGGAGTTGGGGAATTCAGAGATTTCTATCTCTTATCTTATCATGTATATATGGCAGCTTTGCTTGAGTGTTATAAAAATGAACTTAAAAAAAAAAACACCCTTTGGTGTCCCTGTGTTCAGTTGGTGAAGAAAAGAAAGGTGAGAAATTTCAATTCAGTGTGACCAGTTAAATGACCTTTCTGGACATGCCTTGTGTTTCCTGGTGTATTTTACAAGTTAACTACTTTTTAAAACAACTGTGACCTATTTTTGTGCAAGGGGGAATGTGTTTGTGTGTGTGAGGGAGGAGGGTCTGCAGTTTTTCTGTTCATAAGTCAATCTGCTCACCTGTAATCTACTGAAAACTAACTTTTCTTCTGGAACTTTTGAATGGAACAATCCTCTGAGTCTTATCAATTTCCTGCTATGAATTAGAGCTGTCATAAAGTATTCTGTGTGTATCTAAGGTAAGGAAGCCAGTGTGGGCCATTGTTACAGGAGTTCTGTACCAAGTTATAATACCAGGGCTATAAAAGCCTAAAAAGGCTTTCATTTTCTGTATGAAGAGCCCATGGCTATTGGATTACAGTTCTATTCAGAAAACATCCTCTGGGCTTTTACAGGTGGTGGTGATGGTTGTCTATGTATGTGTGTTTTTTCCTTTTAGAAAATATGGTTTCAGCACGTGAAACTCATTAGTTGCATGGGATACAAAACAGATTTTTTTATATCCCAGCTCTGCTACTGTTCTAGGAAACACAATAATCAAACAGGAATGATATCACTGATTACATTATTTCCCCTTCTCCATGTCTGCCTGTCAACCAGCTCCAACCTCATTAAGGTTCTGTTTGTAACAAGTAGGATAATAGCAATGTTACCGATGCCAAGGTAAATATATTGACCCACTTCCCACTTCACATGCACATTTTTTTTTGCATTCTTATAAATGTTACCCTTTTGCTCAGTGGTGGGATTCAGCCAGTTTGCACCACTTCGGCAGCTAATTTTTTTGTTGCCCAGGCCCAGAATGGACTTCCGGAAGCGGCATCCACACAGAGAACTGGTTGTTCACATATTTGAATCCCACCACTGCTTTTGCTGTTCAGACTGATTTCTCCCCCTCCTGCTGTTTCTTTGGGGTTGGGGAGGGTACAAGATGCAGATTCAGATTTTTTTAAAAATAGTGTTAACAAAAAAGAATCTCAAGATTTGATTTGCTTGGTGGAAATCAAAGGCTGGACATGTCCCAAAGATATTTGTAAATGAAGGCAAACTGTTCTGTTGAGATTTCAAGTAGCCATTGACTGAAAACCAGCAGCGCATTTTGAGACTATGGCCAGGTTTCCCTGTCACCAGAATGGGATGACAATTGTTTCTGGAGAGCAGTAAGGGATGATGTCACCCTCTATTAATCCCTCACTCATCCCTAAAGCAACTTCAGGAGACATTTTCCTGATTCACTTCCAAAATACACTTTTCTATGTTATGTCACCTTGAGCTCCTGCCCATTTGGGTTAGTATGCTTCAGTTCATTCAAATTAACTCCAGCATGAATTGGCTCCTGTGATAAAACAGAAACAATCCTTCAACTAACGCAGTGCCTACCATGCTATTTCAAAACTTTTAGAGCTGCATTTTACTTTGAATTCTAGGATAGCACAGTGACTACAGGTAGTCCTTGGCTTATGACCGCAATTGAGTCCAAACTTTCTGTTGTTGAGACATTTGTTAAGTGAATTTTGCCTCATTTTATGACTTTCCTTGCCACAGTTGTTAAGTGAATCACTGAAGTTGATAAGTTAGTAACTTGGTTGTTACGTGAATCTGGCTTCCCTATTGACTTTGCTTGTCAGAAGGTCACAAAAAGTGATCACATGACTCTGGGGCACAGCAATGGTCATAAATGTGAACCAGTGGCCAAGCATCTGAATTTTGATCACATGATCATGGGGATGCTGCAAAGGTCGCAACTGTGAAAAACAGTCATAAGTCACTTTTTCCAGTGCCCTTGTAACCTTGAACGATCAGTAAAAGAACTGTTGTAAGTCGAGAATTACCTGTATAACATTTTCTTATTTTAAAAAGGTTGCTGATTTGAAATGCAGCAGAATTTTTTTTTAAAAAAACTACACCTGAGATAAAAGGATGTACTTCTAGATCCCCAAAAGTCCATAGTTATTTAAATTACATGGATGCTGAAGTGAAAACTACTTTGAGTAACCAAAAAAAATGATGAAATGATACACCACTAGACATTTCTCTATGACTTAAAAAAAAAGTTCAGGAAAATGAAAATATTTTTTAAAAAATCTGCGCTGTTTCAAATAATCAGCCTTTTATTTGTAAGAATTATAGTCATTGTGCTATTACAGCATTTATAATAAAGGAGGCTCTGAAAGACACAAACAAGCAATAGGGGAGTAGGACATGATATTTAAAATAGGTTATGCTTGTTTGCATGTGCATTCCAGTGCTTCACTTTATGTGAGTGTATATGTGCGTGTACATGTTTTTTTTTAAAATTGCACACCTATAAAAAGTATATTTGTCTAGGAAGACAGAAAAGGTGACTGGTCATTGCTTCCCTGGAATAATAATAAAGTTGGAAGAGACTTTAGAGGTCATCTAGTCCAACCCCCTGCTCAGGCAGGAAACCCTATACCAGGGGTGTCAAACTGCCGGCCCGCAGGCCAGACGCGTCACGAGGAAACCACGCCCACCCCATTGCCGGCAATGGGGAAAAAGCTCCGATACATTGTGCGACATCACGTGACATTGCGAGTTTGACATGTCTGCCCTATACCATTTCAGACAAATGGCTGTCCAGTCTCTTCTTAAAAACTTCCAGTGTTGGAGCATTCACAGCTTCTGGAGGCAGGCTGTTCCACTGATTAATTGTTCTAACTGTCAGGAATTTTCTCCTTAGTTCTAGGTTGCTTCTCTCTTTGGTTAGTTTCCATCTGTTGCTTCTTGTCCTGCCTTCAGGTGCTTTGGAAAATAGCTTGACTCCCTCTTCTTTGTGGCAACCCCTGAGATATTGAAACACTACTATCATGTCCCCCCTCGTCCTTCTCTTCATTAAACTAGACATACCCAATTCCAGCAACCGTTCCTTATATGTTTTAGCCTTCAGTCCCCTAATCATCTTTGTTGCTCTTCTCTGTACTCTTTCTAGAGTCTCAACATCGTTTTTACATCGTGGTGACCAAAACTGGATGCAGTATTCCACGTGCGGCCTTACCAAGGCATTGTAAAGTGGTCTTAACACTTCACGTAATCTTGATTCTATCCCTCTGTTAATGCAGCCTAGCACTGGGCTGCACAACAGCAAGGAAACTGTCTGATAGGAGAATGTGGTACCCTGCTTTTTGGAAAATGTCTCAGTCTGGGCCCAATTTTCTCGAGCCTTTCTAGAATTAAGGTGGCATGAGCACAGGACCGAAGCAGTTAAACACTAAGTGCAGACAGGCCCTAAATCCATTTTCTTTCAGCTGGTGGAGAGTGCATCCACAGACAGCTTTGAGCAGGTATGAGTGAGGTAAGAAAAATATGGAGGGGGAGGCTTGCTAGAGGAGAAATCGGTCCTTTGCCAGAAAATTAATTCAAGTAGAAATGATTTGTATAGGGGATTTGAGTAATAAATTAGGTTGGAGTAAATTGAAAGGGCAATGATTGCTGTTTGCTAATGGCTGTGGCTCAGACCACATCTCTGCCTTGCAGTCTGTGTGGTTTTCAGCAGGTTGTTCCCAGGAGTCCAAGTGAACTTGCAGTGGAATCTTGAGAACTGACTCTTTTTGATGACAAATACAAGTAGACATATAGCCGAAGATTAAAGGGCAGTGGCAGATATTTTTTTTGGGGGGGGGGCTGTCTTCTTATTCCTTTTACTAGCCCTGAAAGGAGAAAAATATATGAATTTTCAGTAAGGGTTCATCCATGGAAGCATGTATTTTTGGTGATAGAAAGCTGCATTTTACTATCTTTGTGATGGAAAGGAAAGATGCAGTAGGGGGATAAATCACATCACAACGTAGGTGGTGCTGGATTTTTTTCCATTTTTTCCCTCTTGTTTTGGGGAGAAAATTGGGACTTTGCT
This sequence comes from Azemiops feae, assembly GCA_023970755.1. Lineage (NCBI taxonomy): Eukaryota > Metazoa > Chordata > Lepidosauria > Squamata > Viperidae > Azemiops > Azemiops feae. Next base: position 1,123,266 of record JALGBA010000019.1, read on the forward strand.
TTTTCTAAAATAATATATCTGTGAGTTATTATAAGAGAAATAAACCTTTTCAGCATAATGTAAACACCATATGAAGGCAAGGACAGAGAACAGTGCAATAGACTAAATAAAAACGAGGGCCCATCATAGTAGAGGCAATTAATGCAACATAAAATCCAAATTATTACATGGTAAGACACCTTCCCTCCAACCAAAACAAAGTTCTGAGAAACGAAAAATGTGTTGAGACTGTTCTTAATTGTCCGAAACCTATTTTAGGTCTTATACTTCACCATTGAAAGTCAGCAGTGTAGTCAGAGTTGCATGGGTCATAAAAAGAGGGTGTGAAGGCACAAACGGCATATTAGTAGGACAGTATTTTCCCAGATTAGTCCAGGTATCAATCTGATCTTCATATTTTGTGAACATGAGAAAAACTATTACTCTGGATCAATCCTTTTCTCTTATTAGAACTAAATGGGATAAGTCTGGCTGACAAGGACATTTGCCCACACCTAAAAAGGGGTGGGGCTTTGATGGTGTGGTCCTGCCATCGTCTTGACTTTGTTGACCCCAGAAGCCGCCAGCTCCCCTTTGTTCCCTTTCTGCACTAAAGCATGAGAAAGACCTATAAGGGTGCTACTTTTTGCTCAAGGTTTTTGTGGATGGGAGGTATACTGCTGTATTGTATTGCATTCAGTGCAAAATTTTGGGACGGCGCTTTTTGCTAATGCTGCTTCCCTCAATTCTAAATGTGCTTGTGAGACGATTATCTCGACAATCTGGATCAGAGTTATTTATTTTTTAGGGCTGGCCTTTGGGTCCCATGGTTAGTGCCTTTTCCTGTTATGAATTCCTGTCCAAAGTCACGCTTTTTATTTTGCTTGGGTCAGTAAGGGCTGGTTGTCATGGAAATATTTACATACATCGAGCTATGCTTGCCAAGCCATATTTAATGGAATGAGAAATGCAGCTGTTAGAGCCCGCCATTTGGCTGTGAATCACAAAAAGGGGATAACGCACCCAGCCTGGATCTACATCAGCTTCTCAGTGATTACATCTATGTTCATATGAGTTTAAAACAGTTTCATTTGCAGTCATCAATATGCCAGCCTGAAATACTGCTAGTCCTTGACTAAGCTGAGCTGGAATTTTGTTTGTAAGTCACTGCGGTCGTAGGTTGAGTCACCGTGTGATATTGTTTTTACCATGGTTGTTAAGCAAGTCACCATCATGATTAAGCAAATCACGCAGTTGTTCAACGAATCGTGTAGACATAAGTTGAATCCAGCTTATTTAATGGACACTTTTTGCCATTTTTTGCTGGAAATGCGATCATTTGACCGAGGAGCGCTGCAACTGGTCCGACATGCAAGCCAGTTGTCAAGTGCTTTGAAATGTGATCACATGACTGCCGGAGTGATGTGGCAGTTGTAACTTTGAAGACAGGTCATAAGTAACTTTTTTGAGTGTGCCATAACTTGGAATGGTTGTTAAATGAATCGGCTGTAAGCTGATGACTACTTGCATTGCACATTTTGTGCTAGAATTGGAGCAAGATTATCCAGTAATTGTTTAATCTGTTTGATATGAAAATCTCATTATTTATCCAGTTGATTGGAATAGACAGTAGAGTATAACAGAATGCATGTAGCCCATAATAATTCTGTTGCCTCAGTCAAGAAACAGGGAATTCAATGAGGGGAAGGAAGCCAAAAAATTCAAGATCGTAGTCATGATCGCTCAAATAAACTACTCACCTTTTTTTAACATCTTGCATGCACAAGGCTCATAAAAATGGGTGGCTTTGGTTGCAGCTGCTCCTTTGGACTTTTTTGACCACACCCCAGCCCTGTATGTGCTGCAGGGTAGAGAAGAAACAAAACAAGACATTGATGGAAAGCCAAAAAGGTCTTGGATAAAGACCTTCATCAACCATCTTTGGGAAGTGGCAGTGACTCTGTGGATGAACTCTAGTGGGATGATACTGTAAAATATTATTTTTAAAATAAAAAATAACAAACCAGTCAGAACATTTAAGAACAGCGTCACACTATTGTTCTTCATCTTCAGTTCTTCTGCTATGTTTTCATTCATTTATATTTGAATGTATATTTAAAAGATTAAATTAGATATGTTTAAAGATGTGAGGATGGCTTTATTGAATTTGGAAATCTTTGAGGTAGTTCACTTACTTTCTGGTTTCTTCTATGATAATTCTGTCTAAATGATAATACATTTTGCTTGGATTCTCATTTCTATAAAAAGATGATTTAGCTGATTACAGATAGTTCTCGACTTACAACCATTTGTTTAGTGACCAAAGTTACAATGGCACTCAAAAAAAAAAGAATTACAACCGCTCCTTGCATTTATGACTGTCACAGCATCCACACAATCATGTGACAACAATTTGGGCAGTTGGCAGCCTGCATATATTTATATTCCAGCATCCTGGAATCATGTGATTGCCCTTTGCGACATTCCCAGCTGGCTTCCGACAAGCAAAGTCAGCAGGGAGAAGCCAGATTCACTTAACAACCACATAATTCACTTAACTGCACTGATTCACTTAACAACTATGGCAAAAAGTTTGTAAAATTGTGGTCATAAGGACTACCTGTATGTCTTTTGTTGGGACCCAAGATTGCAAATGTTAATATAAGGATGGATTTTTCAGAGAAGTCCCAGTTACGATCCTTCATTCTCATAATTAAATCTACCAGTTGGATCTTGAACCTTCCTCCCCACTAAGATTCCAGTGTAACTGTTTTTTGGTGCCGCTAAAGCAGAAGACAATTCCTGGATCAGAACTTTGTTTAAGAGGTCTGTTGGGCATATTATCTCTGCTTATTTAGGAAGATGACATTCAGGGGGAATGCCTTTCTATTGTCATGGAACAATCATACACTTGTTTAATGTGTTTGATAGGTAGGAAATATGAAGATACCTTTTCTGAGTATTATGGGGCAGACAACTTTGCAATGACCATGAATGTCTTAAAAAAGAAAAGGGATTCATCTAGGTCTCTAAGCAAGATGAAGGAACTTTTGACAACTCCACACAAAGACTTAAGCTGCTTGTCTCAGCTATATCTGAAATCAGCATTAAAAACTTCAGTCTGGATTGCACTAGATTGGTAAATTGGCAACTGGGCTAGATTGATGCTCTGTTTGCATTACAGCTCCTGCTGTCCTTGACTGGTGGTTCCCCTGTTGTTTGCCATTCTCATCCATGCTGGGAAAGCAAGTCTTACATGCTGGAACCTCTGTGGATGATTTATCAATGCTTATCTTTTCATTTTCAGTATTGTTCCCTCCTTATTAATCCCCATTCTTTCTTTTGCTCTCCAGTATGTTTGCACACTCCTTGGAGGGGAATCTTCCAATTCCCCCACTCCCCATCCTGGGTCCAGTAAAAGTCTTGCTCAGTCTGCACTAGCCAACCTGCTCCTTCCTCGATCTTCTGGTTTTTGCTGTCCATTCATCAGTGTACTGTTTGCTCTTCTCTCTAACCTCCCAAATATCAAGTCTCAGCAGGATGCTCATCTTCCTCTCAAGATGAACGGGTTGATCAGCCTTTTAACTCAGAAACCAAAAGACCAAGGCCAGGACCATCAGAGAAAACACAGATGCTGCTTCTCCAGCTCTCAACCATGATATACAGTAGAGGATTTTGACCTGGAATTGGAAATTAAGCTTTCAACCCATAGGAATGACAGTGATAGTATGGGAAGTATCAGAAGATCACCAGGCAAAGGATTTTGGCCAATTTCAGGGGAAGCAATGAATTCAGGGGAAGCTGCTTTGCAAGGCTGATCTCGTAAATTAGGGTTGTTTACCTTCAACTGAGCATGGGTGGGGAATAAGAGCTTTAGGCATTTAAGGGCTCCCCAGAAAGGAGATATAGTGATAACCTATAGCTATGAGTTATGTGTATTCCTCACTCTTGAATTAGTTTGAACAACTCTGATTGACTCCCTCTTGGGAACTAACTGTGGTATTTGACCATTACACTTGGACTGGACAGTTTGCATCTTGGACTGACTCAAGCACAGTCTGATCTTTCGTGACTCGGATGAAAAACTAAACCTGATTTATAGCTTTACCAGCATACATCACCATCAATGCATTTCTTAGTTTATGACCGATTCATTTATTTTCTTCTTGAGTCCAGTTTACCAGGTCTTACCAAAAAGGTTAATCTTTTCCTTTTTTTATATTTTTAAATAGGCCAGCATGCTGTGTGATTACATACTTTGCTGCACACTGTATATGCCCAAGTAAGCATTACGAAAATGAGAAAAAAAGATGGACCGGCTATGGATATGTGGCTACTCACAATAAGGGTTAATGTGCCTCTGTTTCCTACTGTTGTTGCTTTCTCAGATAGCTGTGAACTAAACATCTAAGATGATAATATCATATCTTAGAACAATTTCTTAGAACAATTAATAAGTGGAATGGCTTGCCTTCAGAAGTTGTGGATTCTCCATCACTGGAGGTTTTTAAGAAGAGATTGGACAACTGGTACAGGGTCTCCTGCTTGAGCAGGGGGTTGGACTAGAAGACCCCCAAGGTCCCTTCCAGTTCTGCTGTTCTGTCATTCCATTATCTCATCTCAAGGCCTACAATAGTGGTTTCTGTAGGGAATGAGGTAAAAAAAAATTAAAAATAGCAGCAATTACTGGCACTTTCTCCTATGTGTTGCATGTGCGGTGCATGTAAGAAAGGGCCAGGGCTTTAATTGTATGATTGTGGTTGCCATTTTGGGCTTTTTTGATACCATCCTCATACATACCCTAGCTTATGTGTAGGAGCAGACTAAGCTTGACGTGTTCATCTGCTGTGAGTCAATTCTTTATTTGTGGCAGAAAAAGATGCATGCCCATGGATACATGTGTATGTGTGTGTATTTGTGTATAATCTGTGCAAGCAGAAATAGTTAAATATTTAAAAATGACATTACTTGAGAGCTATCTGAAGTGGTCAAGATTCTGTCATCTTGTTCTGATGTATATTATAGTACTGGGTTTCTTTCTATAGAGGTTTTAACAATGCAGAATTGTAAACATTCGTTTTTCTCCAGGAATTTGCAACTTCAATAAGATGAATAAAACAGGGGTAAAAATGTGGTTTACTTTAAACACAAAGTCTTGAAGAAATGGTCTCACTTGCTACTGATTCCAATCTGAAATGTTTGAAATTCTAAATATGGTTCAATGATCTAAAGCACTTTTATAAATACTTATTTTAACAAGTTACTTTCCTTTCTTATTAAAACCAGAATAAGCTTGAGGACTACTGGTTTTATACTGTACTAGAGTAAGTGTGGGAAGCTTTTCTCTCTCTTAAACATCCATCCCAAAACCAACCTTTTGACTCTGGTATCATGTCTTTTTCCCTCTCAGCCCTGCCTAAGACTTGATGAGTTACACATTATCTGTGTTCATTTGCCATATAAAAACAGGATAATTTGAAATAAGAAAAGTTTTCTACTGTACATCTGTTTTGCCCAGTATGGGTCCCTGCAGGTTTTCTTATAGTATCTCTTGTTCTTGCTCACTGGCAGGATTCATGGGAGCAGTGGAGGGGTCCATATTGAAAAAGACTGTTCTAGAACAGCAGGGACAATCTTTTCGTGCTGGGGTTGGATAGAACTGCAGTGTTCAGATCTCTCTAATTCTAGAATTAGCTCACATTCATACTTTGAATTGGCTCTATATTGGTGGAAAGGAAAGCAGGCCATACATCATAGGTGCTCTATGTTGAAGTAAAAAGGGAGTTGTATTTTATATAAAGATGTAACTTATTGTCCCGTATTGCATAGAAATAGATGCATTTCATTATTATTGTACTATACCCTTACTTTCTTTTCCCTTCCATTCTTCTATTAAATTTTATTAAAAGAGTTGGATTTTTCAATTGCTTGTTGCCATTTACTGGCGACTTGGATTTATATAGCACAAATATGCTAGTCCTGTGTTTAGGCCAGAGGGAAATTGTGAAAATGACAAGTCAACAGTAGGCTTCTGTAGAGATAGAAGACTCCCTGAAGTATAAGTTCCATTGCTTTTTGTTATTTCTCTTTGGATTTCTTTCCTTTACAAAATTGGTTAAGCATCGGACATTCTGAACTTACCGTATTCATTAAGACTGAGACACAATCCCTTCAAGAAAAAATCCATAGTTCATAGAAATCTAGTACAAACTGGTAAGATTCCACCACTTAACATATGTCTATCTGTTTGACAGTTTGAATCTTGCCTAATATATACTGTATAACTGTGACCAAGTTCTACAGAATGATATGGCCTGTACGAGAAGCCACATTTATCACAGGGATGCAAATCCTATGTTCAATATCAAATCTTACCCCAGTGCTATGTTACATACTTGGAAATTAAAACAAATTTCATTCCCTTCTTGACTAAAGTGTTGCACATTCTGCATTGCAAATGAGTCCTTTCAGGAAGTCTTCTGAGCCCTTCTGCAACTGGATCTATGCCTTTGCTTGACTAATTTGCATCAGAACTTAGAGACACTTGGAACTGTATAACAGAATATGGTCCAAAACTGAGTACTAACTTGAGTTGTGTACCATAATATTCCCCAGTCATTCCCCATGCATAAAAGTTCTTCTTGCTTGAGAACTGCTTCTAAGGTAGCCTAAGGAGCACAGCTGGATAAGAAGGGCCTGTCTATCACTACACTGGAGGGATCAGTTGACAAACAGCTGTTTTAAGTAACAAGTATGCCAGATGTTTACATTGGCTTTAGTCTAGCACAGCTGTTCAACAAGGCATGTTGCGGCAGGGAGTGTTTGCATGTTTACTATCCTTTCCTCTTCATGGGAAAAGAGGATTCATACCAGCTACTGGCCGGAGAATCTTTCTCCATATTATGTCAAATGAGGTGGCCGCCTGTGAGTTTTTGGACTGAAGCCCTTTCTGATGGGTGGGCAAGATTATTGCACTGAGAGAACACTTTTAGATGCACCTCAACCCTATTGCATAAAACCCTAGCTTGGTTTAGTGGCCTAGTTCAGCACAGTTAGCCTCACTCCTTCTCCTTTTCCTTTCCCTTTTCCTTCCCCTTTTCTTTTTTTGAGTGGGGGGGGGGCAGGAGGGAGGATATGTGCTACTTTACTTCACATGAAGAAGGTACCATGGAGACTTTAAAAATATTTTCTAGCTATAGTCCAAAATATTACTACCTCATTCAGCAAGTTTTCAGTAAACCCACTCAATAGATTTGGCATTATGTACCATATGATGTATGTAAGTTTGCATTATGTACCATAGGACGTAAGGAAAGATACTGAAACATTTTTAAAATGTTGTATGACTGTTATAGTCATGTATTAAATATAGACTTATTTAGATGTCGACACTGGCTGTGTTACATGATATGACGTAGAAACAAATATGCTTATCAAGGAAGATAAAAACCTGCGGAATTTCTGTACTATAGCTCTCATTGCACACATGGCATTTATGTCTGAAAACTCATCTTTTCTTTACATCCTCTCAGCTTCCTTATTTCAGCAATAAAATGGAGAAAGGAGCAATTATGTGATAATTTAATAATCTTGCATTCTGATGACATACTTACCTTTGGTTGGAATTTGTAAATGTTGCTAGAGGAATTCAGGAACAGCACTCATTGGGTTCAATAGCCAGAAATTATTAAGATTGTAACCTCAAGAAGCTTCAGCTTTCCAAAAGTCTCTGAGCAACCTGGAATGTGGAGTATATGAACTAATCTGGATGGCTGATACTCTGCATACAAAGTACAAATGATTTCCAGCTGAAATTGGGAACAACTATTTAGATTCTTGACCCCATTTTTCTAGTCCCTCATGCTGGCATTAAGCCTGTCTACGGTTATTGGGTCTCTGGCCATTTTTCTGGGTACTCATTGCTGTACTTTGCCCTTCTGGGAGACGATGATGTTGATGATGTTTTGGATTATTGTGATTTCAGCGCTGGGATTCAGAACTGGAAGCCTTTGCCCTAAATTACTCAACAAAATGCACTTGGGAACATAATAAGGAACGTGGCTACCGAGGCGAGAACCTTTTTGCCATGACTGGATACCTGGATCTGGAGAGAGCGATGGAAGACTGGTATATCGAGTACCAGTATTATAATTACAGCACATTGGCATGTAAAGAGGGGGAAATGTGTGGTCATTACACCCAGGTATCTAATTGTATCTTGGTGGAGGCTTAGAGTCAATGCCTAGGAAATGGTGTATCATTGTGCTACCTACTGAAATGAAAAGGCCCCACAGTGATAGAGAGCTCATAAGTGATAGAAAGATAAAAGTTATTCTGTAGAGCGCAGAATAGACCGTGATTGCAATTGAGGGGATTTCTTAACTTCGATCGTCTTAGATTCTGACTTCCATGTTAATTCCCAGCTAAGATTGAAATCAATGGGACACACAGTCATGAATAAGGGTCCTGTTGATTTTCAGTGGTGCTGAAATTGATGACATGGTCTGAATTCAGCTGAATAACTCCAACCAGTTGTTGCTGTTGGGGAAAGCTCATATTCATGTCCCTTTGTGGGATAGCCATGAAATTGTCAGCCTGCCTGCCTGCAGATTAGAATCCCCAGTTATGATGGATTATTTTCATTTTATATTGCTCTTACATTTGTTGGGAACAATTCATTAAAATGCTAATATTTCATAAGGATGTAAGGCTTGCACAAGACTCGTGCCATTCTCCTCTATAGTCTATCTTCACAATGTCGTATAAGGGTGAGAAGGGTGACTCAAACCCATCATACTCCAAGGCTGACTGAGTAATTGAACCCAGAACTCCCCTAATCTAACCATGAGATTGTTGCTCAATGGAAGGGATGCAGTTGCTTCCACACCTTCTTTCAAAAACAATTTATGTACACAGGACACTGCATAATGTCAATTTATATTTTTTAAAGGAAAATAATAATAAACTAGGACTTGAAAATGTCTGATCCTCTAATTCTCTAGGACTTTTAATATCTGTAACCTGGCCTAATGTGAATGAGCAATGAGTATCCCTACCCTTGTAATAAAACAAATTGGATTTAAGTTCAAGGCACATGCACATCTTGTGATGAAAATAATGAACTGAGGATGGAGAGAGAGGAATTCTTGCATGCCAATCCACTCATGGAGAGATATTTGATTAAATACCATCTCTAACAAGGTCAGGTCTATGCTTCTAAAGAAGGTGAAACTGATATTAACGTATTATTTCACACTAGAAAAAAAACCACACTGTAATTGTAATAAAAGGTCAAGAATGAGCCTTTAGAAAATCTAAGTAAAAATATTGGCCAATGTATATGAAATGAATGCACAATTTGTAAACTTATCTGAAAGATTCTAAAATAAACATGTGGATGGATGGTTTCAGTAGCTAAATAAAAGTTAGGCAGACATCACCCATAGACATCTTTTTGGTCTGATATAATGAATAAATGGGCTATTGCTTTCTTCTATAGGTAGTTTGGGCCACGAGTGAGCGTGTTGGCTGTGGGACAACATTCTGCGAAACCCTGGAACTGATAAATGATACTGACATGCATTTTTTTGTCTGCAACTATCAACCCCCGTAAGTTTCTTTCTCCCCCATCTTATTGTGTCATCATTGTTCTGATGGTTTAGAGATTAAAGAAAAAAGAACAGCTTGTTCTTTCATTCTTGTGTTCCACTACAGGTCCATGCAAACTTTGTAGCAGGGAAGAATCAATACTTCTGCTTAAAGAAACAAATAAAAAGAACAGGGAAGTTTTGTAGATATGGGGTAGGCAGAAAAAGAAAAAGTGCCCACTAGGAAATGTGAGGTTTGAATGGAGTGATGAATTTCTAGAAAGAACAATCATTGAATCAATCAAAGACTGTAAAAAAAAAAAAAAAGCAGATACTGACTCATGGGAACCTGGGAGCCAAGGATAAGATGGCAGCATAGAGCAGCAACCAGCCCACTGGAAAGGTGGAGAGAATGGGCTGTACCTTATTGTAACTGATTAGATATGTTGCTGTCAATAGATTGGAAGGAAGTAAAGCAAATGACTTAAACTGGAAGTGCTGGGTGACCAGTGTAAATGGAGGGGCCACAGAAAGTATGGATTTACCCTAATAGTGAATTTAATTCAGTACTGCATCCTTAAGCCCAGGCTTCAATTTTGGGTCTTTTGCATAGAAAACACATGTTGGTCCCTCTTATGGGATTCAGGAATTCTCCCCCCCCCTTTCCCCTCCACTCTCCCCCACAAGTGAAGACCATTTCTGAACTGACCACTGCCCAATAAATAATGAAAAACTAATGAACCAGATTCAGTGACATATGAAAAACATAAGGTTGATAGTAACTGCAACAACCAGGTACATGAACCGTATTCTTCTAAATCAATAGCACAAACATGATTCTACTGAATGCAACGCAAGAGTTAAAAGACTCCACCAATTCATGAGAATATATTGTTTTGTTGTGCTGACTGAAATTCCTCAGCTGTTGCACTGGCAGTTGCTTCAAACAGTTTTGCAGTGGGGTAAGCCATTCCATAATCAAAGGGATCTGCTAACAAGAAAGAAGGAGACACAGAAAAAGTCAGTATTGCTCCCCATGAAATGTAGACACAAACATTGTGAGTGTACCACAAAACCGCCTCATTTACTATGTGAGAGTACATGACATAGTTGTATAACTGTTGCGTCAGCAGTTTGCAAGATTGGATGGTTTGGTTGTTTCCTGGCATTTCTCTCCCTTGTGCGAGAAACCTGTGAAATATGAAGAGGGGTGTATGCAGGATATAGCAAACCCTGACACACAGAAAAAGTGGGCAGAACTTCAATCATATCATCATGATCACCTATCCCAATAACACCACTGAATATGAACTAATATAAACAATGAATATACAAATGAATTATCTTACTAAGTATTAACCTATTTTGAAAGTGAATAGTTAAAATGACTGTACATATTCCATTAAATAGAGTAGCCCTAGTAATATTTCTCTCTTTCAAGGCAAATCAGCCGCAGAAAATCTAAATACATTTTATAGAATTAAATATACATAATTACTGCAACTGTTAATCAGGTAATGTTACTTTGTACAAAAGAAGCGCTACTCCATTTCTAATTAAAGTGTAACTGACATTTGATCACAGTACAGCATCTACTATTAATAATTGTCTGGATTTAATTGTGTGTATGTTTCTAGTTCCAGAATGTGTTAAGAGCCCTAGAGATTTCATGTAAACCTACTTCAGGAGTCCATTTTACCTAAATTGCAATTATTCTTGGTATCAATCTTAAAATTAAAGAATAATTGTTCTTAAATCAGTGTCAGCCTAAATTCTGGAATAAAGGATTCACTGGATGATATTTAATTAATTTTTGGAATGTAAATACACAAATATATAATTAACATTAATACAATTATATTCTCCTTTTCACCATTCAAAGCAGGAATATACTAGGGGATAGTGTTAGAAAGTAAAGATGTTGACTGTGACCACACAAGACATCATGACTCCTTTGAAGTGTGTTGTCAATATGGTACATTTAAAAATGGGGTGGGATTTTTATTAAACAGATGTGGTTGCCATCTTGACTTTATTTTAACTTCTCTCCCTCACAGATATCTCTGAATCAAAACATCCAAAGTTCCAAATAAAAACACAAATACTTAGAAATTTTATTACAAACATGTAACTGCCCAGAATACATAAACATGTGGGCAAATGAGCTTTTTATGTAAATTTTTCCAGAAGGACATAGCATCTTTTTCTTAGCTCTTTCTCCTTATGGAATTCCTGATATTAAATAATCACTTATGGGTACCAAAGATGACCATCTTCTATAATTTAGTGATTGCTAACTTCTATAGCAGAGGAATAAGCTTCTCTGCTTTGCTCTTTTACATGACATGTTCACTTTTTAATTCCTAGGGGAAATATAAGGGGACATAAGCCATATATCATGGGAGCTTCATGTTCCATGTGCCCAGAAGGCTACTTCTGCAAGGACAATCTCTGCGGTAAGTCATATTTCCATGTGACTGCAGGTCTGAAAAAAGGCACCTTGTGTATGTCCTAGATTAATTCTTTCCTCCAAGATTATCTATTGAATTTAAATCTAATTAATTCTGCTGCTGGTAGCTACTCTGCAAATACACCATTTTAAAAACTGATGACCAGTAGATGTGTTTGATTTCTACTGTCCCAAGAGGAAAGCTGATTTACTTTTTTATAATTCAGTAACTGCGATTACTGTGATAAAGTGCATGTATAAAATAGATCAAACATTTCAGACTAAGCTTTCTGTCTCATGTGACCACAAATCAAACATATTTCTATGGAGACAGTGACATATTGAATTGAAATCCATCACGAACAAAGTAATGAGGGGATTACTTCATTTTCTCTCATAGCTATGCTATTCTGAATAATGAGGGGATTAAAATATGGACATTTATTGCTGACAAATTACTTAAGAGTTCCAACTGAGGTTTATACTGGGAAAGAACAATTTAAATGACTATTTTTCTCTCATGATGAAGTTCTTTATAGCTCAAAATTCTCTCCAGGTCTGTTTAGTATCTACATGAATATGCTAAGGGAGGTCATCTAAAGGCATTGGGTTAGGCCCAGTATCTGATGATATCTAGTTATTTTTCTCAATCCCTATCTGACCAAGTGATGCTATTAAGGTTTTGTTGCCGTGCCTGAGGCTGATGGAGATGACTTACGCTCAACCCTGGCAACACAGAGTGGTGCTTGTAAATATCGGAGCCACTCAGTTCCAGAATGTTCCGATTATCAGAATCCTTGCCTACAAACCAACTTCTAGACTCTTGGCTCCTGCTCAAAAAGCAGTTGGCAGCTGTGGCTAGGTGAAACTTTGCACAGTTCATTTTGTGTGCTATTTGCATTCATTTTTAGACTGGGGGACTATACTCACAATCATTTATGCCTTAGAGTTTTTCAGTTGGACTATTGCAATGCACTCTCCATGGGGTGGTCCGTGAAGACAACTCAGGAGCTACAGCTGGTAGTAGCAAGAATAGTTATGGGTACACCTTAATATTCCCATGTAAACATCTACTGCATGAGCTGCACTGATTGCACTGTGGGATTACTAGTACAATACAAGATATTGGTGTTTATCTATATAGGATCTGGATATGGCAGAATATCTGAAGGAAAGTCTGTCTCTAATTATCACTGCCAGTTTTACAAGATCCAATAGGATTGGCATGCTCTGGATTCTATCAAGTAAACAGGAACTCCTTTTTGGTCACAGTGCCTGCCTCATGGAACAGCATCTCTCAAAAGAGATGGCTAACACCAACCCTGCCGTTAAGAAAGTTTGGAAAATCTGGATTTTCCCTTAGGCACTAGGCTGGGTGGGCACATAAGAGGAGAGATCAAACATTTCAGACTAAGCTGTCTCATGTAACCACAAATCAAATATTTCTGCTGGAAATGTAAATACATTTGTTGTGCTTACTTCTAGATTTGCTATGTATTTCATGTCTTGCTTTTTGTTGCAATGTTTTTTAAACCCTGTTAGTCACCTGGAATTGAGTAGACATCCATATGCATTTAATTAATTAATTAAAACCATGAGTTGGCTTCTTGATGACATCTAATTGCTATGCTACATGTCTAGTTCATGGTGATTTGCAAATATGACATCCCCAGTCAGATATCATAAGTGTGGTCCAAGCCCTTTTCCTTAAACATTGTCATCTTATGGGACCTCACAAGGACCTCTTCTCTATAGCACCCTGTCCTTTAGAATAGCTTTCCTTCTAAGATTTGCCCTCCTTCCCTTTAGCCTTCCAGAAGGTTGTGAAATATTGTCTCTTCCCCCCAAAATTGGGCTAGGTTGAGGTTGGATCAGAAGATAAATGTTCTGGGAATAGCAATAGCACTTAGACTTATATACTGCTCTATAGTGATTTACAGCACTCTCTGTGTGGTTTACAAATATCAGCATATTTCCCCCAAGAATCTGGGTCCCCATTTTACTGACTTTAGAAAGATGGAAGGCTGAGTCAACCTTGAGCCCCATCAGGATCGAACTTCAGTCTGTGGGCAGAATTAGCCTGCAATAAGCATTCCAACCACTATGCCACCAAGGCTCTAGTGGGTATGGAGAGGGTAGGAAAGGATATGATCTATTGTTATGTTGTTTTTATGGGTTGTTGTGAGCTGCCTAGGATCATTGTATGAGATAAGCAGCCAAGTAAATTATGCATGAGCTATGAGGTAACCAATGCTAATGGATATGTATACACATGCTAAATCCCTTCACAGTAATTTATGTCAATCTATGCTAAATATGAGAATAAAACTGTTGTCTGAGATAGAAAATCCCAGTGGTATCCTCTTCTTGATATTGTTTAAAAATATAAGAATTAAATAATCTTTTCCTAATCTGGTACCTAGGTTGGTGAAGGCCAAACTAAATAATTAACTTTTGTTGCATCCTAATGGAGTCCCATTTAAATGATGCTCTAAATGGTTGCAGTGCCTCTGGGAGGCACAAATGCTTATTTCATCTTTTATGAAATAAATGTTTGAACTCGGAATTCTTTATAATGGATTGCAATGGAGCTTTCCCAGGCCCAACTAAGCAACATTGGCATCTGTTAAAATCCAGATGACATCTATATTTAATTTAAAAGCAAATGTCTATGTGCAGCTTTTTAAAGGCATCCAAAAACTTCAAGCTGGGATAGCCACCACAGACTCATAACACAGTAAACCTTTCCAGCAGCATAAAAATGTGTGTCAAAGTGCAATTTTCCTGCCCCATAAATTATTGCTGACTTGCTGTCAATCTATGTATTTTCAACCAGATTCCACTGCTGATGTAGAAGAAACCACTGCAGCACCCACAACCCCTGAGTTGAAATCAACTACAAGCCCAGATTTGCAGTCCATCATAACAGTTTCAGCAACCCATATACCAGAAAGTCCCCATACTGGCACCGAAACAGGATCAGAACCTCCCGTTACAGAAGATCAAGACACCATTTCAACTGCAAGCCCAGATCTGCAGTCCACCACAATAGTTTCAGTAGCACACACACCTGAAGGCTCCCAAATTGGCACAGAAGCACAATCTGAACCCACTTTGACAGAAGAGCCAGATGTGGATCTTAACGTACCTGACTTACACTCAGGCACAGACGGGATTGATGAATCCTTGATGACCACAACCAGTGCTACGTCTTTTGCAAACTTAATCCCATCTCTTTCTTCTATTTCTCCTGAAACAGGAACTAAAACAACTACTGGCACAGAGCATCCGTCTTCTGCTGATGTCTTAATCACAACCCAAACATCCTTGGTCAAAACTGAGCGACCTGTAACGATTCTCACAACTACCACAAAGACCCCCTCCACTCCCACACAGCCATCTGTGCCCAAGCCCCCCTCTGTGTCCAAGCCCCCCTCTGTGTCCAAGCCCCCCTCTGTGTCCAAGCCCCCCTCTGTGCCCAAGCCCCCCTCTGTGCCCAAGCCCCCCTCTGTGCCCAAGCCCCCCTCTGTGCCCAAGCCCCCCTCTGTGCCCAAGCCCCCCTCTGTCCCTAAGCCCCCCTCTGTCCCTAAGCCCCCTCATATTGATAAGCCTCAGTTTTTTCCTAAGCCACCCCCCATCCCTATAAAACGTCCCATCTCTAAAAAACCAGCACGCTATCGTTTGATGGCCTATTCCAAAGCCATACAGAGCAGCAGCAATTCTTTCCAGTCTTCTGCAGGTAAAGCAGCCTCAATGTCTGTCTGCCTGCCCTGCCTTGGGTGTAAACAGATCAGCCAACCTGAGGACATAAAGACTGCCCTTGAGGAGCTGACCTTCAGATATCCCTATGCACCTTGCTTTGGCTCACTTCCCCGATGGCAAAGACATAGCAAGTGCAGTTGGTGTGGGCACACTCGAAGCAATGTTCTTAGAAACACCAGGCCTTACTGGCTCCACACTTCATAGTAATACGTAATCTGACATATTTACAGGTAGTCCTCGACTTACAACAGTTGAACAGTAACCATTCAAAGTTACAACAGCATTGAAAAAAGTGACTTATGACAGTTTTTCACACTTATGACTGTTAGAGCATCCCCAGGGTCACATAATCAAAATTTGGATGCTTGCCAACTGACTCATAATTATGATCGTTGCAGGGTCCCAGGGTCATGTGATCCCCTTTTGCAAATTTCTGACAAGCAAAGTCGATGGGAAAACCAGATTCACTAAACAACTGTGTTACTAACTTAACAACTTGCGTGATTCACTTAACAACTATGGCAAGAAAGGTCGTAAAATGGGGAAAAATTCACTTAACAAATGTTTCGCTTAGCAACAGAAATTTTGGGCTCAACTGAGGTTGTAAGTCGAAGACTACTTTAATATGTAAACTCCTCCCTTTTTTTCCTTTGTGCATGCCTGTATTTGGGGGTCCATGTGCACACCTGCCCCTTTTTCTCTTTTCCCATAGCTGAGCAAACATTCCATCAAATGGGGCTCGAATTGGTCCAAATAACAGAATTTTCAGCAATGTGAGGGTTTTGTTGGGAATTGTTCTCTGTTTCTACTACTTCTACATTTTCCTCAGTCCAGGTGTGGGAAAACATCTCATTTCTTCTTTCCTTTTCTTGTGATTTTGGCCTGAGTCAAAGTCCAGTAATAACAGACCCTCGGCTTGTGTGTCTGATCTGAAGCCCTGACTCAGTTTTCCGCATCACCTTACTTGTGGCATGTTTATTTATAGGATTGTGCCTGCATGCCATTCTCATAGCTCCTGTCCTGCTTTTGAGTTAGGGTTAGAATGTCCCCAGTAAGTTCTTCTTTATTGATCTGTTCTCTGCCAAAAATGCCAGACTATTAAAAGAAATCTGGAACTTGAAAATAGAATAAATTACACAAGCAAAGCAAAGGCATATACCTTTACTGACTTCTTTAGCTTATTTCAAAATAGGAATTCATTTTTGCTTTCTTGATATAGATGCTGAAGCTTTGTGACCTAGAAAAACAAAACCCAAACAAATGTGTGGGTTTATCACATCCTCTGGAAATGTAAGGCACGCTGATACTGTACTGCATGTCCTATTTGTAGAATTGGATATAGTAAATGATTGACTAGGAAAACTTGGCTAAGGAGTTTCCAGAGAAACCTAGTACATAACAATTTAATCTTAGACTAAATAAGCAATGCCCATGGGGCTAAAATATTGAGTGTGAAGTGAATGGAGTGTCCTCATCCAAATGTTACTTGTATATTTTTTTTTACTTCCAGGACTCTTCACTGCTAAAATATTTGATCAGGCAATATTATTAATGAACAATAATAAAGTTGGAAAAGCTGCTTTTGTGTCTGCATGTGTAAATGGAATCATTTTATGAGCCTGATTCATACAGCCATTTTTAGCAGTTGCTATTATTAAATGATACTTGATTGAAATGGTTCTTTCTTAGCTAACATGCAGTGTTGTTGATTTAAAAAAACATTGTAGTCATTGGATACAGGTAATCCTTGATTTACAACCATTTGTTTAGTGACAGTTCAAAGTTACAACAGCACTGAAAAAAGTACTTATGAACATTTTTCATGCTTATATGACCATTGCAGCATTCCCATGCTCATGTGATTAAAATTCAGATGTTTGGCAACTGGCATGTATTTATGACAGTTGCAGTGTCCTGGGGTCATGTGATCACCTTTTGTGACATTCTGACAAGCAAAGTCAATGGGAAGCCAGATTCACTTAACAGCCACATTATAACTTAACAACTGCAGTAATTTACTTAATATCTATGGCAAGAAAGGTCATAAAATGGGACAAAACACATTAACAACTGTCCTGCTTAGCAACAGAAATTTTAAGTTCAATTGTGATCATAAGTCGAGGACTACCTGTACAGACATGATACTTGATTATTGGTAATCACATAAGTATCTCTGTGAACAGGCTGCATTTAAGTTCAACCTGAAGCTACTTGACTATCTTGAAATGTTTCAGTCATTTACATGGACCTTTGTTTTGTTAGTTTCAATGGTACTTACTATACTTTCAAGTGACTGGGTTTACAATTGCAACACTATATCTCCTCTAAAGATATGAACAGCAAGTCAGTTTTGTGGTGTAGCATCTTTCAATTTGAAGTACCCCAAGGAATTATTATCCAGTATGATATATGAAACCTTACTCTAGCCCAGCTGAACAGCATATAGAAAAGTTGTTTTCAAAGCTAACAGTATATGGATCTTAGCTGTTGTGACAGAAGATGTTCTCTGCTGTAGCATATCAGAGTTAACAGTTGTCCCATGATTCCACAGACAGTGATCCATCTTGAAAAAAAATCATGTCTGCATTGTTTATGTTTAGCTATAGCTAGACTGTTCTATCAGAATGAAACTCACTCCCAAATGTAGAGATGTTTGATATATTGCAGTGTAAATTCATTCAATTGTATCTAAAATAAATCAGGAGTAATGTCTGCTCCTTATTAACCCCAATTAGACAGCAGGAATGTGTGATTAATGAAAAGATGAGAAATGTTTTCAAAGGCATAACCAGATAAATGTAGCTTTAAATTATGAAGAATGGAGGCCAAGTGTTGCAGCTGGATCTCTTACACATAACAGCCAGACAAATGCCGATTTGATCCATATCTTTTACAGTTTCCAGAGTAAGGAGTTCACCTCTTGACAAACCTCAGCTGGGCTAGCTAAGATCCAGTTGAAGGTGCTACTTGAAGCAAAATTCTGCAAATACTGTATTTTTGTTAACAGAACCTTGGGAAAGGTCCAGCATCTTCTTAAATGGGTACAACATTTTAAATGGTACAATAAAGTAGCATTGCAAGGCATGATTTTTAATACTTCTGAAATAAATGTTATTTCCAAAATCTTTTGTCTATAAAATGCATTATTTATTGGCTAGCTGATCTTTAGGACAATTTATTAAAGGAAGAGTTGAAGTGGAATGTCTGAGAAGCTTTTCTTGGTTCATATCAAACAGCCCATACAACAAAAACAAATTTTATTAAGGCCATTGGCCAATCAACAAGTGACCTATCCCACTGTGTTTGTGAAACAAATAATGGCTTAATGAGGCTTTTAATTTTTGTGGAGTTTTAAATATTTTTTTCTGGAATGCCCCCTTTACCTGTAGCCTATATGATACCTGCATTCTCGTGTATATGTACCTGTTTGCAAATATATGTACCCATTTTTTTGGGTGTGCATACACATGTGTATTTTCAGATTAAAATTTTCAAGCAATTTTTGTTTAACTTTCAAAACAGGTAAAGCTGTCTGTAGATTTTATTTCATTTGAGGCTTATTTGGACCCATATAGATTTGGAGTTGGGATCAAGGTTAAGTTAATCAGTCTGGATTGTTGTGGCTTAAAAAGTACTTTGTGCATATGAGGGAATGATTTTAAAATCTTTTGAGAATGAAACCTTTTAGAAAAAGGGGACAAATGCAGGCTGTGGCTGCATTTTGGGGACTCATTTTCCTGTATTCAAAGCATTATTTAAAAAAAAACTCCACAAAAATTAAAAGCATATTAGGTTATTATTTATTTTACAATGCACAAAATAGGGTTTGTCTCCCAAACACAATGCTGCCTAGGGTTCTGTTAATTATTCACTTTATTTTGGTTTGAATGTCCATAGAATTAGGTTTAGAGTTAAGCTAATCATGTACCCCGGGTTGACTGTCATCCTTTTCTTGATGGGATTAGATTCAACACACCATATACAGTTAGGGTTATGACCTTGTGAGGTCATCATGAGGGGGAAGAGAATTATGCAGGTCATATCCAGGGAAAGGGAATTATACACGTAGATGTAGGAACTTGATGATGCCTTAGTTAAAAAAAAATATACATTCTTACTAATAGGTGAGGACTTGATCCTATCCTGAACACTAGGAGAAACCAATAGCAACTCTGATGGCCCTCTGTCCAGTCACTTAATGGGCTTACTTGAGACAGCTGTGCTTTGCCTCAGTCAAATGCTTTGTGCTGCAAGGAACACAATGTGCCTTCACATGTTGCTTCTGGAAGCTTCTTTCTCATGCCAATAGCTGGAAGAGGCTTCAGCACAGAACACGTGGCATCTTTATTTCATTATTTAAAAGCCAGGGCAGGCTGCGTTGCCAAGCAAGGCAGTTTTTAAGAGGCACCTTTAAGCAAAGTGAGTCTGCCATGACTTGTATTGACCAAACACAATATCATATACAAGATCTTTCAGAACCATTCAGATTTTTTTCTGTATTCTCAGCATAACAGAGATAAAGGAGGTCAGCTGAACAAACAGAATTCAGCTAGTATGTACAAACAGTTCTCCCCTCCCTCCTCTGTTGGAAGTTGGAATGTAACGAATTTCCTATGACTTAACTATTCTACAATTCAAAAATTAACTATCACTCTGCTGGCAATAGCACAGCTTCTAATAAGTTGCTGCTAATGAATTTTGCAAAGAGTTAATCAAGGGCTCAGTTAACCTTAGTTAGCAGCTTCTGATGGGTTCTTTTTTCTGGGGTCTCCAGTTCCTTTTTTCTCTCTGGATATCTGTGTTTAATACAGAAATTATTTCATATGGTGTCATTTTTCTTAAAAGGGATTGTTGCATCAAATCCAATTTGGTTGTCTTGAATCCTGCTGGAATTTGCTTTTCTTCAGCAGCCAAGAAAGCCCAATTCCACCTTTGCTTGCCTGCCATTCTTCTTCTCTTTTCCCTTTCTCCAATTTTCATTCAACTCCTTCTTGATAGTTCTTAGCCATTTCAATTTTTACAATGAGGAAGACATTTGGTGTGATATCCCATATCTTTTCCTCTCTCAGCATTTTCCCACCTTCAGATTATTAGCCAAAAGTAGTTTGTATGTTTGGTCAGTCACAGATTTTCCATTCTGTCACAGATTCTTCAAAGTTCTGCACTGCTCTCTCACTTAGAGGTAAATCAATTTGAATTTGGTACTATATATAGGTCTGAGCAACCATAGTGTTTAAGTCATGTTTACATTAATTAATATAGTACACTCTTGCTTATAACACCATCAACTTGTTCTTATTGTTTTAAAAGGTAATATAAGAGCTGAGATTTCAGCAAGAATATCTTATAGATGTGATGTCTTTTGCATTAAAAGAGTGCTTCATTTGCTAATATCTGAATGGATAATGGAGCACTTGTATAATTGCAAGATAAAAGGTGTTTAAGGTTAAATATTCTCAGTAGCTGTTCCTCCTTCTAGGCACTGAATAATACAGAGGAAGACAATGCTGAATAGAATGCAAGTATGCTCCTGGGACAGAGACTCAGCCTTTTAAGCTAGCCCTATTTCTATTCCCCAATTGTTTACAAAGCATGTTTAAATTAGAATACAGGCATTTCCTGGGTTAAGAAGGTCTGACTTATAGGGAACATGTACTTACAAACAAGCTGCCTATTATTAAAATGGAGGACATGCAATGTTTTCATGAACCGCTGAAATCACATGTTTTTAATATACAGCCTGTTTTCAGTGGTTCATGAAAACATTGTACAGCTTCAATGGTTTGGTGGCTCAAGGAAGGAGCATGTCATCCACCATTTTTAGTAACAGGCGGCCCATTTATAAGTACAAGTTCTGATTTATGTACAAATTCAGATTAAAGACACACTTAGGAATGAATCTCGTTCTTAACCCAGGGACTGCCTATACTTCTTGGTAATCTCCATCTTTTTTCAAAACTACATGCCAACATTTATATTGCTATATCTATGAGTAGATCTGATTTTTGTGAATCTACACCTTGCATCAAGAACATCAGTCAATATGTAGGGTATACTTTGGAAATGATTTAGAAAAAGTACTTGAGGCTAAGGACAAACACAGCACCTTTCTGCAATTCATTTCAGGGGTCTGTGCATTAAAGCTGATGCAATCATTAAGGCAGTGGCTCTTCAGTAGCCCCCAAAGGTTCATGAAAAAAAGCCTGAAAAAATGTTTTTGATGACTACTACTGATGTGATCAAGCAATGTCTTCAATACTACTGCATTTTCATGTCTGAAGAGAGCATGCTGCACAGCCTACTAATCAGAATTCACTTGAGCTATCCCCAAGTTGGCCAATGGCTGATTATCCTTTGTGCCCACCCATAAGTCCTGCTTTCTTTGGGTGGGTCTAATAAATATTCCACCCATACACTGCACCCCTGTAATTCTCTGCTTCTTGCTCCCACCTCTGCCCCCTCCTTGCATGCACTGTTTGGTGGCTCTCTAGATAACAAAAACAAAACAAAACAAAACAAAAACCTCCTAATCCTGAGAGGCTGAAAGATTATGCTGAGGAAAAATCAATTGTAAAAAAATGTAAATTAATGCATGTCAGTAACCTGCAGATCTGTGTTGAAATTTGCAGCTATTGTGGTACAATGTTAAATCTGGAAAAAGCTTTTTTGCCCAGAGATGCTGGGAAGAGTTAAAGAAGATCAACTTATAAGCAAAACATGAAACTTTCTGGCAGGAAGAATGATGTATTATGATTTGATCCATTTGGTTTCATTTTCAGAGGAAAATGGCTTGCTGAAGATGAGGAGTGGAGGGAATTGGTTGAACTGACTTATCCATTAGTAGGCACAAGGCCTAGGGCCAATGAAATTATTATAATAATGATTAAAGACAACACAAAAACAACACATTTCATTGAAACAGGAAGAAATGCATAAAATTTAAAGATCAAACTAATGGGATTATTTGTAACCTATAGACATAGGGTGATTACTAAAATTTAGTAACTATGATGATATGTGATAGACATCACAATTAATTGGCAATGATTACAAAATTATACACACACACACGTATATGCAATATTTCTCTGAAGAATATGAAGAAAATATTGATAATTATATTAATATAATTATAATAACAGTTTTATGGAGGGAAAATCTATAAATGCAAAAGTGTCAAAGCCCCCCCAAAATCACAATGTACAGTAGCCCTGGGAACAGGGAGTGGAAGGAATGTCATGAAATCTCTTTCTGTCAAAGTTTAATGTTATCATAGTGCTGGTCATATTGAGGACTTTAAAGGAAAAAATGTCTGCCTTATATGTGGCATAAAAGTCAGTTTGGATATAAGAAGGCTTTTGTACCATAAAGCTATAAGTAGATGGAAACATGTTTGGAGGACTTAAAAAGATGCCTGAAAACGCTGTTCAACTACTTAATTCAAAAACTCTCTTGTGTGAAAGTATCAAAACCGAAGAGTTTAAATTCTGACAAACTTTTAGTCTTTCTGAGGACTAAATCCTAAACTTGGGATGTAAGGATATGAGGTCTTTTGATATCTTTTTTCTTGAAGTAATCATTAAACAATATAGGCAGACATCATCTCTCGCTAACTGTGCCATGAAGTTGGAATATGGTGAAATGATCACACAACAGTGTCCATTCAAAACAACAGCTTTTTGTAGCACTTTAAACTGACAATTTATTGTTTTATGAACTACATTCACATCAAAAGTAAGCAATTTAACCTTGAGACATGAGTATAAACGAACGAACACACAAACTCTTCTGATCAGATGGAATTATAAACTGAATGTTTAAATGTTAAATTTAATGTTAAAAATTGCAGATTTTTAGCGATAATACTGACTGAGAATGATGGCAGTCATATTCAAACTCCTCTGGAGGTAGGTATGGCTCCTATAGAAGATGGACATTGGCCATAGGCCTAAAGTACTCTTTTGTTGATAGAAGGTGAGAGAGATCAAGCCTGAGAATGTGAGACAACTCAGGTCTCAATGCCCCCCTCCCTTGAATA
The DNA here is from genome assembly GCA_023970755.1 of Azemiops feae. Taxonomy (NCBI): domain Eukaryota; kingdom Metazoa; phylum Chordata; class Lepidosauria; order Squamata; family Viperidae; genus Azemiops; species Azemiops feae. Next base: position 1,147,081 of record JALGBA010000019.1, read on the forward strand.
TTTAGATGAAGTTTTTGGAGGACATTATTTATTGGTTTGATATCAAGCCTCATCAGTACATCTGGACTTCTAGCTGACTCAGTGATATTGTTGAAGTATTTGATTTTCCACTTTCATCGTAAGATGAGGTTGCACTGCCCTGTTTAGGATTTGTGTGCAATTGGGGGATCTTCCTGAGTCTCAGCTCTTGTTTGAGAAGTAGGAAGCAACTATAGAAAAGCAGGCCTTTGCACTGACTCATCTTGTGCATCTAGTGTATACATTCTGGACTGAGAGGCCATTCTCACAATCATCCATCCTTTGGTCACCCTTAAAGACCATTAGGAAGTTATGCCTGGTCTAAAAGGCCACAGAACCAGCAATGATGGGCAAGCCTCACTATACCCATTTCTGATACATAAGATGCATTAGTTGTCAGCTGGCTTCCGGTGAAGTCAAAGTGCTGGTTGTCACCTATAAAACCCTACATGGCTTTGTTACTTGAGGGACTGCCTGTCTGCCCATCCTATTTGCTCTAACAAGTTGGCCTGCTCTGGGTTTCATCAATTAAACAGTGCTGGTTAATAGAATCAAGAAAGTTGGCCTTCTCTGTTACAGCATCTATCCTGGAGATCCACATGGCTCCTACAGTGCCTACCTTCAGGCAATCTTTGAAAACTTGGTTGGGTCCCAGGCCTGAATTAACCAGTGGAACAGGTTGCCTCCAGAAATCATGGGCGCTCCATCACTGGAGATTTTTAAGAAGAGGCTTAAGAAATCACTTGTCTGAGATGGTATAGGTCCTCCTGTGTGAGCAGGGGGCTGGACTAGAAGACCTCCAAGGTCCCTTCCAGCTCTATTCTATTCTCTTTTAGTGGCAAACATGCATAAACAAAAGTGGTGTTTTGATCACAACATGGCTGTGGCTACCAGCTTGACTTTTTTGACCACATCCCACAGACACCATGACACTAGGGGTTGCATAAGTTTTTGTTGTGCATTGGCTCCTAAAGAAAAACAATTAGCTGTCAAGAACAGAGGATATCAAAGGGGGACTATTGGCTGAATTTTCTGATGAAAACGTATATTTTAAATTTATTTTTCAAATTTATATTGCCACCTATCTTGCAAAACAAATGACTTTTGGCAGCATACAAGAAAGTTAAAATGCAATAATACACAAATAACAACTATTATCTTTATTAAAAACATTAGAAGCTACAAAAATGCAACCCAAAATGAGTAAAAGAATGTGAATAATATTTATCATAGAGGGGAATGTTAAAACTGTACATCAGTTTGCTTCAGCTGACTTTCCCTCCCCCTACATATTATAATAGACCTGTGAAAGTATCATCCCTGCTTGGCATTAACCAAGATTTTTTTAAAACTGCTGTCAGGTTTAAAGCAAGACTAAGATCCATGGCAGCCATAAATCTCTCTTGCTGCCAAAGCAAGCTGATGAGAGGCAGCCTGATGGAGTACCCTCCCTTGCCATGCTGGCCATGGGCATTAATTACTTCTCTTTGCCTGCCCTCTAAGAGAGTTGCAAGGTGGAAAAGCCAACACTCTTTATCTGCAGCCATGTTGCTATAGCAGCTAAAGCTGCTGAACACAAGCTTTTTTGTTAAAATTCATGGACTGGCTCCAAGTTACCCCTCCCCTTCGTCAGAGGTTTCACAAGTCTCTGAATTACACATTCTGCCTGCAGGAAAGAAGAGCGAAGCTCTGGAAGGCCCGATTGTGTCAGGCTGAGGTTTCAGCCCTCACTATGACGACCACCAATGGTGAGGCAGTCCTATGCACCCTGGCATCAACAAAGCTATTTGCATGCAATGGGCAAAAAAGGCAACTCCCTTCCAAGGTTCTTGCTGCTGGAGTTCAGAGCTGTGCCATGGATTCCTTGACTCACAGGGCAGTTTCTATGGCTCCTTGAAATTGTGAGAAGAACCAGTCTGCTGATCTAAGCTTCAGATTGATTGTCTACATTTGGCGCTTCGAGAGGAGACTATGATGGCATAATTGCCCTCTGTTACACAGAGATCAGGATTCAGAAAATGCCCCCTCCAATCTTACTACATTTTTCTCTGGAGAAGTTCCATTAAGAAAAGAAAGAAGGATGAGATGGAATAGATGCACATTGAATGATTGTGCTAGAGGCCCTCCAGTGGCAGCATAATGCTACAATCGTAAAAAATCAACGTGCAGTTGCAAATGTCTGATTTCACTGCCTACTCTCCCACTCGCATTCCAGATTGTAAGAGTGCATTGTATTTCCATTTACTTGTGGAAATGCATTGCATCACATGGTGACAACATGCGCCATGATGTGGTTAGCCAGACTGGTAACTTTAGATGAGCAGAAGGCAGCAATAGCTACCTGATCTCATCAGTATCCATTTTGTTATCCATTTTGGGGAACAAAATTTAATCAGGATTACTGCAATAGATGAAATATGAGGCTGTCATGAAAGAACGCATTTTGCAATTTCAAATACTGCAGAACATGACAGCCAAATTGGGAAATGTCATTTAGGAATGTAAGCATACAGTTGAAGCCTTTTCACTGGCTATAACTTTTTGTTCAGACAAAATTCGCATGTCAGTCTCAATTTGCTCCCATTTGCTTTCATGCAGTTGTGCTGGTTTCTTCTAAGGCTTCAGGATTCTGCCTCTTCAGAAATTAGATTGTTAATGACTGGAAATGGATTTATTTGCAGACTTTCAAATGCATTATCTATCAAGTTGGGATAAGTGGGAAATTCATATTTAAAGGCAAAATTACTTTATTTCACTTTTGAACCACTATGTGAAATGAAATACAAATTGTTGTTTGAAGTTAATCTTCTCTGAATGTGCTATGCATAAAAACTACAATTTTACAAAACCTAAGGAGAATGCACAAAAGATATATTACATATATTAAACTGTACAAATGCATGCATTTGGCAAATTTGCATACAGAATTATATATATTAGAAAAAATAGATACAAACATAGGACAAATTGAATTTGAGACAGAAATGGAGGACAGAAATTACAATAGTCATATATTCCTTTATTAAATATATATTTAGTTTCTTTTAGACATCAGTTTAAAATATTACTATTTGCCTAGTATTTGTTTCATTGAATTGAATTTGTCTTTATTATTCAACAGATTCAACATTCTCATTCAGATAGTAGTTTCCTTTCATTCTGGCAGCTTAAGCCTTACTTTAGTTTCTAATAAATATCTGATTACATTGTGGTAACAGAGAATCCCTCGAAAATCTAGTGGGCGGTGGGGAGTTTCTTTCATTTGTCTGAAACCTGAAAAGTGTGTTCATTTCACTGTGATGGCTTTTGATTGTAGTTTGGAATTTGCACCTAAGATTTATGTTAAGTGACAGCTAAATTTCTTTACATTTTCTCTAAATTTTTGATGCTTGCAGAAAATAGTTCTACATAGTTGTCCTAGCACTCATTCAGTTGAATGAGTTATATATTTGTGTGTAAACCATATAAACCCAAGATGCTTTTGCTAGTCAATTACTGGCAGCCAAGACTATTAGCGTGCATGTGAGATTATAATTTTTAAATTCAATTTATATTTACTTCTATTAAGCCCCATTTACCAGTCTAACACCCATTCCTCCAGTTTGGACTGATTTTTTGGGAGCTTTTCATACTCCCCTTTTAATTACTAAAATGATTTTAGGATATGAGAAAATTCATCAAACTACTCACTTTTCCTAATGGCAGACAAGTTACTAGCAAGTTAACAAGCACCGCTCTAATGTCTGGTGCTTGTTAATGTAGATGGATTCTTTACTGTAATACATGAATCCAGACTGTATATAACTCAAAAGTACTTAAGAATACTGAGAATATGACAAATTTGTTTGTTTGCAGTAGCAGACATTAACTGGTCTGTAGTTTTTAATATCTACATTAGATCTTCTTTTTAAAATACAGGGTTCAGTTAGCCAATTTTCCTATGCTGTAGGCTTTTAGGAAAATGTTCCTGTTTGAGAAATCAGTGCCATTCTGTGGAAGCTTATCTAGCAGTTATATTAATTATAGGCATCAGGTGGAAAGCTTTTTATTCTCTCAAGCTTACGTTTCTGATTATCTTCAATTCTGCATTTAGCTGTACAGTACTGTACACTGAAGTGGGAAACTTGAAGTCTATCTTGGAAGATGGCAGTGGCAAGCTGCTTGCATAATGTGGCCAACAATACTACAAAGATGTACTGTGAGGTCACTAGAAATCAAACTGCATTTGTGGGGAGTTTATTTTCCTCAGTTTTCAAGTGTTGTTTAATTGATTTCATTGTTGCTTTATTATGGTCTCTTTAAATCATCCTTTTAATTTCAATTTTAATTGAGAAGCAGTCAATATATGAAATCAGCTAATGTAAGCAAGCAAATAGGTGTTTCATAAAATTACATATGGAATGTTTTAAAAGATATTTATAATTTACTGGAATTTCTGGAATTTCAAAATACAACACTTTCAACTTTTGGGGATTAGTAAAATGCCTTATCTCTGTCCTTTTATTGTTCATGTTCAGGGCAGGAAGAACATTTTGTATATGTGGAAAGCAAGATGACCTAATGGAAAACTAATTTCTAATCCATTTGTGTGGATGACGATATTCATTCTGAAGATGGGAAGAGGGGCAAGTAGCAACTGGCAATCTTTGGCACTATGGACAATTGCTATAGTTCCATGGCATTGTGAGACTGAACAATATCCATCTACAAAATTGAAGAAAACAATATCCACCTACAAAAATAGAGAAAACCAAGATAAGCAATCGTGGTGTTTCATTCCTCTCTGCTAACAGTGGCTTCTGTACTTTCACTGAGCAAAAGAGAGCTGCTTTGCTTTGTTCTTCTTTCAGAACAAAGGCGGGAGAAAAAACCCATCATTGGCAAATTGGATTCAGTGATGCGGTTGTGAAAATCCAAAACTTTCTTCCATAGAAGTGACGCTAGCATTATTGTAAAAGTTCGTTTTTGCCTCTACTTTTGTGCTCACCATTAAGCATGGTCAAAAATTGTGCAGGACTATTGGACATGAAAGTAGTGTTCCACATCTGCTTTTGCTTAAATAAAAAATTATACAAACTCTGAGATGCTGAGTTATGTTCTTGAATTACTCCTGGCAAGGAACTAAATGCAATTTAAAAAAAATATGTATTTTTTTAAATACAATTTTTGAGTTGTCTTATACCAAATAACCTAGTACCCATAATTCTTATTGCATGTAATTCTATTGCAATGTTTTATCTTACAGGTCTGAAGATAAAACAGCACAGGAGTAAAAAGGAAAAGAGATGTCACTTATTGGAAACTGATGGAGAAAGAGGAAGATAGTAATTGCTATAATTCAAAAGGCAAACTGCAGGTATTCTAATTTTTTGGTCAATATACCTCCACTCCGGTAAGAAAAACATAAGATTGCCATTAATGGGTACTCCTGCAAAAATTCTTGAATGGTTCAGAGAAATGGAACAAAAAAAACACTTATGTGGAAATCCCTAAGCCCTTCAAATGAATTGCCTACTAGTGATACTTATTGAAATACTCAAAGTTAAAGTGACAGAAGAATCTAGTTTATCTTTATAAAGAAATAAATCATACTTAAGTATGATAAAATCATGATAGTGCAGACACAGTATAAAAGCTGTAAAAGGAGAGCAAGCGTGTTAACAGTGATGTCCGCCTAGAATTCATGCCAAGTCATGTCACTTGTTGAACTATGTGTGCTCCTTGTAAGCACATTTTAAAATTTTCCTTGGCAAGCATCAAGCTTGAAGCATCCTGTTTTTACAGGAGGATATGTAAGCCAAGATTCTTGGGATCCCCCCCCCCCCATCCAACAAATGGCTAGTGCAATTGATTAAAAGGCATTGTGTGATGTTTTCCTCCTTAACGGACTTTTTCTGGAAAGAAAAGAGCTGGATGAAGTGATGAAGCATAAAAGGGTTAAAATGGAAGATAATATTCAAGCATTTTAAATGTTCTACTCTACCAGCATAATACCCCTCCTACTGGCAGTTTCTACAGCACAGAAGCCTCCTCATATAAAACTGCCTCTATCAGCAAATGAGGAAAAGCCAACTATATTTTAAATTTGCAATGATATTGTTATTTCATCACAATACTCTACCACACTTCTACAGCCTAAGGAAACACTCCATTGGGAATTGTTTTCTGTTTTCCATTGAAGAGATTTCTTTCTTTCTTTCTTTCTTTCTTTCTTTCTTTCTTTCTTTCTTTCTTTCTTTCTTTCTTTCTTTCTTTCTTTCTTTCTTTCTTTCTTTCTTTCTTTCTTTCTTTCTTTCTTTCTTTCTTTCTTTCTTTCTTTCTTTCTTTCTTTCTTTCTTTCTTTCTTTCTACCTATGCAGGCTTCAGAATTTAAAATTTCCCTGGAATCAAGGCAAATATAAGCATAGTCAACCTCCCTGGTGTTTGCTTCGTATGTTACAGGCACGATCATCTTTCATCCCTAACCTTCAACACTCAGGAATGCTGAATTTCTTATTTCATAACTGACAAATGGGATGAAGCCACGAGCAAGGCCAAGACAAACTCAGTTATAGATAAAGTTAGAAAAAGCAAAAATATGCTTCCATACTACATTTTTGCAGTAGCTCAGAACTCTAGTACCATCTAATCTTTTATCATCAGCTACATTCAGGAACCACATCCATTGATTGATAGTTCAACTGTGGTGCATCTGAAATAATAATAAAACTGATTTTCTTGCCCCAAAGCACCATAGATTGGCAGCACTTGATGGTTCTTGCTTTGGTTGGGGGAAATTTACCTTTCAGTTTCTTTCTTCTGCTCTGATAGTGATTCAGCTGCTATAATTTTGCTTTCTGCATTCTGGAGATCATTACAGGACAGCTTCAGACTATTTTAAGGATTAGGCAGCAGAAGCAATATGTAACACTGCCCACTGAATTGGCTGATATCTTCCAAAGATTTAGACTTGCACAAATATAGACATGTAATGGTATTAACCCCACTGAGCTGAAAAAATAAACTGGGAAACATATCTGTGGAGATTCTTAGTCATCCAGATCATAGTTGTCTCAAAGGTGCTTTTTTTCTTCAAAAGGCAACTGGACAGTCTTTTCCTTGAGAAGAAGAAGAAAATGTTTCACTTCTCATCTAAGAAGCTTCATCAGTTTTGATGGTGGGGGGAATGGAAGGATAGGTACTGGCAGTTGAGATTGGATGGTAGGGAGATAGAAGGATAGATTCTGATAGGATGGTGGGGGGGGGGATGGAAGGATTATATTTCTTTGCAGTCATCTGGTCATTAGAACTCTCTCTGAGAGCTGTTGAGGCCACTTGGAGGTTTATCTGTGCTTTCAGGGTCACCTGAATCAGGATGCAATTGGCTGTGGAATCTTCTTCTTCTTTTTTTAACAATATTTTATTAAGTTTTATAAAGGGGAAACAAGGATTGAGATAGGTAATGAGGTTAAGGATAGGGTTCAGGGATGGGATTGGTACGGGGATAGGTACAAAAAAGGGATCAATATAGGTAATAGGGGATTCAGGATGGGGTTCAAGGATAGGGTTAAAGACAGGGGTGGGTAGAACAGGGGGATTACCCCCAATAAATTTCACAATCATTTCTTGCTATCGTTTTTCTAACCATTGATAAAAGTTTTCCCATGTTTTAAAATAAACTGAGTCTTCTTTCTCTTTGATCTCTAAAGTTAATCTATCCATTTCTGCACATTCTAAATTTTTTCTAATTATAATCTCATCAGATGGTACGTTTTCATTTTTCCAATATTGGGCAAATGCTATTCTCGCCGCTGTCAAAATATGTAATATTAAATAGTCATTCTCTTTCCCATAGTTAAGTCCTAGTATTCCTAACAAAAACAGTTCTGATTTAAATTCTATCTGTATTTTAATCATTTTTTCCAGCCATGTATGGATCTTAAACCAAAATTCCTTTGCACTAGGACACACCCACCAGATATGACAATAAGTGCCTGGTTTTTGTTTACATTTCCAACAATTATTCGAGACATTTTTAAACATTTTCGCTAGTCTTACTGGTGTCATGTGCCATCTATAAAACATTTTATATAAATTTTCTTTATATGGAACTGCTTTAGTCAATTTAATATTCCTGTCCCATAACTTTTGCCAAGCATCTAATTCTATAGAATATCCAAAGTTTTTTGCCCAAACTATCATTGTCTCTTTTACTTGTTCTTCTTCCATCTTCCGACTTAACAAGAATCTATAGAGTTTCTTGATCAGATTTTCATGTTTTCAAAAGTATTTGATCAAGTTCTGTCTGTTCTTTATAAAATCCCATTGTCTTTAAGTCTTTCTCGTAACTTGTTTGAATTTGTAAGTAAGGCCACCATTAGTGCCTTGTTGTTGTAAGTCTTGCCTGTCTTTAAGCTTTCCGTCCTTATCCAAAATGTCTTTATATGTAACAAGTTTATCGTAATTGATTAGATTTGGGTAAGCAAAGGCTTCCATTGTTGAGAGCCATTCTGGTGGCTGTGGAATCTTCTTGGAACTGCTGCAAGGGTTGTGTTGTAAACTGGAGATAGGTGATGTTTTATTCCTCCCCCTCTGTTTAGGGAGGGGTGTTCAATTCTAACATAGATGGATTCTTTCATTGGTTTGAAAGAGGGGTAAAATAATCCATTTAGGTTAGTAATGCTATGTTAATGCTGATTTTGGGGATTGCCATTTTATTTTCCCTTAATATTTCAAGCATTACATTTCTTCATGATTACATGATCATTTTTTTTGAAAATTTCAGCTGCAATGTCTACTTAAACAGCAACTTATTCCTTTATAATCCCCATCCAAAGTACCTTGGAGTAACACAGGACTGGACTCCCTCTTATAAGATACACCTAGAGAATCCGGCGGCCAAAATCAATACTAGGAACAATATACTCCCAAAATGATGTGGAACTAAGTGGGGAGCTTCAGCTGCCACCCTCAGGTCATCAGCACTAGGGTTGGTCTCCTCTGCAGCAAAATACTGTGCCCCTGTATGGCTTAAAAGCTGCCATGCTAGTAAGTTAGATGCCAGACTCAGCGAGACCATTATAAGCGGATGTATTAAAGCCACTCTGACTTGCTGCCTTCCTGATCTGAGCCATATAGCACCACCAACTTGACGAAGGCAAGATGCACTAGTGAGAAAATATAGAAAAATTATGAGCAACTCACTCCTACCGGTACATGCTGATCTTCCTCATTTATCAGCCAGAAGACTCACCTCAGCAATGAACAATCCTGAATAGGATTTGCACTTCACATGGCGTCTCTGTGTAAATGGGGCATAGTATCCTCCCTTAAGTGTGACTGCGGAGTCCCATGTCAAACATGACTGGCTGTAAGCTGAGGACATACACCGGTCCAGTATCTGATTTTTAAAAAGAATATATTTAAATGATGCTGCGTTTCAATGGTTAGATGGCCTAGACATTAGTATTTGAACATAGATCTTTTTAACATTTATATCTTACTGTGTTTTACTAGTCTAGGTGAAATGTTATTATATTTTGCTAGTCCATGTATGATATGCTAAATACACACATGCACAACAAATATCATGAAATAATGTAATATTTAGGGCATTCTGGCTGATAAGGATCTTTTCACACCACCAATCCTTTTTAAAAAAGCAACAGCAAAAAGTACCATCCAGTCTTCTCCTACACTCACTCTTAGACAATTATCCTGAAAACTCAGCCTGAGTTACCAGCAGTCCCTTCCTCTGATGAGCACAAAAAATGGCTGCCAGCCAAGATGCCTCCCTCTCTCTCCTTGTTCTGCTGCACCACTTATTCACAATAGTGGGGAATATAAGAAAACTGCTTGCTAAACTTCCCTGAAGCCCTGTGTGAGAGCATTGAAGTGTCATGGAGAAGTAGCTGGCCTATTGGTGCTAGGGAAAGGGAGGACCAGGATCAGACATTGGTGAGAGTTTCCACCAATGAGAAAGCTGCGTTTCCCAACCCCTCAAAATTCAACCATTTCAAATCCCCCCCCCCAAAAAAACACCTAAAGATCGGAAGTCTGGGCAGCCAGACCAGAAGAAAATGGGCTGTCCTGCCCAGGGGATGCCAATCGAGGAAACAAATGAGGCAGACTTCCACGGAGACATGTCTCAATAATGAGAGAAACCAGCTGTGCTGCTCCTGCCATTGCAGGGAGGGGGGAGGGAGAAGCAAAATGAATATGATTTCAGCAAATCTATAATGACATGAGCAACAAAAGCTTTTGCAATAATGATAACAAGCCAAATAAACTAAGCAATCGTTTCTTGTGTGCTGACACTTCCTAGTAGCATTATCCCAATTTCACACTTGGAAGCAGACTTGACGCAAATATTTGCATTATTTTACATTTGCATAAGGGGCAGATTACAACAACCTTCTTTAACATCTTTCAGAGAGAGAAAAAGACTGTGGGATCACACAGCCACCTGGACACATGAGTGGTGTTTGGAAAGCTGATATATGCTAGTTCCCAGCCTAGAGTAAATTGTATCTAAACTCCTATTAGCAAGTATATATTTTAGCATGCTAATATCTTTTTGAATGAGTGTCATTGCATTGGCTAGCTAGGTATATAAGATCATCTTTGCCATGAGAGATAAGGTCAAATATAGGAAGGCTTTTCATTAAACTATCAAGTGTTCAACATGAATCTTTGATGACTAGATTTTCCACCGATGTGGGAGAAGGGGCAGAGTTGCTGAAAGGAAGAGAAAGAGAAATCTAAGGTGGAAAAAGAGGGAAGGAACATACCATATGAAGAAATCTAGCAAAGAAAAAGGAGTGCATGATTGTTGTATTAATCCAGAGTACAGGTAGAAGCTTTTCCTCCAACTCAGAATCAATAAGGAACCAGGATTTTGTTGGGTTGCTCAGTGTGGCATATAATTGCTGTATCATTCACCTCTTAAAGCAGATTTGCTGCTCCTTAAGGAAGGCAATAGACTGTATAGTTATCACCTGAAATGGGATATAATCCCTCCCACAAACTATACAACCTACTACCTCACCTCCACAAAGCAACACAAAGGCCTCACACATTTGCCTATTTGTAGAACTGCATGCCTGACACCCAAGGGCCCCAAAATGGTCCTTGTTCATGACAATAACTTGCATGTAGGAATGGGTAATCCCATGGGAGCAGTTGAATTGACTGTCTCCTTAGGAAAGACAGTAGATTGTATAGTTAGCTCAAAGGGAGAAGATGGCTCCACAACTATTCAATCTACTACCTCAGCCTCAAGGACAGCATTGTTTTGATGGTTAGGAGTGGCAAACTTCAATGATGGCTAAGAAGAACATTTATGGTCTTGAGGTTCAGATAAAGGTGGCTGATCAAATGCAATCTACAAAAACAGAAAATGAGGAAATATCAGCAAATATAAAGCGTTGGGATTTTGAAGTTGTATTGAAGCAAGTTTTCATTGTTGTTTTTTCAGACATCCGCAAGAAATCGGTTAAGCACTTGATAAAAGAGACCCGCTATGATTTTTTTTCCAGTTCCACAATTTTCATTGTGTAATTTCCCTCTTTCTCACATGAAAGTATATACAGAGTGGAGACCAGAGTTCAGATTCTGAGAGGGCAGGAATGGATCATTTCCTCCTCATCTCGCACCTAGGCTGCTGGGAAGATGATCTTTTATTGATTTGCATAAAAAGTACTCATCTTGCCCTCTTCTGGTGGAAGCAAGTAGTCAGGTAGCCTTGTCCACCTTCTGCACTTCATGTCAATGCTGTTAATATAGGATATTATTGCATTGACAAGATATGCAGTACTGTCTGGTATTTTTAGAGTTAACTCAGATGACATAGAAAGGGAGGAGATTTATGAGGAAAGCGTGGGAGAGGAACGAAAGTGAATTTTTGGCCTCCAGCCTATTTGGAAGACGTAATTCATGACTGTAAAATAAGGGAGTGGTTTAACAAGTAAAGATAGACGCAAGCCAGAGAAATTCAGATTCTGGCATCCGCTTTGTATGTGCCGAAGCTATGTTTGCAAAATAAAGATTCTAAAAGGGAAACAAAGCCTCAGAATTCTTTGAAAAGCATCTTCCTTCGGAACCATAATAACATGCCAGAATCTAAAACCTTTTCAAACAACTGGAGGTACATTACCCCCACCTCTTTCTCCTAGCCTGGAGTGAGAATGACAGAATTCAGGAGGAAGACCATCTATCATGAAACGGGAGTTTGTTGAATACAACCCGGCAGCGGCTGATAACCCAGAGGGGGAAGTAACAGACAGCATGCTGTGGGAAAATGAATTTTGGCAGACGAATGAGAACCGGTGGACAGACAACGGGCAGACTGCCACTCAAGGCCTGGGTGAGTTACTGGAAATATCTCAAACCCCAGAGGAGAGAGGCAGAGATCCACTCCTGCAGAGAGAAGCCTACAGCCCCTCCATTTTGTATCAGACAGCCTTTCAGACTCTGTCTTCCTCTATCAGGGACTCCAGCCCCGAACAGAGAGGGAATTCCAGTCTGAGGCCTCTGCAACAATGGGGAGTGTGGCATTCGAAGCAGGCAGGGAGCAACCAACTTCTGAGCTTGCCACAGCTAATAGAAACCTTGCAACAGCTTGGGGTGGTGGAGGGGCCAGGAGATCAGCAGTTGGTGGGAGAATGACCACAGCAAGGAGATTGGCCCCAACCCCCGAACCTGGGCATAAACCAGCAACCAGGATGGGGCCAGCAGCAACAGCCACAGTGGGGGGCCCAACAGCCTATAATTGCTCCACCTTTCAGAGCAACCTTCGATGGGGACCCAGAGAAACTGATTTTTTTCCTCAACCAAGTACGCTCTCACTTGAATTGCTGGGCCTATCTCTACCCAGACCCAGGGGCTATGGTTGATGTGATTGCGTCCAGCCTAGAGGGAGAAGCATCCGAATGGCTGAACAATTTATATAATGAGCAAGCCCCAGAATTGGAAGATCCCCACCTCTTCCTCTTGGGTCTGAAAGAAAGATTTGAGGACCCATCCCTTGACCTAAAAGCAAGAGAACAAATCCACAAAATAAAACAAGCCGGCAGGCCTGCCCTGGAGTATGTGCGAGAGTTTCACAAGATAGCAGGTCAGATAGGGGGGTGGCCAGAGCAGTCCCTAATCCATCACTTCATTGAGGGATTAGATGATCACCTCTCTCAGGCCTGCATTATTTGAGCAATACCTGATCAACTGCACGAGTGGTACCAGACAGCGGTGAAGCTAGATGTTCAGCTCACCCGCTATAAGAAGCCTCCCCCACCTGAATCTGAGCTGCAACCAGAGCAACCCGAACAACAATCACCCCCACAAAACCCTCCGACTATTGCAATGGCTGAAAGACCCAGGCTACCTGCAGGCCCGTCAATTAAGTGTCTCCGGTGCGGACAGAAGGGACATCGAGCAGCAAACTGTCCGGTCCCCTACCCCCAACTGCAGAGCAGTCTGGAACCAGCGGCGAGAAGGAGACCTGCCCAGGGGCTAATGAGAGAAAAATCCAACCGGGCCACGCAAGCACCTGTTACCCAGATTACACCTCCCACACAAGAGGATGCTGGGACTCCAGGTGGACCCGCCCCTGCTCTACCCTCCTTTGACGGCGACAACGAAGGAGAGAATGACCCGATGGTGAGTCAACAAATCCCATCTTTTTCACTGCCCGCCAAGCTTATAATCCCTAAGTCGGGGGCACAAATAGACTTAAACGTACTAATCGATTCTGGATGCACCCGATGCATTATTAGCCTACTCTTTGCCATGAATACGGGCAAAGCAACTCTCCAAACCTGTGAGGTTTGAGCAAGCTGATGGCTCCCTGATGGGAGGGACTTTAGTCACACAATTAACTGAGCCCTTACGCCTAGAAATAGGCGTGCACTGGGAATTTATTCGGTTCCTCGTGGCCCCAAAAATGACTGAGACTGTGATTCTAGGCTTAGCCTGGTTGGACAAATGGAAGCCATTTATCTGGTGGGAGAAAGGAATGAGAACTGTGAGACTACCTATAGGGCCTGAGCCTCCCACTGATTCAACTGACATTGCGGGACACTTTAGGCCACTAATGAGCGAGCACTCATAGCTGCCTCACCGTCACCAGATGAATCACTCATCCCCAATGAATACCGGGACTTAACAGAGGCATTTAGTGAAAATGAATGCGATGTCCTACCCCCTCACAGGCCCAATGACTGCTCTATCGAACTGGTGCCAGGAGCCAAGCTCCCACACCTGAGAATGTACGCTATGTCCTCCCTCGAAATGGAAGAGATGCAGCAATACGTGAATAAGAACCTAGCGAGGGGGTTCATTGAACAGGCCAAATCAACCGTGGGAGCCCCCGTGTTATTTAAAGAAAAAAAAGATGGTCTCTTCATCTCTGCATAGACTATAAGGGTCTCAACACTGTGAATGTGCAAAACAAATACCCCCTCCCCCTCCTACAGGACTTATTAACTCATCTGGCTAAGGGGAGTGTTTTCACCAAATTAGACCTGAGAGAGGCATATTACCGAGTGAGAATAAAGGAGGGAGACGAGTGGAAGACTGCCTTCAACTGCCCCATGGGGAGCTATCAATTCAAGGTCATGCCATTTGGACTACAGGGGGCCCCAGCCGTATTCATGCAGCTGATTAATGAGGTTCTACATGATCACCTTTACAAAGGGGTTCTAGTGTACCTCGACGATATCCTTATATACAGCACAAATGTGACTGATCACATAAAGCTGGTGAGAGAAGTGTTAAAGAAACTATTGAATGCCAAGCTTTATGCCAAATTGTCAAAATGTGAATTTCACCAGACCCGATTAGATTATCTCGGCTACAGAATCTCCAACGAAGGCATTGAGATGGATCCAGCCAAGGTGAAAGCTATAATCGAATGGCAGCCCCCCAAAACCCGCAAACAGCTCCAGAGCTTTCTAGGTTTTGCCAACTTCTACCGTCAATTCATCCACTCTTTTGCCAAGATTGCCCTACCCCTTACAGATTTACTCAAAACAGGCAAAAGAGGAGGGAAGCCGCAACCAGGCCAACCACTAGCATGGACTATGAACTGTCAAACAGCTTTTGAGAATTTAAAGAGACTATTTGCTGCCGAACTGGTCCTAAAGCACCCATGCCTAGGGGAGCCCTTTGTAATTCAAGCCGACGCCAGTGATGTGGCAGTTGGAGCTGTATTGTTTCAAAAGAACAAGAATGGAGTCCTGCAACCCTGCGCCTACACCTCCAAAAAAATTACGGAAAGTGAACGGAGATGGGCAATATGGGAGAAGGAGGCCTTCACAATTAGATGGGGGCTGTTAAACTGGCGACACTACCTGGAGGGGAGCAAGGTGCCATTCGAAGTATGGACAGATCACAAAAACCTAGAGGCACTGAAACCCCCCCACAAATTGTCCCCAAAGCAAGTATGGTGGGCACAGTACTTTAACTGCTTCAACTTTACTCTAAAATACATACCGGGGAAAAAAACTTCCTAGCTGATGCGCTATCGAGATTGCCTCAATACAAAAGCGAAGGTGAAGAAGTCAATGAGGCGATTATCTCCAATCCACAACCTGCTGCACAAATCACGCCTCGCAGGGTCCCAAATCCTGATGACCCTGGAGCAAAGAAAATAAAATGAGAGCTCCTCACTGATCAATGGTTCAAAGATAATCAAACCTCCTTAACATGCCGGGATGGTTTGGCTTACAAAGGGGGGAAACTGTATTTGCCCGAATCCCTCCATCTCAATGCTCTCAAACACAGCCATGATGTAAAGCAGGCTGGACACTTTGGATATCTAAAAACACTACATCTCACCCGCCGGCAATTTTGGTGGCCGGGACTGAAACGAGATGTGGAAAACTATGTGAAGAGTTGTACTGTATGTGCCACAATGAAAAGAATACCGGGGAAAACCCCTGGATTACTGCAGCCGGTGGCAGACCCTTCCCAACCCTGGGAAGAAATAGCTATGGACTTTATCGTAGACCTACCTGAAAGTAGAGGAAATACTGCCATCTGGACTGTAATAGACCTGTTTTCGAAGCAGGCTCATTTCATTGCCTGCAAAGGGCTCCCATCCACTCAACGACTGACTAAATTGTTCCTGAAACATATCTACCGACTGCACGGTGCCCCTAAGCGAATAATCTCAGACAGAGGAGTGCAGTTCACAGCAAAGTTTTGGAGGAGTTTTCTTAAATTAATTGGATCATCTCAAGGCTTATCATCTGCTTTTCATCCAGCCACCAACAGAGCTGCAGAAGCCGCTAACAAAATGGTGGAGCAATATCTCAGATGCTACGTGTCCTATCAACAGACGAACTGGACTGACCTCCTCCCTTTTGCAGAGGTGGCGTACAACAATTCTGTGCACAGCAGCACCGGCTACACACCTTTCAGAGTAGCCATAGGCAAGGAGTTCGGTCCAATTCCTGAATATCCCCAAGTGCCAACCGCTTCCCAGACACTTGACCAATGGGTGAGGGGATGGGAGGAAGTTTGGAGAAACACAAAAGCTGCTTTAAAAAAGACTTTTGAAACCTATAAAAAGCAAGCTGACAAAAAAAGGGCTCCCCAAAGAATGTTCCAGGTTGGGGAAAAGGTTTATCTGTCAACCAAATATTTACGCCTCAAATTATCCAGCAAGAAATTAGGACCGAAATTCTTAGGGCCTTTTCCTATCGTAAAGATCATCAATCCGGTCACCGTAAAACTGAAACTCCCTAGACTTTTGGGTAAAATTTACCCTGTCTTCCACAGTAGCTTATTAAAACCTTATCGGGGCTCCACTTTAAGACCTCCCCCGAAGAAAGCACCTGGGCCCCTCATAGTTGCGGGGCAGACCCATTATGAAGTGAAACATATTCTTGATTCTAGAATTTTTAAAGGGAAATTGCAGTACCTACTCCAATGGAAGGGATACCCGTTGTCTGAAGCCACTTGGGTGAAATCAAGTGAGGTGAAAGCTGACAGGCTCGTCAAAAGGTTTCATACGAAACACCCCAACAAACCAAAAACTAGTCATTAATATATGCTTTTGTTTACATTACAGGATCTGTCCTTTTTGTAAGGGGGCCGGATGTCAACGCTGTTAATATAGGATATTATTGCATTGACAAGATATGCAGTACTGTCTGGTATTTTTAGAGTTAACTCAGATGACATAGAAAGGGAAGAGATTTATGAGGAAAGCGCGGGAGAGGAACGGAAGTGAATCTTTGGCCTCCAGCCTAATTGGAAGACATAATTCATGACTGTAAAATAAGGGAGTGGTTTAGCAAGTAAAGATAGACGCAAGCCAGAGAAATTCAGATTCTGGCATCCACTTTGTATGTGCCGAAGCTATGTTTGCAAAATAAAGATTCTAAAAGGGAAACAAAGCCTCAGAATTCTTTGAAAACCATAACACTTCATTCCATTTTACACAAATGGCTAGTATGCAGTGTACCCCTCAATCTTTGTTCTCCAACAGTCATTTTATACTGTTCTGTTGGACTCCATGATATTAGACTTTGTTTTATTTTTGTTTTTCAGATTAAGTAGTAGAACAATGAAATGTAGTTTTTCTTCTGTGGAGTAGTAATGCTGACTTGTCTTGCTTTCTTCCTTCCTTCCAGCAATTTTCCAGGAAAAACTATAAAACTTATTTTTTTCCACAATAACTCAAAAGCAAAGGCCATAAAAAGGAAAGCAATTTATGCTTCCTTTTCCAACGTGGGTGGTAGGAGTAAAAAAGCAGGGGAATCCACCAATTGTGAACTTTGGTAATTCTGACCAGGTTGGACATCTGACTGTCATTGTTGCTAATATGGAGGAAGGAGCTGAGATTTAGATAAGAATTTCTTAAGCTGGCTTCCTTTCCAGTCAGTTCACACATGGAAGACAAGTAGCTAAAGGCTACATTGCAAAAAGTCCCTAGTGAGCATAATCTTCTCTCTACAATTCCTTATTCGCCCCCCTCCCCTTCATCTGCCTTAGTTAAGAATATCTGTTAAAGGAGGGAAAAATGAATAATTTCTCAATATGTTATATTTAATAGTTTAGATCTATCCATTTTTAAAAGCTGAATTATAAACTTAGTTTGAATAATATAGAGATTACAAAGTCCATTATCTAATCTGCAATAGTACCTATAACAACTGCCATTACATGGGACACATAAATAAAATTAATAATAAATGAAATATAGTGTATAGATTAGAGAGCATTCTCAGGTCTAGATCCAAACATTAGCTGTGGTAAGGATGGGAGAAAAGAAACTTTATTGCCGTCTTACCTCAGAAGAGGTCTTTTTAGTGCATGGTGTCTTACTCTTTAAGAACAACCTTTGAAGGGGGGAAGGAGTAGAACTAGAGGGAAAGCAACTTTCTTGGCTTACCTTCTGCCACCATTTCTGCATCCAGTAGAATCCATTCTCTCTCTCTTTCTGTATATTGGGCAAACAGTTAACAGAAACACATAAATTAGTTAAAAATGTAATATTATTATATGTAAAAATGATTTGTTTAGTGAGTTTATTGGAGAACTGGAGATAATTTTTCCCCCTTTCTAAAATAACGAACACTTTAGAAACATATGGGAAAAATGAGAACAAATATTTATATTATTTGTTAAAAGTTCCTACAATGTGACAAGCAGGATGGAACAAATTTAAAATTGGGACTCATAAGAAACTGAGAGGAATTAAAAATTGTATTTGTCCACTCTCACTCTCATCTTTGCTTTTTTTTTTTTTAATGGAAATACTTTCATTCAAGTGGATTCCTATTGCAGCTCAAAATGTAAAAACAAAATAGTAAAACAATCCTAACGAGAGAGTGGGAGATAGAGAATGATTTCTGACGAACACATTTAAATAGCAATAGCAATAGCACTTGTTGCTAATACATACCGCCCCATAATGCTTACAGCTCTCTCTAAGTGGTTTATGGAGTCAACATATTGCCCCTAACAATCTGGGTCCTCATTTTACCAACCTCAGAAAGATGGAAGGCTGAATCAACCTTGAGCCATTCAGGATCGAACTTCTGGCTGTGGGCAGAGTTTGCCTGCAATACTGCACTTTAATCACTATGCCACCAGGACTAAAGTTAGTTTCTACGGCCATGAAGCAGTGATTCACTACATGCATTTGACACTTTGGCATCTGGCTAACTTTTCTTCTCTGCCCCCCCCCAGTCCCACATGCACTTCCATTTCTAAAAACAATATCTTTCTTAAGTGGTCTCCTACAGTTAAGCGTAAAAATTATGTATGGTATATTCTATAATATCAACTTAATCAAACTTGTGTTCCTAGGTTCAGTGATAAACCGTTGAAAAGTAGCAACTTCCTGCCAGTTTTCAGTAGGAAGCTGAAAAACAACAACAACCCTTCAAACCCCAAAGAAAACCAAACTTCATAGTCAGGGCTTTCGATTGGGGCTCTTCTTTTATCTAATTAAAATAATAAAAGCATCCTAAAAATTTGAAGCTGTATACCATCTGTATACCAAGTTTTTTAAAAGATGTAACACAATTAACCTCCATATAGGTTTTTAAAAATTATACATAACTTTTTCTATTTTTCTAGACAACTTTATCTAATCTGTAGCACAAATTTTTAAAACAAATAAATCAAGCAATCATGTCAGAATCAGATAGTGGTATTTCAGTCTTGTTTGACTGTGTATTTTATTACATTTTCAGATTTTATCAACAGTATCTAGGAGGGAAATATTAATACTATCCTGTACCTGCAAATGTCATCTGATTCTATATGAACCAAGCCTATAACTTTATGTTTGCAGGTATATATGTATATATATTTAATTGTTTTCTGAGGTTTTCACGGGTGTTTGTATGTAGGTCTTTAGTAATTCGGGTTTTCTCCCGCGTAAAATTGGAAGTGTCTTGGCGACATTTCGACGAAGTCTCATTCGTCATCTTCAGGCTGGTGTCTCTTCGGCCTCGTGCTTCTAGAAGCACGAGGCCGAAGAGA
Source organism: Azemiops feae (assembly GCA_023970755.1). Lineage (NCBI taxonomy): Eukaryota > Metazoa > Chordata > Lepidosauria > Squamata > Viperidae > Azemiops > Azemiops feae. Next base: position 1,167,073 of record JALGBA010000019.1, read on the forward strand.
CACCAGCCTGAAGATGACGAATGAGACTTCGTCGAAACGTCGCCAAGACACTTCCAATTTTACGCGGGAGAAAACCCGAATTACCAAAGACCTACATATATTTAATTATATATACAATTCATTATGTATATTTTAAAAAGTTGAGCTCTAAGTCCCTTTTCATAATCTGAAGCAATTCTGAAGGGTTCTTACTAGACTGAATTTCTTTAAAATTTGTTTACCTAGATGATCTACATACTCATTTTTACTACCACTAATTTGTACACAATCCTTTTTCACAAAATCCTCACAAAGTGGGCAAGTATGTTAGAGTACAATTTAGATCTGGCCAAACCATAACATTATAAACACTTTCTTTTTCCTTTCTGTTCTTCTCTGTGATTTAACAAGCCTAGCTCCAAAATCTTTGCACTTATTTCTCTGAAGTTGGAATCATTTATTATCCTTGCAAAGATTATCCCATTCCATTAAAAATATATATTTGTGTAGTGTAATATTGAAGCTTGGAAGAACCAAGTTCAAATCCAGCTTCAGCCATAAAAACTCACCATGTGACTTTTTCCTCAGCTAACCTAGTTCACAGAAAAATGCAGCAAGATTCCCCAGCTATCATGAGACTTTGGAAGAAATGCAGGATATAAATCTATGTATGGAACATAGAATAAATGTAAGTATCTGTGGGTAACCCATGTCAATCAATAGAAAACACTTAACCTTATGTCAGAATTTGCATCAAACCTGATCAGAAAAACTAACTTACTCCATCCATTTTTTAAAAAATTGTAGAATTGGGCTCTTAGCTTACCCTTGAGCTAAAATTTTAATGCTACTATTCTACTTGAAGCTTATAAGAGGTCTAAAACATCTGAAGAACATCTACTTGTTGGAAGACAAGAGGCGGACAGAATTTGTCAAATGAATGTTAAGAGTGTGAAATATTTAATGTTTCTCAATAAAAATTGTTAAAGAATGCTTCCCAACAAAAATATATACATATGTCTGTATGTGTGTATCTGTGTGTGTATGTATCTATCTCTATCTCTATCTCTATCTCTCTATCTCTCTATCTCTCTATCTATCATCTATCTATCTATCTATCTATCTATCTATCTATCTATCTATCTATCTATCTATCTATCTATCTATCTATCTATCTATCTATCTATCTATCTATCTATCTATCTATCTATCTATCTATCTATCTATCTATCTATCTATCTATCTATCTATCTATCTATCTATCTATCCACACACACACATACTGTATGTATATAATTTCCTATCATATAATCTGTCTATGCACACACACACATACCCTACACCAACAGAAAGATTTTTTTTAGATTTAAAAGAATATAGTACAACAGACCTCTGCATTAATTCTACGATAAGGCCAAATCAAAATTTTGGAGCAGTATAGGCTAACAGGATTTAAGTAGTGCCTATTTGGAGATTTGATGTGGGGAAGCAAAACTGTTTTGGAAGAATATTTCTATTATTTGTCTCCATGCTGGGCACTTATACCTGTACAAAAATTCAGATTTCTAAATATTTGAAGTTCTCAGTAACGTCATTCCAAAGAAAATGAAACAAGGGTAAGTGCCGTACTCCTATATTTTCTGATGGTGCAGGGAAGCACAAATAAAGAAGTTCAAAGTATTGTATTGATGGAAAAAATGTGTACCATATGAGAGTCAACAAGAGTTTCATAATCCAGTTTCAATGTAAGTCTGCTTTCAGTAATGGCAGCATAAGTGCTCTTTCTCATTGCCATTTGATGCACACATTTTCATTTTTAAAGGTCATACTCCACCTTGATTTTAAATATTAGCAATATTTACCTAGGTTAGCAACAAGTTACTCATTCTAATTCCATTATTTTCAGATGAGAGATAACTAAATACACACACACACAAAACTCCACAGTTCACATGGGCAGTGCTGGATATAATAAGTAGCAGATGTGAAATTAAAGCACCACAGTGACTTACAGTACTCCTAATTTGAACCAGGAAACCCTGTTTCTATTTTTATTATAACAATAAGGGTCAACATGTGATCAGGCCCCTGCTTTAATAGAGAATGTGTAAGCACAATAGAAAATCGCTGCTGTTGAGAGCAGAACACCTAGGAGAACACGGAAGTCACAGAGGAGCAGTTATCAAATCCCATTTTTCAATGGTATAGATAGTGGTGGGATTCAAATATGTGAACAACCGGTTCTCTGTGTGGATGCTGCTTCCAGAAGTCCATTCTGGGCCTGGGCAACAAAAAATTAGCTACCGGTTCTGCCGAAGTGGTGTGAACTGGCTGAATCCCACCACTGGGTATAGACTAAATTTCACAACTAGTTATTTCGTAATAATGGAGCTCCCATTACTTCACAGGACATATATATGCAATATAAATAACTCAACATGAAATAGGGGAACAGGAAGGTTTGCAAAGGTTAAATAAAATAGTTCTGTTCCTCTGCATTCACATTCCTTGGATACAGCAGTAGAAATCAAAAGCCTGTTCACTCATTTTGAAACTGTACCCAACATTTCATTTACGGCTAGAAGAGCTTGCTTTACAGATTTATTTTAAACAAGCAATTAATGATTATCAACAGTTATGGAATATTGGAACATAAAATGTTCTCAGTGGGTGTAACTGAGCAGAAAAATGTGTCTAGCTTAGACAGAGGCTACAGAAAAAGCTATTTGTTTTGTTTTATTGCCCTCAAACAAGAAACAAAAGTAGGTTCCTTAGTGTTCTTTTTAAATTATTCTTTTTGATTGTTTAGTTGCTGCTGAGGGGGAGGTACTGATTGCAAAGGGAAGGACTTCCACAAACAAATATAAGTATCTAATTAAAGCAGAGGAAAATGACATATATGTAACATGAAAGTAGATCTTTAACCCTCACCCCCATCTTCAAATAATACATTTACTTGGCAAACTTTAACCCCCTACAAAGATAGTTATGTTCCCACACAGCCTGAAACATCACAAAAGGAAGCAGCAATGTTTTTACATAAATTTTAGATGAAAGATCTATTCACATCTTCAGAACGAATGATGATGAAAAATATGCAACTGAGACTTGTTTATTTGGCCACAGTAAACAGTGCAAATGCTACGATATATTGTGGAGAGGGAACACTTACAGTTTTTAATGACTGGAAGGTTCCCAAGTCATCATAAGTAGGTAATAATAATAAAAAAATTCTCCCTTGTGGCAAGAATCAAGTGCTCTGAATCCTTATTTCATGCACATTTCTATGAAAAGAGATGTCACAGGTGTGTTTTCCTGTGGCTTTACAGTATATCAAAGTGCCACTATCCATGACATTGCTGGCTGTCTTAAAATTCTAGCACTGGCAAAGCCAACACATTCCAAATGTGGCCAAAACAGCATTTTGTATGCAAACAAATACAAGCAATTGCAAATGCTAAGCTTGCCTCAAAACCCAAATATTTTTACAGAAGCATTTATAGCTTCAGGTACTGCTCTGTCTTATCAAAAGAGTCTGGCAGATTATAAAAACAAGGAACAAAATAACTGCTTTATAAGTAGATGGTGCTTTCAGCTTTTGTACAAGCACAGTCAAGAGCAGGACTGCCAAAATTATTGGAGGCAGTTCCCAGATAGAAAAGTGATGCCAGTCTCTCTTAAAATCTTGTCAGTCCTTCAGTATGATAGCCAAACGTGGAAACAATTAACCTGAAACAAAAGCCCAGGATTAATTTCGCTGTCTGCATTCTTACAAAATGGCTGACAGTCAGCCATTTTGTCATCTAGATTTTCGATAGAAACGGTGCAGCAATTGGATGTTCGATTCAGGTAGTCTTTTCCAAAGAAAGCAGCAAGAGCAGTAGCAAAAGTGTTTTGAAAAGTCTCAGACTTTCAGAAACAGCATAGACTTGCTGCATGCTGAATATTAGTTCGATTATACTGCTTCAAAACTATTTTTTAAACCTGCAGCAATAACAATAATCAAATGCTTTCTTTTGTGTGTATTCTTTTGAAGGAATGGAATTATTATTTTTAGAGGTTGCTCTCAAGAGTGAGAAGTGAAATTATAGAAATACTACTTGGACTCCCTAACTTTATTGTTTATATCCACTTCCTGCTCTCTTTCTAAGCAGCTAACAATCATTCTGTTAAAATCACACTGTGATTCATAACATGCACATATATAAAAATATCCAGTCATCATATCTCTGGAGCAGGCAGAAAGGCAGCACCCGGCTACCTGATGAAAAACAAACACAAAGGCAATGCCATTGTGGGTGCATTTCAAAGAGGAAAGGTAATTTTCATTTTTCTCCCCTTGATTTAGCATGTAGACCTGAGAGAAGGATGGAGGCATCTACAAAAGGGAAGGTCAAAAAGGGGAAGGTTGTGGTCACAATTAGGAGACTCCCTCTTTTTACATATTTGGATGTAAAAGAGGGTGGAGCTTTAGGCACATGATTATTACTGCCATCTTGACTTTTTTTTATCTCTTCTGGGGGCATATCTGGTGAAATTTAGTTTAGTATCAGAGCATATTCTAGTTATGACTTTTTCACTGTTGTTAAATGGTTGAAAAGAAAATAAATAATTCCTCTGTATTTTTAAATAGGTGTATTTAACTTCCTTGGCTGAATATGACTTTTCACCCATCTTGCCAGAATCTCTCCCTCATTCTTTTAAAACTGTTGGATCTCAGAGATGAAGGAGAACCTAAATGGAACTAGTCTGAAAATTACAAATAATCTCATGCAGTTTATGGCAATTTCTGCGATCACATTCCACATGGCAATTGTAAGAGAAATGAATGCATCCTTGTGGGAATTAATTGCATTTTCTCAGCAACAAAATTTGGCAGGCTGGGAAAATGCAGCGTCTCTGCAAAGTAACCCTTTCTTAGAGATAAGACTGTCTGGAAGTCTGCAACAAGTGACTACTGTACTAGACGTGTAGTGGATGTAGAAAGGCCCTTAGCTGGCCTATAACAGTTGTTACACCGTTTGGGGAAAAAGATCTACCTTTTTAACCAGCCCAAGTGAATATTCAGAGATTTGATATCTCTTATACTACATTTTAAAACTGTGAGCAACCGTTCTAGTAAGTGATAAATGAGTTGTTTAAATTTACTGACAGATGGTGTAAAACTGTATACAGCTACTCAGGTTAGTTCACTGAGGCTTATTCTCTGAATAATAAGGATGAGATAAGTATAGCTTGACTATATTGAAACCTTCAACAACTTCCATTATAATTACAACTACACACATATAACTTTCATGTTCCTGTATCATCTTTTTGATTTACTAATTATCCAATAATCATGTATAAACTATTTCTAAATGTAATCATAACACAAATTGTAATTGCAAATTAGTGTCTTCTATGCCAGCAAAGTATTTATTTTACCGACTAAAATATCTTACAGAAAAGCCGGTCACGATACCTATAAAGCTTCAGTACACTAAAGTCTTACGCTATATACATGATGAAACATTTTGCTGTTTAAACTATCCAACAGAGATCAGTACAGTAAGAAAGAAAATAACTCAAACAATAACTCTTAAGAACTATACTTTGTACAGAATTTATTCATCTGAAAATGAATAGCTTGGAGCAACAGTATTTCCTGTTAAATACACTCTTATTTGCAGCACATAATTCTTTTATTCTGGAAAATCACTTCTTATTTCTATTACATTTTTCCAAATTCCAATTCCTATCTACTGTGTACAATTATTTCTCTAGATATAAAATTTTGGTTAGGAAAAATGGGTATATTTTATATTCCTATTATTTATAAAATATGGCATGAAAAATGCCATATTTTTAGTGATTCAGAGAAAAAAAGTGCATTTATAGGTATATAGACCCAGACACCTTTACCATTGCTACTGGTGGTTTACTGTCTTTCCAACATGTGCTCAGAAAGAGTCAAGATTGTTTTCTTTCCTTTCTTATGCTATTGAATAGAGATATATTTCTTGGAGTAACTGATACAACTGCATATCCAAATCTTTTCTGCTGAATGATATGGTTTATCCATGTGGTGTCTCCTATAGCTATTAAATGACAGGGATATAAGGGCAATTATCTTGCAATGCTAACTCTATGCTCATTACAAGCAACTTTGTAACAGTGTTATCCAATCAGTCACAACAGTGCTTCTCTTAAACATGTAATTTATCATGAGGTGAACACCTTTGAAGAAAAAAAGCATGCAAAGATAGATGTTTAAAAAATAAAAGAAATAACCCACAGAATTTCCTAGTTAGTTAAAATCTACACATCTTAAAGTTGCCAAGTTTTTAAAACACTGGTTTAAGCTCTGCCCTACAGCATGTCTTATCATAATCACATTGGCCAATGATATACAATTATTTACAGTACTGGCATTTAATCAAATAATAACTGATGTCAGACATCCAGGAAATGGACAGTAAGACTATTTCCTTTGATGCTATGAACAATCTTTCCAACTGATTTGAGGCCCAGTCCCACAATCCTGGCTGTACTGCATCAAGAAATGCTCCAATGATAACATACAGTAATTACTCAGTTTGGCATCCCAGTCTATTTGCAATGCCCAATGATGTCAACATGACCCCCAGGTGTTTGGCTCCAGCTCAGGTTTTATTCTGGCCTGACTTTCTCTGTTTCGTTGGGGATGGTGCATACAGAGTCAAAAGGGTTAGGTTCAATATGGCTGGATAGTTACATCCCAGCTTCTTTGTTTCCAACCAGGCAGCAGCCATCTCACTTGCCTTGAAAAAGGGAAGTAGGAAATAAGCAAGAGAGGTGGGGGAACCTTGGAAAATGTTGGTTAGAAAAGAATAATCAATGTTCTAGAAAACTTCTTGCCTCCATGCAATCAGGACCAAAGAGTTAAGCTTGAGAAAGATCAAATTCTGAGGTTTCATGCTTTTATTTGGCCGATGTAAAGGAGAAATGCATCTTTCCTAGAACTGCTTGCTGGCACAAAGTAGAAGCATGACTCAGCTCATAAACACATAAACTGGAAAATTTCCCAATGGGAAAAGGCAGGAGTAATGGAAACCACCTGGTCATGTCAAACATTATTGACCTTGCCTTAGTAGGAAGCTGTAGTAATATTTCAATATTTTAAAGCAATTATGGAGACTATAAGTTCTAGAAGGCTTCTTCTACAACTTGCTTACAAAGAGAAAGCCAGCTGTTTTTTGTGTTAAAGGTAAGATCAGAGGAGTCTTTCATACATGTCTGCTTTCTATACTGGAACAGTGATTAATAGCTGAGTGTAATTACTCAGTAATTCTAATGTGTGTGCCAGATCTTAAGTGCTACCTTTTTGAACCAGTGGGAACATTTGACATTTTGACAGCATGCCAGAGACAAAGAAAATGGCTGCTGCAGGAGCTTTCTTCTAGCTGACCCCATCCTCAGCCCTTCAGCATCCATTTTATATTTGGAGTTGATCAGTGGTGTTTTGGCTTTCTGATCTAGAATGGGAGATGAACTCTCCCATTCTAGATCCCTCCCAGAGGGATGGGCTACCCTTTTATCTTGTTTTCCCTTTGCCATTGAGAAGAGAATAAAAGCCAAAATAATCAAAAGGGGGAAAGCAAGACAAATAGTTGGATCTTCACTAAATGCCTCCTCTACATTCATGACCAGTACCTTTAGATATCCTCTCCTCTATTCTGCAGGCTATTTTATGAATATTACAGGTGTCCCCATTTTTGCTGCCTTTATAGCCATTTCCTATTCAAAACAAACAACAAAGATATATTGACATTTCTTGTAATGGCTAGCCTCCAGTTAAAATATAATTGGATTGCTATGAAGATAATTTCACTCCAAAACTGGGACTGTACCTTTGTCTAGAAGTGCCCCATATCTTGCTTAGTGAGATATAGGTCAATGACCTAATGTTACAAGCATTGCTGCTATTCAAATAGCTTCTTTCAATTATCAAAGGAGGTTACTAAAATCTGCTTCTGATCAATAGGCATAATTAGCAGATCACATTATAAAAATTTAGCATCCTAATAATTGAAGGCAACTAGATTTTCTTCACAGCACAAAAAAGAAATAAAGAAATTTAAAGCACACTTCCCAAGTTGAATTCAACTGACCTTTTATATGGGACTTACTGTAGTAGTACTTTGCAATATTGTGAACTCAGCTAAAATGTCTCATTTCAGAACATGCCAACTGGATGGTAATCTAACAATCTCTTTCAACCACAGAACAAATAGCGTTAGAGGCACAGAGCCCAGAAGCCAGACAAGTTTCATTCAGATCTTTTGTGCCAACTGGAATCTAGCTATCACCGATACAAGGATCATTTTCCATTCATCCTAGAATGTCCACATGAGACGCCTTCTGCCGTGATTAGAGGTAAAATACTACTTTCATGCTAGAATATCTTATACCAATTTTCAGGCTGCTACTAAGATGGAGGGTAAATGATGAGGACATGTCCTGAAAAACAATGAAGGATCTTTGCACCACAGATTAGCTGAACATGCAGACGAGCCCTTTTTATGTTGCATAAGCCAAGCCAATGAGCTGTGGGCAGTGAATTAAATGTTCAATGGGATTATCTGTAGAAAGCTATTTGTGAAGCTTGTGAATTATGAGCAGAATAGCTGCTCTGGTTCTGAGATCACAATATTCCTATCATTCTTTTCAAAAGGGAGGTAAAGAAGATTCCTTAGATCACTGTAAAATTAACTCCTTCCTATTCTTTCCAATATAAAAGGTTATTTGAAGCATCCTATTAAGTGCACTCTTTCTGATTGTACCCATTGATATGTATATGGGCTACATAAAACTTAGGGAAAGCTGATTGAGAGCAGTATTGCCACTCCTCAAGAGCTCTCTGGCTAGCACTCCAGCTGTAGCCATTGTATAGATCAGGGCTTTTCAACCTTTTCACCGATTGTACCACTTTTAGGATATGGCAATATTCGAGTACTACCTAGCAAGGTGTCAAAAACTTGATGACCCCCCCAAAAAAACAACTGTTCAAAGTTGAAATTGCACTGAAATGACTTATGACTATTTTTCATACTTATGACCATTGCAGCATGCCCAGGGTCATGTGATTTATATTTGGATGCTTGGCAACTGATTCATATTTATGATGGTCACAGTGTCCCAGGGTCATGTGATCCCCTTTTGCAACCTTTTGACAAGCAAAGTCAATGGCAGGGCTGCTGGTGGCCAAATGCTAAGGCGGGACTTCCTTCCCTCTCTCCCTCCCTGCCTCCCTCTTTCTCTTTCCCATCTCCTTCTGAAGGAAGAATTTGAAACCCCCCCCCCATATTTTCCCTCTTCCATATATTCATCAAACAAGGAAAAGCCTCCAGAGACAGAAAAGAGAAGCCATTGAAGGAACTAGCTTAAAAAGGCGCATTCCCCTTTAAGAATTAGCTACTGGCTAGAAAGGAAAGTTAAGGAGCGCAGCCAGCACTTAAAGAAGAAGAAAAAATGTAAATAAGTACTGGCTGCCTCTCCAAATGGCTCCATTCATAAGTAAAGGAATGCTACAGGCAAAATCCATTCAGGAGAAAAATACTTCAAAATCCCTTGCAGCAAAACTTACAGCTAACAATAGTAGAGCAATAGAAGCTAACACGAGACATCAGCCAAATAGAAATTGCCAAACACTCCTTAAGAACACAAAGGCCACATTGCACAAATCCCAGAACTTCAAAGTCACAAAAGCACATAAGAATCCTTCCACTCTCCATCTCCCTCCCTCCCTCCGTGCCTCACCTCCAGCCATTGCTGCCTTTTTTCATTCCTATTGGAGGGCGACCCCTCCTCCACTGCATTTCTTGCCTGTTTGCTGCTGCCAGCACAGGTGGCTGCCACAGCAGTTGTAGATCAGCTCATGGCCGGCCGGCCTGCTTGATCTCCTCTCCTCTCCCCCCCACCTTCCTCCTTCTTCTTTCCCTTTGGTGCAGCTAGAGCTGACTCCACCTCCTCCCAAGGCTGCTGCTTTTTCTCTCTCTCCCTCTCCCACCCAAACTGTCTCCTTTTATAGCCTGTCCTGTCTTTGCCCTCCTCCTTCTCCTTTCTCATGGGGGAGGGTGAGCCAGAAGTGAGCCTGGGGCCTTTGCTCGCCCCAGCCACTCTGCAGCTCCAGAGGACTCTCTCACAGTAAGTCCTTGCCTGAGCTGGCTCTTTCCTTCCCCCACTACACTTGACTAGGCAGGGCTGCGTACCACCTGCCACTCGTTAATGTACCACAAGTGGTACGCGTACCACCGGTTGAAAAGCCCTGGTATAGATGACTTGCACTCCCATCACCTGACCAATGAAGGATGGGAGAGATTGCATTTTTGGCAGTGTTGTTCCTTATCCTTGCATTTGAGAGAAAGAAAGAACAAAGACCAAGAAACATCCAGCCTGGCTGGGAGCTCCCCATATGTCGATGTAGGTAGGAGGTAGGAAAGAATGTAGGGCTGGAAGACGTGGATTGCCATGAATTCTTGACAAGAGGAAAGTGGCATGCTCCCAGTCCCAAACTAGGAGTCAAGTCACCTAAACAATACATTTTATGTTTTGAGATTTAGGCTTTGCTTTGCTACCCAAGGCACATATGGAACTGGTCTTAAGACTGTTGTAGTAGAGAAAGCTAGAATTAGGTTTAAAAATGAGAGTTAAAATTTTATCTGATGGGTTAAAAAGGCTTTTAGAGATTTTGATTGAGCTAATACTTTTGAGATGTTAAAGGCTTAGGATTTTGGTCTGAGTTAATATTAGTGAGATGAAAATTATTGATTTGATTATGGTCTGGAATGGCAATATGGAAAATTGGAATTTTTAAATTTAAAGGAGTTGGATTGATATTGGTGAAATATTACTGATATTTTTACTTACAATGATTGAATGTTAACTAGAAATGTATTCTGACTAGGTCAAAATAATTGAGGAACTTTTAGAGATTTGGATTGATTTATAAAATATATATTTGATAGAGTACAGGAAATAGAATATAGGTGAGAAGTATTAAAATATAGTAGTTATACTGTATGTGTATTTTAGAAATGATTGTTGTTTTAGGGGAAATTGGGGGACCCGAAATGTAACTTATGTGTTTATTTGGGGCTAAAGTGTAAAATGGTTTTAGAATAGTTAAACTTAAAAACAGGATTTTGATTGATATGTGAATTACTACTGACATCTTTTTTACAATGGAATTTTATCAAGAAATGTATTAATACCGGGTTGTGGCTTGAGGGAAATAGAGAAGTGCTTTGGGGGAATTGTTGAATTATTTATGTTTAATTATATTGTTGTCTTTGGATGATCGACCACCCTATCTCCACGTGGATTCGTAAAGCACTTTGATGTAAAACTAAAAATACCAATAAAACTTGATTGGAAAAAAAAAAGACTGTTGTAGTAGAACATGAGTTTTCACAAACAGAGAATATATGTCTATGCTATCTTTGCAAGTTTTAAAAAATCTGAAATGAATATCATATCTTATTCCAGTGGCACATTAGAGACACATTAGAGACATTAATCATGAATCCAATTAGGTTGCACTGTAGACTCCATAACATCTTTCAGTGATCCTTTCTCAATTCGATGAACTCTAGATGTGTTGGGACTGCCTGAATTCTAAGCCAACATTATTGGCTGGCTTGGAATGTCAGGATTTTTAATGTTAAGTCATGTGGAGGATGTCAATCTGGGAAATGTTGCTTTAAAAGTTACCAAGACTGTATAATGAATAGATATAGTGGGAAATGTAGCTGAAAGTCCAACTTCTCCTATAGAGGAACCTATACTTTGTGAAAATGGAGGAACTGGTTTAAAGAAATGACTTCCTTGAATAAATTTGTAAGTCCAGACATCAGAGTACACAAAAACTGTCTCTCTGTCTATCATGTATCTATCTCCAACATAAAGAGGAAGTTCATGTATAAAAAGGAGAAAGCACAAACTACTTTCTCCCATAATGAATGAAGTTTATAATGCAGGATTTTATAATTATTTCTTATTAAGGGTATGTGTGCTTCCTGAATGACTTAGAAGTGTTTAGGACTTGCTTGAATGTACCATCATGCTATTATTCACTAATGGACTTGAGGGTTTTTGGGGTTTTTATGTGAGCCTGAAAGCAAAATATATCATTGCTTTAAGAATACAGTTATTTAAATTAAGCAACCCCTTAAAACAGTGGCACATTTTTTTCAGAAGCCTGAAAAGTCCAGGCTCCTTTAATGAATAGCAGAAGTAATGGGCTCACACTTGTGTGAGTTCTGAAGCTCCTCTTCTGAATATTTTTTGAAGCATGCCCAATCCTAATTACTATAACTTTTCAGACAGTGTATGGTGTCTTATAGCATTTAGCAATTCAGCAATCATAGTCAGTGCATTATCAGATCGTGCCACAGAGGGAAAAAGAGAAAATAATGACATGGCATGGCAAATAAGTAAAACGAAAACATTAAATTTGACAAATAAATAGACAAATGAAGCAGGTACAGTTTGATTGCACAATTAAGCTACTGTAGATGTTTCCACAGACTGAAGAGGTTTCCAATTTGTCAGAACAGATTTTGAGCACAAACAGCAGATACAGTAGGAAGGAGTGAGGAAGAGAATCCTGTTGCATTATCAAAGGTTTCCTAAACAATTTTTTAAAAAAATCAATTAAACAAAATTCTATATGAAGTATTCTTAGCCTAAGCAAACTGGAATCTAATATATTGAAATCCAGTAATAGAAATCAAATCAATGTAATGTATTATTATCTTATGCCTCATCACAATGATAAGATAAATGTGGAGGTGATCAACTAACTGCAATTTGTTTAGAATACAAGAATTAAAATATACTTTAATATAAACAGCTTGTTAAAAAAGCATTTCAAATTCTATGCATTAAAATTTGTTTGTTTATTTATTAAATTTATTTGCCACCTCTCTCGCTGTTGAGCTACTCTAGGCAACTTGCAACAGAAAAAACAGAGAAATGAAAAGTGTAAACATAACAACACCAAAATAATGACTAATAAAATAAACAAGGAAATAAATAAGGAAAATACAGTAATATGAGATTAAAAGATGGATGGAGGGCAAGCAGGGAATGCAGGGGTGGGGGGCGTGGTATATAATGTAGTAGTCACCTCCAATGTGATGCTCCCCCACTAGGTCCCCAGGTTATGAGAAATATGCGTTTAGAACAATTGTTGATGCTAGTCCACTGATAGCACTGCTTTTAATATGGATCCCTTGAATTCATAATTATATGTCCTTCTAGGAAACAGATACTGGCAATCATCAATACAAATAAAAAGCAATCATATTGAACATATTGTGTACAAATAATGCCTTAATCCTATCAGGACTTGTTTTCTCCCCAACACAACTATGGTTCTTGTGTACTAGCAATTGTCCTTGCTGCTGCATAGAAGAGTTTAATGGATAATCTCCTTTTACTCTGGTTCAAATGACTGATGGAAGAACTTTAATAGTGGCAAAGAACCTGTGACCATCCAGAGAATGTTGAACTACACATTCTAGCTGTATAATCAACTTGGCCAATGGCAAAGGATGCTGGAAATGATAATTTATCAATATCTGGAGAGTTCTAGTACATCTCCTGAGAATTTACAGTATGGTTCATAGATAAAGTTCATTAACAAGAGAAGAGTGGCTAGGTATTGGCAAGGATACTTATGAATCATATACCTATGATTCCCTGACTATTACAAAAAGTTTCTTTATAGTTCTATAAAGTGAAAAAAATGCATATATTTAAACTTCATTTTAATGAATTCATAGAGAAGTGCATAAATCTTGCAATTGTTTATTTATTTACCAAATATATGTCTATTAAATATGAAAGTGTATATAAACTGAATAAATATCATTTCCATGATGACATCATTGCAGAAATGATACAAATCTGTCACTTGCAAAAGTTTTTATCAATTGTTCAATGCAAATTGTCCAAATTGATGCAAATGATATTACATAATGGATCTAAATCACCATGGACATTTGGTGCTTTAAATGTAAAGAAAGGTAAATCAAGATTTCACTGTACTTTCATTCACTGGGCAGCAGAGGGACAATTAAAAATGTCTGAAAAAATAAGGTAAAATAAGTAAGAATGAAGGGGAATCTGTTGATGGAAAATCAAAAAGTCAATGTGCAATTAAGGCATTATTCCCCCCCCCTTTTTTAATGTATCACTGGAAGGGTTCGTGAGAAAACCATTTTTTATTTGTTATGTTAAACATTTTAATGTAAATGTTTGAATTGTTCACTCTGTGGTGTATGCACTTTGAACTTAACATGTCAGAATAAAAATATTCATGGTTCACTTTGTGATTCTCATACTTGTAATTTGTTGATCCAAAGAAAGCACAGTGTACCTATTTTTCTCACATCAATGATTAAGCAAATCAAAAATGATCATTAAAGTGAATGTTTGAGTTTCCCTTTAGGTAAAACCACTACTTTTGGGGTAGGGCTACACTTATGTCCAAGTTACACATTTTGGTGCTATCCATAGAGTGAATGAATGATTAAAAGGAAAAAAGAAAAAGGAGATGTTTACTTAAAACTAATAATCAAAATCTGGTTGTCAGGCAACAAAACCATTGTTTGCCTACTCTGCTTTTTTAGAGAGATAAAGTAATTATATGGCTTATCATTTTACCCTGAATATCAATACACATACACATCATTGAATTCACAGAGTCTCTAGAAGTGTCCCTAATCCCCATAAAGTGAAAGTTACAAAATTATATATCAGCATTTCTACATGATACTTCTCAAAAGTCATCAAATTTAATAAGAATGTTGAATCTCATGACATTTTGTTAATATTTTATAAGATCTGAACAAAAATCATGACATTTCAGTAATATAGCAAGAGGATACCTAAGCTATTTCCAAAGAAACAGAAAAGCCAAAATTAGGTTGGATTCTTTAAAAACACTATAAAGTTTAATTTAAAAAAAGCAACCAAAATTCACTGAATTTGACAGACGTGCTTTAAATTCAAATGAGATTTGGAAAGAAATAGAGGGGAAAAAATAAGGAATGTTGAATTTCTCATAGACGAAGATGGATACATAATCTAGTCAACAGAAATATACTCACAAATCTGTACTTTACACAATGGTAGTAAATATTATATCCAACCTTTGATAGGGAGTAAAAAGAATTGTGTTCCAATTTATACCGAGGAACCAAAGTTGGGGAAAGTTCTAGAAATTCATGCTGAAAGTCTGAATAAATTCTGAATAAGTCTGTATCAAGAATCCTACCACTTGAAAAATTTTTAATGCTAACTCAATGGGACAAAAAGAATACGAATTTCAACATTATTAAATTGCTACAGCATCATTTTATGAAACACTATACTAGTACTGTATTCTTCAACTAAGTTAGCTCATTTGATATTAAGCCATTAATATCAAATAAGCTAGTTTTGAGACCAGATTTGGTAGCTAGACAAATTATGTTGAGGTTTGCTTAAACAGATGGTTACTTGCATACACCAGTGAGAAGAAATGGGAGTATTGTGTAATGTTATGATTTCCATCATTCTCCTCTCATCCATATAGTGTTTAATTTAGAAATAATTTCCTAGTCTAGAAATTACATGTCTCTAATATTCTGGTTCTTGTAACTATTTTTACAATGGCAGATCTTCAATAGCGGAATTGCACTATTGAAATTGTTCCAATGATGTACTTCTGGAAGTATAAATTCAAATATTATTTCCTCCTTCCATAAAATTCTTTCTTCCATGAAACCCTATTTACAAAAGGAATAATAAGTACTTCAAAAGAAAAAGAAGGTTAAAAGTGACAGAGGATCAAAGGCTAAATAACATATTTAGCTAAAAGTACAAAAAAAGGAAATAAACCAAAAAAATATACTGATGAAAATTTTTAAATAATTGGGTGCATTCACAAATGAAGAAAATGACAAGGAAGAACTTTACATGAGAAAGAGATATAGGAGGAAAACCACCATATTCTAAATTACACTAATATATTTGGAAAGAGTGGGAAACCAGATTTCTGCTTCATCAATGAAGACCACATTTTTAAATTTTAAATTGCAAGTTATGTCAAATTGACAGCAATTATGCTGTTAAAGCTAGCAAATAAACCACATGTCTATAGCTGACTATTAGGGATAGTGCAAAAATGTGAAGAAAAGCACTCAAAATGACAGTGTTTCTTGTTAAAAGTATCTCCCTTTATTCTGAACCTCTGTTGAATACCTGCTGAGCTTGGCCTAATTCAAAATGGGGTTGGTAGCCCATCCCTGCCACCACTTTGTTCTTTCTGACAGTCTTCCTCACATTTCTCAGGCAACTTGATAAATAGATTTTTGGCTGTTTTCTTAAATATTAATAGTAAAATACCATCTCTGAATTTTCTTGAGTAATGAATACATATTCCCCCAAAGATGAAGGGATTATTGCAGGGATGTATATAGTACTACTGAATACATTCAGTGGACAGTTATAGAAAAAGCATGGATTCATGGTATACAGAAGTTTAAATTGAACAATTTAAAAAAGATTCTGCACGTTTGAACTGTCGCCCTTGCTTCTTGCTGGATATATTAATTTTTCTGTAAAATCCATCATGCAATTTTCTGTGTATCCACACAAATTTCCTAATAGTGATCTCAGCAGAATTTTAACACTTTCATTTAAATCTGATTTGGGCCTTACAGAAAGTCTGAGTGATACAGCACAGAAGTAGGTATGTGTATAATGAGGGAAGTCAACAGTGGCATCAAGACATTATTTGAAATATCACATTTTACCTCATGCCTACTTGTTGGTAACAAAATGTTGAAATTTATATTAGGATAGGCAGACTTTTATAAATGCTCAAGCATGGCATAAGAAAGAGTGGGTATCCTCTAGCATAAGTTACCACAAAGAACATATAAAAAAATAATTAAAAAAATAAGAACTAGTGAAGTAGTGAGAAGGACAAGGAAAGCGTGATACAAAATGGTGGATTATAGCAAATGCACAGTAATATGAAATGAAAAGAGTAATTACTCAAATGAAAGACAACCTCACAAAATATGAAGAACTGAGAAATACTCTACATTTAGGGTTATAAAGATTTCATCTAGGAGACAATGGGTTTTTTAGCGAATAGATTATTGGCAAAATTGTGAACAAAAAAGATAGGTTCTACATTTGCAAAGAAGGGATTTTTTTTCCAACTAAAGCAAGCCCTCCTAAGAGTGAGGGAAACTAGAACCAAAGTCTGTCCTCAATATTACTATTGTCTCTATGGCAATGAGAAACAGGGAATCTAGAAAGAATTAATGAAATATTCCATGCTTCACAGTTCTCAAAAGCAGTTGTTGAAGCTCTACATTCAACACGTGCTTTTAGTAAGCAGAGCTAAGATATCTTTCTGTTTATTGTCCTGGAAAATTGTTATTAGCAGAAAAAAAAGTTTTGTTAACAGCACATTGTTTACAAAAATTCAATTGCTTATTGATGGGATTTATTTTTTTTCAGAAAAACAAATTCTGTTGTTTTGGACAACAGAGGCCTAAATTAAGCTTGACATAAAGAAGCCAGATTTATCAACACAAATCAAAGCCATTAAATTCCATTCCAACTTTGCATGGCAAATGGCATATAGTTTGCTGTAGTGTGGTCCATCAAAGTTTGTATCAGCGGCAACAGGAGAAAGGTTCTTGATTATGAAAGGGAAAATTAAGCGAAGTGGGAATTTTGAAAAATTCACTCATCTTCCTTGTTCCCGAAAAACATCTATAGATTTCCCCCAATAAAAAACAAGTCATGATTTCACCTAACAGATCTTGAAGAATATCAGAAAACAACCTAATACCACAAATTATCTTGCTGAACCCCAAAATTGTGCCAGTGAGACAAAAATAAAATTTGAACAAGTAACAAATCATCATTTAAATTATAGGTACAGAACAGATTGCAAATAGTTAACACTTACAAAATACTGAGATGAGGATAACATGGCCGAATTCTCCCTCTTCTTGAAGACAGCATATAAAATTCCCCCAATCATTCTCCAAAGAGCTAATTATTTCTGTATCCCTTTGTTAGCTCTATCAAATTTTATGTCCCCAGAAAGGGGCATTTCTTGCAATGTCTTTCAGCCTTGCAAAACTAGACAATCTTAGCAGGGGCTGCCATGTTGAATTGCAAGTCTGATATGATTCAACAATTTTCTTTCTCCTGCGTAGGGTGGCAAATATCCAAAATCAAAAAAACTTATCCAATTACCTAGAATCAAAATATTTTGAAAAATCAAAAGAAAATCCTGATTAACAGTTAGGAGAAATAATAAATAATAAAGCCCACCAAGAAGTTGTGTGGGTTTAAATAAATGGAATGTTTTAGCACAAAAAGCGAGAAGAATAGAGGAGGGAAGAAAGGATGTAGGAGTAGCAAGTGCCAAAGCACTTGGACAAATAAAATGGCATTTTTAAATATTTTCAAAAGAGCTACATTTGATTTCGTACCAGAAAGAGATGTGCCGGGAAGGAGAAAGATTTTGCTGCTCAGTAGCCGCTGGCTTTAACTTCGATGATCTGGACAATCATCAGGAATGGTTTCTTTTTTCAAGAAAGGCCAGTTTCAGTGAAACAGCTCCCCCCCCCCCATGCGTTCCCTTTTCCTTCTCAGAGCAGTTCAGCGCCAAGAAATGGGCGGTGCCTGCATGCCAGGCTTCATCCGAATGAGACGCCAAGGCCGACAAGAGGCTGGCATAAAGAGAAGCTGGCACAAATTCCTCCACTTGGAACTCCACTTCAATATACCCTTCAAATAGTCTCCCTTTATTAGCAAACTGAAAAAAACAAAACAAAAAAATCCATGGAACCCTCCCACCCCAAGCAAATATCTTTAAAGTTTCTCAGTCTCTATTGAGAACCATTTCCAAAGGGCAATTTCCAACCAATACCTATTCTTTCAACCCATGCCAGTTAAAACAAGCAGCTCATTCTCTCTTCTCTCTGGGTTAGCAGCCCAAGGTATGTACATAAAATAAATGTTGACTTCTACTTTCCTAACTTGAGATGTTGAAGGCAGCAAGCTCCTTTAAAACACAGCTAAAGAAGATGAAAGACAAAATGAAACAAAAAGAAAACAAACAAACATAAAACAAGCCTCTTATGTTATACAAGAAGCAGTTTCATTTTGCGAAATGTTTCTTTTGTTGGCGGCAAAAATGGAGTTAAGAGGCATAAATGGAGGAGATGAGGATGGTTTAAAAACAAATCAAAGCAAGCAAACAAACTACCGGGATATGCCAGAAGAGGACACCCTCCCTCCAGCTCCCATTTTCCATTTTTTCTGTGCCAGCCTTAGAGAGAGAGATAGAGAGAAAAGGGGGAAAAAAGGAAAGAAAGAAAGCGAGCGAGCGAAAGGGGCAGTGAATAGCTGCTCGTTCAGAAATGGGCCTACAGCCATTTCCACTTTGGAAGCCTCAGCAGTCGTTCTCTCTCTCTCTCTCTCTCTCTCGCTCTCCCCGCATTCTCCCTGCCCACTCTGGCTTAGCTGCCAAGTCAGAGTTGGCACTGCTTCCCAGGCAGCACGGAACAAAGCCATTTCCCATCCCTGTACAGGCAACTGTCAATAAGCAAAGTGACAGTCACATCTCCTGCATGTTAATCCTAATGGACAGGAGATGTTTGCAAGAGAATAAAAAGCCCCTTCGCCTCTCCAAAGCCGTACAATAAAATCATTTTTTAAAAAAAAAATAAAGGAAAAAGCCTTCTTCGTCGACCCTATTTGGAAGGATCATTTAAAAATACAGCTGTCTGCAATAAGGATTGGAGAGAGAACGAAGGGGGGGGGGAGAAGAGGGTTTACCCACCAACACCCTGGCAAACAAGGCTGCTTTGCATCTGTTGTACCTGTTCCTGTTGCCTTCCTTGCCTCTTGGAATCGTGACAAGAGAGAAAAGTCGCCTCTGATGGGTTGCTCAAAGCTGCGGGTCTGCAGCCCTGTGCAGGAAGTTGGCACCGATCCCAGGTAGGACTTTACTCCCACATTTCTACCCTCCACCCCCTCCCGCTTCTTCCCCTCCCCTTCTTCTTCTTCTCCACCCACCCACCATCTCCCTTGGTAAATTTCACCCTGCTCTTCCTCAAGCCTGTACTTAACTTACCTTTCCCCCCTGCACCACTGTGTGCATGGGTGTGCATGCATGTACATTAGGAATCAATCAGATGCTCTCAGGACCTCCTAGAATTCAAGCTCAGAAGTACAAACACCCCTTAAGGGTGACCCAGGTGGTAAAGACAGCAACAGCTTCATATCTGCACTAGTTCTCCTACATGCTGTTTCACACATGGGTTGGGTAGTGGTTGGGTTAATTCTTTTTTTCCATGCTGCCAAGGAGACTGGACAGAACACAAGGGGGGGTGGAATACTCCGAACTCTGTACAGCACAATGAATGGAAAATGTTGAGCTTCGTGAAACTCCCAAATCCAATCCCTCCCTCCCCTCCCCTTTCTGCATTTTTAATACTGCCCGGCTTCTGAATTGTTTTGAGCCCACGGTTGGGAGGGAACATACAGTATGGACTCCCTGCTATTGGCAAGAGTCTTGCTGGGGGGGTGGGTAGGGGAGAACTGAGTTCTCACAATCAAACAGCGAGAAGAGCAAAGAGAAATTAACATCCAATTAGTGCCATGTTTAACGAAGGAGACAGAGACAGCCGTTGTTTTATTGCTCTGTTCTTTTCTTTTGGATCTGACAGGCAGCGCAAAAGGCACCCCCAGATTGCAGTGACGTCATTTTCTCCTCTCTCTTCCAAGTTTTACAAAGGTTTGTCAAGTTAGACAAAAAAAATTAAAAAGAAAAAAAAAATACATTTATGGCCAAATGTCACAAAAACAAAAATTAAAAATAAGAGTTCTGTCTCTCTCTCTGTGTCTCCCTCTCTCTCTTTTTCTCTCTGTCTATGTCTGTGTGCCTTTGCTTGTTTTCCGGCTCACTCAGCTTGTAAAAGTTTGAGCTGTGTGACACTCCTCCCGGCCTCCTTTGGCAGCGTGACAAGAACTGCTTTGGTGTATCAAAGAGAACAGGCAGCTTTTAAGGAAGAAACTCAATTCAGAGAGATTAAAGAATTCTAATGTTTTAATCAAGGGAAAGCAAGGGGATGAGGGGGAGCTTTTCCTTACATCTGGTGCAACCTAAGTGGCTCTCTAGATGCTGCTCCTGCAATTTAGAATTAAAGGGGTAGAGGAAATGAAAGAACCAAAACTAGCCAAGAAAGTAGCATTAGCCACCCCACTGTTTCTCTCTCCATAGTTGTGAATTTCCAAGCCTTCTATATGGAGAAAGATTTATTTTGAAATATTCTTGGGCATCATGGTTGCAGGCAAAGTCTTTCCAGTAACACATACAATTCTCACCCATTGGGGTAAGAACAGAAGCCATTTTACCTAACATTATAGCGACATATTTCTTCCTACCAGACAGTCCCATATTCTCCCATCAAGGAAAATAGGACCCTTAATAATCCTGTAACAAAACCTGGCAATTCCTCGCTTTCTGTCCCTCCCAACCCCTGACCTTGATACCTGGGCCTCTTGTATCCTATCCAAACTGCTCAGAATTGATTTCTCCAGCTCGAAAGAAATGTAGTAGAGCTTTACGAGCATGTTTCCCTGGCCAAATTAACTGGACTGAGTGATGTCCCTTGGTGACTAATGGCCGCTGTTACAGCTCAGCAGCCTTTGGAACCAAGCAGAGCCCTCTAGAGGCAAACGTACCAATTCTGGGCTAAAAGAATCCCTTTTCAAAAATAGGATAACACCAGGGATATTTCTGTACTAGGATCATTTTAATTTCTAAACCATATTGAGTATACCGGACAAAAAGCAACATGTAAATGAATACAGTATTCATGTCTTTATTTGAAAAGGAAATGGTAAGCTTCCTTACTCCCACCCCTTCCTTGTCCCCATGAGGGCAAACATCGGCGCAGAGTTCTGTTATGATTCCTTAAGGCAGATTTCATTGTCATGAAAATACAACTAATCACACTACATGGTTGGTGCTGTGGCACTGGGAATAAACTGTGATGCCAGCAACAAAGCCATCAGTCTTTTCTTGGCTTGCAACATGCTCATTTTTAATCTAGGACTGGGCTTTTGGCTAGATTTAGAGATGGACCATGACTTAGTAAACATCAGCTGGTAAGAAGAGTAGAGTAAGGTTGCTATTGTTAAGAGAAAGAGAACCCAACAATTACAAATAAGTACTGTATACTGTCCACATCAATCTTGGGGAGGCAGAAAGAATGCACACTAAATACATCCACTTCTTTATGATCTATTCTGGGATATTTTTTTAAAAGAATGACTTGACCTTTGAAGTAAGTAATGGAAATGGTTCAAAGAAACTTGGGCTCTACCATGACAAACAGCTTTGTAGATAACCTGAAGTATTTGAAGATAATCTGGAAATATTTTAAAGATTTCTTCCTCTAATGTGAATATTGTATTATATGTTTCATTACTTCAAATGATGCGTTCCCTTTTCTGTAGAGTGTTATAAAGAAAAACAGTATAAAATTTCCTTTAGAACAAAACTAAATAGACTAGAATCTTTTTATAATTTGATTTAAATTGATTTCACAACTTCTGTGAAATTTCTAAGATTAGGGAAGATACTGGCAATTAGAAAACCTGAGCAAAAAAATGTTTTGGAGTTATTTGTTTTTGCTCAGAATGGCATTTTATTTTGTTCTCCATTATTTTTGCATAATAAAACAAGAAGCAATTGCTGATAGGGATGCAAATTTTTTTTGTAATGAATGCAAACCTGAACCGAATGAAAATCATTTGCTTCAGTCTTCATTTGTTAAGAAACAAATGCTATTATTTGGGGTTTTTTGTTGTCTCATTCATACCTATTCATCACTGATTCTGGGGCAGAATGGGGCTTATGCTTCTCTAGTGAAAGCAGCTGCCTTTGGCAGTCACCATTTTATTTTTCTACAATGCCCAAGATATTTTACATCATCCGAAGGCATCCTGTGGTTAAAAAAAAGTCCATCAATTTCACAGCATGAAAAATTCTAAAGGATTCAGAAACAAAAATAATCAAATGATGATTAGAAAAATCAGATCAGAGAAAAAAAAATTATAAAAGCAATTCAACCTGAGAGCCATAAAAGCAAATGCATTTGAAATGATTGAATAACAAAAGAGGTACGATTTATTTTGTTAGTTAGTATTCTTGTAGGCTGCTCCAATCATTTAACTCTGGATGGCATACAACTCCCAAAACATGTAATCTGGAATTGAAAACAAATCGTAGAATGTAATACATGTAAAACTGGGACTCATTTTAACACAATAAAACCAATTCCTTATTTGGAAGGATAGTAACAATAATAACATTAAAATAAAGCTAGATCGAAGCCACTAGCTGGCAATGGTTAGACCACAAATGTCATAATTGAAAGTCATCCCTTTTGATCTTCACCAGAAATTTTTTTTTTCTACAAAATTCCTTTCTTATTATGCTTAAATCTTGCTAAATTTCACTCCTATGTGCCGTCTTATTTTAATATACTATTACTGTATTAATGATGTTATCTAGCTAGTTTTTGTTACCTAAGATCTGGAAAATTGTCTTTCCATATTCTAGAACTGCTCTAGAACTTTGTGATGTTGGCCTGACAAAGAGTTCCTTGCCCTGGAGTTTCATGTTCAAACCATGACCACAGTGGGTGGTCATAGTGAGTCTTTTACAAGAAGGAATAGGAAGTCCACCCTATGACTAGGAGAATGAAAAAGTAGGGATGAGGATCAAATGAAAGAACCACTTTTCATTGCAAAGCTGAACAACTGCTCCCTCTTTTCTTTGCAAACTGAAAAGAGACCCATTAAGGCAGCAGTCCCCAACCTTTGTGGCTCTGTGGACTAGTGGTGGAGATGGGGGAGAGGGGATGGTTTCATGCATGTGCCTACTGCTTGCACAAATGGAGCTTTGCATGCTCATGAGCTTTCCCACTACTTGTGTAGCCCAGTTCCCAACAGGCCATGGCCCGGTACCGTGCCACAGATCAGGTTTGAGGACCTCTGCATTAAGGGACTCTGTAGCCTATTCGAGTAATTTGCTTCCCACTGCTGCTACTCCAAGAAATGGTCTAGGACAGGGGTGTCAAACTGCCGGCCCATGGGCCGGTTGCATCATACAGAGGCTGTGCCCACCCCAGCTCCGGCAATGCAAAAAAAGTCGTGATACGTCGTGACACGTCACGTGATGTGACGAGTTTCACACCTGTGGTCTAGGATGTATGCCTGGCAAAAAACAGTCAGCCATATGGTGATATTTCCCTGACTTTCCAGCTGGAAGAACATGCCCTACCAAATCTTTCAGCTGTTGCTGTAAGATACTTTTCCAAGTTTCCATGCTTAGCAAATAGCTACAATCCTGCAAATGCCCCACACTGTCCAATAAGATTACCAGATCTCAAAGTTCTCCTAAAAGGCTAGTATAAAAACAATTACCAGGCACCCAAGAAACCAGAATGTCTGTTTAATATCTTCTATTTCAGGAGATCTAATAAGTCATTATGAAAAATGATTGTAGATTATCAAAAGCAAATCCCAAAGAGTAGACTCGATGTTCACATTTTCTACCACTTTGTTTTGTGTCACCTATCGACTAGACTGTTCCTAAATCCTCTATTTTGGGCAGGAAGCCTAATTTCCATCTGTTAGTTGTTTGGGTCAGAATCTGACATGAAGTTGTTTTACTTTGACCATGTAAGAAAACAAATTCTCATACCTGACCATGACAAATTATCAGAATTTGTGATTCCAAGATTTAGACAGCATTTTATACTCTTGTCCACATCTTGTACTCTGTACCTCAAATTGAGCCTAGCATATATAGTTTGATCATTTAAAAATACTGATGTAATGCTCAGCATTTCTTATAATAACTATTGTCAGAAAAGTCAAGATAAATTTCCTCTATATAAAGAATAAGAATTTTTTAAGGAATAAGAAATAACAGTAAGGAATGCACCAATAATTTTTAAGATTTGCACAGCTGAGAGAAATAATATTTGGACATCTTTCTTCACTTTACCTACTTCACATTGCATTTTTCTCCCTTTTTTGTCTAGTGGAATAATCTGGTATGTATGAGAAAACAAATAATTCTTGGCATTAAATTAAATTGAATAGTTTTAGTATTTTCAATGAACAATACCAATAATTTCAAACACTCAACTACCCTTCCCTAAAAATGTGAACCTTCAGTTTCTATCACCTTCAAGCAGCTTAGCCAATAAATGATAGTTCAGCTTCTAATAGACTAGAGGCTTCTTTTCTGATCTAGATAATAATAGAGGCAGGAAAATGTTCTCATTTATGCTGTTATCTATAAGTTTAAGATATTGTTTCTTGCTTAAAAAGATCCATGCATCTGACTGTTAATATAAAAAACAGCAGGTAGGTTTGTGATTAGGCCCAATATATGGAGCAGTTTTAAAACTTGGGAGTAGATTAGCATAATGTTCATTTCTGCCACTGTGATTGTGCCTATCTATTAAGACATTAAGAGTCAGTTTGGTGTAATGGTTAAGGTTCCCAATCTAGAAAACAAGAGACTATGACTTTTTAATCCCACTTTAGGCATGAAAACCAGCTGGGTGGTTTTGAGCCAGTCACTCTCTCTCAGCCCAACTCACCTCAGAGTTGTTGTGGGGAAAATAGGAGAAGGAAGGGATATTATTACTATATGTTTGCCACCTTGAGTTACTTATAAAGTAATAAAGGTGGGATAAAAATCTAATAAAATAAGTTCATACTTCAAACATGTTTCTAATTCTTGCTGTGCTTAGAACAGTCCATCTCAACTGCATTACCTCATTCTTATTACAATTTTGCATTTATATTGGGATCCCTCATTTTTTCCTCATAAAACCCTGTAATATGGACTATATTAATGGTCCAAAGTCACCAGTGAGATCCACGATCATATAGAAACTTCAACTTGGATCTCTATAGTGATTATCTAACATCTTAATGACTGCAATTTTATTTAGACCAGGTCATTTCTTGTTGATAGCTTTTTGTTTTGCTTTGTTAAAAAAAGTGCGATATAGAATGCTTGGCTCCAGAACATGCCATTCCCCCCCCCCCCCGGAATGGACTGGCTGGCATATTCTGGATGTGGTTCGTATAGTTCCAGAAGTGCACAATCCATAATAAGAAATAATTACTACTACTGCTTTACAGTGAATTTTTCCCCGTCCTGGATAATATACTTCTGGAAATGCGTGAGCCATTCCAGGACGGATCAGCTAATTCTAGAGAGAGAAAAAAGGCATTTCTAAGTATGTTTTGTACACATGTATTCTTTTTTGCTTATCCTTATTTTATAATTTTTATGAGATCTTAATTTCTTAAAAAATCTGTCTGCAAGCCACACATAATTTGTCCTGCTCCTGACTGAGATATGATTTCAATGCTTGCCACTTTCACTCTGAATTCAGCATTCAAAGATTGATCTGGATTCTGGGCTTCCTAATGTCATCTCCAAATGAAACACCAAGAAAGGAGACTAAGGATTAAGGATAGCAAGCTATTTACTGCTGACTTGTTTGTGTGCCAAAATCCAGTCATGCCCTTCGTAGGAAGCCTACTCCCCTCTCCCCCCTCCGGTAGGGATCTGTTGTCTTCTTATCTACATGCTGCCTCTCTGGCACTGTACAACAGGAGCAGAGGAAAGCAAACATTCCTATCACTCTAGGCCAGGGGTAGGCAACCTTGGCTCTTTTATGACTCGTGGACTTCAACTCCCAGAATTCCTGAGCCAGCCGTGCTGAGGGAAAGGGAGAAGTTTTCAAGCTCAGGCATGCTGGCTCAGGAATTCTGGGAGTTGAAGTCCACGAGTCATAAAAGAGCCAAGGTTGCCTACCCCTGCTCTAGGCCAAGGGCGTGCTCCATGGCATCAATAATGGCTCCTCTGTTTACCAACACTGCATCATCTTCAGTCATATCCTATGCATTCTTGTCCTGGCTGGAAAGCACCTTCACTGCACAGTAGGCCACACTAACCCAGTATAAAGAAGCTACCTGAACCTGATGTCTGGGAAGTTTTCACCTCTTTAGAATGAAACTTTAGACAATCGAGATAAATCTGAAACATATTTGCTCCTAAACTCATGGGCCAAATATTGTGATTACTCAAATGCTTGCCTACTCTCCCAGATCGGTATCAATATTTGATTTCACAATTTTGATATTGACACGCCACTGACATTTGGTGTTTAGTAAGTGGGACTTGGACTAAAGTTTCTCTTTAGGTGTTCAACCAATCATGTTCTTTCCTATTCTGTTGTTTTTCCTCAAGGTTTCTTGATTTTTCCACTCCTGCTCTAATTGACAATGTTCTGTGGCCATTCAGCCTTACTCCAAACTCACTGGCCCAATTTCCTTTCTTTTATGTGAATATGTACTTTTTGTTGCTTTGGTTGTTGTTTTTGAAGTTATGTATATTTTGAATTGCTTGACTCCAGCTGGCTTTTATGAAATTATTTTTGCCTCAGATTAGCTGTGTGTATGAATGTGTACAAATGGTGCATTTGGGTAATAACCTCATGACAATGAAAGTCTAAAGTTTAAAAACATCCAGGATAACATTAAACTGCTGAAGCTTCAAAGCTATAATAAAGACATGGCAAATACTCAAAATTGTGAGACATTTAATTTTAAAGGACTCAGCATGATTTTGCAGGTGAGTACATCAAGCCAAAATCCTGACTCACAGAATCAGAGTTGACCTGATTTTAAATTGCAAATGTGTAAAGGTGGGCTTATCTTCCAAGTCTGTGAAGATGGTTTTACTCTTTGCAATGCACTCCATTAGTTTGCAACAAAATTTTTCTAACAATGAGGGGCAATGGTAGCAGCTTTTAGAATTAATATCTATTTTTTAAAAAAAAAACAGGCCACAATATAATGAAAGTATGCCAGGAGCCACGGAATTTTTAGATGAAAACAGCTGACATGGAAAACCTAACTTTGAAATTTTCAGATTCAAAACTTGGAAATGAACTCTTGCAAAATAAACAAATTTCAAACTTCTATCTCAGCTTTTGCTTGCATATCAAGCTTCCAAAATATAAACCTTTCTAGGTCTGCCCTGACATGGATACTTAAGTGTTTCAAATAGTTTAAATGACTGTGCTGGTCAATGTGGTTTTTTTTTTTTGGGGGGGGGGAGATGAGCAACTAAACTGTTTTCTTCCATCATACATAATTTTGCAACTTCATCTTTGATAATTAAAGCCAGGGTTGCTTTAAACTTTTATTTGGACTCTGTTTTTTGTTAAGAACCCTGCTTGAAAAATATCAAAAAATATATTGAAATGGGGGAGGGGGGAGATGAAATGGAAAATCATTTGTTGTTCAAGATGATAGCATTACCTCCCAATGGAACTAGATATAAAACACACAGGAAACAAATAAAAGGGGAGAAGGGCATATGCTCTCCCTCAAAATAGATGCAAGATACAGAGAAAGACACAATTATACATCAAGAATATTAAATCAGTGAACCACTTGCTAGAGTTTGTTACTGAGAAGGCCCGAGGAATTACAAAACGGGAGGTACTTAGTAACTTTGCTCAAGGAAATAGTTCTCAAAATTCAAAACAGCTGTATTATGCTAAAAATAGGAAACGATCAGAAGAAGGAAGTGAGCTCTCAGCCGCATGTGTCCTGTTTTAGTAGATCTGAGGTATTGTTCTAATACTGGTGGCTCCTCGACTCAGCAAAGTCTGCATTGGACTTGCCACAAGCACAGTTGGATTTTTAGAAAGGACCACTCCATCTAGGTTGTTTGTCAGGTTCTTGGTGGAGTGCAGTGGAGTTTTAAGATCCAAGTTACCAAAAAAGGCTTCCTCCTGCCACACAGTTTTGAGATATTCAGAAATTCTTCCTAGAGTACCCTCAGCAAATGAGAGATGGTTGACTAAAAAAAGGAAATAATCTCTAAGCGGTGGCATTCCAGTTATGGTATAACCTTCCCAGAGCAGCTCTTTTGATGCCATCTTTCTTGGATTCACATATAATGCTAAGCTAACATGTGATTGGTTTTCGGCTCGGCATAGCTAACCATGAACCCACATTAGCTTAGTAACTGTGTAAATCCAATATTTATCCCTTTGCAGAGCCAGAGGGATAATTCATATCTATTTATTAAATAATGCATATATTTTAACTTCTGATTCTCAATTTAAGATTGCATATTTTAAAAATTAAAATAGTTACAATATTCTATATTATTTTAAACTGCATTTTAAACTCTGTACTATTATACTTGCTTGCAAGCTGTCTGGAATACAAACTGATCAGCTAAATTTAATAATAAACAATATAAGCTTTCGATGGCTTTAGAATGAATGAATCTGAAAAAGATCTGCTATCAAATCACTTTTCTGAATTTGAGTAAATAACTCTGTACCTTTGCTGAATTAAAAAAAAATAATCAATGCCGTCTATCCTCTGTTATCTAAATAGTACACTACTCAGTTGTACAACCAAATCAGTCAGCAATTTGCCAGCTGACCGAACGCAAAAATGCAGAAATTAATATATTCCTCTTCTCTCAACCAAACAAGAATAGGGTCTGGCAGAAAGCAAATGCATAATCTCTGAAGCAGATTGTAAAACATATCAAATGCTACTGAGAACAGTAAAATTATGGGAACATTCAGACTAGCCATATGAAACTGCCTTGTATCTAGTCAGTCTGTCATTAGTCTGAACTTATGCCAATAGATGGGAAGTACCTTTGTGTTATGTAATGACAATAGGCTATTTTCAAAAGGCAAGGACTGAATAAAACTCAGTATTGGCCTTTAGATTAAAGGGATAAATTAAGGACAGACGGTGGCTGCCTCATAAGAAATCTCAAACAGCACAGGAAAGAAAAATACCACCTGTATAGTCTAATTTAAAATATTGCTCAGATAACCATCATCCAGTTAAATAAGGGTAATACCACCATCAGATTTATACAAAAAATACTGTTTATGGAATAGTACTATTCAAAGCTTTCCATATATAAAGCATTAGTAATCCCCATTTAATCATTCTTACAGTGACCTTGTTCATTAAATATGTCACTTTTCTCTTCTGACTCAAAAAGTGGGTACTGATTGAGGCTAAGAGACAATAATTTGTCTAATGTTAATGACTCATTACATGACACAGGTATGACCTTCACTGGGGTTTTATCAGCTCATACTTGACTTATAAGAGTATGTGCTTTCATAGGAACAATTCATATTGTAGTCAATACAATTTAATTCAGAGTAAATATAAATAGAATTGTGTTCCTAATTATAAAAGCATTTAATCTATGTAAGTATGTAATAAACTGGTATCTTTTAAAGATAAGTAGTTCATAACTCATATAACTACATCATGGCTGAGCTCAATTTGCACATTTTATGATTAACAACTTTGACAAAACTAAAAGCACACTAAGATTTTTAAGATTATATAAAAGGGATAACCTTGACTTAAAATTCTGTTCAAAAATAGCATGGATAAGAATGAATAAATGAATAAAATAAGAATTGGGACCTACTTGTTCAATCCATATTTTAAAAGAATATTGCAATAGAATCAAGATATCAAATATCACCATTCTCTTTAAAATAATCTTCATTCTAGAAGTTACTTGCTAAAGAATTTGAGAAAAAAATCCCATCCTATTACTTAGGGGGGGAAAAAACGCCTTCAAAATTTCACTTCTTTCTTGGCCTGTATTCTGAATTCATTTATCATTATCTTAAAACAATACCACCAGCTATGACATCTAATTCAGGACAAGAGACAAGAACCATCTTAAGATGGCTTGAATAGAGTGGAAAGTTAAAATACAGAATTTTGCTTGCTTTTGGACAATACTATAAAGCAAAATGAATATTTAATTTGAGTTTAATTCATCTGATTAGAGCTGGATTTTATATTCTCAGCTTGATACAAGAGGCAGAAGGAACTAGATTCAAAGGTGCAATTTCTTTCTTGACTAGCTGAATTTAAAATTAAAAACTACAAACCTACTTAGATTAACAAGCAACATTAACACAATTGAGGTCGTTTTCACATTTTATTTTTCAAATGTCAAGTAAGGTTTGAATTAATTTACTTATTTACATTAACAAGCAATATTAACATAGTTGAGGTCATTTTCACATTTTATTTTCAAACAGATGTCAAGTAAGCTTTGAATTAATTTACTGTAACTGTACATTTATTTTGACATAAACAACCTTAAAATTTTGGCAAAGATCAGAAGCTATGGAAGCACCTGCGTTTTAGATATCATAAAAACCGTTCCCCAATAAATTGTGCCAAATGCTTACACAATATGTTTTTCAGATATAATCTCCAAATCATCTAGACAAATATATCTGTTCAAAAGATCATGATGATAAAATAAAACTTCTGGGCCACTACATTTGGAAGACAAATTTCATCCCCTTTAAAGAATTCCTACAACTTTTCTAAAGTGAGAGATTGTGAACAGGTTCCTTTCTGGGTTAAAAGAAAATACCAAGAAAAACAATGACAAAATAGACATACCATACTTCATTGTATGAAGACAATTCAGAAATAAACCTCTGTTTGGTTATCAATGACAGACACTCACAGATACAGAACTTTTATTATACACATTAGAAAACTACAACATTACATTATTTTTCAACATAATCGCCATTCAAATTGAGGCACATGTCATAACATCTTACAAGGTTTGAAATTCCTTAGTATTAGTTGCTCGGCGCCAAATCTGGGCTATGGGGGGGGGTTTGATCAAAAACATCCCAACGGAACTGCTTCAAAAGTTCTTGGGTGCGTCTAGCGGTGTGCGGGGGAGCATTATCGTGAACCAACACACCGGAAGTCAGCATGCCCCGACGCTTGTTATGGATGGCTCGTCTGAATTTTCGTAATGTTTCACAGTAGACTTCTGAATTGATGGTCAAACCACGCTCCATGAACTTCACTACCAGTAATCCTTTGGCATCTTCACCTTTGGTGGGATTTTCTATGGCACTTCTGGTGTGGTGTTGGTTCACGGTAATGCTCGCCCACACATCACTAGATGTACCCAAGAACTTTTGAAGCAGTTCCATTGGGATGTTTTTGATCACCCCCTCCTATAGCTCAGATTTGGTGCCGAGCAACTACTACTAAGGAATTTCAAACCTCGTAAGACGTTATGACAAGTCCCTCAATTTGAATGGCAATTATGTCAAGGTAATGTAATGTAGATTTCTAATGTGTATAATAAAAATTCTGTATCTGCGAGTGTCTGTCATTGATAACCAAATGGAGGTTTATTTTTGAATTGCCCTCGTATGAAAGTTATAAAATTAATGCACTTGGCTCCTGACCCAGAAAGCACTTCAACACTTTCCTGAAGCCAGTTCAGATCCATTTGGGAATTACTGAGTAATACATACGCACATGCAGAAAACATAAACCTATCATCAAAGTTAAGTGGGATGGAGTCATTGGCTCTATTTACAGCACTAGGTGGAAACAAGATTTTCTTCTGTGTATAGATAAAGCTGGAACACAGCTTGCTAAGCAACCTTTTCAGTATTAATATTGCACAATGAATTAGTGTACTTCAGAATCCCAATGTTACGTTTTCATTCTTTAGTCAACCTTCCCAATGACCAACATCAATTCGGGTTATTTAACAGTAGCACCAAAAAGACAAAGCAGCGTATTTCCCATATTCCCTTTGTGGTATCTCCTGCATGATTGCAATTTGAAAATAGTTTTTTCTTACCTTTGTGATACACATGATTTAACTGTATAAAATTTAGAACTGAAGCCATATGAATTCTCACTTTCATTTACAGTACTCAGTCTTCTTTTGGCTCTATTTAAGACTATTAACATGAGTAAGTAATTTGAATATGATAATTTGTCAGCAGGTAAGAATATTTAATTGGTAAAAAAGATACTCCTTCATCAGAAATATAAATTCGCTATACTATTTGCAAAGCTGCTAAAAGTGGGATTCACATTAATTGACAGGTCTCCTTGTAGCGAAAAGTAATATAATGAGTAATTTGATTGTAGGAACTGTAAGTAAGGCTAAACTGTTTAAATATTAGGAAAAGCTCAGTAATAAAACTATCTTAACAGTGCAATCCTGTAGAGGTTTGTTCAAAAGCCATTCCAACTGAATTCAGTGAATTTTGAATAAGTAAACTTACACTCTGAAGTAAATACTAGAAAAGTTAACTATGATCTAATGAGTTAAGCGTTCACAATACAAATGCTGCTTAGCTGGAATAAGTGATCTGCAGTAGACATCCTTACCCAACCAAGCTTTTATCAAAAATAAAAGCAGTAATGTGGTGCAACATTATTTCATATTTATATAACATTACTGACCAGGAGAAATACTGCTCATAGTATTCAGTAAAGTACTTTTCTTGGCTCTAACAAAACTTTA
Organism: Azemiops feae; assembly: GCA_023970755.1. Taxonomy (NCBI): domain Eukaryota; kingdom Metazoa; phylum Chordata; class Lepidosauria; order Squamata; family Viperidae; genus Azemiops; species Azemiops feae. Next base: position 1,200,596 of record JALGBA010000019.1, read on the forward strand.
CTACTTTCCTTTGGTCAGACATCACCCCAAAATGCTGACTTACAGGGATGATAATTGTTATTGTCAGATGTATCATCTTTGCAGCTGTACTGAATCTTAATATCAAAAAAATTGGAATATCTCTGTATGACATGAGAACTACCACAACTCTACTATCCTACCTACATGACATTTTCTTGTACTAAGGCCTCTGTAGCCCAGTTTTCATTATCACAGAATTCTTCCTTAATCACAACATATACTGGTATTCCTTGATTTACAAACATCCATTTAGTGACTGTTCAAAGTTACAGCAGCACTGAAAAAGGTGAGTTATGTCCTCACACTTACAACTGTCACAGCATCCCCATGGTCATGTGATCAAAATTCTGGGACTTGGCAACCAGTTTTGGTGTCATGTGATTACCATGTGCAACCATCCCAGCTGGCTTCCTACAAGTAAAGTCAATGGGGACAGCTGAATTTGTTTAACGATTGCATGATTCAATTAACAATTGCACTGATTCATTTAACAACCATCGCAAAAAGATCGTGGAATTAGGCGCGACTCAATTAATAACTTCCTTGCTTAGCAATGGAAATTCTGGGTCTCAATTGTGGTCGTAAGTGAAGAACTACCTTGTATCAAGCTTAAATTTATAATCAATACTAAATAAAAAAATTCTGAATAGATCCATGTAAATAATCCATTTTACCCTAGGGTTTAAGGTCTTACTTAAGAACTCGAAATGCAGGTGAAATGGCTTAGTGCCTTTGTCAAATATTCAAGTTAAAAAAAATAGGTGATGCAAAATAAGCTGCCTAGAGATATTATAATAACTAAACAATCAGGTTTATACATGTCATGATTAAAAAATTCAGTATTAAAGAATTTTTGTGGTTTTGCTAAATGTTAGGAATGAAAGGTATTCCAACATCAGTTGGATTGAATATGTAGACTAATAACATGGCAAAAACCAAAGCTGATAAAGAGATAAAGTTTAAGCTGGGAATCTGCATTCCATCTTAGATCTTATTTAGGGAAAAATGTAAATCAGCTTCTTACTGAGTTTATATCCTGCAAAGCCATGACTATGCAAAAGCTGAAAAGTTATCATTATTCGGGCTGCCCCTTTGATCTAAGGCCTGACCAGCACTGTCCCCTTCGTCTGGCAGGCAAGATCTGGCCAGAAATATCTGAACTTTTTGTTGTCAAGCTTACTGAAATGAGCTGTTCTTACTGCTGAAAGCCTTTCATTTTACAAATGAAACAGAATGGTAAAAACAAAGCTGCTTTAGAGTTTCTTCTACAAGTTTGCTTCTTTCTCCCAAATGAAATTAGTCAATGAAAAAAGTTGCTGGTGTGGATGCTCTACGAAAAAGTAGGCTGGAACCTCTGAAGAGTTGCCCCTGGAGAATGGAGAGGAAAATGTTATAGAAAATGGCTTATTAAGATCCGTTGCAACTTCTTGCTGATCAACCAAGAACTGCAATAATGACAGAGACAGAGAGACCACAATACCTGGCAGTGAATTACAGGCTCAGCAAGCATAGGAATATATATGTGTAAAAAAATACGTGGCGGGGTGGGACAAAAGCTGTAACTTTTTGAATATTGATGAAAGAAAGCAGATATGAAACACACATTTATTTTCAGTGGCAACCCCTGGAGGGTTTTTTTTTCACATTTTAGTGTCTTAGTGTCTGATCTGTTTCTTCTCTATTCCTAGTAGGATTTCAAATGAAAGCTTCCCAAAGCCTCCATGAGGGCAAAATAATTCTCCACACTAGCGATTTAGAAGCTTTTAAAACACTCTTTATTATCCTTTTAGGTAGCACTACGATAAGACATTAAGCGGACAAGATTCAGTGACAAGGAATCAAAAACTCTTTGGTTCTGAACAGTGGTTTTTAAAAGGTTTTACAGAAACTCAATTTAAAAAATACATAGCTTTTTTGTTGTGAGAGTCGGAGCACTAGAATGAGAGATTTCTCAAATGTACCATAATGCTTTTCTTTTTGTAGATTTATACTGAATATAAAATCAGTTTCAAGTTCTTGCTATGTCTGATGAATAGAAAACCTTGGACACTGATTGAGATACATTGTTAAAGTTTATTTTAAAATGTGTCATTTTTTTGGTTTTTTGAACAAATATACTGTATCAATAAATGGTTACAACTCTCAAGGAATAGCAGAAGAATATTCTTCAACATGCAATGGATATGATTAACTTAGTTACTGATTAACCTATAGTGTGATATAGTTCTATAGGTTTTATTCTACACCGCAACGACAGTGGCAACACAAAATCTGTTTTCACTTGCAAAAATCTGTCCAAGATTACTAGACATGAAAATGAAACACTGTTCCTTCCAACGAACAACCTTAATTCTCAAATATTTCTGTTTGTATAAACTTTTGAGAGGAAACAAGAATGAAATCTTATTGCATGGAGAACACTATCACGACACATAAAAAAATGGTAGACTGACGCCTCTATTTAGGCACAATATATAATTAGGGTATGTATCAGCAAATGATTGAGGGGGGGGAGAAAAGAATGAGCAGAATTCAAAGCTGCAAAAATCAAGTTGTCATTTGATAATATATTCTGAAGATGTCATTCTTTTTTTAAAAAATTTTAATAAAGGTATAGAATGTTCCTGCTTGCACTTCTCAATACATGCTGAAAAACACCATTGAACTGACAATATAAACATTATAGAAAATAAAACATATAAAGACAAATAATGATGTGATGGTTGGGATTAAAATAAAGCTAGAGATATATACAATTAGAAAAATGCAACTAATAATCTCAAGTGTGTAAAAGTATAAGGAGAGAAAGAAAACAGGAACCAATTAATGTGTAAAAAGTTATTAAAATATTTTGATGCACAGGTAAGTTAAAACAAGAGTCTTGATTTTCAATAAAAACTAGTGTTTTTTAGAAGAAGCAAACCAAAATTTAAAACTGGATCCCCATCTTTTTTCTTGCCAGATTTCTAGTTGTGCCTCTTAGCTATACATGTCTAGGAAATCCCTAATATAACACATATAAAGAACCCATGTATTGTAAACTCCCTTCACTGGGAAAAGACTCAAGGACCTTTTAAAGACTAAAGGAAGAAAATGTAAAATTAAAAGTTGAGGGAAGGCAATCTTTTTCACAGTAAACAAGAGGACCATTTTATCTGCTGCTTGATTTTATATGCTTGTAATTCAGAATAAGATAAGGAATAGTAAAAAAAGAAAGAAAGAAAAGAAAAAAGATGGAATTATTTACATGGGCCAGTATCCACTTCAGAGAAAGAATGATGCTCACCTGAGCACTAAGGTGTCTCCAACAATGAATCCAAGAAGAAAACACAGGGGCATTTGGAGGGAGCCCAGCAAGTAACCTACATAGCAAACAAAGCTGTCACAGAGGAGAACATACACATGACCCAGTACTGAGACAGAGAAAGTAACAAGTAAGGCATATGTGGCAACAGGCATGTTTGCTGCAGAAGAAAGCATGTTTTTGCCTTAGAAAGAAACTGGCTTGTGCTTTTCCTAACATAAGATGTTTCTACAATCTGCTAGATTTGCCCATTTTCTGGATTAGGCAGAAATTTCAATTTTTAAAATCTCAGACTGTTATTTCATAATTTGACTCATGCTGGATACGGTTGTCAATTATTATATACTGACCAAAGTTTAATATTGACTAATTTTAACACTGACCTAAAATACTAAGTGTTTTACATTGATCTGAAGCAGGCAGATTTATATCATGTAATTTTGAAATGTTATAGCTGATTTTATAAGGCTTGTAAATTCCCTTTCTATACAACCAGTTATTTTCTTCCTTCATTGATTCCAAATCTATCTGTATAATATAAAGTCTATTCTCTCTCTCTCTCTCTCTCTCTCTCTCGTTCTTTTTTCTTTCTTGACAAAGAAGACAGGAAGGTAGTGCTGGTTTTCTTTATTCATACAAGACTCAAAGTCTTTTATCTGCCCACTAAATTTTCACTGGAGAGATTAAGCTATATTTGCTGGATGGAGGGGTGGGGATTAATATCACGTACCCACAGTTGTTCACTGCCATGAGATCACCCACAAGAAGAAAAGGGTATGTCAACATGCTCACGGCAATCTGTAACAAAGAAATATCTGAGGCATTCCTTCTATTCTTCACTGTTAAGCAAAACACACACACACACAGAGGAGGTAGAAGAAAGCTTTGTACAAAAGAAATTGGAAAGGACCAGCTATAAACTATTTTTTACCAGAATTGGGTTACATATCAATGCAGTAATATACATATAACCAACTCAGCAGACCACAGAAACAATTGTAAATTTTAAAAAAAGCCTGCACTTAAAGAGTTATCAATACTTAGTATCGCAGCTAGACTTTTCTGTTGATATCTACATCTGGAAATATATCTTCAGTTCCCATTAATTGCAGCACAAAGATTTCTCGCTAACTGTTCTGAAAAGATAGGCCATGATGATGTTGCTTTTGTCTTATTCCCAGCCAACTGAGATGGAAACTGATATTGCCTTTAGTTATTGCAGGGTTAGTGTTTTTCATTTTTTTTTATAAAGCCTGCCATGCAAATGATCATTGATATCTCATTTATGATGTGATTTATGACGCAGGCAGAGCTGGGATCTGCCATTTCCAGACAGCTAGGCCTTGTAAGGGTAAGGAGAGAAGCATGTGTGGGGAGCTGATTCTTTTTCTACCAGAACTCCAATTACATGGAGCTGCTCCCCATCTGCTTGCTCAGCAATGGTACCTGATACCAAGACTAACAGGGCTGGATAAGGTAGCAGGGGAGTGGGACAGAAGTCAATTTCTCCATTGTCAGATCTCCAATCACATGGAACTGAACCATCCAACCAGAGACCTGAAAGGAAAAGGCTTGGCCTCCTGTAACCATTTGTGTTTGATGGGGCTTTCTGAGGTTGCTGAATTCACACAGATCAAAAGGTTTTCAAGCTGCCTCAAAAGAGCTCAACACAATGGTGTTTTTTTTTTACATATTACAATTATCAATTGATGAGGTATTTGTAATCTGTCTCACATCTAAACCTTCATCTGTGTAATCAACCTGTTTTCCTCTCTCTCTCTCTCTCTTTCCCAATATCTCATTTTATATTATATGTATATCAAGTCACTCAACCATCTGATGAAGTGAACTACAGCTCACAAAACCTTATGCCTTTTAATAAAATTTGTTAGTTGGAAAAGTGTTGCCAAGACTTCTGTTTTTTCCCCAATTCAGAGAATGGGGCTGGAAACTGCAGTCCCAAGATATTAGGAAGGGAGGAGCGACAAGAGCAACGGATCAGGAACATACAGCTATACACATTTCAAAAGGCACAAATCTTACATACCCCCATCACAAACTTAGTGTAGCTCCGAATGACAGAAGCTTGGTTGAACTGTAAGAAAAAACAACAATAATCCAAATCCAAGGTATCTTGGAGTCCACGGCAACACATGTGTTAAATGAATACAGGAAAACACTTGACAATAAATGCTAGGGAATGTGCAAAGATCATGGCAGAAGCCTTAGCACAATAGCAACCTCATCAGTAACTGACTTTCAGAAGGAATGGCATCATTTCAGGCTCATAAGAGGTGAAAAAAACCCAATGCAGCTATAAAAGTCAAGCGATCAATTAGAAGAAGACCCTACTTGAGTATAATAAAATTTAATCATTTAATATTTGAATCTTATCAATATCCAGAAATACCAAATTTTATTATTAGTTAGGAAATAGCTTTCAATGTTAAATAGATTTTGTTTTTCCTTAGACTTAATTTACTTCCTGTAAAAACAACAACGATAAGTGAATATGGGAAAGCTGCCAGCATTTAAAAAAAAAAATGGCCCAAACGAAATGACTGTTGTACAATAATACTCAAGCTAGTGAAATTATGGTTTCTTCCAATCCAGTTTCTTGTTCGATATCATCATGAATTATTTATTAGATTTATATCCCTTTCTCCCAGGCTTGTATGGAAGTGTACCTGTTGATGTCTATTTATCCTCACAACCATCACACACATGAGGTGGATTGGACTGAGGATGTATGACTGGTTCAAAATGAATTTTCATGGCTGAAGTATGAAAGTGCACCTTAGCTGGGAGCAGCCTGAGGTCTTACTCACTTACTCACAGCACACTGCATCTTTGGGGAAATTTTTTTGGAGCCAGTAAGATTAGGAAGGTCATCACTCACATTGTCATCCACAGCATAAGTGTTGATAAAATGAGCCAGAAGGTTGCAACACCACAGAAAAATAAGGTCACCTAGGACATGAGGAACTAAACCTCTGAGGGAAAAGAAAAGAATAAGAGGAAATATTAAATAAAAATACTCTTAAATTAACCTCATACAATTTGGAGAACAATAATAGTAAAGTCTGTAAAGATTATACACATGAAATTTGTATTTGGAATACAAAAAAAACTAGAGCGAGCTTAGGGACTAAATCAAGTCCCAAGGCATGTAGTAAGAAAATGAAAGATACAAGATCTTAGAACTTCATAAATGCTCTAATGCACATTGAGGAAAGAAAAGAAAGAATGAACCCCAGGCCAAATGTTAATGCACAGAGACAAAGAAATCTGATACACAACAACATGCCTTGGAAAACTAATCATAAATATGAATGTACTAATTAATTCAGCAATAGTAAATAACAGCGCATGCAGAAAGCAATGAGGATGAGTGGAGAGCTATTTAGTATCATATCTATATCTATAGGATACTATAGTCACTAATTATGTATGTGCCTATATTTAACTGCAACAGAAACATTTTATTAACCCAACCATCCAAGAGTCCATACTTTTTGAAAGCCATATTCTTGCTACAGCCTACCCTATTTTCTAATTAACTGCTAATACTAGTACGTATACTTTAGATGTTACCCCTTTGTTAGCTACTCTGTGCCAGGCAGCATACAGTGGATGAAAAGACCCTTTTTCATATTGCATTCTGCCAATGTAAAAACTCACTAGCCATGAGATAGATTATTTCTTCTTTATGCCTTTCATCTCTCTTTCCAAAAATTTTTTCTTGGAAATTAGCTTCCAGGTATGCAAACTGTTTGCAGGTTAAAATGCCCTAGTTTTTATGGAATATACAGCATATTACCATTTAGGTTGGCATGTTCCTGGCATGTTTACATCCTCTCAAAAGACTTTCCAACAGTGATAATGTGATAGGAAATGAATAGAAGGGGAATTATTAAGGAAGTGAACAATAGCAATGTCATCTTTTAATACTGTAATTCCTTATAAATTAAATATCTAATATTTGTCTTGGTTCTATATACTGTTTTGCTCTGGTTTCATTTGATTATTGGAAAAAAGCTACCAGTGTGCTATTTAAAAGTTGCTCATTTCTGTTTGCAAGATTTTGGAAGTGGTTTGCATTGCCTCCTTCCAAGGACTGAGAGAGAGCGATTAGCCCAAGGCCACCCAACTGGCTTTGTGCCTTAAGCTCTACAACAACCCGGATCTCTCACTTCATTTTATAATACAATATTATAATATTGTATTATACAATATTTTAACATTTTTCCGTTGTTAGAGAAAGGATTTGGGCCATTCAGAAAATTTAAAGTAGAATCTCTTAAGAGTTTTTTTTTTTAGAATCTTAAGAAAAAGCCAATCATATGAGATGCAAATCTTAACAGGTGACCAGGAAATGTATAGTTTGATTGTATTCCTAATTTAATACAGTGATGTCTATTTTCTAATTCAAAAAATCTTTACTGATTTATATTATATATCATTAAGTAAAAAAGTTAAATTTAGCACTGATTAAAATGTAACTGCAGAAACAGATTAATAATCTCCCAGTTTGAATCAGTCCTAATAATTCATTGCGCTTGAACAGGTTTTGCAATTCTTCAAAAATATATCCAGGAACTTTACGAACGGGAAAGTCCCAAGTCCAATTATTTTATGAGAGATCGTTATTTTTATGTGAAACCTGAATTGTGACTGACCATGAGAAACAAGAAATTGTCAAGTATTATCTCTTTCTCTCTTTTATATAATGCCAGAAGGTATTAGCACATGTAATACACTTTTAATAAACAATTCTGAACTTTGAACTGAATTATAACAGTTAAGGAAAGCTGATTGTTCTGAACAAGAGCTGATTCTTCTCAGTGGTGTGAGACTTGATCCTCAACAACAACACAGCAAGTTCAGGCTTAATTAAATTTGCTGGCAATTGGGATAGACTTACTTACACAAAGAATCCCAAGAGTCCTTCTTCTTTCCAAATTGTCTTGACTGAGCTAATAATATTGCTGTTGACAAAGGAAAACCATTAGATCTGGGTCGAAGTGCTCTCTTACACCTCTTCAGCCTAAAGTAAATTACCGCATTGCTGCCAGTATTCTTCAACAACAGGAAAAGAAACATATATATTTCTTAGAAATAATTATTGATATTGATCAAATATTTTTATTACTACTGGCCAGTGCAATACTATAAATCTCCTTGTTATTATACTCAGATTGAGCTATAAAATCTTAAGATGATCTCACCTGTACTTCACTTCTCGTCCTACGAACTGGACCATACAGCGCATAGATATTACTTCAGAAGAAAAAAAACACGAGATATGAATATAGAAGTAGTTCACTTACATATCTTTATACTGAGAAAATATCCCAAAATTGACTGATTCATAATAGCAAAAGGAGTTTCAACTGAAATATTCTACAGGCCTCTGGAATTCAGAATTCTCTTCCCACAGAGATCTATCAGATGATTATTGGAAACTTAAAACAATTATCTGCAAAAGTAGTAACAACGGCTTGTATTCCCAGAGACCTGGAATTCAGAGCCTTACTTCTTTTGATATTAAAAATATAATATTTGTAGATATGAAGGTGAATCTGAATTTAAGGATATTTTACCACAGGAAAAATAGATAGGAACAAAATATATACCAACAGACAAAAATCCTGTGAAGTGTCTACATTTTTCAACAAATTTTAACAACTTATTATAGTATTGTCTGTAAAGCAGGACATCTGATTATAAAATCAGTAAGTTTCCCAGCTGCATATAAAACCATTACACACTCAAACTCCTTTCACAAACACATACTTACAAACTCACACACCTCCTTGCTTCCAGTAAAAACAGCAAAACAGAAGGGATATGAAGAAGAAGGGAAGGGGATAGCACCAGGAAGGTGGAAGTTAAGTGGACAGAGAAGGGAAGAAGAAAAGGCAAAGTTTTAAAAACAAATATCAGGCAAAAAAGATCTTTTTGCAAGCTTGGACTAATCGTCAGACTAATCTTCAAGACATGTACACTTTCTGGAAAAAAAAATCTAGTTATTTGTATGTCCTGCCAATTCCTTTGTTTTCAATAGTCCTACTCAGTTCTACTCAATTACAGCTGATTAGTGTGGTGGGGTGGGGTATCATCTTATGAGGTAACTATGGTAATATATGGACAAGATAACCAAAGGTGTGCAAAACTTTCTGAGGGCAAAAGATTCTGATGCCAAAACACCTCATGTGGACTTCATCAGATGTGATCCCACCTCAGGATAGACCCTTCTGAATGAAAAGGAGAGGTAGTCTAAATCCATTTCATGTTCAAATAATTTATGCTGAGGTTGAATACAATGTTTCAGATTGAAACATTTTGCACACCACTATCCATGACAGATAACCACTGATTTAGCTCAGAATCAACTGAAAGTTGGTCATAGTAAAGTGAGAAAATGTGCAAATACTTATGTAAATAAAATAAATTTGAATTAAAATTTTTATAATTTTATAGGGAAAAGACCACAAAATGAATGTTTAAATGGAGATGGGACTTGACAAGAGCAGATTCCATAACTCACCATGAAGTGGATGAGAAATAATTCGGGATACACATTGCATTGTCATCTCATGGCAAGTCTGATAAAATATGAAAATAGAGCACTTTTTTACCTTAAGCAAATCATCTCACAACCAGTACACCATAATGAGAAACTTATTATTTTAATTATCTTAGTTTCTTATTTGAAACAAGTATTTGCTGGATTACACGGAATATAGTAATATACTTTCTCTGCTACTCTAAGTCATTCTCTATGTCTTACACTATTGCTCTAAAGGATTGTCATGTATTGTATATTATTCAGATACAGATAGTCCTTGAGTTATGATGGTAAGCAGGACATGAATTTACATTGCTAATCAATATGGTCATAAAGCTTGATGTCATGTGGCGCTTAGTGCCGTTGCTTTGTAATGGCAATCTCAGCACTCCTTTTTGTCAAATTCCACCAATCATTAGTGGAGGACCCATCCCAACACAAGCCATTCTTGGCTTGGTCCCTCCCAGCACTGAGCCTCTGTTTTTCCAAGATAAGGGAGTGCCTGCCTTTCAACCCCCTTCAACTGTCCATTGTGCCCTTTTGGCCACCCTGCACCCTGCCTACTGGGATGGCAAATAGTTCCAGAACTGCACAGCTCAGGAGTTTCTTGGCACAACATGACTCTAGGGCTGCAAGAAGTCTCTGAACTGCAATGCAGTGCAAAGCTGCGGCTGCCCCAGCTCGGGCCAGCAGCACAATGCAAAGCTATAGCTGTCCAGGAAGCCCCAGCTGCTCCTGCCTGGCTCAGCGCCAGCCGCCCCAGAAAATCCCAACCCAGTCCCAGCTGGCCTTGGCTTCCTGCACTCTTGAGGCCTCCGCTACTCTGCACTCCACCACCCAGGTGTCCTTTGCCATTGTCTTGTTTTCACTGCCGATGCAGTGTGCCTGGCCTGGCCCTTTGTGAGGCAAGTAATGGCCGCATGAACTTTCTTCTCCAGGTTTCACACAAGGAAATGGCTGCACATGACCTTATGCAGCCAGCAGCAGCCTGGGAGTGCTTGGGTTAGCAGCAGGAATAGCAAGGCAGAGGTTAGCTGGGCAGTGGAGCACAGGGTGGCTGGGGCTGCTGAATACAGGGGGACAAAAGGCTAAACATGGGGGGGGGAACAAGTGGGTGGGTGGAGTTGAAGTATCCCCTTAGCGGGAAGTGCAAATGAGCGAATGAGCTGCCAAGTGCCTGGATTTCGATCACATGCTAGGAGGAGCATTGCAATGGCCGTAACCTTGGGGACTGAGCATAAGTACTATTTATTCAGCACTGTAATTTTGAATGGTCATTAAATGAATGATCATAACTTCAGGACTACCTGTAAAAAGAGGCCGCAAAGATGACAAAGAGAACCCCAAAGTACCCAGGCAGCAAACATATGATGGGGTAAGTTGAAAGAGAAAAAAGGAATCAAACTATATAAGTTTGAGAAATATTTCAGTTTTGATCTATGCATTACAGGAATATTTTAAAGTGTTAGTTCATTTTTAAACTTCCTGAATGCTAAAAGATTGGTCCCACTTTTAGTAATCTCAAGCTTACATCTATTAAAAATAATTAGAGGAAAACATATTAGCATTTTTAGTATTTAGCATTAGACTAGTTTAGTAAGAGAAATCTTAGCATCCTTAATTTTACACTATTTACATAATCTTTTCCACCTCATAAGGTTCTGAGAATTTTTTTCAAATTAGGCTTAATCACACTGGAAAAGAGAAGATTCGGGGATACAATATTCATACTGAACTTCTTAAATTATTTGTTAAAATATATAGTCTTTCCAAATAAAAAAATATTTAAGCAATGAGAATTTGCTTTAAAGTTCCACCTCTTTTGTCACTTTCCTGAGAGATGTTTTCATATCATCTTTATTGGAAACATGCTCCAGATCTTCTAGAGGGAAGGCCTGAGGTATAAAAGAGAAAGTAAACCAATACTCAAGAGACCTGGTTATGATAAATATATATTATTTGACGTATGATATCTTTCTAACAGTGATACTCCCAAGACTTGAGGAGAGGAGAAGTTATCACCTTATTTGTCCTCCAAGGTATTGGAACCTATGTGGGGATGATTATTTTACTGTACCTTCACTGAATTTTGCTGAAACCAGTATCAGGGCTAAGATAATCCAACATACAGAAAGTCCTCACTTATGACCACAATTATGACTGGAATCTCAGGTGTTGAGGGAAGCAGAGAAACCTACATGACGTTCAGAGACTACAATCCAGGCTCTCCCAGTTGCGGTTGTTAAGCAATCACACTGGCTGTTAAGCAGACAGACTAAAAGAGTTGCCTGCCAAAGAAGGACCTTTCTGCAGCCCATTGCAGTATTTTCCCTCCCCTCCATGCAAGTAATGGAGTAGTGTGTGGGCTGCAGAAAAAAAAAACCTTAAATCCCAAAGATCCAAGCTTCATTTCTGCTGTCCACCACAGGATTTCCTCTCCCCTCCAAGCATCCTGAGGCCATTGTACTTTCAAAGTTTTGTTAAATGACCAGTTGTAAGTCTGTAGTATGGAGTGAGGACTTTAACCAAGAGAATCATTCAACTTTGCTTTCCTTCCTTCTCTTGAGTCACACCATTCTACATTAACAGGGTGGTGGAAACATAGGTTTCTGCCTGTTCTGAAAATGTTCAACTCAAAAACATGCTGATGCTTCTTGCTCATGAATCACAGCATGGACAAGCCTACACCTTGGTTGAAGAAAGATGGAAGAATTTATCTCCTAAGCAATGCACAGAATGGAGGGATACAATAATCTGCAGTTGAATGAGACAGTGCTGAAGTTTTGGAGCTTTGCAAGTAGGTGTGGATGGTGGCCAAATAGTCTTGGCAAGAGACAGACTAATCCACGGGTGTCAAACTTGCCGAGTCACGTGATGTGTCATGACGTATCACGACTTTTTTTGCATTGCCGGAGCTGGGATGGGCGCGGCCTCTGTATGATGCAACCGGCCCGCGGGCCGGCAGTTTGACACCCCTGGACTAATCCATCTCCCATTCTTAATGAGGATGTGTCATTAAAGATTAGAAAAGTGAAATTAGCAGTCCCACTGTCAAAGACAGGCCAAGGATTGTCAAACTAACAGGCCTTCACAGGAAATAAAAGATCATTAAGAAAGAACCAGCACTTTATTATTCTTGCAAGGTTAAAGACTTTCAGATAGTCCTAAAGCAACTTGATAGTGCCTTAATAAGAAATATAGTCCAGGAAGGCTATTAGTATGCAACTGTGGCATAAAATGCTGGAGAACTCAGGAAATAGTTCACACCATTAAAAACAAAATCCAATAATATGTTTTGAGGGGTTCCTCTATGAGTTCAGCTACTGCCACTGCTTTTCAAGTTCAACACCTCAGGTTTTAAAAATATTTCACTACTTCTGGTTGGAAGAAACAGCTTTATTGCACAACAAGAAGGGTTGTTGCTATTGTTCTTGCTGCTGCTGTTTTTGAATTTCAAACCTTCCAAAGTCCAACTAAGCAAATGCAGAAGCTGAAACTTCAGCTGTGAGAAAGTGTTGGCCTGGACACCAATTACACAATTTGGTCTCACAAGTAGCCTTTTCAGCACAAAGAGATTAGAGAACAAATATGTGACATACTGTACCTTCTTCACTTGTTCTCGGTTTATGGTAGATAAAACGCTAGAGATGATACGAGGAGAAAGACCACGGAAAAGACCCATTTTCCCATCCACTTCCACAATGTGCCTGGCTAGAGATAATAAATTACACTGAAGTTATTTCATCATGATTCTGCAAAATCCCTAACATTCAGATGACTGGATATCTATATATAATAATGCATGCTAGGATTTAAACTATTCACTGACACTAAGATGGTAAAAAGTGTGAGAAAACCTTGCTTTTCCAACTATTCTTCCAACTGTGATTTTAAGAATTACATTGGATTTTATAGTGTTAGGTCACAGTATGAAGATTCCTTTAACTCGTGCTTAGCTATGTTGTCTCCTTCCACCCAAAAGGATTAGATTATTATCTGCAAAAATTTTGAAAGGAATTTTATAGAGTTTAAAGTACTAAAAACTTCAGATAGTTGGAGAAAGAAGAAAAATGCCCTAATATGTTATAATGCTGCAATTGCTTACTATTATGCTTGCAAAACTGACTCTAAATTTAGCTAACGTGAAAGTAAATTTTGTCCCCTAAATATGCCTTTTTTATGTTTATAAGAGAAACTGTTTCATTAAAACAAGTCTTCAAAATTATTATAAAATAGTATTATTTAAGAGTTCAATCATGTAATCATTATTTGACTTGGTTACATTATTCTCATTAGACCTACAGACAAATGTATGTATTTATTAGGATATGCTCACCATATGTAAAAAATCCAGGGAAGTAAAATACTTTCCTCCCCAGTAAATTTCTCCCAATAGTTGGAGGTAGTGGCTCATGTCCAACCTAAAAAAAAAAATGGAAAAAAGTAACACCAGTTTCTTACAAGTATCTCCACCCCAGTGAACTTTATCCATAGCTTTATAGCTCAGATAGGGGCCACTCCTTGTTACTCTCAACCCCTACTCTATTCACTTGTTTTTTTATTTCAAATCGATTCCTAGTGATTGCGTGGACTAGTCCCTGTAGTTTTCTTGCAAGATTTTCAGAAGTGGTTTACCATGGCTATCTTCCCAGGGCTGAGAGAGTGATTGGCCCAAAGTCATCCGGTTAGATTCATGTGTAAGGCAGGGATAGAACTCATGGTTTCCCAGTTTCTAGCCTGGTGTGCATGCATGTATGTACACACACACTTTATTTATAGGCCCAAAGTACTGGTAATTCTTTTGTGGTTTTTTTTCTTTTTGCTAAGTGATATACTCAAGTTCAGACAATTTGGAAAAAACAACACCAGACACATTGTAATTCTATCTTTTGCATTGAATTAAATATTTCTGAACCAAAACACATTAATAAATATGCTTGAGAAGAACCACCAGTAGAAAAGAGTCTTCTCTACCGTTCCAAAGGCAGGGATGCCTATTGCTATTATCTCATTGTTATTTGAAGCACTTAATCAAAAACAAAAGGATCACACTGCTACAGTAAATCTCAGGGTTCAAGGTAAAAGTGGCAATAAAACACCAGAAGAAAGCCATGGCAAACTACTTCGTATCATTCACCCACCCTCACCAAATTACAGTAACAGATCTGTTAGGATCTGTGAACTCCTCTTTTAATCCTCCCAAGATTAATCCTCCCCCAAAGTCCACCCATTTTAAAGCTGCCAATTTTTTAAAAAGACTTTTTGGAAGCAACTAGTCTAAGGAGCCAAATTCCTTTATGGTATCTGTGAAAGCACCAAAGAGGAACTGTAGGGAAATCGGCACCTCTTTCACAAAGCCAGCCCTTCATAACAAATCACCCACAGACCCCAGGAGCAAAGAGTTAAGCAACCCCCAAGAACTGCCTTCGTGGGGCGTCTCGCACCTCAGCGGTCGCCCCTGAACTATTAGGGCTGCTACTCCACAGGTTCCCACACACCTAACAAGCCATCTTCTGCCCTTCGAAACCTGCATTGGAGGATTGCCCCCAAACCGCACCTGCACCAGAAGCTTCACATAGAGCAGCGGGTGGCTGAGCACCGTGAAACCAGCGCTCAGTGCCACGAAAAGAGCGTCCGCGCCTTCAGCCGGACCGGGTCCCATTCTCGGTCCGGCGGGAGTAATCCCACGACTTACAGGGATGTCAGCCATTCCCCCCGCCCGCATCCAACCAGGAAGTGCTCTTCTGCGGTCACATGTCCAGACGCTTTTGCGTCATCACATCTCCCAAAGCAAATGCCCTATGGCATGGAGGAGTTGGCTTGGCCCAGCCTCCTACGTAGAGATAAAAACATGTAGAAAGGCGAATGGCAAATCAGAACACGAAACGAGGGTACACTATCGCATTTCCATCTTCTTGCCAAGAGAACCGGAAGATTGTGTGTGTCTCTGTCTCGCAGGAGCGAGCTCGACCATGGGATCTTTCTGTTATTTTTACTCAGTTGAAAAGGAAGAGTAATCTCGTTCTCGTCTTATCCTTCCCCACAGACCCCGCCCCTGGGCGGATTGCGAACTCTCCATAGCAAAAAGAAAAAGAAAAAAAAGAAAAAAGAAAACAATCCCTGCAGTATCTGCATTTTCCCGCGTCTGTCCTCCAAAGACAGGAATGCATACTTCGTATCTTCTAATGTATTTGACTTGTATTTGGCCTTAGTATTCCGGCGAGCACTTATTTTTTGAATGAAAGTGATTTTTCCCCCCATGTCCTCCTTTGCAGACTGAAGCTACAGAGCAACGTGCTGTAAAATGATTTGCCTGGCACCCCAGTTCCCCCTGCAAAATTCCCCTTCGCGTGTGACAAAATCAAGTCTGGCGACTTGACCTCGTCCCTCGTTCGCACAAGCCCCGCAACTGGCTAATCTCGGAAGCTCCTCGCGGTCAGGACTGGCTCCTGGGAGCCCGCTTCCGCTGGAGTGGAGACGTAAAACACACGTCCGTTATAAGAAGCCGACGGGACACCAATTTTTTTTGCCTAAGGTGCTTTTTCACGAGGCAACTGGACTTTCTTGTTTTTTCTTCGAAGACGTTTCGCTTCTCACTCAAGAAGCTTCTTCAGCTCAGAAGCTTCTTGGATGAGAATCGAAACGTCTTCGAAGAAAAAACAAGAAAGTCCAGTTGCCTCGTGAAAAAGCACCTTTGGGATAACTATGACCCGGATAACTGAGAATCTCTATAGACATTTTTTTTGCCTGGATAATTTGTTCGAAGCGATCAGCCGGATGTTGAGTGCGTTTTGCCTTAGACTTAGAGTGTTAATTGGTTCTGAACACTTGAACTGAAGCAGAACTCCTGTTGCGCCACCTGAAAATCACTGAAACATTAGCCGCCTGGTGGTCCTTCGAATAACTCAGCTAAATTTGAACCCCCTCTTTGTCTACCTTCCTGTGTCTAGCATCGCTGAGGACTCGTAAGTTGTGACTTTGTGACATCGTGACTAAAGAGGGGGGGGGGGAGATTAGCAAGAACCATTTTTTTCCTCTCTCAAGCACCTTTTCTTTTAGTGTTTCTTAAAGTATAGTCCAGCTCCCCCAAGACCCTCTCAGGGGTCTGCAAAAATTATTTGTCAGATATTAAAGTCATCTGCAAATAATAAATAAATATGACTTTTCTCTTTTTTGTTAAAAATATTAGGTTTTTTTAATGAAAAATAGTTACATTAATATCTACCGGTAGTCGGTTTAATAGTGTTATTTTTACATGACTCAATAAATATTTTATGAATGCATTGGTTTTACTTTTTAATAAATGTTTAATATACAGACAAAAGCTCTTTTAGGGTCTTCCATAATTTTTAAAAGCGCGAAGAGTCCTGGAGAGCAAAACATGTAAGAATTAATGTTTTAAAGTAGTAAGACAGTATGTCAAAATGTTAATCTTTGCCCTAGACATCCCAGACTGATCCCTGAAAGGACATCTGTGAAAACTGATTATATTTAACAATATAGAGACAGTGACATTTTTTGTGACATTTTTTTGACATCTTCCCATTGCTTCCTGATTTAAAATACTTGTTTGAAATATTGTTAGGATGGGGTTACATTGTTTACTATGTAAGCTGTGAACTGCTAATGACATGCCTTCAAAGGAGAGTAACGACACCAGATATATTGTAGAAGAAATGTTGCATTTCACCACAAAAGGGGCAAGATGACAGCATGACACTGTTTGTATGAGAATTATTCACCATCTTTGTGCTGAAATCAGGAGAGGGCTGTGATTAGCAACATGGTAACAATGTAGTAATAATGACAAGAAGCAATTGCTAGATCACACCATAGTGGACAATCCAGTATCCATTCTTCCTTTTTAGAGAAGGTTGTGAAGAAGGTGGTCATGAGGGGCTTCAGTGGACCCTGGACGAATCTCGTTTATCAGAATTCAGGCATGGGCATGGGACAGATATGGCATTGGTCATGCATCCATCCTGGCTCTTCTTGTCCTCTTGGCAGTTTTTGATACCATTAATATAAGTAGTATCCATCTGGACTGGCTCCATAGAGTCCGAGTGGGAGGCCCTATACTGTACTGATCCTTTCCCTTTCTATGGGATTGATACTAGTCAGTGTTGATTGGGAATGAGCAGTCCACCCTCAATCCCTCCTTTGTGGGGTCCATAGGCTTTGATACTCTCTTCACTCCAGGTTAACATCTATGAACATGAAGCTGTTGGGTGAGATCATCCATCACTATGGGGTGAGCTATCATCAGTATGCAGATAATAATCATAAATCTCCACACCGACTGAGCTAAGTGATGTTGGTTCCTGAAGTCTGTGGGAGTCTGGATGGGAAGCAATAAGTCTCAACTGAATCCTGGCAAGACTGAGTGGCTTTGGGTTTCAAGGCCTTTCAGATCAGGGACTTTATCAACTTTAGTATTAGACAGAACTGCTAGCAATCTGGAGGTCTTTTTAAACTCACAACTCCTGCTTGAGGAGAAGGTAAAAGTTGTGACTAAGAGGACTTTTGCACAAATTTGTGCTCCAGGTGCACTCATTCCTGAAATGGGAGGCTCTACTTACAGTTGCATATGCCCAGGTCACCTCCCAAATAGACTATTGTAATGTACTGTATACGGGGCTGCTCTTTAACAGTATCCAGAAGCTTCAAATGGTGCAAAATGCAACAGCGTGGGCAGTCATGTGCGCCCTAGAACACACATTAGACCTCCACTCTGCAAGCTACATTGGTTACCAGTTGTGCTATGTATGTTCAATTAAAAGTGCTGCTTTTGAATTTAAGATCCCATGATATGGGACTGGGTTATTTGAGGAACCACCTCTCCCTGGTTACATCTATCTGTCCCATTAGGTCTGGCAGAAGGGGATGTTACAGGTCCCATCTGATGGGGCCAGGAGACGAGTCTTTTCTGTTGTGACACCTGCCCTTTGAAACAACATTTCCCCTGAAATGAGATCAGCCCCAGCCCTCTTGAACATCCAGAAACTTCTTAAAACATGTTTTTTTTTTTTCTCCCAACAGATTTGGTATTTCAGGGTAATGGGGATCCTATAAGATGGTTATATTGTATGTGACATTTTGTGGCAATCTCCTGTGTTTTTTTAATGTTATTGTTTTTAATGGTTACTTAATATTTGTTTTAATTAATTGTTTTATTGTACACTGTCATGAATCATGTCAGTGAGGTGAGCTGTTATACAAATTTGATAAATAGCAATATATAATAGTAATAGAAACTATTAGCCATCCAAACCATATTTCCTCACCTTATTTCAGTTTTGGCTTACATTATAGACTATTGCTGTTCCATGATAGTTCTGTATCCGTCAGCCTGTCATTCCAATCTGCAAAATGGGAATAAGCATGTAATTTTTTTTTGTAAACAGTTTTCAGGTTCCTACAGGGAAATGGTTACAGTTTTACTTTTCAGATTGTTAAGATTTAATTCCCCCCCCCCATATTTTCATCTTACAACACAACTTCAATTAGAATGCATTGGCACTTCTTTGTATACCTTATATATACTATGTTCCTATGTCATACCACTAATTTAAACTCCGGGTTATTTTTTTAGTGCTCCTTATGAGTAGCTTCACTCTAAAAAGAAAATCTGTTGTGTCAAAAGTACTCACACAGTTCTGTTAGTAGACAATTCAATAATTAATGAATTGTCTGTCTATTCAGGCTGTCATGTAAACAGTGTATAAACCCTGAAATAGTCATATGATGCACCCCTGTGTTTGGAAGATTTAAATTTTCATGTATCAAATCAATGTCTGGATTTAAAAGATAAACTGAAAAACCCTGTACAAACCTATTTAATATATAGGCTGTATAATTAATTCTGCAACATGGTTTGCCCCAGGCAAGCTCTTCTGGTGGCATTGGGTTTTACATAAATTTGACAAATAAATAAATGAAAGCTTAATAATATAAAAGAACCATATCCATGAAACAAGATGGAGCCAATGATAAATGAACAGAAAAGTTAAATGAATTATAATTAATACAAAATATCTTTTGTGAAACTCTGCATTTTGGTCCTTTCACTTACAGTTCTGCCCTCAGTACTTCCTCATACGTTTTCTATTTATAGCATGTAACTTACAAGAAGCTTTTCTTGTCTCACAGAGAAAGAGACAATTTGTAGATTGTTCACTTGGTTATATAGTCCTATTAGGTTTTTTTAATGGAGCTATTTCTCAGAAAGGTTCCAAGTAAGAGACCATAAAGAAGAATAAGGATGATGGAGGAGAAACAGAAGCTTCCAGAAACCTCAGTGGTCAACCTGGTGCATGTATTTGAGAACTTCAGGTACAAGGGATTTGGGGAGCTGTTGTAATGTCATGGTTGAAGGCCAGATATATAAGAAAGAGCTCAAATAGTGGAAGACTGAAATATAGGATTTAGGAGAAAATGCTTTGAAATATCCGTAAAGTCAGAGAATTGTGGCTACACAAATGTAGCTTTCCTCTTTGGAAAAGCGTTAAGGATTATCTTTTCCTCGATGCCTTAAAACCCAAAACCATGGAGTGTAGACCTGCATAAAAGTTATTTAATAACTCAGGTATATGACCATAATAAAGGTTTGATATGAATGTTGTTTAATAATTAGGTTAGAATCAACCTTATTTGCTTTTGAATTGGGCTTCCCTGCTATGAAAAAAGGTATATTCAATGTATTTTATTTGTTATGGTGTGGTTTCCAAATCTGTCCTAAATTTTCTGTTGCCTTATAATAGAACATTATATTTGGAAACTCTTTTTCTCATACTTGATGCTGAGATACTTTTATTTCTCAACTAACTAGAATTTGCCTTGGAATTAGCTGGATTTTTAGTCTTTTTATTCAAATACTTTGCTCAGATTCTTTGAATATTCAGGAGAGAGAAAGAGGTCCAAGAACAACAACTGTAATGCTGTGCAGGAAGAATGGGATAGCAAAGTTAATTCCTTTGCTACCATCCAATGGTTGCCTAGAGCTTTGTAAACTAGATCTGGTATCCAGGTCAAATGGATTGTTGAAATTTTATTATATGACTTGGGAATCTCCATTTTTATGTATCTGGTTTGGCTGATCTGGAACCCTCTGAGTACATTTCTCTTGCTGATTGTGAACTATGGTTTGCTCTTTAAAGTGAAATAATTACTGACCTTAGGAAAAGTTGAGGAAGCTTAAGTACGTTATGAAGATTGTGAAACAGAAAAGAGGATGTAGTCCTTGATAGTAACACTCAGTTTGTAAAAAGAAATGCAGCTTTATTTTTGCATAGGCTGGTATTATCTATAACAGGGGTCCCCAACCCCGGTCCGTGGACTGGCACCGGCCTGCGGCATGCCAGCAACCGGGCCACGCAAACAAGCAAAGCCCCATCCATGGGATGCAGGCAGCACAGGAAACCACGCTCCCTCTGGCCTGCGGAAAAATCTTTCTCCACAGAACCGGTCCCCAGTGCCCAAAAGGTTGGGGACCTATGATCTATAAGAGACATAAACAGAAAATCTGATGACTACTTAGAGAGGAAGAAAGAGAGGAGAGTGTATTACTGAGGATCTTACACCCCATATCTATGATTCTTTCATATTGTAAGGTTGTATTGGGAATTTGTTAGATTCCTTTCTTATGGTATTTAGCTACATTCTTTCATTTATTCAGAAGTAAGTCACAATACATGGCATCAAGTAGAACTTAGTTCTAAACTGGATAATGCCTCACTAAACTTGATGAGACTTAGGTTTGTATAGATAATATAGACTTGTGCTTTAAACTAATGTAAACATTTCCTGGAATTAATAATATTATTAACTGCAAAAATGACATAATTTCAAATACAGATATTTATGAAATTACAGATATCAAAAGTGATATTAAATGGTGTTCTGCATGCTACCTTCATTTAAATAATACCTGCTACAATGCATGTGGACATTATTACAATTATTTATATCCTACCTTTCAGCATAGAATCCTACCAGCCCATATCTGTAATAATGACAAATTTCCATATCATGCCCTACATATTTTGCCTTTAAACATTAGAGACCCATCTGTAGTGCATCTCAGGGCTTAGCAATTTTTTCAGGTGTTGGATATTACTGCATGATGTGAGGGGGGAACTCAAGCAACCAATTAATTAATGGAAGTTTGCTGAGTAACTTTGGGCCAGTCACCCTCTGTCAGCCTATCCTTCTTCACAAAGTTGTTGTGGGGGGAAAAAGGAACGAAGTGGTGCTATCTATTAAATTTTGAACTCCTGAACAAAAGTCTAGATATAACCAGATTTACTGTAAGCATGTCTACATATTTCCCCTCCCATTATGGCTCTCATGATAGGTCTGTGTTATAATGTGTTAGGCAAGTTTATTGAAGAGATTGAGGAAGGTCAATTTACTTATAATGTTCAAGGGTTTCTGCAAACTTCATTTTGTATGATTAAAGAAACAACACATTTATGGCTTTTCTGTGCCAACTGGAGATTGGAGTTGTTTTTCTAAATTCTAGAACCCAAAACAAGCTGGATGGGCTTCTCCTTGGATACTATGAAAAGGATTGGATTACTTCTGCAGCCAAAGATCTAATCCACAAATAGACCAGAAACTCTTTGCAAAGTTGCATTATCAAGGATCATCAACAAAGAAGAAACAATAGCCTTTTCTGCTTTGTTCCCTTTTGATATCCAACAGTCAGTGGGTGAAATTTTCCTATCTTAGCGGCAACATGATCTCATTCCTGCATATCATGACAAATCATAAGTCTAGTTGCATGTTCAAAAGTATGAATGAAGGCAAATATATGTGTGTCTACAGGATCCAATCTGGGTCGTTCACCGGGACCTCAGAGGTTTTGCCTTCCGAACTTTTGGACTCATGCTGGAGCCCATCCTCAGGGAACTTCTGTTTAGCAGTAGTAACCCTATCTATGCTGTTGGCCTCTATAACATTTCCTTGATGTTTAAATTCTAACCAAGTATTTAATTTTGCCTTTAAATGAATATTATTTAATTCTGCCTTTAAATGAATATTATTTAATTCTGCCTTTAAATGAATATTATTTAATTCTGCCTTTAAATGAATACTATTACACTGAATATGCATATTAACTTATATAAAGGCATACATGTTTTGTTTTTGTTTTGGGCATCCCTTTACTTTATTTTGAAGAAGTAAATGAAGCAGGACAAATTTCTAAAACCTTTGTTTTTCTGTGGACAGGCCCTGTTGCAGTCCTGAGAAAGAGCACATCCTCCCCCAATCTAGGTTACTAACAACTCCAAGTCCTATGGTATCTTCCATGCTGCCATCGGTGACAGGTGAAAGAACCATGAGAGACATTAAGAAAGCTTCAGTTATACAGCCTGGCCAGGTGCACTGTGACACAGAGTCTCTAGAGCAGCAACAGCAAGCTCCTAAAATGCTGCCTGTCAAATGTCTCAGCTCTTTTCGAAGAAAGATCACTGTCGGCAACTGGAGGGCAAAACAAGCCTCAGATTCTCAGCCAAACTTCATCATGCAGTCTGGAAGCAGCAAGAATCAGGTAATAGGTTATACCAAGGCACTATTGATATTGCATACAGATTCTCATATTGTGATCCGCAATTTATGGATAGTCCATAAATATTCTTTGTATGCTGTGTAGAAAGGCTGTGGAACAATCAAGAATATTTTGACATTAGACACCAGGACAGTTTTGACCAAAATCAAATTATTGAGCTGTTTCATGTTTGTACTGGTAATACTGTAATATTTGAGAAAAAATGATATTCCACTATAAGTTATATAGGTGTCCTATTTTACAACAATTTATAAAAGGCTCATTGAAATTCACTAGAAATTTCAGATATTTCATGAAGGAAAACAATTAGCATTACTACTGAATTACTTTGTTGGTGATGCAGTCTCAAAAGCTGCAAAAGCTGCATATCCTGGCTAAAGATCTCTCTCTCTCTCTGAATCAAAATATTTTAAATGATTATGGATCATAGGTTTCCAAACCTGTTTCTGCTTACTTTGTATTCGTAGGAAGCAGAGGAGAAAAAAATAGCTTTGGAGCTGCTGGAAACCGAACAGGCCTATGTGGTTCGCCTTCATCTTCTAGACCAGGTTGGTTGGCAGCAGCATTTCAGCTTTCTGATGTCCACTATCAAAAAGCTGAAAATAAACTACTTACCTGATTATTATTTTACTTAATAATAATGCATGAAGAGATAATAAAATTGCCTTCTGGTTATTTTCATCCTGTACAACTCATTTTTTAAAATTCAACAAATCCCGGATTTCTGTAGCAAGCAACCAGTTTTTAATACTTCAGAAATCCAAAAACTTGTCACGTAGTAGAAAATAGAGCCCTTTCTGATATTCCACTGTCAAAGTAACTCCTAAATATGCTCCTAATGGAACTACATTGTTTTGGAAAATTATATGAAAAATAAAAAGCCTATCTGTTTCTGTTCCAGATGACCTTTAATTACTATTATAGTAATTATAACTACTATAATATTATATTATAATGATAACAATTAGTACTTTAATTACCACAAGTTTAGAAAACGTTAACCAGGTTATCTCTCTCTTTTTCTTTTATGTTGTGCTTTTAACATCTAGGTTTGCAGGGAGAGACCTCCTTGATTTTATTGATCTTACAGAAGTTTCTGCAGGAGACTTTTGGGTTAAAAAGTAGGGCAAAGCATCACAATTAAAACTGTGTTTCTTTGTTGACTGGGAATGTTCTTTACAGGTTTTTTTCTCAGAGCTAATGAAAGAAGCCAGAACTACAAAGGCATTTCCGGAAGATGTAGTAAAAATGATCTTCTCTAATATCTCCTCCATTTACCAGTTCCACTCCCAGTTTTTCTTGCCAGAGCTGAAAAAGCGTATGGAAGGCTGGTAAGTTATGAAATCAGCCTGCTTGTTTTTTTTGCCCACTACTTTCCTGGAAAAATATAACAAATTTAATAGCTTGTGGAAAGCTAGCCTATTCAAGTAGTTTAAGCTTGAGTCACTGAGAGTTTTATCTGAAAACTTTGTCCAATCTTGAAAAACATGTTATGTATTAGATGTACCATAACACAACCTTCTAACTGAGTTTATTTTTATATGTATATATAATTTTATTAAGAATTTCAGAATTTATTAAGAATTTATTAAGAATTTCAGTTATAATAGTTAAATCTAATACAAATTAAACTTAAAGAAAAGAGAACAGGAAGAAGGAGCAAAAAGTGCAAGAAAAAAGAAAGAAAAGAAATAGAAAAGAATTTAATAAAGAGAAGACAAATATATCAAACATGGCTTCCAACCATCTTTACTTTCCCTTTTTTATGACCCTATAATCTCTTAATTTGAGGTAGAGTTTGGACAATTGGCTGGAGGCCCTTCTTGATACCCATGTGAAGTTTGCAGCAGATTTTTTTTTCTTTGCGCCCTAGAAGAGAAACATCTGCCGCTACTTAAAATTGAACTCTCAACCTTCCAAGTGGGAGGTGAACATCTTCACCACTAGGCCACCATGCTACTCACACTTTCAATCTGCATCACAACAAGCACAAACAAATTTAGTGACTCTTGATCCCCTCTAAGGTTACAAACAATTATGTCTCCATTCCATATCTTATCTCTTATCTAAACCAAATCCCTAAAACATAATCTTTTCAGTGCTGGTATCAGCAGAAAGTTCATAAAGGTTTGTCAGAAGTAACAATATATCTTGTTTTAACCTTGTTCAAATAAACCAACTTTATATTCCTTCCTTTTACTTTTATCAGTATTAATATTTATTTCATTCAAATATTGTTGTAGCATTTGATTTTCTCTTAATTTCTTCTTTATCCCATTGCACAGAATTCTTCAAGTCTTTAAAAAGCTTCTTTTGTAAATCCAATAGGAAAAATAATATCCAGGTCATTTTCTTGGTTTGTCTTTTATATTTCCCTTTTAAATTTTAAAACCTCAGCAAGTTTCCTTTGTAGATCCAGTGAAACATTCCTTTCTAAGTCCTTCTTTTGGCCTATCAGCTGTAAATACACTTTTGATATCATCTCTATCTTGTCAGATAAAATTTGTTCTCCATACAGTATGTCATGTTTTCAACATCTTTCAACCTTGTCTATCCATTATTTCAGACAATGTTGATATTGTGACTTCTATGTTCTGATTCTATTATTCAAAATTCTTCTTTAATATTTTTATTCTTATAATTTTCTGCCCCATTTTACAGTTTTGTAAAGGTTTCCTTTGCCTAAAACTTTAATCACCTCTAGTGTCAGTTTTTCAAATCAGGAAATTGCTTATCTTTGTTATGTCTTTTTAAAAACAAAACAATCTGTTTCCCATAATAAGATATTTGTTCTTTATAATTAATAACAAAATCTTATTGTACAAATTTCACTATTTTAATTTTACCTGGACCTTTAGTCTATTTATAACTTTGTAAAATCAAAATCTTATTTGGTTTTTTCCTGTTTATTTCAGATTTGTTAAATTCTTAAGCTTATGGTTAACATTCTCTTTAATTCAGGATTAAAGGCAGTTGAAAACGATGTTTCATTGTTTTCATATTTGCTCTTCCAAAGGTCTCTAATAGCTTAGAAATAGTTAATGAGAAATTTCTGAAAGTGATTAGAGGACGAGGTTTGCTAATTTAGTGTCCTTTAAAAAAATTCAGCTTCCATTGTGAGCAAAATGGCTCATCCCATTGTTTCCTGGTGTTTAAACCCACAGAAAACCATTATTCTGCATTCTCTTTACAAGGAGCAGTCATCTGGAGCACATGTGGACCATCTCCTGTCCTCTTTTTATCTGGAGAGGTTCCAAGGAACCAGCCTACTCATTGGTTCTTTGATCTTTGCTATGATCATCAGCTTCACTTTTATAGAACAATCTTCAGTACACCATACGTCCCTGAAAGGCTGACTAGCTGACTTTGTGTTGTTTTCACAGTAGGCAGAGAAAAGGATATTTTGACAAACAGCATTTTTAGAACATTGATACAAATGTATATTATTGATAATATTTTTATTTATTTAATGATTTATTCCATCGGTTTGCATTCTTAAGTTCTATAAAAATAACATCCAGCAACAATTCACTTCTTATGAACGTTCCTGTAATGTAATGCAATTCATTGATTGATTATGTGCCATCAAGTTGGCATTAATCCATCGTGACCATTCAGATTTTCTCTAGGATGGAATGTAATAGGTAAGTATTTTTTAGTATTTACCGTGGCACTTTGTAGATTTTATTGATTTACATTACATTCTTATCCCTCCCTATTTATTTTGGTATGGCTTTCCCCTGAATAACCTTTAAGGCATACAACTCTGTAAGCTTCTGTTCTTAACCAAGCAAGTTTATGTCTGTTTTCAGAGAAATACCTGCTATTTTCAACTCTTGTTACAAGCTCTGAAAAGTGAAATACTGTAGTGGGTAATATAAAAGGTTTCAACAAAAGAGAAAATCCAACACAAATCGTTTATTGCCTATTTGAAATATATTTCAAACATATTCACCATCTGAATAGGTTTTTGCAATCTATTGTGATCATTTTTGCAGAAGATGTTAAGAGAAAATCAGTACAGCTTTGCTGGGATATATTTTTCAAAATCAGAAAATTGCTTATTAAAAGATGGGTTATGTTCAGGTTATGAGTCATAATGCCAGTGATAGATGCAGCTGGATATTTCTCCAGGATTCCTAGTCTATTTTAGCCTTTTTTGCAATTCTTGCTACAGGGATTCCAATCCCAGAATTGGGGATATCATCCAGAAAGTGGCTCCTTTCCTGAAGATGTATAGTGAATATGTGAAGAACTTTGACAAGGCAATGCATCTGATCACTGTGTGGTCAGAAAAAGCCTTGCCATTCCAGGAACTCATCTCAAACATTCAGGTGAAATGGTTTCAGAGCTCATTGTACAATTTGTTTTTTATTCAGATTGGTTTTAATTTGATTAGCTATATATTTGTTTAGGAATATAATCTAGTATGCATATATCTTATCTGAAATTTCTGGGTTTACTGCTTTGAATATTAGGGACTTATGATTTTTCTCAACCATTTCATAGTAGAAGGCTTAAATAGGTATATATATAATATTTTCCATGTTCAAGAGCTACTAAGATAATTGGAAAGGGGGCTTCCCTCTAGATATTTAATCTTTCAGAAAGATAATAAATAGGTTTTTTCTTCTTCTTTCCTCCACGGAATTAGGCTTAGGAAGGAAACTTCGGTTAGTATTAACAATAGTTTTCTAAATCTATTCTCTGTGTGCATGTATGATGTTAATCCTTTTCTACTCAATAGGATTCTCCCAGAGAGTCCCTTTATATCAATTACACTTCAAAACAATATACAATAATTCAAATTATCTTTTCCTTGGCACCAATTCACTGCTTTAAAAAAAAATTGTTGCATGTGTTTGTGGGAAAATTATTGTTTGCAGGGAGGAATGACTAAGACTTCCTACCACAATTGTGTGTCTTCCCTTTTTGGCTGTGTTCTTAAAAAAAAACACAACATTCTTCTGGCTGAAAACCTGCCTTGGTCATGATGCTCTACTGGAAGAAGAGATTTTATTTTTTCTTTTCTAACCATCACCTACAATCAAAATATATAGGAGATAGGCCAGGGCTATAGGAACTATACATAGGATCACTTTTGAGAATGAGCCTCCTCATAGGCGTGAAGAGTACTTTGAGGTGGTGGCTCCCACCTAGATTGGTACTGTTTGACTGTTGACTTTCTGATAGGGAAAGGTGAGGATGAAGTGAAGCTTATTCAGGAGCTGTTTTCCCTTTCATCAAAGGGAGCAAGGCTTTAGAGTGGAAACAGAGCCTCTGTAGTCAAGATAGAAAGGTTGTGTATGTATATTGTATATGCATGGATACTAATGAATCCTTCATTGTCCTGGTTTTGCTTTCTTTTTCTCTTATTGTTATGATCCTGCACAGAAACAGGAAGTATCGGCTAATTTAACCTTACAGCATCACATGTTGGAACCAATACAAAGAATTCCCAGATATGAACTCCTCCTGAAGGATTATATTCAAAAACTACCTTTGGAATCACCAGACAAGGAAGATGCACAGAGTAAGAGTTTTGCTTTGGTCCCTTCTTTTAGAATGGGGGGAAAAAAGTGAGAGAAAAGTGATCAATCTTGTCTTTGAAATGATGCCTTCTGGTCTCCTTACTGAATGATTTTAGATGTTCATGGTACTGGTGCTCTTTCTAATATGCCATAGTTTGTCCAAACTATTCCTCTGTTGCTCAGTGTCACAATTGCTAGTATAGAATTGGGCATGAACTAACTGTATAAAAGAATTGTAAGAATGCTATTATTTCTTGCAGAAGCTTTGGAAATGATTTTCACAGCAGCCAAACATTCTAATGTTGCCATCGCTGAAATGGTGAGTGTCCAGCTGATTAATCATCTCATTCTCCTTCACTATAGGCAGGTATCTCAATAGCCGAGTTTCTGTTTCCCATTTTGTGAATCTTTATTCCCTTGCTACTGCAGGAAAGACTCCAGAACCTATGGGAAGTATATCACAGGCTAGGCCTTGATGATGACATTGTTGATCCTTCTAATGAATTTATTAAAGAAGGACCCATTCAGAAAATCTCTTTCCGGTTCAACAGTACCTCAGAGAGATATTTGTTCCTGGTGAGATATTTTTATTTTATTTATTTATTTCTTAAATTTATTCACCGCCTATCTTGCCATGGGGCTACTCTAGCCGGCTTATTTATTAGGTGTAAAGTGATGGAGCAGGAAGATTGTATCAAGTTGCTGATGCTAATGACTGCAATGATTTACAATCATAATTCCAGGCTCAATTGTGGTCGTCAGTCAAGGACCTGTAAAGGAATGCACTGACTAGGATCATTGGTGATAAATATTTTCTTGAGGTGTACAGACATAATCTGAAAAATGATTGCAAATATTGTTATGATTATTGTTATGATTGTTATGTAAATATCAGCTTAGCTTAACTTACTGGAAAGGGTAAGAAAGAAATTCAAGATTGTCTCACTTTGATTTTCTTGTTTATAAGAGGGTGCAGAGAGAAACTCTATCAGGCTTTCAAGTTGTTGCTATTAAATAATAGAGTTTCTGTACTCCTTGTGACGTCTGTTTCCTGACCTCTCTTAACATTGATGACACAAGGTCTATAGAAAGAAAGGGATTATGTTTTTATTCAGTCTTTTATTAATAGCAATTCCTTCTGCTTTTGTCCAACTTTCTTCATACACAGTGTGTATTTGTGGGTTTGTTTTGTTTTTGCAACTTTTAGTTTAATAACTTGCTATTGTGCTGTGTACCAAAAGTCATTCAAGTGGGTGCCGAATTTCAAGTGCGCCACCGGATTGATGTCAATGGCATGAAGGTCAGAAAATTTCATTGTCTATTCATTTATTTATTCAAGTCAATTTGGAAAACAGCTGTGATGACTTTTATGGAAGTTTCCTTTGAGTAAGGTTGGATAGAGTTGCAACTAGGGCAGAAAATTCAAGAATTCAAAAGAGAGAAGAGAGAGAGAGAATGAGAGAGAGACCCCAAAACAAGTAAACTGATAGGTAGGGCTTTGCAGATTTTGAAGATAACTCTGCTTTAAAGCAGGGTTTTTAAAAGTTTTTATACTACAGAATCTCTTAGTTTAAAAGTACTTCCCAGAGCCCCTGATCAAGAGGCAAAACTAATGGCAGAAAATTGGTTGTGTTTGAGTGAACTTAGTTTCTCATGGAACTTCATCAAGTTGTCATGGAGAACATAGTTTGAAAAGTCCTACTTTAGAAAATGCATGGATTGCTAGTCAACACCCCTCTGCAACTCCTTAAAGTAATGGAGTCTTTTCCTTAGGATCACTCAGCTATGCTATACATTTCTTGCATACTATCATAGCTTAAATTGCATATGACTGAATGAGCCCTATGAAGTAAATTAGTATTTACTTTCATTTCAGTGCTCTATTTTTTTTTTTTTTAGGTTCGAGAACTAAATGATGTACAGTTTCCTCATGCTTTCCTTGTGTCAGGAAAGCAGCGCACCCTAGAGCTGCAAGCTAGGTATTTAAGCCAGAAATGTAGCCCTTTTTGATTCTAGCAAAAGAACATAAACTCTGCCTCTCCAATAAATGGCATCTCTTTCTCTGCAGGTCCCAGGAGGAGATGAATGCCTGGATTAAGGTAGCCATTGCTGCAATTTGTTTTTTTTAAAGCTTAGGGAGCCTTCTGGCCAGTCAGGAAACCCAAATCCTCTCAACAAGTATAATGGGTTATGAGAATAACCTTGAGAGAAGAGGAAGAAGAGCTGCAATCTAATCAATAGTCTCATAAGAGAAATCTGGATCGAAAACATGAATGGGATGGGGATATTTTTTCAGAATTTTTCCTCCCTAGTTCTCTGAAATGACAGAAGGGGGGGGCAGAATTTGGAAGCTAGATTGCTCTTGAGGTATAAAATCTTGGAGAACAAACCTTCACCCTCATTCTACACCTGAGTTACACCCGAGATATTCACCACTATTGCAAATATAAAATCTCCTTTAAGTCAGACTTCATAGACATATCATTGTAGTTTTCTGAAGTGACTTATTATTGCCCCCCCCTCTTTAATTTCCCAACTTTGGTATTTCTTAAGTGTTCTCTCATCCAAATCCTAAACATGTCCTTCCCTATTTAGCTTTTCAAGATTAGATAAGGTCAGTTTGATGCTACCACATAGCTACGCCTTAAGAAGAGACCCACAATGAATGCAGTATCCTTCAATATAGAAGGTACGGATGCTGGTAATTTGTAATTTTGACAGCCAGATCAAGACCTTTGGGAACCCCCATAGAGACCTTTAGTGGCTCAAACACATTATGTGATAGGGCAGCCCTATGCATTTACAGGGAAATCAATTTCATTCACATATAAAATGAGTAATAGAGGTGAGAGCAGAAAGCTCTACAAGGAATTTAAGCCAAGGCTGGGGAAGGTTTTAGAACTTCCCCCTTTATTCTTAAAATCCCCCACCCATATACACTCATGTATAAATCCACTCATGCTTCATCTTTGATTAGGTCAGTCTTAGATTTTCAACAGATAGGAGCTGCTATTCACACATGTAAATTGAAACTAAAATCCTTCTTTTCAAAACATTTTCTTCCTCCCTCCCAGACCTTCCAGTCTGTCATCAACAAGAAAGAAAAGAGGAGTGAAACCTTCAAGGCTGCAAGCCAAGGGCAAGAAGCAGAGACACCAGACTCCAGTGTAAATCTCCAGTTACACACCTATTGTGACGCTACCCCATTTGCACTTTAGAGCTACCAATATTCATTTCCTCTTTTAAAACCATGAGCTCATTTCCCAAAGATCACACCTATGTAAATGAACAAAGACCTTAAAAGTCTCTGATAAACAAAGGAGAGGGGGAGATGTACAGAAAACACATCTAACAAAGTTATGTTATTATGCTGTAGCTGTCAGAAGTAGATAGCAGTTTCACATTTATTCTAGTCAAGCTACTTTTGAATTGAGGCTGTCACTCTCTGTGGGGCCAGAGGTTGACTGAAAGGGTTGCTTGATTCAGAGTCTCTTTTCTTGCAGCAGGGCCAGTCACAAGAGCTGGGCAAATGGGCTCCTCAGTGGATAAGAGACAAGCTGGTCACCATGTGCATGCGCTGCAGAGAGCCATTCAATGCTATCACACGAAGAAGGCACCACTGCCGAGCTTGTGGCTATGTGAGTGAGCTTATTTGTTCTCTCTCCCCCCCCCCAATTATTTTTGGTACCGAACAATCAAGATAACTGATAGCTCCTTGTTGATCTGAAGAGCTAGTAGTAAGAACAAGGGTGATTATGGCCAGTGCAATGGCAAACCTGAAAAACCTTGCCAAGAAAACTGCAGGGACTTGTCTGAGCAGTCTCCAAGAACTGGATACAATGAACATTTTTTTAAAAAAATAACTCACCACATTCAACCTTCTCCAAACCTGTGGTTTTTCTCCTGGAGGCAGGTGGTGTGTGCTCGGTGTTCTGAATACAAGGCTGAATTGCAATATGACAAGAATGGACTCAAACGTGTCTGTGCGGAATGCTATGCCTTCCTAACAGGGAATTTGCTGCCCGTCGAGCAGCATGGGAAGCACAAAGGCATTCTGGAGGTGAGGGAACAGCAGAGTTGGAAAGTCTGCTTCTTCTCTTTCTCAGGCTTCTTTCTTGGTCTGTTGATAACTTGACTTTCTGGGTAGGAATTTTGTTAACTGCAATGATTTCACTGTTGTCACTTTGAAAGTAGTTATCTAGCAAGCACTTCCCCATCAACATTATCTACACAGAAGCATGCATACATAGCCATCATGTTCTTTCCTTTCAAGTAAGCAACATTATGCAGCATAGAAAGGAGAGAAATAGAGAAGAGCCAAAGAAATTAAAAGCCTGAGATACAAGGAAAAAAAAAAAAGGAAACATAGCTAAAGCTACTTTACACTAAGATCATTCAGTCTAAGTCTCCATACTTTTCTATCTTTTCCAATAATCTTGGCTTCCATCGGGAACATACCTCCCCCCACCTCCATTTGTATGTATTGTTTGTAATTGCATATTTATCCATTGCTTATTATTTATATTGCCTTTTGTTCTTTAAACATCTCACTTCTTTGTCATCAAAGCCAAACATGACTTCCCCAGACTCTCATCTCTTCTTGAGCCCTTCACTCTTCTTTCATAGAGTTCTTTCATTATTCTTTCTTTACTTATGACCAAACCACCTCAATATACTATATCTACTTACAGATAAGCTCATCTGTGGATCAGCCAACATTCAGGTTTTTTTGGGTTTTCCCCCCATTATATTCTGAAGGGCTTCTTTGTTTTCATATTTGTATTGATAATTTTTTCCCCAGAACAGATTCTGTTTTAAATTTTCACAACTGACTTACCTCCAGGTGGCACATTTTTCATGGTACTTGAAATGAGGGTCAGATTTATTTGTGGATGGGCTTACCAGTGAATATGTATAGATACTTTTAAAAAGCATCGCCATTTTTAGTTGCAGATCTGCAAATAAATTGGACTCAATTTTAGGCTGTATTTTGGAATCGAAAATTCATGCCTTATCCACAAGTATATATGGTATTTCTTTCATGCTTGTCACTCATTGCTGTATTCAGCCTAACACTCCTACTCCTACTTCTACCACCTTTTTATCAACATTTGCATGTCTTCAGATTTCTCCATTGCAGTAAACATCCTACCATGGTAGAGAAATATATTGCTCTATTTTTCACAATTTATAGATCATTTGCAATTTTTCACTCCATTTTCCTTGGCAAACTCAATCACTATAGGCTTCAATAGATTACTTTTCAAATCCATACTCCTTGTTGTATCTAATATTTGCTACAGACATTTGAGTTGTCAACTAACAATTATGGTATTGTGTGCCTACAAAACTTTATCCATGAATACATTAAGCAACAAAAAGGACATCACAGATACTTGCCTTCCCCTCTGTTCGAGGTTGAACATTTGTTATGCACTCCATTTATTCTCATTCTTTATTTCTGTCATATGCCACTGTAATTACAGTCAATCAAACTTCAATTTGATATTTGCACAAAACATTGAAGCATATTGTGCTCTGTCTATATTACAAATAGAGAACAAATTTTGTTTCTCACATTCATACATTTATCAATGAACTTCTGAAGAGTAAGAATGTTGGTTCGGTACATTTCTTGCTAGGTATACTGTAAAGCCACACTCCAGTTCCCAAATATTATTTACTGTCATCTCTTGTACTGTAATCTTCTGATCAGAATTGTCATCCCAGGCATATTTAACAAACAAACCTGTATAGGTTTTACATTCACACTTGCTACTTTCCCCTTTTTATAGGGGAACGATAATGGCATTCTTCCATTATATAGTCCATGATCACAAACAGACACTAATTTTTCACATGTTAAAACAAGTCACACAGCCATGCCATAAAAACCGCATCTGTATTTTTTACATTTTTAAATAAATAAATTTTCTATTTGCACAGTCTTTACCTACAACCTTACAATTTGTCAATGCGACTGCAGCATTTATGACTTTTTTCACCAGTTTTTTCTTGGACAGTAACATTTGTAACATTCTTTCCGATTTCACTCTTCAACATACCTCTATCATTCCCATATATAGTACATGTTTAAAATACTCTTTCCAGGACTGTCTCACTTCCATTTCATCCAAAATCACTTCATCATTGTTAATTGCTACAGACTTCTTATTTAGCTTTTTTATCGCTTTCAGAACATTTTTTTTTATTTCCATCAAAAATTGCTCTGCATTTCCTTTGCCTCTTTTAAAGGTTGTGTGCTCTCTATAACTATATTCTTTGCAAATATTGTTTCTCTATATAGATATTATACAAATACCTTTTATCTTCATTTCTTGCAGCACTAATTCTATTATATGCATTTTTCTTCATTCATGGCCTTTTTCACTTTCCGCTGCCATCAAGCATCCTTTTTAATAATTATCATTACCATATTCCACAGATTTCCTTGGGACCCAGTAACATATTTCTTTTCATTTTGTACCAAGTAGCTTCAATATCCTCTTTTTCACATCCACTTTCCATTATTTCTATTGAAAGATTAATCTATTCTCGAATACGTTTTTAGAAGATTCATTCTCCCATTATCACTAGAGCCTACTAATATGCAGCTACCAACAACCTACGAATGCAAACTTCCTTATGCAACAACTTAAACAACATCAGTTCATACTTTCTGACATGTACAGGTAGTCCTTGGTTAACAATGGGAATTGGGACCAGAATTTCTACTGCTAAGTGACACAGTCATAAAGCATGATGTCACACGACCATGATAATTTCAGCTGAATGAAATCTCCATGTTCAGAGGACAAGAAATCTTTTGGGTAGGAGTTATTAATAATGATGTTAACCATTTGTTTAATTGGCAGAAAGAATCAGCAGAGATATCAGGCCAGAGCCTGATGTGCAGTTTTCTGCAGCTGATGGATAAGAATGGAAAGGGGAGCATGCGTGGCTGGTTTGTGATCCCACAAGATGATCCACTGGTGTTGTATATTTATGCTGCACCTCAGGTATGTGTTTGCATAGAGTTTAATATGAAGGAAATTAATAAGGCTTACAAATGAGCTGTTTCCCATCTTTAGAACCCTCCCCTTTAATAATTAATTCTTTCATAATATCAAGCTTGGGTTTATAAGAACATAGAAATTAGTGACAGGAGAAGTTCTCCATTCCAAACTAGCTGTAAGATATGGTTGTGAATAGTTTTCAGCTTCTCCCTTCTCCCACCATTTCCATCAGCATCGTCTCAGAAAATATATTAGATGGATTAATATGCTCAGGGTGATGTATATATATCATTTGTTTCATTGTTTCCCCCATAACAGGAATCCCGTGAAGTAGGTTGGAAATGAAAGATGGTGACTAGTTTAAAGGCACTCTAGGGGCTTCTATTGCTAAGGGTAGACCTGAGCCTGGGTCTCCACAAACTTAAATATTATTTAACTATTCTTCTTACAGAAGCCTTCATCCTTCCCAGTGATTTTTCACTTCTGGAAGGAAATCATCCCACCCCAACCTGACAATTTCACATGTTTTGTTGTCACCAAGGCAGGGAAGGTTGAATTTCTTTACTCCGCTGAGAAGAAAAGCAGTAAGAAGTAGAGAGTCCAAGCTGAGCCATGTGCTGAGGTTTGACATGACCCAGGAAGTAATTGATGAGAAACCAAGGTAGAAATCAGAATATAAGACAGGCAGGATGCACACGGTCCCAGCACAAACAAGAAGGCTTTCTATATTTCTGTTTTGCCAAGGAATTTAATATATAATTCTGCTTAGCCAAATACACTTCAGAGAGGACTGAAAAATCCAAGTTCTAGCTTTGGGAGTTCCTGATCTTGAATAGAAAAATTGAATAGACAGGAATGAAGTAAGCAATTGTTTTATTTATTTATTTATTACATTTATATGATTGCCCATCTCATAAAAAATTACTCTAGACAGTATATAACATTTTTACTTAACTTTTCCCTACTTAAGCAATAGCAGCCTCTTGAGGCTGTTTTTGGTAAAACAAAATAAACTAAGTTAAAAAGGGCAAAAATAACCCTGGACAACTATGGACAAAACTAGTTTGGGCTTTTAGTAGTACAGAATTATACCAGTTTGATGACCACTTTGTTGAGATATGAAATTAGTTATGGGACATTTGAAAATAACTGTATTTGGACCTTTTCCTTCACCTGACCCAGGATGTCAAAGCCTATGCCTCTATCCCCCTGTTGGGTTACCATGTCAAGGAGCCATATCAGAATAATCCCCGTCACATCTTCCAGTTGGTACAATCCAAACAGACCTATACCCTGGTTGCTGAAACTGAAGAACTGAAGCAGCGCTGGATGAAAGCCATTGAACAGTCAGCCAGGGGAGGAGAAGAAGAAGAAGATTCATGTGATGAACTGGAATAATTCTATCTCCTTGTGAGGCTGTTACATACTCTGGACTGCCATTGTAATAAGCACCGAATCTGTGTTTAAATGCATTCATATTTTTCAGTTATTACTTTTCAGTGGTTGCAAATCATAACATTTTTGTCTAGTTGAGATTTTCTTGGTTTACTGGTGAGCCTGCCAGTGGAACTATATTAAGTGAACTATTCAAGTCATAGTAATTGTTGATTTGTCATTTACATTTGCAAACTTTTATTGATAGACTGTCCTGCTCATGTACATATTATATGCTGGTACAAATAATACTTCCTATTCATACATAGATCTTTTGATCTTTTTTGATCTACAGCTATGTCAGGGAAATTATTCTCTGATCAGAGATTCTGACACTGAAGAATCCAGAAGTCCTTCCTTCCATTTATAAAAGAAAGGTGAATGGGATCTTTATCCCAATTCCACCTACAAAATATAACCTATGACAGGGTCGACCTCTCTTTCAGGCCCAAGGAGAAATGTGTACATGGCATGCTAACTTACATTACTTTTAAAACATTTAGATATGTTCATGGAGGTTAAACCTACATTTGATCTTTTGCTATAAGAGCTAAATTAAATATTCACATTCAGAAAAACAATGTAGGGAAAATGGCAGATGATTCTTTTGTCTGTCAGGCTTTTTTAGTGAATTTCTAAAGATAGAAATTCTCCAGAAAACTGGAGATTGGCTGCTGGCTCAAATTGGCCATGTGTGTACCCCAGGAAATGGCCCGAAGATATTTTAGGAGGTTACGTTGGTGAAACTGAACTTGTTGAATGTTTCAAACCAGAAATAAAGTTGGACTATCTGAATACATTTCAACAACATGATAATTACTGCAGATTGCCTAGTCTATTTTCTGACACTTCTAAGTACATAATTATTTTATTCTTTAACTAATTATTTTCTTAATTCTAATCCCTTTCCTTTTCAGGTCAGTAAATTTCTATTTCTTTATTTTTTCAGTCTCAGTCTTACTGGACTTATCATTATGTTGCTGGAAGAACCCATCTACAATGGTCTTCAGACCATTTATCTGTACTGTGTATTTTATTGTCAATTATTCAAAATTAAGATATCAATGTTTATCTGATAAACTATTAAATTATGGCAAGCTGAATTTTAGAGAGAAATACAGTTAAAAGTAGTAATTGTTGAAACTGTTTCCCTTTGCTAATTCCATCTATCTTCCACCTTTTCCCAAGGATCAGAGTGACAAAAATTTTCTTTGCCCAACTGCTATTTCCTGGTCCCTTTAATTCCCTTTTCCTTTTAATGTTCTGAAATGGTGTCCATGGCTACTTTCCAAGAAGCTGTCGTATTTTTAGAAAATCTTGATTTTATTTTTTTAAAAAAAGGAATACTGGAAACTCCAAATGAAAGCACCAACTTCCAACCTTTTTTTAAAAAAACACAAGAATAATTTTGTGATCTATAAGCTTTCTGCAGAAGATAACATGGTGGCATGGGTGCAGCTCCATGCTTTATTTATTAGCCAGAGAAAAATATAAGCAAGTTGGCACTGGGAGGGAGCAACTGGGAGGAAGTTAAAGGAAATAGATAGGATCATTTTGTTCTGTCAGGGTTTATATCTTGTTACCTGACATGTTTTCAGAATTCCAAAATTTCTACCATCTCCAACAAGCTGGAATCCTCTGCTCTAAAACGATTTCCCCCCTCCAAGCTCATTAGTATGTTTTATTATCAGTATTTATTATCTCTATCTATCAGTAGATGATGCTACAGTGACCTTAATCTGATGTCTTCCGGATAGGTTGGAATACCAATCTCAAAATTACAAGGTAAGACATAGAGATTGGGAATTCTGGGATGGGTATTCCAACATTTTCAGCGGATGCTACAGCATAAACAAGAAAAAAGCTTGCAAGATAGATACTGTGCATGTCCAAATAATTTAATAATAAATGCTGAAATTCCTTGATGAACTTTTAGAATGATAGCCCACATCAGTCCATATAATGCAGGTTGTATGTCAAGTATCATGTAACGTGACCTGCCTTGTTCCAGATGTACTGTAAATAGAAAAAGATGTTATCATATAATTTGCCTTGTAGTGATTTCTCTGCCTTTCTTGACACTATCAATCAATAAATAAATCCAACTTTTCAAAACAAATGGAACTCTTGCAAAACTTCACAAGTATCAGTGTCTTTTAGCATTACTTTTTTTTCAGGAGGAGTGGCTTTGGCATGAGAAGTCACTCATTTGCCATTTGTCAACCATTGCTTTTCTAATTAGCATCATTTTATGACTGTCTTTCCCCCAGCCCTTTAACTAGTTTTCTATTTGAAGGTTTCCCCCCAAAATTAGAATTACACTACATGAACAATGACAGGGGTAGCACCTAGCTGACCTTCTATGGATTTGTAAGTTAAGCAACACCGAGCTTCATTACTCCTTGGACTCCAGATTATACCAAAACTGCAGGCTAGACTAAGAAACAACAATAATAAAAGACTTAGTGGAAGAAGGCAATGACAAACTGCTACAATCAAGAAAATTGGCCTGGACTCATTTGTTAAATTGCTGGAGTCGAGTTTGAACTGAAGGAAACTCTATATTTACTTAAATCAATGAATTCTTGTGGCTTAAAGAAGAAGGGCAGCACCTGGTGAGGCCTATTTGGAAGATTTTGATGTTTTTAACAATAGTGGTGTGTCTATAGTCTGATCCTAGTGAAGCCAGGCTCAATATAAAGGGGAAAAAATGAGAAAAAAGTTATGAGTGACGATTAGTGCACATTTTACAAATCACATTTCTTTGCTGAAATCATCTAAATGTTAAAGTTTTGGGGAAGGAAAAATGATGCTCATGCTGACTACTCTATGTGTGAATATGCATTAAATGGGCATACTTTTATCATTTGCTATACTCTGTTTTGTAACTTTCTGACCTTAATAAAGCAATAGATTTTCATGCTCCCTTTGAAAATACAAGTCATTTTACGCTTTTTTATAAAATAACGTTTCCATCCTATTTTTAATGCGTAATCTGTGATTCATCATTTATAATTGCAAAAATATGACTTTTGTTTAAGAACCAAGAACAATTTAAAAAATAAAATTAATCTATTACTATGCCTTGCAATAGATTTGTGTTCATTTATTTGAAACTGAGATCTTGTTTTGGAGCAGGGGTGTCAAAATGCCGGCCCGCGGGCCATATGTGTCACGAGGAAACCAGGCAATGGGGGAAAAGTTCCGATACGTTGCGTGACATCACGTGAAGTTGTGAGTTTGACATGTCTGTTTTAGAGGGACAGTTGTACAATTGTGAAGAAAAGGGGTCCTCAGTGGCATCAGAAATATGAACATATTTGTGGAATGTGTTGTGCAGTCTAGGCTTTGTACACCAGGGTGCAGTCTCAGTTGTAAAATACAGAACAGGCAAAAGAAGCCAGTGTCGTTTTGTTTTTGCTGAAAGTAGCAAATCTCATCAATTTGGGGAAGACAAATTTGAAGTCCCAGAGAAAAATATGTGGTGGGATATTTTTGGATAGATTGTTTTAAGTTATAATGTTACAGGGGGATAAGGAGAGGGACATGAAAAATTCTTGCATACTGGTGCTAACTGAAAAGGGCAGAGCTTATCCAACTAGATTTCTCATTTTTCATTATTTATCATCTATGTCTGTGTCTGTCTGTCTATATCATCTCTCTCTCTCTCTTATCTCTCTCTCTCTCTCTCTCGCTTATCTATCTATCTATCTATCTATCTATCTATCTATCTATCTATCTATCTATCTGTCTGTCTGTCTGTCTGTCTGTCTGTCTGTCTGTCTGTCTGTCTGTCTGCCTGCCTGCCTGCCTGCCTGCCTGCCTGCCTGCCTGCCTGCCTGCCTGCCTGCCTATCTGTCTATCTATCTATCTGTCTATCTGTCTATCTGTCTGTCTATCTATCATCCATCTTACACACACACACACACACACACACACACACAACCACTTTGAGTCTGACCAGTCTTGGCTGGAAGATGTGAACCCTAACACGGAGCATGCCAGATTAGGGAAAGCTGCTAAATGCATTGGCTAACATTTTCTTAGCTGTCATTGATACAGGGTGTAAATAAAAACAGAGCTGTGTGCCATTTCAGTCATTTTCTTGCTCACCTAGATTTCTGATTGTTAGAGTGTTGGTTGTTATTCTATTTATACTATACAGAAGGGCAGCACGGTGGGTCAGTGGTTAAGATGCTGGGCTTGTCAGCTGGAAAGTTGGCAACCCAGGTACCACTTTGGTGGGGGGGTAACAGCACTCTGTGAAGTCATGCTGGCCACATGACCGCAAAAATGACTTTGGACAGGGCTGGCTCAATGGCCTTGAAACAAAGATGAGCACCGTCCCCTATAGTCAGCAACAACTAGTGGAATAAAATCCGCAGGAACTCCTTTACCTTTTACTTTACTCTACAAAAACTTATTTGTGATTCATCCAAAAATTATATGTTAATGACACAGTTTCCTTTGGTCTTTTCCATTCTACTTCTGGAGGATTAGTGAAGGCCTCAGATGTATGTATTACTTAAATATAAAGCATACAATCCTTGAGGGTTTCATCAAATTGTTCTGAAATCCATCCGAAATGGGGACAGACTTCACTTTGGCCCAGAGCTCCATTTTTCATTTGTGAGATCTGATGCTATATTAAGACCTGGGACAATCTCTCTTGCTAGCATCTTTTTCACCTCTGCTCTTGTCCCCTGCTCTTTACACTCTGCTAAAGAAAAGGCAGTGGCCACAGGTGCAAGTTTAGCATCAGTCTGGGTTATAATTGCAAAAGAAAAGAAAATAAACTTACATCCAAGTCTTTGCCCTTAGCCCTAAAAAAACAAAATCGAGAGTTCTCTGCTAAAGTCTTATAGAGTTATTACCTTTGGGAGGTCTTTAAAAGTATTCAAACATGAGAGGCACAACAGGCCTTCAATTCACAGCATTTTCTCTCCTGTAAAGAGATAGTGATTTTTGCCTCTTCTCAGCTACCCCTTGTAACAATGTAGACACTGTTAGTTTTTATTGACTGACTGACTATATATTTATCTTTCATCTCATGGCACAATTATCCCTCAGGATGATATTCTGAAGCTCAATGAGAATAAGACATTTAAATTAACTGGAAACCAGAGGATATACTTTGTTCAAAAATGTACCATTAAACAGATTTCACCTGTTGCAATAAATAAAAAAGAAAAGAACTGATTAATGCCCTCCCCACTCCAATGCCCAGTAAGAGGAGTAATATCGCTAAAACCATATGGTGGCGCTACCTTCTTCCCCCCCCCCCGATCTATATTATTGTCTGCTTTCTTCAAACCCATTTGACTTTTCTGCCCCCAACGAATTCAGGCTTATCCTACAAAATTAGTCAAATATATGTTAGCCTAAAATCTTTAAAAGCTAGAGAAGTCTTGGGGAAACATGCCTCCCACATCAAAAAAGCTCAGAATAGATTTCTCCAACTTGATGCTTTCCAGATAAATTGGACTACATACAACTCTCATAATCCTAGAGAAGCACTCCTGGTTATGTTTTTTAGGAAATATGGAAGTCCCTATAGAGGGCACCAGGTTGGGTATGTTGGAGCAGAATGTTTCTCCAGTGAAGCTGCAATCTGTGTTACAAAACAGGACAAAACAAGGCCACATGGCCATGCTATCATTAGTCCTGCTACCAGAGGTTTTCCTATACCTTGTAATAGACTTCCTGCTTTCATCAGGCTAATAAACTTGAGAAATTGCTTCCTAGTCAAAGGTCACTATGTCTCTATTTTTATTGCCATTCTGGGTCTTTACATTAGAGTTTGATTCTTGTCACATGCTGACTTACACAAAAGCCTTGTTGTCTGAAAAGTGATTAGAGAAAGGTTAGCGGTATGTTGATGATGTACCAAAATAAAACTTAA
This sequence comes from Azemiops feae, assembly GCA_023970755.1. Classification (NCBI taxonomy): domain Eukaryota; kingdom Metazoa; phylum Chordata; class Lepidosauria; order Squamata; family Viperidae; genus Azemiops; species Azemiops feae. The sequence goes on from JALGBA010000019.1 coordinate 1,243,945, forward strand.
AACTAAACTTAGGCCCACTTCATGAGATTATTTAGAGCGAGATCTGTTGTTGAAATTGCTCTGAGTTATAGCACTGGACAGGAAAGAGACTCAAAGAAATGGGCTTTGAATCCAGATGAAAGCTGAATAAATATTGCCCTTTAAAAAGCTTTGCTGAGACTGGAGGCTTGTTTTTATCTTGCTTTACTTAAGGAAAACATGCCTTTAAATGTTCATTTAATATTTGATGGGGATATTGCTTCTTTTGGTATGATATGAGCCCTTGGCAAGTAGGTGCCCCTAGAGCTGTAATTGTTCATTTGGCTATTTAGTGTTTAGCTGATATTGCCAAAATAATCCCTCATTTGTTAGCTTCATAGAAAAGGTATCTGCACTGGTCTGCAGAAAAGAAATGCTTGGCAGCAAAGAATAAAAACAGCAGAAAAGCTCCAGAGCTTAGATTCCTATCAACTCCACAGGAACAAGCCTCCGTCTGAAGGTACAGTCAGAGTACAGAACAAATCCACAGTTAGATGATATCTATTATTTAAAAATATACTTGGAGGTTACAGGAAAACAATTCTTCGGCATGATGATTCATGTGATTGTTAGAACCGAGCAAATGTGAACAGTAGGTGAAAGGGCAGGAATGTCTGATGCATCCAAAGCAAGACTTGAGTCATTCTGTTCGCTGACTGAACTCCGAAGTCCAAAAGTCTTCTCCATCACAGATGAAGACTAACAGTAGACTTGGCAATTGGCCATGATAAGTTGGGAGTTGTAAATTCCCCTCAGGCCTTTTTCAAATAGCAACTGAAGACTGAGCTATAATTCTCATTATAACTTCATATGAACTCTCAAATGTCAACAAAGCATACTGATGAAAGTATAGTATGAGTTGGAGAAAGAATTCCTCCTGAGGAAGAGCACCTGTGGCCAAGGCTGCTTGTTCCAATCCAGGCCAAGGCCTGCTCATCCTCCAAGTCCAGATCAATGGTAGTCTCTTAATGTCTTATTCCAAATTCCTTTCTTCTTGCCAGGAAGCTGACAAAAATACATATCTCTGATACAAAGGGTAGCACAAAATAGGGACAAGGTATGTTTATCAGTTGCTGCAAAGATCTAACATTAAGCAAAGATTAGAAAAAAGGATCTTTTTCCTCATGAAGCAGAAACTGAAACCCCCAGCGAGAAGTTCAATGACTTCCCATTCTTGAAAATGGAGAAGGGCCAGAGGATATTTACTGGAATTTCCCTCCTTCCTGTTGTCTTCATGTGTGCCACCCTTTTCTTGTAAATTGACCCAAATATACACTGTGAGAAAGAGTCACAATGGGGAAGTGGCGTCTGCCTATCCATTCATAAATCCAGGCTGGATTTATATATATCTGCTGTGTTGCTTCTACAAGCACATGACCTTGATCTTTCTTTTCCACTTCAGGCCAAAGCTAGGACAGTCTGTCCCAAAGCACATGAAACTGACTCCTGCACTAGTTTGAGAGTGTTCACCATTTAATCTACATACCTATTTATCATGATCAGAGGTAGAAAATGGCAGAAAGAACAATATCCACATAATATAATTACTGCATTGATAGAGTATTCTGTACTAAAGAAATACATCTTATTATGGCTTAATATGATTATCTGATGTCCACATCTAATTAAATAACTGGGTTTCTTCAACATGCTTGTTCATAAACTATTCAACCTGAGCCTAGTTTAGCTTGCTATATAAAAAGCAAAAACTTATCATATCCACCTAAACCCGAGTAATACATATGTCAAAATTAGAGCAAAGAATCCATTTTTCATTTGATTCTGTTCTGTCCACGAATGCAGAAAACTTGTCTGGGTTAAATTAACCCCTTAAATGATTCTGAGACTCTGGAAATGCAATTAATATGTGGGAATTCTCCTACATAGCCCAGAAAGACTCTGTGGGTTAATTCGTTGATTCAAAGTTCAGTTTGAAAGAATATGCATCCACTTAGATCAGTTGAAACCTGAAAATGTCATAGGTATTTTAAAATTATTATCATTGGTGTTTTTTGTACTTTATTGCATTATTATTATAGTACATTATTATTCTTGTACATTATTGCAAACCTCTATCTTATCTGGATGTCCTGTTTGTATCCTTTTTTACAGGTATTCTTACCGGTATTCCTTGTATTATGACCATTAATTTCACAGCCAGCACTGAAAGCACTGAAAAAAGTGATTATGACTTATGATCATTGCAGTATCCTAACAAGCAAAGTCAGTGTGAGAAGCCAAATTTGCCTAAACAGAATAACAGAGTTGGAAGGGACTTTGGAGGTCTTCTAGTCCAACCCCCTGCTCAGGCAGGAAACCTTATACCATTTCAGACAAATGGTTGTCCAATCTCATGTGATTTACTTAACAACCATGGTAAAAAATGGCCATAAAATTGGACATGATTCACTTAATAAATGCATTGCTTAGCGATAGATACTTCAATCCCAATTGTGGTCATAAGGTAAGGACTACTTGTACTATATATGCATTATATATGAATATAATTTGATCTGTTCTTAGAGTATATTTATTGGTTTTATCTTGTTTTTTCCTGCCTCTGTCTTCAGACCAAGTGGTGGCACTGTGTTACTTCTTTCCAAACCTTCAGTATATGGGGCAAACTTGGGCTAGATAATGCTGCAGACTTTCAGCATAACAATTCAGGGAACAATCACTGTTGCAGACCAAAGAAGGATTATTGCAATTCCTTAATCCATATTTTAAAAACTGAAGTTTATTCCACTCTTGGCATACTCAAGGGGAAAGAAGAACATTATTTATTTATTAATCTGATTTATACACTGCCCATCCCACTTTCTAAGTGATTCTGGGTAAAAAAAACAGTAAAAAAACCCCATAAAATCCATACAAAAATAAAGTTAAAAAGACTGAATTAATGCCCTCAAGCTACCAGCTACCACCAAGATTGCATTCCATTCTTGGATCCCCATGTTAGTTGGCAGAGCCAGGTCTTAACATTCTTCCAGAAAGCCAGAAGAATAGGGCCAACCTCCTCTTGGAGGCAAGAGTTCTATAGAGTGAAAGCAATGGCAGACAAGGTTCTCTTCCTAGACCCTGCCAGTTCAAATTCTTTCATTGACAGGGTTTGCACCATGTACCTCCTGCCTGACTGGATGAGACAGGCCAATGTAATTGGGACAAAACAGTTTCTCAGGTAATCTGGGCTCATGTCAGGAAGGACTTTAAAGTTTGAATATCTTGAATTGGACCCAGAACAAACTGGCATCCAATACAGCTCACACAGCAGAGGTATTGCATATAGACAACCCCAGGGGCACCCAAAACTGTCCAAACTGATGTATTCTGTCCCAGATGCAGCTTCTGGATACTTTTCAAAGGTAGCCCTATGTCCAGCACATTGCAGTAGTCCATATCGACTGCATATCAACTGAGAAAAGAGCCTCCTAATTTATTTCTTGCCCTGACAAGAAATAATTTATTTCTTGCCCTGATGTGTGGTCATTGCTTTGAGTTGGGTCATGGATGACCTGAGATAGGCCCATGGGCATGACGGTGGCAATGAATTCCCAAGCCATTTCCAATGCTGGCCCCAGGGACAGCAAATTGAAGTCCTCCAAGACCATAAGCCTGGTGAACTCCACAGCCTACCCAGAGACAGGGTGCAGGAAATCAGGCAAGGAGATTGCTACACAACAGAGTAGCAACCTTCAGTAGCAATACCTCCAATAATATCTTCAAAAACAGGGTCTCACAACCGGTGACTTGTGGAGCATCATCCCTGAAGGCCAACAGAGACTCCTAGAGAATAATTACTATCCCCTCTCCTCTGCCCTGGGTTCTTAGCTAGTGACATACCCTAAACCCAGGTGGGCACATTTCAGGAAGGAGACCACTCCCTGTTTTGGGGCCCAGCGAGGTCTTGGTAAAATATGCCAAGTCAGCTTACTCATCACTAAAAAGATCTCAAATAAGAGGAGCTTTATTATTGATCAACCTGGCATTAAGCAGCAGCAGTCAAAAACCTGGGCCTCATCCTCAATAATGACTGAGATGGTTATCTCTAAAAGCTTTGTAGAAAAAATGAGCTGGGGGGGAACCCCTTCTCTTTATATACACAAACAAAATCAAAGACTTCTAGGGATCATTAGGTCATCCCATTAGGTTTTATGATAAACAGAACAAAGTCGAGATATTCAGTTAGATGGCTGAACAATTCAGACCTCTTCCTTACAGCCCCAGTGATGTGCATTTTTCTAGTCCTTGAACAGGCAGAAAAGTAAGCTGGCATAATATGCATTGCCCTAATGGTCAAGATCATCTGCTTTATTACCAAGTCTCCTGAGCAGTACAATTCTTACAGATTTACTGCAGATCAAACAAAGAACAGTGATTGATGGATTCCCCTGGCTTTGTGCATCCTTCCACCTAGCATCACCACTTGGTGAGAAAAAAAACTTTTTTTACTAGTGACACTTTTTAATGTATGGGTGGGTTTAAGCAATATAGATTGGCTATCTGCAATAGATATTTTAGCCATTTTTCAAGTATCAGGTTGCTGGCATGTCAGGGTTCTGCATCAATAAACTATCCCTCAGAATATTTCTGAAAACAGAACTCTGATCTTCTGGAAAACAGGTAAATCTATGTCCAAAAATAATTAGTCTGCAATGAATGGGTGAGGGAGAAAGGGGATGGAAGTCACATGGCATCTCGAGAGAGCTCATTTCCAATTTACCCGAAGGCCATTCACCGCAACCCTCTCAGCCAGGCTATTTTCAGAGTCAGATTTACTAATCTTCCAAAACTTGGATGTAACTGAAATTTCAGGTCACGAGCACCACAGAGGGGTTGCAAAGATCATTGGAGCATTCTCCTCTGCTCTTTACAGTGCTCATCCTCTGCGCCCGTCCCTCGTCACTCATGCTGGAAGGGGAAAACCTATTAGAACTTTTCTCAGTTTCTCACTGGCTAGTGTCAAGTAACCCAAATTTGTAAGTGCTACAAGGGAATGGCCATGCCAGCGATAGGCAGCCACGACTTGCAGAGCCCAAAGGTATATTCCAGAAACACAAAATGTATCGTGACCTTATGACCTCTCACTTGGATTACAGCAATGCACTTTACATAGGGCTGCCCTTGAAGAGAATTCAGAAGCTTCCACTGGTGCAGAATGTGTCTGCAGGGGTAGTAAATAGTATGAATATTCGATCTATGTAACCCCTACTGTGTGAGCAGCATTGTTTGCCAGTGTTTCTGGGTGCAATTCAAAGTGCTGGTAGTTGCCTTTAAAGCCCTTAATGGTTTGAAACCATTAGTTTCAGTCTCCTCCTAGTTGTTTGAAACTGTCTAATTTGGTCCAGCAGGTTGGTCCTATCAATCAAAGAATACTGGTGGCGGGAAAGAGGAGATGTGTCTTCTCTGCTGTGGCCTTTGGAACACTCTCTCTCCAGAGATTAGGTTGGTCCCAATCCTGTTGGCCTTTGGTAAGGCCTTGAAGACTGGTTATATGTCCAGGCATGGGGCCCCAAGTGCGTTAAGGGTCCTATTTCTTGGTTATATTGATATTTACAGTTACATTTTTTCTTAGCTAATATGTGTGCATGTTTTTATACGTTTGTACGTGGTTTTAATTAATTTTACAATTGTTCATGGCTTAAAGTCACTTGTTTGAGACGGGCAGCTATAATAAATAAAACAAAAATGAAATAACATCGGAATAGGCCAAATGGCATTGACCCTCTCTTGCAAGGTAATAAAAACAATAAAAGCATAATCTGACAAAAGCCCTTTTTGGCAGAAGTAGGGGAAAAGCCATAAGGCACTCATGTGGGACAGAATCAGATCACACAACTGGCAGAATCTTTCTTTTTCACTTTAATTTGACTTTCAACAAACTGCTGAATGTGCTTAAAACATTTAATGCTCTTCTTCAAGAGCATGTGCCCATGTATATAAGGAGATATTATGCCTGATGGGAATTTTGTGAAGTACTGGTCCTATTTATGCAGACCAACAGACACCAAGTGCAGAAGTTTGGTGTCTGTTTTATCCAATAGCCCAGGACAAAATGGCCAAAGAGGCTAGTGACAAGCAATCAGAAAGAAGGGAACATGCGAGGAGCAAATTGGCTACTCTCAGTTCTCCAACATGGTCAATAATGTGTCATAGAATGTTTACAGGTTGGACTAGATGACCTCCAAGGACCCTTCCAACATTATTATTATTATTATTATTATTATTATTATTATTATTATTATTATTATTATTATTATTATTATTATTATTATTATTATTATTATTATTATTATTATTATTATTATTATTATTATTATTATTATACATCAGGTAGTCCTCAACTTACAACAGTTTGCTTAGCGACTGTTCAAAGTTACAACGGCATTGAAAAAAGTGACATATGACCATTTTTCACACTTATGACTATTGCAGCATCCCCATGGTCACGTGATCTACATTCGGATGGTTGACAACTGACTCACATTTATGATGGTTGCACTGTTGTGTGATCCCCTTTTGCAACCTTCTGACAAGCAAAGTCAACAGGAAAAGCCAGATTCACTTAACAACTGGGTTACTAATTTAACAACTGCAGTGATTCACTTAACAAATGTGGCAAGAAAAGTCGTAAACTGGGCAAAACTCACTTAACAAATTTCTCACTTAGCAACATAAATTTTGGGCTCAAGTGTGGTCGTAAGTTGAGAACTACCTATATAGGGGGGACATGATATTCCAGTATTTGAGGGGCTGCCACAAAGAAGAGGGGTTCAACTTATTTTCCAAAGCACCAAAGGGCAGGACAAGAAACAATGCTTGGAAACTAATCAAGGAGAGAAGCAACCTGGAATTAAAGAGAAACTTCCTAACAGTGAGGACAATTAACCAGTGGAACGGCTTGCCTTCAGACATTGTGGGTGCTTCATCACTGGAGGTTTTTAAGAAGAGACTAGGCAGTCACTTGTCTGAAATGGTATAGGTTCTCCTGCTTGAGCAGGCGGCTAGACTAGAAGACCTCCAAAGTCCCTTCCAGCTCTATTCTGATTGATTGATTGCAGGCTTATTTGGAGAAAACACTAGGGGGAAAAAAGAACTTTAAAACCAGAGGACCTAAAGCTGAATATAAACTCCTCAGTTGTGGGCTAAGGATGAGGTGAAAAACTGCATCCTAAGGACATGTCTTTTACTGAGAGTTTGTCAGAATCTTCAACCACAGGTTAAGGAGGCTGTTAGGATCAGCCCTCAACCACTGCACTAAAAGCAGCTTCTGAGTGCAATCCTTTTGTTTGTTCTATAACACTCAGAATAGTGTTTCCTCAGAACAGTTTGACTTCCACTTTAACCAGTCTGCATTTCTTTGTAATTACACTTCCCCTCTCTCTGCACAGTAAGATCAGACTTTATTTATCTTTCATCTGTCTAACACTTAATAAATCCAGCCAAATGTTTTCTGGCTCGGAATGTTTAGTTGGAAAACTGCCTGCCTTCACTCCCCCCCCCCCCAACTGTCACTGGGTTCAAAGTAGAAGTGCTTTTCCTGCTGGGGTATCATGGTCCTTTGGTGATGGGAGCTGCCATTTTTGTATCCCATAAATAAATCATTTCAGAAGAATATCACGTTTTCATATAAAACAAGTCCAAGGGAATATGTTAGAAGATCAAGATTAAGGAGAATGGATACTGAAGAGTAATTAAATATCCCTGAATCTTGAAAGATAAAATATCTCATGTAGAAAATATTTACCTAAATTATGTATCAAACGAAAACATATACATATGGCTAGATAGAAATACTTATTTTATAACAACAACAACAACAACAATAATAATAATAAAGTTGGAAGGGACCTTGGAGGTCATCTAGTCCAACTCCCTGCTCAGGCAGGAAGCCCTATACCATTTCGGACAAATAGCTGTCCAGTCTCTTCTTAAAAACTTCCAGTGTTGGAGCATTCACAGCTTCTGGAGGCAGGTTGTTCCACTGATTGATTGTTCTAACTGTTCAGGAAATTTCTCCTTAGTTCTAGGTTGCTACTCTCTTTAGTTAGTTTTTTAATGAATTTTAATGAATTGATATATTAATGAAATGTCTGCAAGCAAACAATCAAGCTCAGAGACCACCAAGGACTCCACAGTTCAGCCCTAAGCTAGAATAATAGACTAGACTAGAATAATAACTTTATTGTCACTTTGAATGTACACTAATCGGCATACATTAAAATGAAATTTCGTTGCATTCAGCTCTCAAAGGGTTACCACCTCCAATATACACTACATAAATATGAGAAAAATAAATAAATAAATACAGAATTACGCATATACCCACATATATTATATGACACAGAGAAACAATAGTCTAGTTCGGGTTATGTATATATGTGCATAGCGAGAAAAATGAATCTTGTGAGTTTACCAGATGGATGGCATAGAGAACAAAGCTATTACAGAATTGCAAAAATACTTCGAAACCTCCTCCTAGAGGGGAGCAACAGAAACAGACCGTAAAGTGGGTGTGTGGGGTCTCTAACAATGCTTTGAGCTCTAAGCACATAGCGCTTATAAGCAGCATCCTGAATACCAGGAAGTGAGCTTCCTATGATCTTCTCAGCTGTCCTTACCAATCTCTGTATGGACTTTCTATCTGAGGCACTGCTGCCACAAACCAGACAGTGCTGTAGTTTGTTAAAATGCTTTCAATCGTGCCTCTCTAAAAAGTGGCCAGGACAGAAGGAGAAAAATGTGCTCTCCTCATTGGACGCAGGAAATGCTACATATATTCTCTTCTCTTCTATTAGAACTATTTATTTTCTGTCCACAAGGTTACTTTCCTGGATAAGCTTACAATTGCAATTGCTAATAATTCCACTACACTGGTAATTCCACTTCTGGCCCATCTCTATTAACCTCTGGGCCAGCTGTGCATCATAATATATACTGAGGACCTCAAATTGTGCAGGTTCTGTTAATCTCTTGCTTCTGATTCTTCTAGCTGAGTATACATATTTTCATATATTCTGAGCCAACTTTATTGCTCATCAGTAAATTTTATAAGCAACAAAGCTTCCAGATGTCCTTTCAAAGACTATGTGAAGCCTTGAAAGGGTGATTCACTTTGATGCCTCAAAATGAATTCATGGGGCAGTCTGAAGTGTTGAATTGAATCATGTACCTTGAGTGATTTTTAATGCTGTTTTTGGTGCTTCTGGCTTTACAAGGTCTGAAACAATGCTGAATCCTTTCTTCCATATATGATGAAACCTAAAGGGGCAAATTGAGTGATGTGATGGGCTCTCAGATATTAATATAGCCAGCCAATTAATTTTATAAAAGCACAAGCTCTGCCTATCAGAGTGGTTGGGGAGGCCTGCACTGCTATTTTGTTTTACTCCTCTGATAAAATAGGCTTAAGTAGGTTTGCTTGGAGGTAAAAAGAAATTTTCAGATTTATTCAGCTGCAGTTTTAAATTTTGTTTTTCCCTTTCTTCTCTGTTCTTCTACCTTTCCTCAGATCCAGATATTTTATTTTTATTTTTCCTTACCTCTCAAGCTATTTTCCTGTACTGTAATAGAGTCCTTGTTAATCGAAGGGGCCCCAACCTTTTTGATTCTGTGGACCGGTGCTGGAGGCTTTGGCAGTTTTAGCACTGGCGAGGGAAGTTTCATGTGCTCATCCTACATCCCGCATATGCGCAAATGAAGCTTTGTGCGCCCCTCCACTGCTTCAGCGGCCCAGTTCCCAGTGGCCCACAGCCCGGGGGTTGGGGATCCTGATCTAATCTGTCTCAGTTGTGAGAAAAACTAAGTGTTTGCTATTAAATAACTGTATATATGGACTATTTCTTACTTTCATAGTGTATTAAATGCTCAGTACAGATAACACATACTTCCTAATAATAAAAGCTGTCTAGAGTTGCTGGACACAAGATGGGTGGCAAATAAAATTTCTAAAATTTCTAAAATAAATAAATAAATAAATAAATAAATAAATAAATAAATAAATAAATAAATAACCCCCCCACACACACAAATTATTGATAAGTAGCACATAATGTATCATTTCCAGATGACTAAATTTGCCAGTGAGTTCTGCCAATAAACCTATAATCAAGAAGAGCATCCAGTTCAATCAATCAATCAAACAATCAATCAATCAATGCTTAAATGTATTGTCTTTAACTTAAAGGACAGTGTAATGTGGACTTCTTGATGTTCTCTGAGTTTTGTTGCTTACTTGCAGATGTTTCATTACCCAACAGGGTAATATCATCAGTAATGGTGATGTTGATGGTGATGTTGACAGCTCAGAGAACACCTGGAACTCCACAGTTCAACCCTGAGCTATAGATATTCTCTTCTATTGGAAGTATAATAATGGACAGACTTTTCATCATTGGAATGATAAGGTTGTGTTTGGTTTGGAGGAAGAGGCTGTGACTGACTCTAGCGATCTCCCCCCTGGCATTAGCCAAGTCTCCAGGGTAGTGGTGGTGGAATGGCTATGGTCATCTGTGATTCTCTGATGGCTTTCAGAGGTGCTGCCTTGCAGATGTGAGACTCTGTTTGTAAAATTGGGCTCTAGGGATCACTTAGGAATGAGGAAGAACATGTTTCAGCTCAACTCTAGCAAGACTGAGTGACTTGGAACTTCCTGGTTCTGGGGATTCTCTACCTTTAATTCTTGAGAGGATTATACAACCCCAGAAAGAACCCATGTATAATTTGGGGGCTCTCCTGGACTCATGATTCTGTTTAAAGAACAGGAGGCAGCAGGGGCATAACACAACTTTATGCATTAATTGTACTGTTCCCTGGACTGTGAGGCACTGTTCACAGTCACTCATACCTTGATCATCTCCTCAAGGGATTACTGTAGTACACTCTATACCAGGGGTGGGGAACCTTGGCTCTTTTATGACTTGTGGACTTCAACTCCCAGAATTCCATGCTGGCTCTTATTGGCTTTGAAACTCAAATCTCAAATTCAAAATCTTGGCTGAGTCACATATTCTCTTTATGTAACAAAGGAAATAGATTTTTTGAAAGGAGATGATGGATGTTAGATATACTACATTATAATTAAAAGCATAATTTCATTGTTTTTATTCCTATTTGGAATCATTCTATTGATGTGTTCTATTCAAGTTTCTTAAATTTATTTCTATTTATCCAGATGGCCTAGAACAGTGATGGCGAACCTTTTAGAGACTGAGTGCCCAAACTGCAACCCAAAACCCACTTATGCATCGTCGAGTGCCGGGTGTGTGTGGCCCATTGGCTGGGTGTGGCCAAGTGGGTGGGCGTGGCCCATTGGGTGGGCGTGGCTGCGGTGGTAACGGCATACTGGGTGGGACTAAAAAGTTCAATCAATCAATTCCAACTTTGCAAGATCTTTTTTTTTCCTGCGAGAAGTTGAAATTGACTGATTGAACCTTTTTTTTTTTTGCACACGGCGGCAGAGGCCTAAAGCGAAAAGGTTTTATAAAACCCAGCTGAAGGCCTAGGACTGGGGCGATGGCGCGCGTGCCCACAGAGAGGGCTCTGAGTGCCGCCTCTGGCACCCGTGCCATAGGTTCGCCACCACTGGCCTAGAATAGGAACAATGTTGCAGGATTTTAATCTTTGTGCAATATGGAACAAATATACCAGAGAAAGAAAGTTTTAAATGCCTCCTTGAACTCCTATCTTGCTCCTGCAGATGTTTACACAACAACTACATAAATTAACATGCTGTTTATTTATGGCACAACTAAATTTCAATATTCAATACTTTCAAGTGAGTCTTTTTCTAGACTTACACAAGAAAACTGGCCTAAACCTAACAAGAAGATAATCTCTATTATAGTAAAGTACAAAGGCTCTGCTGGCAGAGGCAACTAGGAATCTATAATTTTTATTTTATTGGAGTAGTAGAACTTCACCAACTTCAGAGAAGAAATGGGAAAGTAAACAAAGAGTAAGAGCAGAATGCATATAGGTGGGTGGGTGAAATTCCCTCATGATCTCAGCATGTATCCCATAAATTGAAGTTTCTTGGAAGATGTTCCAAGGGGCTGTTACTGTTGACAAACCTCAGAAGAAAGTTATTTGGTTCTCTATAATCTGCCAAAGGCTTCATGCTAAGAACAGTATGCACTGGTCATCAGTGTTAAAAACATATTTTGAAGGATACCAATTGCACATAAATAACATAAATGATTTGAAATTTTACTTCAGCTGCTAATCTTAATCTCTGGATATAACGGTCAAAGCAAGTCCAGAAGTTCTTATTCAGATTAATGTATAATAGAGCAGAATGTAGAATAAAGCAGATTGTATGGAGAACATATCTCTACTGAGAAATCACCTAACAGTAAATTAGGAGTTTGAAGCTCAGGAAGGATCCCCAGTAATAAGGATGTCAACTTTCAGTGGTTGTTCGTTTATTGTTAAATTATCAGATTGTAAAGACATCCAGATAGCAGGACAACTTACACAATAGTCATAGCTATAAAAATATCAAATCCAACATCTTCTGGTGAGAACTGTTACTTGAGGACAAGATTCTGATAAAATAAAATAAATTTTACTTTAACAAAAACCAATTAGACTTCATAAAAAGTGAGAATAAAAACAGTCTAAAATTAATTCATTGTGACTTATTCCTTCAGTAGTTCAGTATCTTCTAGGTGTCACCACTAAGGCCAACATATTGATTTGTGCTATGGTGAATATTTGCAAAATGTGGAGAATATCATGAAAATAGCTAGGTGTGATGAAGGGGCATTCACAGGAATTCTGTAATGGATATGTAAATCTCTCTTATTGGACTTCTAAAACTAGAATGCTCCATTTGTGCTCTGCAATAGGTTTCCCTGTGCAGTTAGAGCAGTGGTGGCGAACCTATGGCATGCGTGCCAGAGGCGCCACTCAGAGCCCTCTCTGTGGGCACGCGCGCCATGCCCTGGAGATGGCAACTGTTCCTCTTCAACCAGCCGCCTGGTAACTCGCTGAGGTCCCACGTGGCCGGATGCATCCCGGCACGTCTGGTTTTCCTCCCCCCCGTCCTGTCCCTCCTGGCCTCACATGCTCTCCTTTTCCTGGGCACGACCCACTGCATTGCCTCCTCAGCTGTTGGCCGGCCATCCAGCTCAGAGGCGGCTTCTTTGAACTGCTGGCGGTGGGCTGCGAAGCCCCAGAGTGCACCGGTCAAGGGTGGCAGAATCTCACATGGTCTCAGGAGACACAACTCAGCATCAGCTGGAGAAGTACATTCTCTTGACTGAGAGATTCAAGCAACAGTTCTCAGAAATTTAAACTAAATGGCTTCCAAGATTATGGCTTACAAATCTAATTACCATACTGGAAGTTTTTTCTGTACTCATGTCATGAGTTTGCTAAATTGGTGAATCCAAGAAATAGAATGTGAAAATGTGTACCTAAATATTTGAAGTCCTTAACTTGTTCAAAATTAACTTTCATTAATTTTCCATGTATCAGAATAGGGTTTGAGGTTTTTGATAAAATAAGACAACATATTTATTATATAGAAGTTGGTTTCTAATTTTTTTCTAAGGCAGAAACATACAAGTGTACCAAGGCATCTGTGGAGGCTCGAGTTATTTGATCTCCTGGAAACAAGAGCCTTTCTCACCCATCAATGAATGAGACCCGGAAACCAAGTTACGCTCTGTTATGCAATTAAGACCTACCGTTAGAAAGCTAAACTAGTGTTTTAATATGAGATAATGGTACAATTAATTTATATCTGCAGTGCATACAAAGTGTATGCATTTCAAAGTTATCAATGAACATATGCTACTTGTGGTAGGCAATAGAACTAAATGAGGATAGATAATCTAGTATCTAGATATTTTGAACTGAAATTCATATAATTCCTAATATTGCCCATTCTTGCTGTAACTAATGAGAACTGAAATCTAAACTATCTGGAGCTTTCCTATACTGTATTGATAAAACAGCTTAACTAGTAAGCTGGAGGAGGAACTAATGTCTCTTCTTCTATCATGTGGCTTTAATCCTATTCCAGCAAAGGAATAAACTACCCAGGGAAGAGGATGAATTACTCAATTATTTTTAAGGAGATTTAGGCAGCATCACATCAAAACCCAGTAAGTCCAGACATAAGGTAAGGACTTTCATATACAATAGCAATAAACCCCAAACCAGATGTTTTGCCCCAAACAGTCCCAGCAGCTCCTTCATATCTATGTCATCTTCTTATAATCACAGTGGTATTCTTGCATCAATATCTGTTTTTATCAGGATCCATTTCTGAATTATTATTTATTGAAGACTTAGTTGCCTTGGATCTGAAATGCAGAGACAGCAAAACGATCATAGGAACTCTGACATGTTGTTGCTGTCAAGTTGACTCATTGTAGCCCAGTGGATAATTACTATAAAATACACTCAGTCTTCACTCAGGAAACTAACTGTTGCTGCAGTGGCATCTTGTTATTGTTTAAATCCATTGCATTACCCGTCTTCCTAGTTTTGTTTTCCTTCAACCTTGCTAAATAAGATATCTTTCTATACTGATCATTCTCTTCACATCAGGTGTCTACATTGTAAAAAGTACAGGCTTGCCTATGCTTGATTTCCTCCAGTATTAACTGATGTGTTCTTTGTGCAGTCCTTAGCACTCACAGTATCTTTTACTAGGACCCCAATTCAAAAGAATCTATTTTCTTCCACTTTTGTCAGTTCACTGTCCAACTTTCTCATCCACAGGGTATTATTGAAAGTATCATTATCTGAAGATGTTGGATCTTTATAGAAGAAACGTCGCTGCATTGAAGAAACTTGACTATGGCCTTTATAGCCATTTTTCCAAGGGCAATTTTTGGCTATTTGTAGTTCTGCTATTGATTAAAGATCCTAACTGAAATTGTTAACTATTTCTATTTATTCTTGCCTTGAAGTTCTTTTACCGGTTTCATCTATCGGAACCATGACACTGTCAAAGTAAAATTATAAATCTTTGGCTTCTTCACATTATAGATCTCCTTTAAGATCATGTTCCTTGATCTTGATAATAGATGGTTCAGATCATTTTTGCTTTCAGCCAGTAATGTGCTATCAGCATAGTGAAGGTTGTTGATGAGTCTTCTACCAGTTTCTGGTTGTTAAGTGAATCCAGCTTCCCCCATTGACTTTGCTTGTTGGAAACTAGCTGGGAAGGTTGCAAATTTACATGATCCCGGGATGTTGAAACTGCTGTAAATACATGCCAGTTGCCAAGCACCCAAATTTTAATCATGTGACCACGGGGAAGTCGTGATGATTGTAAGTGCAAGAACTAGTCGTCATTTTTTTAGTGCCGTTGTAGTGAATGTTGTCATTAAATGAAGGCTTGTAATTCAAGGATTACCTATATAGGAAAGGAAAAAAAAACCTTTGTCGTAAAGTCTTTTTAATCTCAAATTACTGCAGGCAGGAAAATGGGTAGTGCTGATAGTGATAATATTATAAATATTTTGAAGAGTAACTGTTACAACCCCTTCAAAAATGATGAATTTTATTCTGGATAGTGGAAGAATACCAGTTGGACAGGTGCAAATGTAGCATTAATTCCTAAAGAAGGCCAAACCCCAAATTTATCCCAAAGGTGCTTTTCAAAAGGCATCTGGACTTTCTTTTTCTTTGAAAAAAGAAAAGTCCAGTTGCCTTTTGAAAAGCACCTTGGGACAATCATGACCTAGATGACTGATAATCTCCATAGGCCCACTTTTATCAAAAGAATTACAGACCACTATCTTTATTGAACAGTGACTATAAAATATTTACTATGATTTCATCTAAAAGGTATCTTGCAAGATTTTACACATGAATATCAGTGTGACTTTTTGCCTAAAAGACAGTTAAGAAATAATATTAGAAATATTGTCAACATATTAGAATATTAGCATACTAAAAAGCAGAGACTTCACCCTGCCAACAAAAGTGCGTATAGTCAAGGCCATGGTTTTCCCAGTTGCAATGTATGGCTGTGAAAGTTGGATCATAAGAAAGGCTTAGCGCCAAAGAATTGAGGCCTTTGAACTATGGTGCTGGAGAAGACTCCTGCGAGTCCCTTGGACTGCAAGGCATTCAAACCGGTCAGTCCTAGAAGAGATCAACCCTGACTGCTCTTTAGAAGGCCAGATCCTGAAGTTGAAACTCAAATACTTTGGCCACCTAATGAGAAGGAAGGATTCACTGGAGAAGAGCCTGATGCTAGAAAAGATTGAGGGCAATAGAAGAAGGGGACGACAGAGAATGAGGTGGCTGGATGGAATCACTGAAGCAGTAGGCGTGAGCTTAAATGGACTCCAGAAGATGGTAGAGGACAGGAAGACCTGGAGGAATGTTGTCCATAGGGTTGCGATGGGTCAGACACGACTTCGCAACTAACAACAACAAATTAGAATATTTGGAACATCATAATGAAAAACAAGCCATATTGATATTTTGTGATATGGAAAAAGCATTTGATAATTTGTATGGAATCAATTGTGAAAACTAGCAGAGATGACAAAACTTCCCTCTCTGGTCAGGGACAAGACAATAAGTACTTTTTTAAAAGACTGAAACCTTTTGTTCACTTTTTTGCTGAAATCAGAAAAAAACAAAGTGGTGATTTCTAAAATTGATGACTGAAAAATGATTGAATAAGACTTTGAAGGAATTATTGTAATATTAAGGAGGAAGGAGGGATAATGAGTTTTTAACTGCTATAAAGAAGGCCACATGTAACTCCTTTATCTTCTTCTTTTAACTGTATTCTTTTCCGGTCCTTTTCTTTTTTTTTCTTCCCTTACTTTATATATTTCTGTATTTCTCTTTTAGCTAGGCAAAAACCTTTAATAAAAAAAGTAGTAACAAATATTGTGGCAACAATGGAGACAGTCAAGCTGGTTGTTATACATTTATTAGCACATTCTTGCTTTTATGTTTTTACCTCAGGATGTAAGCCTAGACATATTCCTAAGCTTTTTTTTCAGTTCAGCTCTTCTACTTTCAGGTCACTATCATGTTTTAACCTTAAAGAACTGATCAGTGGCAGCATTTTTTTTTCCCAGGCTGCAACTGTAACTTCCCTGTAACTTCCCCCCAAACCTCACTTTGGGCGCCTGCCTGGAGGTGCTTTAATTCCTGGGTGGAAGGCTTGTACTGCCTTACCGGAAACAGCTGATGGGCAGCAGTCGGCGGTTCCACACCAAAGCCTCTCGGTTCACTTAATGATGGCAGCGATCATTTAACGAAGGGGAGGGGATAGCCCGGTTTTCATTCACTTAGCGACCCATTTGATTCAATTAATACATTTGATTCAAAAATGTCATACAATTGAGTCTCATTCATTTTACGATATTTTTGACTTACGATCCTAACGGGGTAGCTCCATTAGGGTCGTGCCTCGAGGACTATCTATACCAGTAGTCCTTGACTTACGACCACAATTGAGCCCAAAATTTCGGTTGCTAAGCGAGACAGATGTTAAGTGAGTTTGCACCATTTTACGACCTTTCTTGCCATAGTGGTCAAGTGAATCACTGCAGTTGTTAAGTTAGTAACATGGTTGTTAAGTGAATCTGGCTTCCCCATTGACTTTGCTTGTCAGAAGGTCACAAAAGGGGATCACGTGATCCTGGGACACATCATAAACATGAGTGAGTTGCCAAACATCTGAATTTTGATTATGTAACCATGGCGATGCTGTAACGGTCATAAGTATGAAAAATGATCATAAGTCCATTTTTTCAGTGCTGTTGTAACTTTGAACAATCACTAAATGAACTGTTGTAAGTCGAGAACTACCTGTATTCTGATTTACTCAGTATACAGCACATCACAACTTTCAGCCCATGGCACCCACTTTATGGACTATCCTCCCTCCCTTCTTTTGAAAGTGAGGTTAGCTCTGTCCCTGTTGAACTTCTGGAAGTCTCCCAAGATCTGGTTAGGTCAGCAGGCCTGGGGGGCCCAGGGGACTGGTGAGATATTGAGGTGGCTCCAATATTGTTGTTAAAATCTCTGCTCTCTTTTAATCTTGGAATTTTTAATAATAATCGCTCTTATATGTTTATTATTTTTATCTTGCACACTGCCCAGAGTCAATTTTCCATGAGATGGGCGGCCATATACATCTCATAAATAAATAAAATATGTAGCTTTGTTGTGGTACGTGCGATGTGCCTGCATCCTCCTGACCTGTCTGGCAAGGAGATGCTCCTGGTTCTTTCTATGGAGAATTTGGACTTGCTAGCCTTTCCTGACTCTCTTTAAGACCAGGGCAGCTTCTCCAACCTAGTTATGGTTGGATGAGACTCAAGAATCCAAACTGACATTCCTCTTGGAGGGCAAAGGAATGCAATCAAGATGGGCGACTTTTTCCCGCACTGCCTGCAGAACAAGCTTTTCGAGTCCCAGCTGGAGAAAACTGGCTGAACTGCAGCTCGTTGCCTTGGCAGCTCCTTTGACAGCCTGTTTTACGCAGCAAGAGTAATGCAGAAGTTCCTGCTGCTCAGAGGATAAAGCAGGCACTAAAAATATCCCTGTGTGGAAGAAGCTTCCCAAGGAGCAGCCGCCGCGTGGCAGCATCTCTAATGAGTGAGCCAGTGAGGAGTTCATCCAAGGACAGGAGAACATTCCCTGCCTCCTCCTCGTCCTCCTCCTCGTCCTCCTCCTCCCCCCCCTCTCCCACTCCCCTTCCTTGCTGCATTATCAGGCGTGGCTGGCTGGCTACAGCTCCCTCCAGCATTCTTATATAGCTGCCAGCTGCATGAGCAGGGACCTGTGATGAGAGCTATAGGAAAAGCAGCTTTTTAAATGGAAGCAGGAAAAATGAAGATCAAATGCTAAACTGGATCGGGTTCTTTTTTTAATAAAATAAGAAGGAGAGAGAATGTGGTGATCTATTATAAGCTACAAAGATGATTTTTTTTTTTTTAAATGAAAGTGACAAGAGAACAAACCGTACAAGCATTTAAAGAGGACAGCATAGAAGTGGGTCAGATCTGGCACCAGGAATGCGGCAGCTTTAGATTTATGTTGTGAAGTTCAAGCTCTCGTGTGCCTCATCGGGGACTGAGGCTATGCAGTGTATTCCTGACAATTCCATTACAGTAACATTGCATCGAAGAGAAAAAGTAGCACTGAATGCAAAATTCAGCATTCTTGGGACCTCTTTCTGCCAGCAACAATTTAGAATCAAAATTCTTATAATCAGCTTTTATATAGGGGCAGAATCCAAAGACACTCCAGAAGTTAGGAATGGGCACACAGAACAAAACTGTTCCTGCCTGGAAACACTAGGAAATCCCAAGACTACAGACTAGATTGGAAGTTGGGGGAAAAACAATGCCCAAAGGAAACAACAGCAAAGCCTTTCTGGGCTGTTACCAAGAAAACAATCTAGACGGGTCTATCTTGCCCCTTCACTTGAGAGAGATGTATTCATGTCCACTTAGTTTACTAGTTGCTCTGAGACTTAACTGTCAGATATCTGGGGGCAGAATTACAGCTTCAGTAAGAATAGAATAGAATAGAATAGAATAGAATAGAAAAGAACAGAACAGAACAGAACAGAACAGAACAGAACAGAATAGAATAGAGCTGGAAGGGACCTTCTAGTCCAGCCCCCTGCTCGAGCAGGAGAACCTATGGCACGCGTGTCACAGGTGGCACCCAGAGCCCTCTCTGTGGGCACGCGCACCATCGCCCCAGTCCTAGGCCTTCAGCTGGGTTTTATAAAATCTTTTCACTTTAGGCCTCCACCGCCATGTGCAAAAAAAAAAAAGTTAAATCAATCAATTTCAACTTCTTGCGGGAAAAAAAAGATCTCGCAAAGTTGGAATTGATTGATTGAACTTTTTAGTCCCACCCAGTCTGCCATTACCACTGCAGCCACGCCCACCCAATGGGCCACACCCACCCGACACCCGACAATACATAAGTGGGTTTTGGGTTGCAGTTTGGGCACTCGGTCTCTAAAAGATTCGCCATCACTGACCTATACCATTTCAGACAAGTGACTCTCTAGTCTCTTCTTAAAAACCTCCAGTGACGGAGTGCCCATGATTTCTGAAGGCAAGCTGTTCCACTGGTCCTCACTGTTAGGAAGTTTCTCCTTAATTCCAGGTTGCTTCTCTCTTTGGTTAGTTTCCAACCATTGTTTCTTGTCCTGCCCTCTGGTGCTTTGGAGAATAGTTTGATGCCCTCTTCTTTGTGGCAGCCCCCCAAATACTGGAATACTGCTATCATATCACCCCTCCGGTGTTTCTTGGTACAGTTTTTAAAAATCCCATTTCATATGATTGCTTTTTACTCAACATTGGCATTGACTTTGGTTAGTCACATGGTGCTGTAACCAGGGAAAAATCATTCCAAAACATTTTGTCTTAGGGTTGTTTTCTCTTTTACTAGATAAAGTTCATTTTTTTTCTTCTAGAACTCACTTTTTTCTGGCAATCATTTCAATGTCAGGACATCCTGCAGTCCTACTCTTGCTTTGTGAGTGGGCTTTTTGTGATTGCTTTCTCCTCACTTCTTGAGATGTGCATCAGTGTCTTTATGTGTGCGTATGTCATATCATTTCTGCTCTCAAAGCAATTCAGATGCCCTAGCAATATTTCACTAATGCTTTAGGCATAAGGGAGGGGTCCCTCGTTTCACCATTTTGTTAATATCATTCTAAAACTTCTAGTGTATTCATAAAATATCCTTCCCTCCCCCAGCTGTGAGATGTAAGTGCATCCTAGAAAGGGCAGAAACTGGTCTTCTCGCTTCCTCCACTTTCTGTCTTACCCAAGACACAAACTGTCATAAATGGGTGTGATCTCAATAATCTGACAATGGCCTAAGCCTCAGCCTTCCCCCAGGAGATGACAGATTTTAAGATATATTATACATAACCATCACTGGAACATTTCATGGGAAAAGCACCCACCACTTTAGACTGCATCTAGTTTCCTTATTGCTTTTATTACATTCTCTTAACCCTTCATCCATATAAACTGCTTACTGTCAATAGTTGCTCAGCTTGTTAATGATAGTATAGAAAGCCAACAGCATACCATACACAAGTGTATTTTACAGGAAACAAAATTGCAGGAATACGGCGAAAGCATGAGATTTGTGGAACTTCCTTAGCATAAGGCCTACCTACTTCAAGCACTTGGAAGCTTCCCAAGAATGGTAATTTATAAAGTATTGCAGAATGGATTTTTAATGTGCTGATATGATGGTGTTTTATGGATCAGTAGAATTTGTAATGCAAAGTTATAGTTTTATTTCTATTTGTAATCTACCTTTGCTCCCTTTTGTTCAGAAACACACACACACACACACACACACACACACACAAATCAGACTAAGTGATAATAGACTGCATGAGATAGCTATGGGAAGTGGGTCAATGTTGTTTACGTTGTTATTTGACCTCTAACATAAAAGAAACCTGTTGGATTGCCATCTCCACCCAGTGAAAGGAAGTGAAAAGTAATATCATCCTTGAGCAAAAAAAGCAACCTTAATGAGCTGTATGCATGTGAGTCCCAACTAACACTTGGATGACCAAAGATTTCTCTACTCCAATATACAGATGTGGATGGATCGACCACTCAACAATTTGCTCACTTGTTTACTGAACAGGGGTTATATGTGCTATAATCTCAGAAGCCTTGCACCACCCCTCCTTTCCAGGAAGAAAATCAAAACTATAGTTAAGTTACAAATACAATAACCCCAATGCTTGAGGAATGCTCCCAACAAAATAGAGAAAAAAAAGCCTAAACAGGATAGGTTCATTTATCATAAGCACAGACAACGTGATCTTTCTAAAAACCACCAGGGTGGGAAGTAATCTTATTTCAGGGAATTTGTTATTCCAAAGAAAGGAGCTGTCTTTGAGAAGGCACATCCTGTGACTCCTGAAAAGGGGTGGCAGGGGGAATCCACCCTACTAGATCTTTCTGGATGGACAGAAGTCACTGGGAAACAGTTTTCCCATAGATATCCAGGCAGTCTTTGGATCTCTATCCTACTTTTGCCTGCCTTAGGCATAACAGCGGCTCCCTTATTTGAGAGTAAATTGCTACTAGGGAAAGGATAACTCTATTCTGTAATTCTGTAGCCAGGAATATATAAGTTCATTGCCAAGGCTCTTGCTGTTCCTAAAGAAGGCAGAAATTCTAGCAGTGTTCTCAACAAAGAGAAGGAAGAAGCAAATATTATTTGTTGATCCTCTGAATTGGCAGTTATAGTATATTTAGATATGCGTTCAACTCCGCCCTGAACTTTATATGAATGAAACTCCCTCATATCATTCATAAACAAAAATAACTTTCTGATTTGCAATATCTTTATTAGAAGGATCACTGAGGTCAAGCATTAGTAATGCCCATGTAATTTTTAGTTAACATGGAGCAAAGTGAAATTCAGTTCCAATATTTTTCCACCTGTTTCTGATGGCTGCCATAGCTATGAGATCACTGACACTCAAAGCTCATCTTCACAGCCTGCTTATCCAGAATGAGAACAGCCCACTGACCATTTTTTGAGGACAAGAATACACAGTGTCACCCTCACCCTGCTCTAAAGGCTTTCTGAATTCAGCCATTAGGAGCCATGCTGCTGTATGTTCTGCCTGTTCTACCTCATTTCCTTGTGGGCCTATTCTGTTCATTATTGCAAGAATACCTTCCTTCCCTCAGTTGCTGATAGCTGCTCTTCACAGCCATTTCATCTTAGAATTCCTACCCATCTGCTCTCTTTCAGAAGATACCTTCCTACAGTAAAAGTGCCTTTTCCCTCCACCAGTGAATTGGTGAAATATTGATTCAGTGGAGCACCAGTAAAACAATGGACCAAGAGATGGTAAGAGAGGTCAACCAATGGTGTGACAAGTCCCTCCCCCCACCCCACCCCGGTTGGTTTGACAAAATGCTTATGGTGAACAAGCAGCTCTTACACTGGGCTCCCTTCCAACTGTATGATTCTTTGACTGATGTATTTTGTGTGTTCAGCCAAATGGAAACCATATCTCCTTAGAGATCCATCCACAGACAGGAAAACAAATTGGCACGTGCTTTCCTGGCACAGGTGGACAGAGTAAAAAACCATGAGAATCCAAAATCAAGGGGTGGTGTAACTGCCATTCAGACTAGAATACCTAAGGTTTCTTTAACTGGCTACATTTCCAGCCAGTGTCAGTGTTAAAAAACAAGCTACATAGGACTGTTGTACAGAATTGCCTTTGGGCTAACAGTGTATCTTAAAATGGTGTTGGAAATCTCCTGTCATTAAAATGAGAGACTAAATAGAAGGAAGAATGTTACATGAACAAAAGACCTTTGACCATGGGCTTCTTAGCATCGGCTGCCTGGACAATTGGAGGTTGTCAAAATGGTGCTATCACTAGGGAAGCACCATCTCTTTATGTTCTTGTATGTGATGTCTTGAACAAGTACAAAAAGAGTGGGATTTGCAGAGGCCTGTCATAGTGCACGTTTCAGACATATCCCTCTGCAGATGCCCAGGAGGAAGAGGAATATATTTGGCTTATGTTACATAAACATGGGATTAATGTTGCTAGAAATATCATATTTCCCTTTGAAAGACCTGCTAGGGCCCATGGAGGTGGGCTGAAACGAGAATTCCTACAAATGCTCCCAGGATTTCCATAGCAGAGAGCTTCAAAGGTGCAAGACAATTGCTCTTCCCAGCATAATGGAACTGTGACAAACTTGGTTCAGTTTTCAATGTAAGTTAGTTTTGTTGGAAGTTCTGAATTGTTTTCGGATGGATACAGAATTTTCATGTTCAAGGGCTTTGAACCCCCCCTAAATTATATTTAAATATTTGTATTTTGATGCAAATGCTATACATATATTTTTAATTATTTTATTACGAATGCCAAAAGCATATCCTCTTTATTTCTAATACTATAAATTTGATCTTTAAAAAAATCTTCTTAGAACATCCTACCACTATGGGAAAGTATGTCGTGATGTTAATCAAGAAAGATGTGCAGATTACGGCTTTATGTCCACTTTATAAAACTGTACATATCTGTGTGCCACATGCAATGAAAAAGTTCTGAATTATTAACTTCAAAATCACATTTACCAAACAGGAAATAGTTTTCCCATGACATCATACAGTATATCCTATTGCTTTTATAATCAAATAGCATTTCATTTGCCAGTTATTCAGATTTTAAGAATTATTAGACAATTCAGCCATTCCAAGTAGTGGAATAATTTTCAGTTCAGAAATTTGACAGCATTTTAATACAAACATATAAATTATGAAAAATGGGAACTGTGGGTATTTATGGAGGAGCTGGACTTCTGATGTGGCCATTGTTAACTGTTTGTAATAAAGACAGATCTGGAATAGAGGGTTAGGACCGTGTAGCCTGTCTGGGCCTAATGTACATCAGATGCACACCTGGATCTAATAAAGGCAGTAAAACAATAATAAAGCTTTGGAAATACATTTTGCTCACAGGAATACAAAGATTATCATGCTATGAATATATGTTATAGGTGAATCCACATATATTCACCATTTTCATGCTACCATCTTCTGATTAAAAGTGTGATGATCTGCTTAGTATTTTTGCAACTTTTCTTACCTCTGTATGCAGTGGAAAATATTATCCCATTTTTCTGCTGACTATTTATGTTTGGAGATTATCTATGTGTACATGCAGATTGAAACCCAAACAGGAAGGGATTGCAACAAGAAACACAAACAAAGGGAGGGGAAAAATCCAATTACTGTTGAAAAAATGTTTTAATTTTATGCTTCAATAAGTTTCATTTTTTCTTCCAGGGCACATGTCTATAATGCAAGCTCAAGTCCATTTGGGCTTCCAAATAAAAAGATTCCAGTTGTATCTTTGCTCTAGGAGGGTTAAAATTTCAAATGAGTGATTTCATTCAAAGCTATAAGACTAATTCATCCACCTTTGAGTTTGAAGATCCCTTCAAATTGTTACAAAGAAATTCAAAGGCAATTTTAAAACTGAGTGGACATTCTGCATCTTTTCTTACATATATGGACAAAACAGGACCGGGGGGGGGGGGGGGGAGAAGAGAATTTGAGCATTGTGACAGGCTGTCTGGTATTGACATGAATGGATTTAATCATTTCCCCAAACTTTATTTGAGATCATGCTTGCAAGAGTGCTGTTCTGCTTTTTGTGGCTCTTACTATTATACCCTATTTTTTTCTTTTTCTTTCTGTTCAATCATGTCCAGTTTCTGGAGACTACCTGGGCAAGCCCCTGCAGTTTTCTTGGCCACTTTTTTTCTTTCAGAAGTGGTTTGCCATTGCCTCCTTCTTAGGATTGAAAAAAAGTGACTGGCCCAAGATCATCCAGCTGGCTTTGTGCCTAAGGTGGTGTGAGAACAAGGATTCTCCCTGTTTCTAGCCTGCTGCCTTAATTACTACACCAAATTGGGTCTTTAATTGGCTTAGACATCTCTATTTGAAGGGAGATAATTTTAAAAAATGTGTTTACGGAGTGTGTGTTTTTAAAAATATTCCACAAGTAGCACCAAGCATGTCATGTGGGGTATTTTCCACACTGATTTAGCAGAACTCTACAGGCCCCTTCCTGGAGAATTTGAAGACTGCTATGTAATCCTTTCCTCATTTTTGCTGCTTTGACCTTAACAAGTGCAGGAGAAATATTTTAAAAATTTAATTCAGTGAAACCCGTAAAGTGACCTGCCTGAAACTTTGAAGGGTATTATCATCTTTATGAGTATCTGCTTTCCTCCCATTGTTAATGCAGCAACTTTTGATGCTTTTCAAACTGCAAACAATAGTCAAATATTGAATTGCTTCAGAATGCATTTGTTTTCTTTGAATCTCAAACTGGATCTTGGCTATTTTTTAGTTATAATATGCTCATTATGCATATGTGGAAGATAACCCCATCCCCTTGAGGGAAATTATAGTTTCTTGAGGGTCTACTCTAAGATTTATATAGGTAGTGAGCAAGTCACATCATATATATAAGCAGGAGCTGGATTTGTTTTTTCCTCTTTGGCTTTTATGCAAAGCCTTAAATGTCCTCTACATTTTAAAACCATGTCATTTTTTAAAGAGCTTTCACTACAATTTTTATTGGTTTCTGATCTCAACATGGTGAGAACCTGTAGCACATGTTTTCAGTTACAGTGATCAAAATGAACTCTGGGGACTGCAAAAGAGGCCTTGGAAACTCCAAGTGTCCTTGGAACTACAGGTTGCCCATTTTGAAATATATAATTATATCATTTTATGCCATTTATATTCAGCACATGCTATATATAGACATGTGAATTTAGCATATTAAAAGTGGGGACTCAAGCTATATGTGATTACAGTATGTGTGCACAAGTCTCTGTCTAGGTTTGTATCTCTCTGTCTCATTCACTCACTCACACACACAAACACATTGTCTGTCTGTCTATGTAGGATCTGTAATGTCTATTGTCTTTATTGGTCATGCTTTCTAATTCTGGCAGGGTCTGGCAAGGTAGATTTAGAAATGCTTAGCAGAAAAGATTTTCCTTAGTCTTTTGCCTTACAAGGATACATTTGAGATGAGACTGAACTGCTTTTATCTCTATCAGCAGACGGTTTAGCAGGAAAAAGTGGAAAAGAACCCTAGAGGTATCTGCAATATCAGATTATCCTTCTGCTACTTGACAATCTTGCACCAGAGATTTTTCCTACTTATTTCTTTTCTCCATCAACTTATGGGATAGGAGAAGGACTTAACAGAATAACAGAGTTAGGATGGACTTTGGAGGTCTTCTAGTCCAACCCCCTGCTGAAGTAGGGCACCCTATACCATTCTGGACAAGTGGCTGTTAAATCTCTTCTTAAAAACCTCCAGTGATGGAGCACCCACAACTTCTGAAGGCAATCCATTCCACTGATTAATAGTTCTGTTTCTCAGTAATTTTTTTCTTAGTTCTAGGCTGGATCTCTCTTCAATGGGCTTCCAACTTCTTGTCTTGCCCTCAGGTGCTTTGGACAATAGGTCGTCCCACTCTTCTTTGTGACAGATGGTCCATGCATGCGTGTGTGTGTGTGCAAATGGACGTATTCTGTTAATATGTAAATAATGGTGAACTAAACTGCCAAGGCAGTAAGTTATACACTGTGCTCAAATTTTAAACTAGAAATGACTTTCAAAATACACAATGCTGGGGCTGAACATTGTAAATGCAAAGCTCAAAACCCCAAGGGGAAAAAAAAGAGACAGGAGGGTGTCTTTTTGAAATTCCTAACAAAATCAGAAGATGAGCCAAACTATGGGTATGTGTATGTGTGCTAGAAGTTGATTTTGCCTAGGGTCCAAATGCCTAGAGTTAGCCCTATCTATTCTGCAGCCTTAGGGAAGTCTTGGCTCATGGTCTTCTTCTCACATTGTGTCTTGAAAATACTGAACTTCCACTTAGGGCAGTTCTTCACAGGGGGTCTAAGCTGTTGGTCTCCCATGATACTCCTGGCTGCTTCTCAGGCCAACCTGCAATGGGTTAGTAAGAGGCCAGGCTGGTGCTCAGTCTCAGCTATGACCATCTTAAATTCTGACTGGCCATTCCTCTCTTTCTTGCCCTTCACATCCAAGCATGGAAGGCAAGTGTTCAATGTTGCAATAACCAAAGCCATGTTTTTTGGTTCATGCATTACGCTGTAGGTCCATGGAAACTTTATAACAAAGAAGAATTCATAGTTCAGCTCCACAAAAACTAGCAATGAAATGTAAAGATGTAAAAAAATAATAAGAAGGGAAGGGAAACTTTGCTATACTCTGAGCAAGTGGTAAGTGATGCAAATAACCAGAATAAAAACAACTATTTATGGCATTTTTATATTTCACACACTTATTATGTTTATAGCCCAAGACCACAGATACTTGCCTCGCCTCACCATCCCTGAGTTGGCTTCTTTTGGAGCCTCCAACAGTGTGTACAGAGTCACAGGTTCCCCTGTCATAATCTGCATATCTGAAACATAAGCCTTTACTGTTATCTTCCATATTGAAGATAGTAGCACCGGGGTTAGAAAATAGTAGGATAAAAACAAAAGACAGCCCCCTGGATCAGACCAAAGGCTTATTTAGCCTAGCACAGTGATGGCGAACCTTTTAGAGACCGAGTGCCCAAAAACCGCCTCGCCCCTGCCCCGTCCCCGCATCTCCTGCCCGCAGGGCCACCCACCACCTCCACGGCCCGCCATAGCAGATCGCCCAGGCGGCCCAGCAGCATCATGGTGGCCACGCCCTCTGTCTGCACCCCGCAGCAGCATCTGTACGCGATGGGGCGCAAGGGTGGAGTCTTGTCCCCACTGCCTGGCTGCCATGTCTTTGGCTGTGCTGCTCTGCACAGGCTGCGCCTGGAGCGACTCTCCTCCGGGGGGCTGCTGTTGAGGAGGGGGCCACTGGGGGTGGCGGGGCTGGGGCGACGGCATGCGTGCCCACAGAGAGGGCTCTGAGTGCCGCCTCTGGCACCCGTGCCATAGGTTCGCCACCACTGGCCTAGCATATTCCCATAGTGGCCAACTAGATGCTGGTAGAAAACCCAGAAGCAGAATTTGAACACACTAGCATTCTCAAGCCCAAGTTCCCCAACAACTAATATCAAGAGGTATCATCAGCATTAGTACCCTTCCATTTTCTCACAAAGCATCTTCCTATTAAAACTAATCTGTGGTCTTCACTTTTGCTAACCTCAAACTTAAAACTAACACTGTGTGCCATCTCTCAGCTCAATCACCAAATGACCGATAGGACTGTAGGAAGAAGACCCAGTCACTGGACTTCTGATAAGCTACCACCAATTCTAGAATAACAGAAATCCTTCATTTCCATTTTGTACAAAAAGGTAATAAAATAAATAGCCAGTGCCCCCCCCCCTTGTGTTTTTCAGTACATGGAGTTGTGCTCATTGGTATGATTGTTGCAGAATCCAATCTGGGTTGATCATTGGGAGCAGAGGCTTAGTCTTCTGAGCTTTCGGATTCATGCTGGAGCCCATCATTAGGGGACTTCTCTCTCACCAGAATGTATTGATTGTCTCTTTTTTAAAAAAATGTTACATAGTGATTATGGGGAGGGATTATGCATGGGAAGCTGATCTGTAAAAAAAGGTCTAAAGAGAAAATGATGGCATGCCAGCAATTTTGCAAATAGAATTTTTCCTAATGTCTCTAAGCATATAGACATGATTTTATGATACTATGGCAACCGGCATGGGGCAGAAGGGGAGACAAATTCTAAACAATGCGTTCTGTTGGCTCCAGAACTAGGATATTAGACCTCTTGGAAGGATGGGAAAGAGTAAAACGACTCAGGAACTGAGAGATGGGATGAGGCAAGAATTCCTCCACCAATGGTCCACAGTGATTTAGAGAAAAACACCAGCTTTGCTGTATCTTCAAATAAACAGAGCATAGCTGGAAATAAATTATCCAAGCTCTCAAATGTTACACAGAATTGAAGGCAATCCTAATAGGTCAATAGTTAGAAAGAATACTCCTTTTGCCTTTTTAAAATAAATAGATGCTATAATGGCTAGATTCCATTTTCATGGGAATCTTGCTGTATTATCACTGTAAGTCCACCAAGTGGTAAAGTGGAAGTGCCTTACTGCCTCTGATACTGGAGTTAATGTATAGCCATCATAACATATCGCTGCTAAAAGCCTTTATTTCACATTGATGTATCCAATTCCTTTTTAAAGCCATAGTGTCAAGAATGAAACTTTGGCAGCTATGTGCCTCTTCGTTTCAACTTGCCATTAGAGTAAGGGGAGAGAGGTGTTGTTTTAGAATGGGTTAGAAGGAGAAACGAAACTTCTATGATTCCGCTGAAGATCGTGAGAGCCTGAAACCTTTCCAAGGACACTGCAGCAGGTGTGGAGAGGAAGCAAACAGTTCCTATAACAAAGTGAAATTGTTTATATGGACTGTGTGAGACGGTGGGGGTTTGGCCGGAGAAATTATTGTTTAATTCTATGAACTGGTATTTGGAAACTTCAGAGTTAGTTTTGCTTCGACATTACCATGCCGTGTATTCAACAAACAGTAAGGTTTTCGAAAATGGAACAAACCTAGAGTTTTATTTGGATTCTTGAGCTGGATGTTGACACATAGAAATTGGAAACCAATTATATCTAGTAGAAGCAATTTCCCCAAGAATAAATACTTTATTTTATGAATTTTAAAGCTCTTGTTATTCAGCTTTATTGGTTGAGCCTGGTTATGACCACATATTCCACTCTTATGATACAGCAGCTAATCTTAAGGATGTGGTGTTCATTTCTCTTTTCAGAAAAGCAGTAGCGTATTTAAGCAGTAGACTCCCATGTAGAACTGAGCACTGAAAAATGATGCTGTCCAATTCCTCCTTCTTAAGTTGCACTGAGGAGTTATCTTCACAAATACTGCATGGCTGCCTGCAGTGGGAAGCCATTGTATCTCTATTGTCTTGGTCTGTCTACTGATCTTAATAGTATGACTTGGAAAAGCTGCTCTGCTCTTCACTGTTCACATAGGAATACAGTATATTGGACAAACAGTAACATTTTAGAACTCAGTTCAAATATGAGTCCTCCTAGTGCAAGGCTCTGGTTGCATAAATTGCACCTAATAAATTTGTGGCAGAAGTGAAATTCAAACCAAAGATTTTTTAATTTATAAGTCAGGCTCTTTGTGACTATACAAAGTCACAAGAACCTCAAAAATCAGACAGGTACTTTAGTACTGGTGAGAGCGACGGTAGACTTATCCATTCAAGCCTGTGCACATTTAAACAGAAATTAATTGCATTAGGCTTCCTGGGATTTTCCTATTTCTGATCCATTAATCCAGCAGATGTTAACATTTGCAACATTATTTAGCTATAGTACCCACCACCAAATTTAAAAAGAGAGAGAATTTTAGCTCAGCTTCCACATGCACTGGTAAGCTTATCACTAAAATTGTCTGCGGGTAGCAACAACCAAGGTCATAATTCCTGGCAGGCACTAATATCAAAATTGTCCTTCCAATCTGTCTCTAAAGTGCCATGGGAATTGTTGGTGTTTTGTCTGCAACCAAAATTAGCCTAGCTACCTTTCTAGAGATGTTTCGAGATGATGAGCATGTGGTAAGGATTCTCACGAAATGACTGATGTCACAAAACAACCATTTATTAGAAAGCAAACCAGAGAGGATTCTCCCAAAAGACACTCCAGATTTTAGGGCTTGTTTTATTTATCTGTGGGTTTTGTTTTTTTTAAATCTTTTATGCTTTTTAAAAATGTTACACTCTTGTTCTATTTTAATTTTTTTTAGCAACTTTGAATACTAGGATAGAATGCAGGATAGAAAAGTGGTGAATGAAAACATAAATGTTATTATCCCTCTACCTGGTGCTGACTATCATTCCAGATTACCTTTGTTTTCTTTCTGGATAGCAAGCAAAAGAAGATGAAGACACTGCCCATTTTTATTTCTTTTAAATGCCTCCTGGGCCCAGAGATATTCTTTGAGCCTACACTTCACTCCATGTCGTTTCCCTATAGCTGCCCATAATATCAAACTATGATGCACAGAGGTTCTTCCTCCTCTCCTTTCTTCCTTTTGCCTTCTTCACTTCTCCAGTGAGTGCCAGTTTGTTGTATGTCCGTGATTGTGTGACATACCAGTGCAGTCTTGGCAGTGCAACTGATACTGGAAACACTGTTGTGCCTGCTGCCACTCCCAGAGAGGCCTCCAACTGCATTTACACATTTTTGCCAAAATAGGATAAAGGATCTTCAGTGTAAACAGAGAATTTGACCTTCTTGTTTCCATGTTAGAGGCAAGAAGCCATGTGGGGGGAAAAAAGATCCAGCTGACTTCTAACTTCCCAGAGAAAACGCCTGCAGGATTTCCAACAGCATTACAATGAACGCCTGTGAGAGTATGGGAGTGTGTTCATTTGTGCTTTCATCTGGGAACCTCGGTTCTCGCTGTACTCTGAAAGCCTGAGATGTGTGAGTCACTATGGAGGCTCAAATGTGATTCATTCCTGCTGCTTTTCAGGTGGCACACGATTTGACTCCCAAGACTGAAGAGAAATCTAGTCTGCCTTCTCATTCTCCGGTGTGGGGGGGACAGAGTGGGAGGAGAAAATGGAAGGAGGTGATGGGGTGGGAAGAATGAGCAATAGTGCAGGGGAAACATTACACACGTAGGAAAAAAAAATCACCCCCATTGATGCTGCTCTTAGTCAGGCAAGAAAGACAGACACAGCCTTTTATTGGGGAAGTGAAGCTACAGTGGCTGGCAAAATGCTCAAGACAGGGGAAACAATTCAGAATCTACCTTTTGCTTCTAGTGTAGAGAGGATGTCCTTGTGTGGACTGCTTGGATGGCCTCAGGTTTGCCTCCTTGACTATTTGCATCCCCAAACCAACTAGAGACACTAAAAAGTAAACACACATGAACAGCAACAACAATACACTGAATATTTTTTGGAAGGCTAGAATAATTTCCCTCTGATTAAAAACAGAAATTGCTTGAGCTACTTTATTTAGGAAACAAAGTGGAGAGAATATGAGAGTATATATAAAATGATGCAGGGTTAAAATCCTTAGAAATAATTTTTCAAGCCTGGGATAATCATGATGGGAAATGCAGTTTGTCATTTGAAGATGCCAGCAATAGAAACAGCTTGCAAAGAGCATAAGACAAATTCCTGGTCTTAAAAAAAACTACCTGTGGCTATTAATGAGAACTGCTACACAGTCTCTAGAATCAGAGACATGTTGTAAGTCATCTTTTACTGGAATAGTAAGGGTAAGAAGCTAATGTCCATCTCTCCCTCCCTCCCCCCTCCCCCCCTCTCACACACATCTATCCCTCATTATAACTTAATTATAAAAGGGCCATTGAAATAAGATAGTCTATAAGACCTTCTGGAATGAAAGGACGGTAGGAACCAACTGAACATCTGAAGAAAGCAACATATTCCAAATTTTTTGGTAGGAGGGGGCTATTATAGATATATGGACTTGATATTTATTGCAGCCCCCTTAGGTCTTACTCATCAAAAATCAAAGAAATTCAGCATTCCATTTCTCATAGTGGTTGACCAAGTTTTTCTAGAAACAAGACTTTGAACTTCTTAGGCTTTTGATGTGGGCAGCAAAATTCTTACATTTCAATTGAATAGTCTTGATGCTCTTTGTCAGCAGTACAGAGTCTTTCAGCATCTAGTCATAGTTTAGAAGTAGAAGTAGCATGGAGTATGGCTCTCTGTATGCTTCACAGAATGAAAGAAGACGTTTGGTTTATCTTTAAGTTATATCCCATTTTATAGTAATTTTAGCAAAATTTTGTTTAAAATTTAGTTGGACGTTTAATCTGCTTGTACCTTTCTAAAAACCAGTTTTAAATACCCTTTTGCTCTTTGTTCCCCCCCAAAGTTTTTTAAAGTCCTTACATTTGTAGTTAATATTTTTTTTTCCTGAGGATTGAAAAAAAACCATTCTGTGCTGTAAAACATATTGATCCAAAAGTTCTTAATATATAAAAATCAGTTAATAAGCAATTTCTGAAATGATTACAAAAGGAAATATAGAAACACAGTGTCCTTTCAAAGGTATCAACCACAATTTGATCAAGATGGCTATTCCCTCATCTCCCAGAGCTCTAAACCTGCTGGAGACTTTGTGAGGAACAACTGTCTGAAGCACTTGTGGGTGATCCCAAGTCCTCATCTTGCCTGGAAAGGAATTGTCAAAGAGCTGGTCTACTCACTGGCTCTTCATTCTGCCTTGGTTGTCAGCTCCACTTTTCACAGAGCTGCCTTCAGTCTGCTATTTCTTCCCCAGAAATCAAATTATACCCTATTTTTGAATTAATTTGGAGATTATGAAAACCAACAGTTAAAACACATTGCAAAACAATAGTTAAAATAATTATTAATCTAACTCAAAATAGGTGCTTTATAAGCTGTTTATTTATTTATTACTAGATCTGAAGTCTGAAATGCTGCCCGCTCCACAACTTCAATCCAAAGTTCCTGTTCTGCACTACATGATCCTTTTTTTCTTTTTTCTTTTGGGTGATTAAAGGAATTCCTGGAGCTTGAAATGTGTTCCTTTCCAGAAAGCAAGTAGCTCAGCCTCCCCCACACTCCCTGGTTTGGTAACTGGCAGACAGCTTTCCTATGTTACATGCAGGGGCTCTTTCTGTAGTGGGTGGGAGGCTGTCAAGGAGGGTATCTAAAGCTCCACATTTTGAAGTTTGGGAAGCAGACAGAAAGCAATACTGGTAGTTGTGAGGGCTGTTGTGTGCAGGCTGCAGGCAGGGGCGTTCAGAATTATTCTAGCCCTGCCTGGGGAGCATCACAATCAAATGAGAAGCAAGCTGTACAAGTGGCTAATGCCACACTGTGCTTGAAAGAACAAGCAGTTCCCCCTGAGGCTGTCAACAGAAGAGAAAGTCCCTCAAAATATCAGGTTGCACAAAATCCCTCCTTCAAGTCAAGAGAAGGAAAGAAGGTTGCCTGTGTACTGCAGATCATATAGAAAGAGCCCCAGGCACAGCAACTGCCAGGCACATCATTTTCTTTGGCACTGGTCTTATTAGGATGCAGAAACAAGACCCGGCAGCCCTTTCAGTAGCTTTTCTTGCTTCCTGTCCATTGTTTTTCCTACAGTGCTAAACGTTGTGGGTGCTCCAACACTAGAGATTTTTAAGAAGAGATTGGACAAACATTTGTCTGAAATGGTATATGGTTTCCTGCTTAAGGAGGAGGTTGGACAGTCACTAGAAGACCCCCAAGGTCCCTTCCAACTCTGTTATTCTCTCTGACTGTCTGTAAAGGCAGAACATGGCACCTGTTGCTAACACCCCCTAAAACAAGGAAGTGATTAACATCTATATTCTTAGTTTTATCTATTGTCCAGCATTTTTCAAACTGGTGCTCTCTGCACATAGTTTGGACTATGTTAACTTATTCTCATAATCCTTAGCAAGCTTGGCTAAGGATAATGGTAATTGAGGGCATCAGATTCAGGATAATTATTCTTGGAAAGCAAAAGGGGGTAGATGACAAATGTCTGCTTTCTATCAGCTTATTTTTCTTAAGCATCAAGAAAGCAGCTTGAGGTAGGTTGTAGCTAGTTGTCCCCATCATGCTTGGCTTCCAAGATTCATTGTTTCTATGACTAGAAATTAAGCTTGGCAGTGGATTGGTTGTAATCATGTTTCAAGAAGTCAAAATAGATAGAGGAGCTTTAAGAATGTTTGACTGACATGGTTTGGGACCAAATGTACCTTACTATAAATTAAGATCTTCATCAGAAGTTCTCCTTAGAAAACTCCTGACTACTTATTTGGAAAAAGTTGAAGGTTTTGTTTTGTTTTGCAACTCTCACCATTAACCATGCTAGTTGGGTTGCTGGGAGTTGTCACTCAGCCATATACTGTTCATTCGAAAGCAGATTGTGATCATTGAGTAATGGTGCTAAATTTCAGGAGCCAGGTGAAAACATTTTTATTTGCTTGATATTTTCTATATTTTTAATAACAAAAAATCTTACTTTATTCTGCTGTTCTTACTGCTACTTTGATGAATAATATTTGTTACTCTCTATTTATATCTTTTCATGATATCAACATCACAGATAACTTTGAAACTAAAAATTATGATTTTTTTGAATAAATAAATGAAAAAAACTGTGCCACTTATTTGAGATCTGGAGAGATATCAAAAGATAGTTGAAAGCATTAGCTTTCTGCAGAATAAATACTTTCCTACAAAATTATGACGCTAGCAGACAACAGCTGAAAAGCTAAATCTCCTTAAGTGGATCACAACTGTGCAAAAAATTGGGCAGATATGTTCCTTTGAATGCCTTCCCTGTATGCCTTCCAGAAGCGTTAGGACTAAAATTCCCAGCAGCACCAATGGACAATGGGTGGGAATTCCAAACCATGCAGTGGGAATCCAGGAAGATGAAAAGGTTACAGAAAAGTCAGTGGGAGTGGGTAGGAGAATATCTCTGGAAAGGCAATTTTTCATATTTCTCTGTGTAGTTGTGTATGTACACAGAATATACGTAGTGTAGAGAATGACAAGTAGATTGGGCAAACCAAGTCAGGATTTCCAAGAACTGGGATAGTTTTATTTATTTATTTGCCTACGTTTGTATGCTACCTACTGTATTCACGCAAGTCCAACTTTTGTGTGTATGTCTGTCTCTCTATCTATCTCTGTCTCTTTGTCTGTCTCTGTGAGTGAGTAATGTGGGAGCTAACCTGATATTCTGAGCATATTTATGGCTTAATAGATTTATACAATTTTCAGTATAAAATGACAAAATAATGCAGTGAAAAGGTTCAGCAGTTTGATGCTAAGATTGGTAGTATGGTCAAAAGGGAGCCCCATAGGCCACAAAAATGTAGTTTGGGAGCCTCTATCTATTCATGATGCATCATAAAAGGGGTTACATTTATCTAGGTAGAATTCACTTTATGGAAGCTTCAGAAAGCCATCAGTGTAAGCTAAACTGAGAGGAATTGATACTGGCACAAGTAGGTTGGACGTAAGGTAAAACAACCGCACTGCTGTTGCTTCCATGTGCTTTGATCTTTCTAGTTATACCAGTTGGGTGCAAACTGGTTCTTACTGGCTTTGAGATAACCCAGCATCTCCAATGATGACAGCCCCTCCTTTCCATCCACCCCCAGTTCAAAGTTGGCATCAGCTGCTTTTGTCAACAGTGATTGAAAACCAAACCCGGCTGGCATGCTTTCTCTGTGATCTTGTTAATTAAGAAATACATTTAATTAGCAGCACCCCAGCTGTGACTCAGATAATAATCATGATATAAACATGAGAAGGTTTTAACCATTTCTATCAGGATACATTAAAATTAGACGGAGGCAAGAACATGACTGCAGTGGTGGCCAACTCCCGAGAGACAGTTCTATCTCTGGGATGATACTCCCCAGTGAGACAAGAGGCAAGTATCAGATCTCTTCCCTGCACAGCTCACTGATCCCACAGGTTGTGCTTCACAAGAGGAGGGGTTTTGAGAAAGTTCAGGAGACAAAGGGAGCACGAAAGCTGAATAACATATAGGAGATAATTAAATTATTGCCATCCATGAAGTTTTTACTAGAACTAATTAGGGACGGGAGATTTTAAAATTCTAAATTCTAGGCATCTTTATTCATAAATCAGCTGCACTTAGTTGAGTTTAATGTGTTTATTTCAAGTATAAGTCTGCCAGAGTGCAACTATAGTTCATCAATTGGCTTAGTCTTAATTGGTCCCCCGAACCAACTTGCTCAGACTGCAGAAGCTCCTTGGATAAGTAGCGGAATGTTTCAAACCAAAAGAAAAGAAGTCCAGTTGCCATGACTCAACTTTTAGACACTCTACTCAGGGGTAGGCAACCTTGGCTCTTTTATGACCCGTGGACTTCAACTCCCAGAATTCCTGAGCCAGCATAGCCAAGGTTGCCTACCTCTGGATGACCGAGAATCCTCATCAACACTTGGCTTAGTCTTAAATAAATTAACAATGTTTCTTATGAGTAACTCAGTAGCAAATATTTTCATGTTTTAGAGCAAAATAAAACTATACCTGGTTTTGTGAGAAGAGAAACTGTTCTCAAGTTCTTTGCTTGTACAAAGCAAAGTACATTGAAATAGTTTTGAGTTAGTCCTTGTATGGACAGAACAGAATTCACTTAATGGAAAATGTATATATTAAGATGAATCAGCAAGATTCATTCCCAGGAAAATGTATTTAGGATTGTGGTCTAAAAAAGGCTCCCATTCTTTCCTTCTTTCATCACATACATCCCTTCCTTCCCTTGTAGGACATTTACCTCTATCAATAGAGGGAACTCAGTCTATCCATGATATCCTTGCTTTCATCTATGGTAGGTTGCAGTTTGCAGGCTGGAATGCAGGACAATGGTGGAAATGTGGCCTTCCCACTTTAAAAAGAAAAAGTGAGAGACAAGCAAATGAGTGATCTTTCTATCAAGCAGAAGTGTGGAGAGAAATAGGCCTCAATTTGGGAGACTTCTGGGTGATAAATAATTTTGCTGATTGCAGTGCACCTCTCCTAACGTGCAAGCTGGAATTAGGGGGGGGGAGATATATTTTGGAGCACAAGGCATGTTTTCCCCATATTGAATAGACTTCTAAATATCTCTTAAAATGGAGTTGTCTATAGACATCTGAAAAGAGGGGCAAATGATAAATTGTGCATTGCAGTGTTAGAACATAAGTTCTGTCCCTTATGTATTTGCACATAATGCAAGTACAAAAGAGCAGTGCTTGCATGGTGAGGTCTTGATGCATGTTTCATTATTTTGGCATCATTGTGGTTAAGGACAGATGCCTATGAAGCTGTCTATTATAACAGTGGTCCCCAACCTTTCCAGCTCCATGGACTGGCAGCAGCAGCGGTGGTGGGTGGCGGTGGGGAGGAAGGTATGTTTTCACTTGAGAAACCTAATCCTGTGCATGCACAAATGGAGTTTCACATGCTCACCTGCCACTAGCACAGCCCAGTTCCCAACAGCCGTGGACTGAGGGTTGGGGACCCCTGTACTATGACATTATGTAAAAGTAAGAAAAAAAATCTTAGAAAATGATCAGTTGTATTCATATGCAGGATAGCTATAGATTAATCAAATATTTAATTTAAGCTGCTAAATAAGATTAGCCAACTAAGGATTTCTTTTTAATTGGGTAAGGTTCTTTGTTGTGATATATTTATTATTAGTGAAAGTCAAATTGACATTTTTGCGGAAATCACTGCAAAATACATCTTTACCTTCAGGGTTAAATACTAGCGTGATAGTGCAATAATTTATTGCATTTCCCGCAGCCATAAGGAAAAAAAACTTCCTCCTTTTTTTTTTAAGTCTGACTATGAAGATTAGCTATCACAGTTTGTCTCTGCTTGGTGCCCTACACATGTATTTGACTGCAGCTGCTTCAGCTATATTAGACTGCAATTCTGAGAACTGTGTGTGTTTGCCTTCACATCAGCTTTGGCTCCCAATGACTGTCTGAACAAGTCCCTGCAGTTTTCTTGGCAAGATTTTGAAGTGGTTTGCCATTGTCTGCTTCCTAGTGCTGAGAGGGAGTGATTGGCCCAATGTCACCCAGTTGGCTTCATGGCTAAGGTGATACCTGAACTCTTGGTCCCCCAGTTTCTAACTTGGCACTTTAACCTCTACTCCAAACTAAACCTCTCTAAGAATTGACATTTGGAAGGCAACCAGATTGGAGAAAGCTGAACTACTGTATGATGTAACATGCAATATTAAGCATGTGAGTTCTGAAAATGTATATGGTTATCAGCAAACTGTGTGCTGAAATAGCCACTCTCTGCTGGGGAAGGAAGTGATAGCTTCCCAGCCTTCTTTGTGGGACATGGGAGGACCAAAAACATAGAAGACTGATTAAGCCATCCAGGTAATTTCTTGTTGGCATAAGGAGGTGAATCAGTTAACTGAGACCTGGAGTGGCTAAATAATTCATGTTGTGTGAACACAGCTTCTATGTAACTTTCAAATTACTATTAGTAAGCAGATCATTTTTTTGTTAGAGGAAGTATACTATTGTGAATATAGATTACATGATTGGTATAAATAATAATTAATTGAGAGGGTTTTACTGGCAAGCAATTCTACGTTTCTTGACAACCATTGGAAGCAACATTTTTACTGGCAACTGTAATTTCAATTCAATTATATGAACAAAAGAGAACACTGACTTGGAGAAAGCTCAGCATTGAAGTGGGGAATCAGGCATTTTGGTCCCAAGGCAGCACATATGACGTGTTTCAGCTGAGAATTAAACAAGTGATTACCTCGGTTTTCCGTCTCTTGGTTTCTTGTTGCGCACAAGATGATAATCCTTCTGTTCTCATCACCTTGGTTACACATGATGACGTGAACTTTTGAGACAGGGACTGTCCTTAGCAGAGCAACCCCTTGTACAATGTGGTCCTTATCTCAGTTGGAGACTTTGAAGAATGATAATAATGTAGAGGAATAACAATCAAGAACAAATAAATGGCTTAAATTGAATTTCTGGGTAATTGGCTGAATGCCAAAGGTTCAGAATTTAGACAGTCTCCAATACTAAGAAACTTCTCATCAAAAAATACACCACTGGAGGTAATTCGGAGTTGTATGGCCAAAATATTCACCTTCATTCACCTTCGTATCATACTTTGCTGGGAGTTTCTGTATCATACAATACTTAAAAATGGTTTGTAGGTTTTAATTTCTTAACCAGTTTCTCAGTAAAATTGCAGTTTTTGTTGTACTGATATTGTTATTTGAAGTGCCATCCCTCCTTTCCTCCAATAAACTCATATACACATACATACATTATATAGTTCTCCCCGTTTTATTTTTTCTAGCCTAGCCACAAGTGAATTAACCTAAGAAAAAACAACTAGCCCAGCATTGCCAACTGAACATTATTCTTGTGTAGGGTTTTGATTTCATATAGCCCACCCATTCTGATTCTAGGATAGGCAATCATTGATCATCAGTTATTTGGTGTAAAACTATTAGTACAGCAGCATGACCAATTTTCAGGAATTTTGGAAGCTGAAATACAAAGGAGATGAAGAAGATGAAGTTGCCTGCCTTTGTTTTGATTTCTAGACCATACTGCCTTTTTTGCGATGACCCTGGAGGTTGTCTTAAATAATATAAATTCCTCACTTGAACATAACACTTAAACAGAAAGTAAGCATGATGGGGTTATATCACTGATTACACACATTTGGGAAAAATAATGCATGAAGGTGAGAAGTTCTAGACTACCAATTTCTGATCTCATCAAAGAAAAAGATGTTAATTATTAAATTTATATGCCACCCATCTCACTGATGAGGCATTAAATGAGACTGTAGTTGCATTCAGTTGAACAGATTGTTTTGTTTGGTTAGGAATCTGGACTGCTCGAGATTTCTGATTTCATGGAATACGTACATCAAATGATTACTGTGGGAATGAACAAGGGCATTCACACAATGTCTTAAGACAGGGGAAGAAAAATGCAATACAATGGTATGAAAGTAAATTATGAAGAAATAGCGGCTAATCTCCTCCCATCTGCCCCTAGGTGAGATCAGGGCATTCACCTATATGTTATCAGATCAGATTGTTAACCTTTATGGTAGCTGCACATTTCCTCTTCCTGGTTCCACAATCTTCTCCTCTCTGCAGAGAGAAATTTTAGCTGCTACAAAAGAGCTGTCTGCCAGGCCTTGGTGGAATTTGTGTCCAAATAAACTGTCATGTAAATGGGCCCTTATGTATATTTATAGGGAGCCTTCTTGCCAGCTGGAATCTAACAGGGTGTAAAATAAACTGTGAAACTGCCTGGATGAGGAGGACTTACGCCCTCTGCATTCCATCTGCATGCCTGTGGCTGACTTATATTATCCACGCCACAGCCTCCCATGCATTGCCAAGAGATCTAAAATCCAGGCAAATAGAGTCGATTGCCCAAAGATTAAAAACATCCTGGAAACCCTCAGCCTGAAGAGTGGGCTCCTCAAATGCTGAGGATTGCTGATCTGAGATCATCCGAAGGCAGAACTTCTACGCCACCAAAACCGATTGGCCATTTTTTAGAGGCAAATGAGTGAGATGCGGTGGTACAGGAGAAGGAGGAACTGCCTCACCTTTGCCCATCACTTGTATTATGGCCTCCCAAATAGATCTATTCCAATATATGTCTCAAGCTCCACAGAGGTTTAAAGGACATGGGAGAAGAACAGAAGAAAGATGACAGGCAAAACACTCCACTCTGGCCTCTATTCTCAAACATGGTGCGGTACATACATGCAGAAAAAAATGTGCTTCTGGGCTCTGATAGAACCCATATGATTTTAGGGTGTTGGATTCTATTACACAGAAGTTGAGAAGGAAGCATGGGATTGAGCAAGAATTTCTTCAGCTTGCTTAAAGCAGCAAATTCTGTCATCTTGGCACTGAGCCTCTCACCATGTATTCAGCTGGAGAAGAAAACTTCTGAGCTGGAAAATATCCCAGGCTGTCTGAGATGCTGCTTTTTAAATTTTATTCTTTTTTTTTTTTTTTGCCAACAGGAGGGATGGCTCTAGTTAAGGGAAAGAACAGTTCCCTCTTGAGATAGGCCCAAACAGAGTCACTTTATCCATCTGGACACTGCATCTGCCATAGGGCCTTGGCTCACACCTCAATCCCTGCATCCCCAAGCTAATTAATCTGCCTCTGAGCCTAACCAACATATCTAAGACCAGAGAAGTAACTTGAATGTGTGTGTGTGTGTGTGTGTGCGCGCCTGCGCTTGCTTGAGACGAGAGAGGGCGCAATGCAGACATAGTGTGATACACTGAGCAAATGGCTTGGAATTAGAAGGCAGAAATCCTGTGGTGGTCACTCAAGAACTGCACAAGCGCTGCAGGCCAGAATAAGATGCCCTTTTAAAGATGATGTGTTGTTATAGGACAGTGCAATGATAAATATAAAAGTGAGGACCAAAGCAGAAAAGGAGAGAAGATGAAAGAAGATTATCTCTATATATGAAAGGAGCATTCTGACAACAGCCAGCTATTTTGGATTCAAGCCCAGCCAGCCTGACCTATAGCAAGGGATTGTTATCACTGAGGTCAAAAACATCTGAAGGGCGAGTTCCTTATCCCGGAACACTCCACAAAATCTTTTACAGCGTGTTTATATGGACAGAATTTTATCAACACTTATTTTTACTTTAAAAATGCTTTGAATAAGGAGAAAATGAGATACTAGAATATATCCAGGTACATTAGGTTGTTCTTGGTATCAAAATCTAAGCAAACATACATGTACTGTGGTCCTTGCAAGGTACTTCCACCATTCCCAGACTGAATCTGTACCACTTTCTAGTTTTTATATGCAAGCTTTAATTGTGCCTTCATGGTCACCCTCTTGACTTTATTAGCCATACCTTGGGGACTTCTTTGCTCTCTGCCTTATGATTCCAAGTCATTCTGACAATGGAGCCCCATTTCCTCTTTTCTTAGCTGTGATGCCAGAAGCCATTATAGTCATTTTTCATCCGGAGCTTCCAATGTATGAGGAGGTGGGGTTGGCAGTTTTACCTCCCCTGTTCCCCCAGTTCCTGAGCTTCAGATACATTGGCAAAACCTAGAAGGGGCAGGCTTGCATAATGATAGATAGATGATTGATACAATTTACAATAATAATCAGATAATATAAAGGATGAGAGATGGTAGATAGGATAGATTATATATATATATATGTTTTCTGAGGTTTTCACGGGTGTTTGTATGTAGGTCTTTGGTAATTTGGGTTTTCTCCTGCGTAAAATTGGAAGTGTCTTGGCGACGTTTCGACGAAGTCTCATTCGTCATCTTCAGGCTGGTGTCTCTTCGGCCTCGTGCTTCTAGGAGCAATGTGTGATCGCAGCTGTTTCTTCCTTTTAACTGCCAGTGGGGGTATGAACTGATTGGGTGGGAGCTTGGCTGTGTTCTGATTGGGTGGAGGTGTGTTCTGATTGGTTAGGGGCTTGGCTGTGCTCTGATTGGATGGGGGGTTGGCTGTGCTCTGATTGGATGGGGGTGTGTTCTGTTTGGGTGGGGGCTTTGTTGTGCTCGGATTAGTCTGAGTTGCAGCGGGATTTGAGATGGAGAGCTGCATTGCTGTTGTTTGGCTTCGCGTTCGTGGTCGTGCCATATCATCAAGGTGGGTGTCAGTTTGCTTCATGTATGGAT
This sequence comes from Azemiops feae, assembly GCA_023970755.1. Classification (NCBI taxonomy): domain Eukaryota; kingdom Metazoa; phylum Chordata; class Lepidosauria; order Squamata; family Viperidae; genus Azemiops; species Azemiops feae. The sequence goes on from JALGBA010000019.1 coordinate 1,287,734, forward strand.
TGGAGGGGTTTGAAATGGCTAATGATGCAGCTGTGGTCTGGTTTCTGGTTTGTGGTCGTGCCTCATCATCGGTGTGGGTTTGGGTTTGCTTTTTGCGTGGATGTGTGGTGGTGACATCCTGTGTGGTTTTCGTGAGTGTGGGTCTAGTGTCATTCTTTGTGTTAGGGACTCGTTTGTCAATAAGGGTGGGTTTCCAAATGGCTGGTAGGCGGGAGGTATCATCTCATTTATTCATGCTGTGTGGGCGTTTTTCTATCTCGATGGCTTCTCTGATTATTCTGTTGTTAAAGTGTTCAGTTTTGGCGATAGTTCTGGTATTTTTAAAGTCAATTTTATGTCCTGTGGCTTTAAGGTATTGGACCAGGGAAGAAGTTGGTTCCTCTTTTCTGACTGAGTTCTTGTGTTCTTCAATGCGTGCACTTATTCTTCTGTTGGTTTGTCCGATGTATGTGGTGGGGCAGGCGGTGCATGGGATTTCATATACTCCTTGATTTTCTAACTCAATTTTGTCTTTGGGGTTTCTTAGGATGGTGGATATTTTTCCTTATTCTCAATGCTTCTGATTCAATAGAACTGAAGATAGTAGTATATAATTTTCAAACCACTTTTGAGGGATTTGGCAATGTGGAAGTATTTGAGGATGAGGAAGTGAAATGAGGAAATTACAAGTCGTCCTCATTTAGCAACTGCCTCAGACAGCAATCATTCACAGTTACAATGATGATGAAAAATAATTTTGTGACCAATCCTTGCATTTATTTGCAGGTCTGTAAAGCAAAGGAGAGTTGAAGTATAATCATAAGCCCAATCACAGTTTTACTTAATGACCACTTTGCCTAATAAACAAGTGGCCTGTTCCAATTGTAGCTGCTAAACAAGGACTGAAGTATTCTCTGACTTGTGTAAGGTGTAATGTCAGTAATGATCACCAGTGTAGGCTGTACACTGCTTCCTGGATACAAGGCAGATGATCCTTTCTTCTCCCAATCCATTTTACTGTGCGCTCGTATTTTCTAGCTGCAGCTCAGAATTGCCTTTTTTCTGATCTGAGTCATCTTAAGACCTTTGGAGTGGATGGTCTCCTATGTGCTTTCTTCTGTTCTAATGATATCTCCAACTCTGCAATGGCTGGCATGCTTCCTCATTTCCATCAGCTGATCACTGCCTCAGGTAGCCAAGCTGTTATGCTGTCTGGGCTGTTATCCTCACTATCAAGTCAGCAGTTAAAACCTTGTGGTGGATCCAATGTGGACTGTTGAGTCAATGCAGTATCCTCAACCCTAAAAACTCATATCCCATTCAACCCTTATATCTCCCCGTGGGCATCCTTCAGTTTCGGTCACAAGTGGTCAAAATAAACTCCCTTGCTTCACCACTCCCTCCCCACAGCACTGTAAAGTTTCCCTTCCTTTCCCTTTATTTTTAAACATCTCTAAGGTGCAAATAGGAACATTGCTATCTGGTTTCTGTGAAGCTGAACTATCAGTTCTTCCATGGACCTACAGAGGAATGTAGGAATGAAAGAACACCCCGTTCTTTATTATTTTGATTATTATAGAATTACAGTGGTGCCATATGTTGAAAGGAAGAAAAGTGTCTGCGTTAGTGTTGTACGAGATAATGTGGGAAAGGGTGACGTGGGGACATACATGCAAGCAAACATCTGGGAAAACAAGGGAAAGGCATGGAGATTTATAACAAGGATCAATCCCCCCAAAATAAAGGCAGGCAGTGGTAGATTGATCCACACAGAAGCCAGCAAGTCTTGCCTTCTCTGCATGTGTGGGATGGGCAAATAACGGGGAATGACAAGTCAGGTTTTCTGGTGGTCCTGGCTCAGTCTGAACATCAGTGCAACCCCACTGCTGTTGGACTAAAATTTTTGAAATTAGCTTTAGGAGCAGCATTTCTCTTTAATGGATATTGCTCATCTATGGATGTTGTATCTATGGTTAAAGATTAGCTGCCTTACATAAGATTTAGTAAATGATTTTACCACTGTCATGTTAATTTTATCATCATGATTGCAGTTTCAGGAAAGTTTGGGTTCCAGAAGGTCAATTCATTTGCTCAGTGGATACCCAGAACCTCTATTATGGGGATATCCCCACAGCAGTCTTTGTGTATTTAGATAAGAGATGGAAAGGGATGGGCAGAGAAAGAAAGTCTTCTTATTAGAAATTCAGACAGTGCAGTTTGGCACAGATTTTCCCGTCTGGAGCAGGAAAGAGAGAGGCCGAGAGCACTTCTAGAGTCTGTCATTCCTCCAATGTATTTTTTTTTTTTTTTGTAATATATGGCTGGAACATTTTAGGTGAGAAACAGTAGCCTCTATGCAGTCATCCTTCCCCACTCCCCCACCCCACCCCCAATGTACATAACAATATGGTCATTAAGTCATGATATGGAGAGTGCAGAAATACATTTGCATCAGGACAAGCAGCAATATTGATGCATGTGGTACAATACATAACTTCCTTATGGAAGGTACAGCTGACCCAATTAGCCACTTAACCTTCAGGGCAAATGCTGACTCCAGGGCACTTGCAAGACAGGATTCTACTGTACATGCTCTAATCAAACAGAAAAGACCATTATTGACAGGGTTCAGGCCATCATTTCCTGATGCTTCTTTTTAATAATACCAACAATTAAATAACTGTCTGACTGTGTGATAAACTACTACTACTACTACTACTACTACTACTACTATTATTTCAAAAATTTTGATGAGGAAAACAAAACTGTCTGACTGTCTGACTGTGTGATAAACTACTACTACTACTACTACTACTACTACTACTACTATTTCAAAAATTTTGATGAGGAAAACAATAGGAGTCATAATAGGAATGCAACATGGATCAAGCAAGTTGAAAACACAGTTAAAGTATTCAGAGTGGAAGACATTAGGATAATTGAGGAGATGGTATGAAAGCAATCAGAGAAGTCAAAAAATTGGGTGTCTTAGAATGGATGAGCTCCATGGATTCTGAGGATACTTTTAACACCATCAAGCAACAATATCTGCTTATTCCTTATGCACCGAGACAAATTCCTTGTGTGTCCAATCACACATGGCCAATAAAGAACTATTCTATTCTATTCTATTCTATTCTATTCTATTCTATTCTATTCTATTCTATTCTATTCTATTCTATTCTATTCTATTCTATCCCTGGGAAGGACTTGATAGGTGGATAAAAATGCCAAATCCATTCTAAATATCTGGCTGACTGTGTGACAAACCATAATAATAATATTAAAAATACTTGATAGCTTGATCTAGGCCACTGCAAACTAAGCCAAAGGATACTTATTAACCTTTGTCCTTTTACTTCTTGTGTTTCTCTCCTTAGGCAGTTGCAGGTAGGGAGAGTCAAAGTCAAACAGTCAGGAAACACGAGTTCCAGAGTGGTTTCAAATTTTATGATGCCACTCTAAGACTTTGTCCTTGGGCCCACAGCTGAACAAGAGGAATAACCCTGCTTGAATTCTTCTGCCCTTTTTTTGCACAGCACAATGACTGGGAATAGTGCATCCAGCTTGGGTATGTTTAATTTAATGAAAAGAAGGACTAGAATTAGAATTAGAATAGAATTAGAATAGAATAGAGCTGGAAGGGACCTTGGAGGTCTTCTAGTCCAGCCCCCTCACAAGCAGGAGAACCTATGCCATCTCAGATAGGTGATTGTCTAGTCTCTTCTTAAAAATCTCCAGTGATGGAGTGCCCACAATTTCTGGAGGCAAGCTGTTCCACTGGTTAATTGTCCTCACTGTCAGGAAGTTTCTCCTTAATTCCAGGTTGCTTCTCTCTTTGATCAGTTTCCAACCATTGTTTCTCATTCTTCCCTCTGGTGCTCCAGTGAACAACGTGACCCCCACTTCCTTGTGGCAACCCCTCAGATACTGGAATATTGTTATCATGTCTCCCCTATTTCTTCTTTTCTTTAGACTAGCCAAACCCAACTCCCGCAGCAGTTCTTCATATGTTTTAGTCTCCAGGCCTTTGATCATCTTAGTTGCTCTTCTCTGAATTTTTTCCAAACTCTCAACATCTTTTTTGTGATATAGTGACCAAAATTGGCTGCAGTATTTCAGGTGTGGTCTTACTAGGGTTTTATAAAGCGGTACTAATACTTCACGTGATCTTGATTCTATGCCTCTGTTTATACAACCCAGGATTGTATTAGCTTTTTTGGTTGCTGCTGCACACTGCTGGCTCATAATCAAGTGATTATCCACTAGGGGTGGACATCCATTAGGGGTGGACTAGGGGTGGACCACTAGGGGTGAAAAACTGTGCAGAGGAGTTGCTTGTAACAGTACCTAAGATATTGCTGAAGTGCCAGGAAAGGCCAAAAGTGACTTCTGGCAAAGCAGGATATCCACCAGTGTTCACCTTATCAAAGGCTTTTTCAAAACAGGAGCTGAACTTGGGGAATGCTAAAATCACAGGACTGAATGGAACTCACTGAAAACTATTAATGATCACATGTTCCCCAATAGTTCCTCTATTGAGGCAATGAGGAACTGATGAATTGGGCATCATGGTGTTACGATACAGGTAGTCCCCATTTACCAATCATTACTTCAGCAATTATTCAAAGTTACTATGGTGCTGAATATGGAGACTTATTTCCTTTTCTCAAAGTTGCAGCCACCGCAGCATCCCCGTGGTCATGTGATTAGTGTTTGGGCACTTGGAAACCAGCATGCCTCAATAAAGGAACTATTGGAGAACATGTGACCATAAATAGTTTTCAGTGAGTTCCATTCAGTCCTGTGATAAGGCATATATCCGTTCTTTTTTGATGATTGGAATAAACAGGACTCATTTTTGCTCCATAGCAAGTAGGAAAGAAGGAAGACAGAATGGGAACAGGCATTGTTGAAGGCTCTTTGAAACTGCAGATGTGTTAAGGCTTTATTCCTGGGTCACACAGATCAGAGGGACTCCATTAGAGGAGACTGCATTAAGGAGAAAGAGGAAAATTCAGAGGTGTCTATAGCAATCTGAGACTCTCAGAATGTTGATATCTGTATGTTGATGTCATCATGAAAATCCTGCCATGTGTTTGCATCCCAACATCTAACACAAGTATGTATATTACAGTACTTGTACAGATAGTCCTCACTTATTGACCACAATTGGGACTGGCAACTCCATTGCTAAGTAACACGGTCGCAAAGTGAAATGTCACATGACTGCATCAACTTAATAACGTCAATTGCAGCTGCAGTTGTTAAGGGAATCACACACAGTCATTAAGTGCGACATTACATGACCATAACGTGCAACTTTCTGCTCACTTCCCCATTCATTTTGCCTGTCAGTAGTTGGCTGTGATGGTCACAAATGGCAATCACATGACTGCAGGATTCTGTTTGTTCCAGTCATCAAAAAAACCAACGGAATAGTAAAAACTGGGTGGGAGAATGTCTCCTGGAGAAGCGATGTCTCATTACATTGCTTAGAAGTGGCAAATTATTAAGAAACAGTGTTTACCATGTTATGATTTGGCTGTGCAGAACACACCTTCCATGTGTGTTGCTTGAGATGTTGGGATAGTGATCACCTCTCCTACCTGAAGCCATTTTCTGAGCCCCCAGGCTGCTTTGCCAAGAGACAATGTTTCTTTTTACAAATGCATTTCAAGACGAAGAAGGCAGCTTGTCCTCTCGGATTCCATTCAAACCCCAATTTATGTTTCTCCTCCTACTCACAGTCACAGTGCAAACATCCCTGTGAATCCTGCAGTGAGCTAAAAATAACCCCCAAAGCTGCCACCACAGCGAAAGCCATCAAGCAGAGCTCGTTATAAATAGTCCAGAGTGCTGTCACTGCAATCATAGTCCCCATTGTGCCTTGGTTCCTACATATTGCCCCTACTCTCCAGCTTTAAATCTGTACAGACCTAGGGCTGTGAACTCGGTCTAAAGAACAAACATTCCTTCCCCAAGAAAGAGACTGGGGTACATCACCTGAAATAACTCCAGTCTGGTATTCTGCACAAGGCAGCTTGCCCACTCTCAATTCCTGGGCTTATGCTTTAGTTGTAACTCAGGAAATTCCATTCCATACTTTCGCTTTTCCTGACATTCAACACAAAAGGGACTCCACAAGGAGAAAGTTGTGTTTTGTTTTGTTTTGCTTCAGCTCTTTTTTTTTTCCCCAGGCATAGTTTTGCAATGAGTGTTTGCTAGATTCTTTACCTTGTTTAGCATCCTGGAGGAGGAGGCCTGCCAGCATTCCTCTTGGCTCCAGCTATTCACAAGTGACCTATTTGCTCCTCCTTTTGTTATTATATGATTCCCACTCAGAAGTGAGGGAAATCAATGGATATAGTACAACCCACCCTTTCCCCAACTAAGACCTTTCTGAATATGCATGACAATAATTCTCACCACTCTTAGCCAGCATGGCTAAAAGGGACTTGTCTTCAATTAACATAGTAATTGCCCATGTACATGTGGAAGGCTCCTGTTTGGGGACAGTTATTGTAAACATTGGAAGCTATTTGTGCTGGCTTGATGTCAGCATCCCAATTTAGGAACAAGCAAAAGACTATTTTAAATCAGAATCTGATGAGAAAAGCAGCTATGCAGTTTAGGATCATGTGCAAAACTGGAAAAGTTCTAGTTTGTAGGCAATAGCAAGATGGATCTTGACATCATTGGTACTCCAATTAAAATTTTCACCTTTCCTTTAATGAAAAGTGCTAGCAGCTTCTGCAATCTATTTTTAATATTGTATCTGCTCCAGTTTGCACTGCTTCTTGCAGTTTTAGTGCTAAAATGAGTTCTTCATGACATACGGAGCTTCCTACAATGCCCCTTAATTTTAACTATATTTATTTCCACAAATCTTTCATAAGAGTCATTGCTTCCCTGTACTGGCTCTATATTTAGCTGAAATTAACTATAAATTAACTCTATGTGAAAATCTATAAGCTTTTACACTAATTTTCATACACCCTGCCTCTATTTGTTTTGTTTTGTTTTTTAATTAGATCTGGCTTTGAACACATTTTTAGGATTTTTCACTGCTAGAAAAATAACTAGTTGTGGTCAACAGGGACAAATATCTGGTCATGTGCCCATTTGGTACAATTAAACATACCCACAAAGCTTATCTTCTTTTCAGTTCTAAGAGAAGGTCATTAAACACAAGAGAATCATATGGATTGGACCATGATGCCTAGAGACCACCAACTATTTGTTATCTTTATGGGTACCTTTACCATTATGTCTTTAGCAGAGGTGCATTTCTGGTTTCTTCAGTTATTGCTATTTTATTTCTATTCTGCAAATTATTTGGGCTTCACCTAATAAAAACACACTTCAGGAAAACGAGAAGCCTTCTGAGGTGCTGAAACCTTTGAAAGACCCTGGTTTTTTAAAAAATAAATATTATTGCATTAATTTATATTAATGCAGTAATATTAAGTTCCTCAGAGTTGCCTGAACCATGACCTCGGTTTGATAAATAAATAAACAAATTTGATAAATAAAACCAAAATAAATAAAATGAATATGCCTATTCCTGCTTGGACTTGTTAGTTTACATTGGAGGGTCACATCCACTTGCTGTCTCCAAACTGCCCATTCTCAATTTTTTTTTATGATCTCTAAAGAATTCTGTTTTTCTGAAGTTAAATAAGCATGTATTTACTTCAGACCTCTATCCTGTCTGGTACCAGACAAGGTACCTTTCCTCCCAGTAGTGGAAGGAATGATTTACAGATAGTCAAATCTGAAGGTTGAGCTGTGAATCCTGTTATGTGTTAGGAGGATATGCCATTTTGTCCAGTATTCAGAAGTCTCTTCCTATGGTGGTAAGGGAATCATATTGTTTACTTCTCCACTTCTTCAGGGTTAGGAGATAAGCTGGTTTCTTGTGCAAGTGATGGCCTAAGGTATATTTCACATATGTATCTCAAGAACATAGAAAATATTCTTGGATAGCAATAGCAACAGCAATAGCACTTAGACTTATATACCGGTTCACAGTACTTTACAGCCCCCTCTAATCAGTTTACAGAGTCAGTATATTGCCCCCAACAATCTGGGTCCTCGTTTTACGAACCTCGGAAGGATGGAAGGCTGAGTCAACCTTGAGCCGGTGAGAATTGAACTGCTGAACTGCTGGCAGCTGGCAGTCAGCAGAAGTAGCCTAAAGTACTGCATTCTAACCACTGCACCACCATGGCTCTTTACCACCAGGTGATGTCTAGCATAAGGGTTTGTCTATGGGACAATCAGGATTATGTTGTTTGGATTTTAGCTATCTAAATCCATGAATATTTGTACAGAGATCTTGCAACTTTCTGGTTAAACACAAACATGGAACATTCTTAGAAAGCTGGTGCTCCTTGGCTTCTTTCATAACAGTTGCCAATCCTCAAAGAGGATGATACCACTGGAATTTCACACCACTTGTGAAAGTGAGGAACATTCAACAATATAAATGGAAAAGGGGAGATAGAGCCCTCCAGCTAACTCTATCCTGTACAGCACCAGTCTGTTACATTGCATCTATGTCTAGCATTCAGCTAAAACAAGACTGGGCTCACAAGAACCTCTACCTCTTTCTGTGGGGAAGATCTGGTGAGAATTTGATCCCAACCTGCCTGCTTCACTGAGACTCAAAGAACCAGAACATATATGGATAAGGAATATGGGAGGGTAGAGCTGGCAACGGGAACAGAGACTCCCACTTGAAATGTTGTTCAAATCCACGGAACTAGGGAAAGAATGATAGGCAAGTCTAAGTAGAAACTATTTTCCTGTCTTGCTGCAAAGCAGGAACTGTTCCTTCCCAACAGGAACACTTGGCAAAGGATGCCCTGAAATGCCCTGAAATGGCATTTCCAAAATGGTACAATGTTTCCTTTAGTTGTATAATGAGCCTTGCTAGTAAATATTAGCATTTTGATGGAGGGTGAATCACCCACGAGGGTAAAACCTGAATGCCATATATGCATGTCTTTCTAGAGGTTTGGCCTCTGTTCAGATATTCAAATCTCTGTCCAATAAACATATGCCATGCCTTTCTCCTCCTTCTCTCTCCCCTTCTGTGATTCAAAGGGCAGTTTCACTTTTTGTACAAATATATCTGGCATTATTCCCTTGGCTTGTGGCCAGGGACCAGTAGTTATTCAAAATTGTTAGTAAAGGACCCATGGTAATAAATGTTTTCAAATTTGCAAGAGACTGGAAAAATATAATTTGGGAAATTCTTCCCAATCTACCTCTTGACCATACCATCCAATTTCATTTTTTCCCATATATAAGATCAGATGCAGGCCACCATAACTGAGGACTGACATTTCCAGAATAGAAATGGCCTGATGCCAACAATCCATACTACTAAACTATCCGGTTTGGTGTGAATCTGTAGAATTATCACTTTGTCCCTCTGTTCCCACAAGAGCACCTGTTCCTCTGGTAGTGGGTTTCAGAGACAGATATTGATCAGAGGACATCTTGATTTTCCTTATAATTCAGTCAGAGAAATAGATGGGTATGCTCTGTTTACTCACAAACAAAATAAGTAATAATGTTATCATTTTCTCATAATCCATTCTCAGAGGCTGAAGGCAACCATATAGACACAACTACAGGATTTAATAGCTGAAAGATCTCCCCAATTTATAAGCATTGTAGTGGCTGTCTTTGCTAAAATCTGCTTTGGGGTTTGCTGAGACCTATAGTCTCTTGTGTGTCTTTTTAAACTATATATAGCTTAAACAGTACCTGTTTGTTGTGTAGTTACTTTTCAGTGGTCCAGTAGCGTGTTGTATATGTACTCCATATGTAATTAGGATATACTATACTCATACTGTATGTCCTTTGAAAGTTATATAGATACAATAGTTCTTAACGAAACATTGCAGAAGTCTAAAGAAGTGTTCTTGTCTCATATAATATATACATATTTCTTGTGCTGCTATATCTATGGTAGTTTTTGCAGTTGTTTGAAACAAATCCTGCTAAACTTCTTTCCTCAGCGGTTTCTGGCTCTTGCCCCATCCACTTTAATTGCTGTCACTAATATTGCACAACTGCATAAAATATAATCAAGACAAAAACTGGAGTGGGGCAGCAATTCATATAATCACCTGTTAAGAACTGTGCAACCTGGGAACCATTTATAATTTCTTCATGTTTCATATTTTCATATATGAGACAATATCATCCATATAGTTAGTTATTCAAGATACAGCCAAGAAAAGCTGTAAAAATATATCTCACAAATTTCCCTCAGCTGAAAAGTTGTGTCACCTCGTCCAAAGGAACCATAAGTCGGAAGATAATTATCAGAGTATACTTTATTGGGGTGCATTTTTGTTGTACTATGGGAAAAAATATAAGGGTTAAGTTAGCTGAGGGTTGATGTCAGGTTTTAGTGTGCGTATGGAAGAAATATTTATCTGTGGGTTCTCCATACAAGCCAGAACAATCTCAATCAATCAAGGTGAAAAGAATCAGGTATTGCTTCCACCTGGATGCATTTCCATTTTACCAGAGCTTTCCCTTCTGAAATCCTTGAGGGCATTTTGAAGTGATCCATGATTATCTTCAATTCTGCTAATTTAAAATGCAGAGAATGAGGGGCAAATATGATGCAGAATTATTCTCAAGAAAGGGTGAGGGGGAAGGAAATAGAACCTTAGTACTCTGTGCTGAAATGTGTCTATATTTCAAAACTGCTTGCTTAGTCTCGGCTACTAAGGGAAAGCTGGAAAGCAGATGGTCCCCTGAAAGAACCTAGAGCTCAGTAACAGTAACAGTAACAGAGGTGGAAAGGACCTTGGATGTCATCTAGTCCAACCCCCTGCTCTCGCAGGAGACCTATACTATTTCTGATAGATGATTGTCCAGTCTCTTCTCAGGATTTGGCGGACCATTCTTATATGCACGATGGAAGATGGAAAAATATAGAAATACCTTTAATGAAGGAATGGACTGTGAAGATGGTAGAACTTGCAGAAATGCCTACATTGACCTGTTTGATTAGGGAAGGAAAAACAACTACTTTTATAAAAGACTGGAAACCCTTTATGGACATTTTGCTGAAAACAGAGAAATATAAACTGGTGATTTTGGATTTAATGATTAAAAAGGACAGTATACAAGGAAGGGGGAATTATATTATATCATTTTAAAGGGGAGAAATTATATCAAGTATGTCTATAATTGCTGTAAAAAAGATTGGATATTTTAAGTATCTTTTTTTTCCTTTGTGTCTTCCCTTTCAAGACTTTTTTCTTATCTTTCTTCCTTTCTTACTTTTCTTCTACATTTTTTCATGTTTATCTTTTAACTCTGTAAAAATCCTTTGTGTGTGTGTGTGTGTGTGTGTGTGTAGGATTCAGAGGACCACATGATGGGAAATACAGTAGAGCCCCAATGTCTCAAAATCACTACATTTATAACTGTTTCTGTTACACCACAGTTGAAATGGAAGTAAATCAGCTCTCCACCAGTGCTAATATTATTGGAACATGGAGGTTCAGAGCTGCTTTCAAACTATAGTAACTGAGAAACCTCATTTTGAAGTGTTCTGGATTTCTCTGTTTATTTTGATTTGCTGTAGTAAGTCATAAAACTACTATGTACTGCAATGAAGTGGGAGCTACTGCAGCTAGAGCAGTAAAATAAAGACTATCATTAAAGAAAAAGCCTTTTTTAAACATTCAAGTGAGCAGCTGGGAATTGCTATTTAGAATTTATTGATGTCATCATATTTAATCTTTGCAAGATTTTTTTAAAGAAATACAAATCCTGTAAGAATTGAAATGAATAAAGGTTTAAACTACCGGGAAAGTGTTGAAAAGTATATATTTTTTAAAGAGCACAATATGCATTTAAAGAAAATTAGAAAAGAGTTATTGGCCTGAATAGAAAAGTAAGTGTAGCCTGATCATCTTTTAATGGAGGCCTAAAGATTTGTCCAACTGAAATAAAAAAGAGTTAAGTCCAACTAATGTTTTCAATAAATAAAACTGTTGAAATCAATCAGTTTAACTGAATTTTAGTCAGCTTCAGAGAAGGAGGGATTTATATTGGGGACTGTAAGGCAGGTAAGATGGATCCATAAGGCTACTCCATCCCACCTGCAAAAATCTAATTTTTTCTAGATAGCAGCAAAGAAATTCAGGAAACTAACTCTTTGCTGCCATCCATTGATTGTCTGGATTTTTGCAGGCCAGATATGCAGTCCCGTAAGATTCCTTCTCTCAGTGCAAATGTGAGAAAGAATTTGGAACTTCTTTTAAACTATAGAACTAGAACAGAACACAATTTTATTATGGTCACTGGCCAGTGCAAGAGCAATAGAAAAATAGGATCTAAATAAGGGTTTTTACATCAGGCATAAGTTGACCCTAAATAAGTACATTATTTAAGTCCTTTGTAAATACAAAGTATAATAACTTTGTGATTTACAGGAAAATAGTTATGAAACTATATATAATTTTAACCATCTCCTGAACATTGTTTTTTCAACCTTTCTCTCTCTTTCTTTCCACTTTTCAAGGAAACTTCAGATTGCTGAGCCATGTAGTGCCTGATGTAGTGCCGTTGAGGACTACTCGTTGAGTACGGTTGGTCAGCCAGCTACAGATCCATCTGGTGGTGATGTTGTCTATATTCCACCTTTTTCTAGCTTACCAAGGAGTAGGTTGTGGTCTACCTTATCAAATGCCTTACTGAAGTCCAAGTATACTACATCCACCGTATTTCGCTGGTCTATGAGTTTAGTCACTTTATCGAAAAATGAAATAAGATTGGTTTGGCATGATCTGTTTTTGACAAACCCGTGCTGGCTACTAATTATAACTTTGTTTGCTTCTAGTTGTTCACAGATGTTTTTTTTTTATTATCTTTTCCAGGATCTTCCCGGGTATTGATGTTAGACTGATTGGTCTGTAGTTTCCTGGGTCTGTTTTTTTTCCTTCAGCCCTTTTCCAATCGTCAGGTATTTCCCCGGTGCTCCAGTATTTTTAAAGATATGGTGTAATGGTTCTGAGATAACATCTGCCAGGTCCTTCAGAACTCTGGGATGTAATCTATCGGGTCCTGGTGATTTATATTTGTCAAGGTCGGATAAGTGTTCTCTTACCATTTTCTTGCTTATTTTAATTTTTGTTTCTAGTTTGTCTTTTGCAGTGGTTTTTTTTGGTATGTTGGGCTATAGTTTCTTTTTGTGTGAAGACTGATGCAAAGTATGAGTTAAGCAGTTCTGCTTTCTCCCTGTTGCTGTTGTTATTTCCTTGCCATCTTTTCTCTTTAGTGGGCCTACAATTTCTTTGACTTTTTTCTTGTTGTTAATATATTGGAAGAAACTTTTTTTATTATCCTTGATTTCTGTTGCAAGTCTTTGTTCGTTCTGAGCCTTTGCTTTCCTGACTTCATCTTTCCATGTTCTGGCTGTCTGCTGATAATCAGCCTTAGTTATGTGACCCTCTTTCCATTTTTTGTATTTGTCCTTTTTGTCTTTCAGTTTGTCAGAGAGAAAGCTAAGTGGAATGAAGTGGGGCTGCTGGGTTACGCACTGGGTTATAACATTGGGTTGTTGTTATTCATTAAGGGTTAACAATATTCCTCAAGTTATCTTTGCCTGGTTGTTCTAATTCTTGCAGCCTGAGAATTAATTCTAGAAGTCTCAGTAAAACAAACAGTGGGAAAACCCACTCCTGATTGAAGTGTCTTTTTTATCAGCAGAAAAAGATATAGCAAGAGGAAGCTGAGCACATGCTTCTTTGTTCCACAATGAAATTCAGATATTTTACAGAGTCTTGCTTTAATAAGATTGTGTTCTGGGGTCTCAATACTTTAGCATTTTTTCCCAATACAGAGTCCTTTCTTCTGTTTCTATCAAAGTGACTCTGCTGATACAAAATAAGAGCATTTGTAAGAGCATATTTGTATATTACAAATTAGTTTGGAAAAAGTGCAAAGAAGAGCAACTAAGATGATTAAAGGCCTGGAGACAAAAACATATGAGGAATAGTTGCAGGAATTGGGTATGGCTAGTTTAAGGAAAAGAAGGACTAGGGGTGACATGATAGCAGTATTCCAGTATTTGAGGGGCTACCATAAAGAAGAGTGGGGGGGGTCAACTTATTTTCCAAAGCACCAGAAGGCAAGAAAAGAAACAATGGATGGAAACTAATCAAGGAGAGAAACAACCTGCAATTAAGGAGAAATTTCCTAATAGTGAGAACAATTAACCAGTGGAACACCTTGCCCAGAAGTTATGGGTGCTTCATCACTGGAGGTTTTTAAGAAAAGACTGGACAGCCACCTGCCTGAAATGGTATAGGGGCAGGGGTTTGAACTAGAAGACCTCCAAGGTCCCTTCTAGCTCTATTCTGATTGATCTCTTTAAACTTTGAAATACTTTATATACATTATTTTAATAGAATTGGAATGGCCAAGAATTCTGTCTGAAGAGTTCTGTTTGAAGAGTTATAAATTTGGTTCAAATTTGGATGAAGTCCTGTAAGACAGGAGACAGAGACAGAGAGGGGACTTGAATTTATTCATAGACAACAGCACAAGAGAAGACTGACTGGCTACTACTCATCAGATTATTGTATTAACCCACTAGGATGACATTATTCCCATTTAACTTATAGGAATTGTTTCCAAATGTGTAACTGCACATTTTATACAACTTTCTTTCCATTCTCTTCCATTCTTTTATGATACATTAGTGCTCAATTGTAACTGTGATCCTCACGGCAACCTTTGAAAATAAATCTGTACTGTCTACCATCATTCCTATCCCTATTGTAGATGGGTGGTCTGAGACAACGTAGTATGAAATGATGGCACAGGCAAGACCAAAACCTGAACTTCTTGATCTGTTGCTCAGATCAAGTACAGTTTGTTCTTGTGCAAGAATGCCTTATGGTGCAAGCCTGATAGGTCTATTCAGAAGCAAATGTCATGGAATTCAAGAAAACGCTGGGATCCTTTCTCCACAAAGGATAGCAGACGCAGAAGGCAGCTGCTTGGGAAAAAGGTTTTATTTGGGTCAGAAACAGCCCAAAGCTTGTTTCTGGGACAGCTGACAATGGACTGGTACATCATCAAGGCTTATATACATTTCTTTAGCCTTTGGTGTTAGTGAAATATGTTTTTATGAACATGAGAAAGCAGAAAATATAGCTTTTATGGTTAGAGGAAATATTCTGTTTGTTATCTTCTTTATCAGCAAAGATCTTCCTGGCCAGGCAGAGGTGCTAAATTTCCAGTCCTTTTCCAGTGTTAGATTCCTGCCTGTCAGTGATCTATTGCCTTTAAGGAAACATTGCATTTTATAAGTGGTGACGGCTTTCTCTGACTTAAGATCAGAAGGCTGTTAAAAGGAGGAGGGGGGGGGCAGATCAAAGGCTTTTTAACTTCTATCAATTGCAAAAGTTAGAAACAAGAACTGCTATATTCTACAGCTCTCTTAAGTTTATAAATGGCATAAGATTAGTTAGAATTGGTATATGTGTGTTTATGATTGGATTAATGCTGCATTTTGGATTAAAAATGATCACCTTTAAAAGGATTTGGGTGTACATATTAGACATAAGTTAAGCATGAGAGAGCAGAACAAAGTTATATGTTCCTTGTAGAGGATTCTATTCTATAAAAACAAAGAAGAAAAATGTTTTCCCCTCCTTATATGGTCCTAACTGAACTTTAAAGCCAACTTGGTTTTTAGTAACATTTCCTCCTATTAATCTGTTCTATCTACTGTCACTACTGATACTGTATTTTGGGTGGTGCTCATTATTACTTAATGCACTGCCTAGATGTTACATTAGAAAGCTATAGCTTATTAATTGCAACCTTAATCAATCTATGCATAATTACAAGATAAGGGATCCAAACAGATGCCTTTCCTAAACTATTACCTGGTGTGGGTTCAGATTTGTGCAGTAATCAAATGAAACTCCCCAGAAATTATCTTGTGAGGCCTCATCCTTTCCTTGCTGTGATGGCAAGGTTTGTATAAAACCTCACAATTACAGCAGGAAGAATCTGGTGCATAGAAAGGCACAGTGAATGTCAGAAACTGTTAGGAAACTCACTTTAACTCCTCCATACAACTGAAACTACGTTTAGTCTTGCTTACAGAATTCTGCTGTTTTGAATGCCTCTTGGGTATGTCTCTTGGTTTCTTTTCCAACTTATTCATTATATTCATCTCTGCTTCTTCTTCTTC
Organism: Azemiops feae; assembly: GCA_023970755.1. Classification (NCBI taxonomy): domain Eukaryota; kingdom Metazoa; phylum Chordata; class Lepidosauria; order Squamata; family Viperidae; genus Azemiops; species Azemiops feae. The sequence goes on from JALGBA010000019.1 coordinate 1,303,965, forward strand.
TTCTTCTGTAAAGTAGTGTAAGTACATATAGTGGGGAAGATGTTTGTTTACAGGTATATGGGTGCAAGTTTATGGGATGGTGGGTGCACATGAATGTATATAATGTGTACGATGACTGGGTATGAGTGACGGTGTGGGTACGGCATAAAGGTATGAATGACAGTGAATTTGGCAATATATTATCATAGGGTGTTGCCATTTATCCCCCAATCTCTAAAATAGCTGTCATTTGACTGTCTCTTTACTTTCTGTATATGATGACAGCATTGCCACACAAATGGGTGTCTCATTACTTAAGATTATACATGTCTTATGTTGCATTATCTTCAGACATGTGCTGAACCCACACAGGATTTGTCACAGTGGCAAAAAAAAAAGTACTTTGCTTTTGACATCATGTGCCTGAAAGATGATAATGCAGTGTTCCTAGGAGGACTCTAATATCTATAGTATCTTTTTTAAGACCATCACTGAATGATGGATGAATTAAGTTTGCAGAAAGATGTTCTGGAGAGCTACATGTCTCAGCAGAGCTTCACTGGTCACACTAGAGGTTTTGCTTATATTAAAGAGAAATAAAAAAAAATCCTTTCTCAATCTTTAAAAGTATAGATAGATAAATAACAAGCTATTTCAAAATTGACCAACCTTGGACTTATTTTCTTCTTTCGTAAAATAGTTTTCTCAGTACCAGTGACTATCCCCTGTTCCAAGCTTGTTGACAGTTTTGCTCTTTAATCTCTCTCTTTCCCTCCCCCTCCTTACTGTCTGAAGTGCATTTATACCCAGATAATTCAAAGCAGTAGGCGCATGAATTATAACATTTAATTCAGATGATCATAGATGCTAGTGTAAGACAAGACTAGTACAAAGTAATTCATAACTTCCACATGGACAGAATATTAACATCTGTTACTGAAACTGCAGCTATTGAATGGATAGAAATATATTAAACTGGTTATGCTGGCAGTGAATGAACTGTGCTAATATTACTGATTTATGAAGGAAAATAACTGTTTTCTCTGACAGTGCGACTTGGAGATAGATTGGAAGAGGTTTCTGACTGTTTCCTTCTGTCTGTTTCTCCACACCTAGGGGCATTACCAAATTTGGCTTCACAGACACTCAGAATGTGAATTAAGTCCTTCCCACTGATAATTTAATGTCATTGTGGAAAATATCCATATGAATGTGTCCTGGCTTTTTTTTGTGTGGGGGGTGATAAATATGGCATAGTTTTAGTTTGAAAAACTCAAGTCTATTTTTTCTGGTTTTGATTGTGCCAGTTAGCTCACAACTAATGATCCCTACATAATAGCTCTTGCACTATTACAGCAAGATTAATTACTGTATTCTTTTCTCTTTAACTTTCTGGGCCCTACAAATATCCAAATCGCTCTGCTTCCACAATCACCATAACTTGTATTAATAACTCTGTGGCAATTTCTGCCAGATGTTTAAGATAAAAATAAGCATAAGATAAAGACTCTTGTGCAACTGTGTACAAGCAAGAAGATCATGAAGTAAAACTCAAGTAGGTTATGAAAGAGTATGGTTAGAAGATAATGAAAGTTAACACCAATGAAAGTTAATACCAAAGGTGAAATCAGGGCAGAACTACAACCACCTCAGCAGAATATTCTCTCTGGTATTTTATCCAAATATATTAGAACACAACTCCCAACATCTTCATCCAATATATCAATTGTAAGTTAGTTTGTAGTGGGAAACTGATTTATGCAATCTTTTTAATAACTTAAGATAGAACTTTTTTAAGGCAGAGATGGATTTTTTTTAAAGGAAAAGATAGAGTTGGAAGTGACCTCAGAAGTCATATGGATAGCTACCTATTCAAATTTTGGACTTGGTTTGAAGGACTCCAAAATGGGAAACATACTACTCCATGGTGCAATGTTTTTCTTACAGTCAGGAAATCCCTTCTGATTTCTAACCTGAATTTAGCTTTGACACATTTTCTGGTCTTGCCCACTTGGATGACAGAGATGCTATGTCACAACTCTTCAGATTTCTAAAAATTGCTTTAACTGTTCCTCATAGAATTTGGTTTTTAGTCTCCACATCATCCCTTCTCTGAAGTAGCTCCAGTTTGTTGGGTTTTTTTAGACTGTTGTGCCCAGAATTGGATACAGTATTTCAAATCATGCCTAGCCAAGGCAGAGAACCATGGAACAATTACTTACAGTGATATGGACTCTGTGTTCCTGTTAATATATCCCCAAATAGCATTTGTTTTTTAAGCAGTTGCATCATAAATAAAGAGGGTTTTTCACATGTACTACTGCCAAGCCAGGTCTTACATCTTATACTTGTGTATTTCATTTTATCTTCCCTTATGCAGCATTTTATATTTTTTTACTGTTGAATTCAATCCTGCTAGTTATGGCCCACTGCTCAAGCCTATCTAGCTCTTTTAGAATCTTTTATTTTTTATCTTTTTAAGTGTTAGCTACATTATCTGTAGATCTGATACTTACCCCTTCAACCCCTTCATTCAAGTCACTAGTAAAAATATGGAAAAAGTACAAGATTTAAGAAAGAACCGCATGGAAATCCACTTCATGCTATCCTTCAGTCTAATACAGTCATTTATGATTTCTCATTCAGCCAACTATGAAATCATGACATTTGTATTATTTAGCCCATATATGATCTCTTTGTTAATGAAAATATTCTGAGAAACTTTGTTGCATGCTTTGCTGAGGTCATGATGCACTCCAGTCCATCACATTTCCCTGATTTATTAAACTAGTAACTGTTTTTAAAAGAGAGAGATAAGGTTAGTCTGGTATGCTGGCTCTCGTTAATTGTTGCATTCCTCTCCAGTGCCTACAAATATGATATTTAATCATCTGTTTGCAAACCTGGCCCCTTTATTTTAAGGGAACCTTCTCTTTCTTTTTGCTGTCCCTCCCAGTCTTCTAGGAGTATATCAGTTCTCCGGGAGTTCTCAAAGACACTATTCATTTTCCATGTTGATCCTTTTTATTAGTTTATAATATAAAATACAAAAATACAAATGCAAATAATCGGAAAAATAGGGGAGGGAAAAGGGAAGAGAAAAGTGTAGGGAAGAAGGGAAAAAGAAAGAAAAGGCATTGACTTCTGATTCCCTTTTGTGCAGTAGAATAAGAAGTAACATCGAAAGTCAACTTTTTGCTTTTACATAGTAGTATAAACTAGCCATTTCTATAACAACAGACCTATCTACTCAGTAAAACCCAAAATCAAAGTGTAATTTTTTTCCACCTGAAGCACAAAGTCCAGAAGCGGTTTCCAAGTAGAAACAAAAGTACTTGTGTTTTTTCTTTTCTTTTATCAAAGCAGTCAATTTAGCTATCTCTGCTAATCTATTCCTTTTCCAATGGTTATCAAGAACTAAAAGTCTGGTCATCTGGCACACAAAGATTTTGTCCATATCTTCTGCTTGTCCATAATAAATTTTACTTACCACCACACTTGTAGAGCAGACTCTACCATACTCACCATTCAGGTGAAATAATTTATGCAGCATTGGGAAGATTTTGTAGTGAAGCAGGAGAGATCATTTCTCATCAGACACCCCCTACCCCCAGCATCCGTCAGTGTTCGTAGGCTACTTTAAGCACAGGTGTTCTGTTGTTGGGAAAGAATGCTAAACTGACATCCACGCTCCTTTTGAACACAGTTTTACTATTGTTTCAGAAGAAAGATAAATCCATGCTCAGAAGTAACCCAATTAACAGCTGATAAGGCTTGGGGTGTTTGTTGCAGCGGAAGCATTCCCTCCCACTTTACAGCATAATCTCTCACATCCTTCTCAACTGTTAGGTCAGGATATTTTCAAACATGAGATTAATGGTCTTCTGAAAGAGTAGTAAAGTTAAGTTCATAAGCAGTGCAAATAACTGCTGAGAGGAATAGGAATAAGGGGGCTGCACCAAGGACTGAGATCTCTCCCCCACCCTTCACTTTACATGCGCACCTGCCACTGCTGATCCAGGTCCCCACCCTGGATATCAGCTCAAAGGTTTAATGGGTACAGGAAAGAGCTCGCTCTGAAAGATTCCAATTCTTCCATTGTCAGAAGAAGAATGATGCTCGTAACAATGTTCAGAGATCAGAAAAGAGGGGATGTGCCTGCAGCACTCTAAATTGGCAAATAAATGCTGGGCTAATTCCATTCCCTAGGACTCACCTAACTATGGCACTAACCAAATGGTGGATGGAAATAATCAGATTGTAAATTGCAAATGGCTTATCATTTGCTTTAGCAAAATGCTACTCTAACACCAGAATTCTTAAGGAAAACCTGACATTCCTTCAAGCTGCTGATGAAGTCAATATCATGAGCCCATGGTGTATACTGTAAAACGGGTTACCAAGGCACGGTTGCTCTTTGGTTTGGTGCAGGTGTACCCCTACAATCTGCAGGATTCTCATCTAGACCTTTTTTTCTGATGCATCCCAAAACAGAGCTGAAACTTTAGATTATTAGCTTTGTTTTATTGGAAGCAAAGATGTTTTCTCTGCGCTGGCCTGAGCCATCAGGACTGATAAGAATATTGTGTCCCCATATTTATTTATCTATTTGTATTCAGAGTCAAACATTATGTTGAATTTTAATAGTATTTAATTTTGATGCACAAATTGCTAATTTGTGTGTTGTGTTAATTTTCTCTTTTCTATATTCATATGCATGACACATACACATGTATAAACATATTACTCTTGTCTTCTGTGTTTTTTCTGTTTTCACACCTATTTTCCAGTCAATTGAAACATAATACATTATACAATGGCAGAGGCCATACAGCCAATCAATATCAGTGATATGATTACATTAATGAAAATCCATAGTGCTGTTTTGCCATGACTCAGCTTTCTTGCTATATAGACCGATACAAATAAACTATCTAGATTTTTTTTAAAAAAATCTAGAAATCCCTCATTTTTATTTTTACACTCTTCATATTTCAAAAGATACAGAAAAGTTTGTGAAATTCACATAATTTATTTTTTTTCATAAATGGACACAATTAAATTCAATTTTCCCTTCAAGGGATTACAATTTTTCCCCCCAGTTTTCAGAATGTTAACTTTTATAAACAAACAAACAAACAAACATCGATGCATCTTAGAATGAGAGTCACATACTTAGAGAGCTCCCTTTTCCCACTGAAGTTTTATCTGTTATCAAAAGAACACAGATTACATACCTTGTGAGGTTTAGTCCACTGATAGGATGAAAGCACTTTATGGTTAGTTGTTTCAAGATGCCCAATTTGGCTATATTTCTGAATTACGAATAACAGAATAACTTGGTTATATTTTATGCAAAGAAATAACATCCTTCTAGGATGAACATGATGAACAGACATAGTCAAAAGTATGGCTGATAGAGAGATAACAGTAGCAGCTTCCTTTCTGACAGTGTTCTTGTTCTCATCAAGTGTGTCACGCAGTCTGGGATAATGGATACCAGAAACCTCTTATATCCCGATCAAATTCAGCATTCTCCAATATGAAGCCCTCCAATGGAATGAACTGCAATCCCCCATCATTCCCAAATAGTGGGATGAGAGTTGTAGTCCAGCACATCTGAAAGGTATTCTCCCTTCTGATAATCCTTCCAGTAATCTACCATAAAAAGGAGCAGTGACTCTAGAAAACATCACCACCACCATCACCATCATCATCATCACCCTCATCATCATCACCCTCATCATGGAAAATGAATGTACTTCCTCATCACAGAAAACAAAGCATTATCAAATCTTGTTTCAAAGGATTTGATTCTTAGATCAGTTAATCCATCTACCTCACACAATGAAGCCATGTGTCCCCGCACATCCTCCCCTCTAAGTCTGCCTGCAAGTCAGCATGGCACCATATATTTATTTAACCACTGGAGCTGTGAAATGTATAAAGTTAACACCCAGGTTGAAACCTCAGATGCTGAATTCTACAAACACAGTGCCTAACAGAGAGTAGAGTGATGTTTAGGAAGGAGTACAGGCTGGTTGAGAACAAAGACACATCTTTCTATGTGATCCAGGGCATTCACCAAGCGGCCCTCAGTTCCTCAGTGCATCTGCTAGAGCACAGAGCACAGTTCAGTCCTTTATGAGTGCCCCAGACTAAACACTCCCACTGGCCTTTATGGACGTAACTCAACCTCTCCAGACTCAATGGGTGACTGGCTTCATTTTGTCTCTGGAAAATTCTTGGAGCCAGGAAAAGGAGGAGCCAAGAATGCGGCTGCCAGAGAGGAGCCAGTGGGTGGGAGATGATTCCAGCAATTACCTAATTAGCAGAGCAGGATTGCAGGAACAACGGGGGCTACATCTGGAAGGCAACCTGGAGACAGGAACTTTCAGACAAAAGGTGGTTTTCTAGATGGGCTAAGCTACAGTTCTGTTATACGATCAGCGGTATCAGTGCTGAAGGCTCCTGGAGATTGTAGTTCAGCAACATCTGAAGAGCTATGACTTCCTCAGCCCTGTGTTAGCTTCTGCAGGAAAACACAAGGCCTGGAGCTTTTGCGCAGGCTCTTTGGGTTGTTCCCTGCACTTATGCAGAATTATGGCCCAAACATGCCCCAGCGGCCCTTTTTTTTCTTTTTTCTTCGTCACTATGAAATTTCCTTCATTTTATATCCAAGATGAGCTTAAGCTCTCCTTACCCATGCAGTGTTAAAGTCATGCCTTCCCCTTATTTCAAGGCCATTCAAGGGGAGCCTTGAAGTATATACAAACTGATGGGGACAAAATTTAAACTTGTTTAAATTTATGCACAATAATAACAATATATGCTTCTCCTTTGATTATTAATAATTTTTCCCTTTCTATTACATTAAAATTGCAATTCAATGCCAACTTTCAGACGGACCGAGGAAGTTGCACCCAGGTCTTTTGGGGACCACAAGGAGGCTTGCATTTTTCCTTGGACCTAGCAAAGGAAGGTTCCGAGCTCAGGCTGCTCCAGTGATGAAGCTTCATTTTTGCTTCTTACTTATACGTTCCCTATGGCTACATCAAATGTTTCTATGACAAAAAAGACAAGAGAAATAGAAATTTGGTCCAGAGTTTGAGAACTGCTGAGAGAGAAATCCCAGAGAACTGAATTTGGGCTTTGTAAGCGAACAGCACTTTGCAGTGCTGAACATGAAACAATATTGTGTATCTTCTGCCTTCTCTTTCAATAAACAGAGCTACTAGAAGAGAGAAAATTATAGTAGACCTTTGAAAAAGCCTTGTCTCACATCTCCAAGCCCTCTCTCTTACAAAAAAGAAAAAAAAAGAGGGAAATTCAAGCACTGAGCATCATACTCCATCTACTCAAGTATTCCTATTAAGATATTAATTGCAGGGAAAGAATGTTCAAAATATAGAGGGATTCTCTGTGTGACAGAGATAGGAAAGAAAAAAAATCCTGCTGATATTCTAGTTATGTTGCTAGGTTAGCAGTGACCTTAGTGCAGTTAGTGAAGTCAAATAGTGTTCCTCCACCCATTATACACACACATATGGGCAGCCCTCGACGTACGACCACAACTGAGCCCAAAATTTCTTTTGCTAAGCGAGACACTTAAGTGAGTTTTCCCCCATTTTACAACCTTTCTTGTCCCAGCCGTTAAGTGAATCACTGCAGTTCTTAAATTAGTAACACGGTTGTTAAGTTAATCTGGCTTCCCCATTGACTTTGCTTGCCAGAAGGTCTGAAAAGGTAATCACGGGACCCCAGGACACTGCAACCGTCATAAATCTGAGCCACTTTCCAAGCATCTGAATTTTGATCATGTGACCATGAGCTGCAACAGTTGTGAGTGTGAAAAATTGTCATAAATCATTTCTTTCAATGCTGTTGTAACTTTGAATGGTCACTAAATGAACTGTTGTAAGTCAAGAACTACCTGGATATTTATACACATATGCATATGCATATCATCATCATCATTTTAGCCATTGCCTATCCACTGCAGGATGAAGGCCTCTTCCACATGTTTCCAACCAATACGGTCCTGAGCTTTCTTTTGCCAATTGGGCCCGCAATACTTGCTGATGTCGTTGCTCCACCTTGTTTTAGGTCTCTTTCACGGATGCTTTTTATCAAGTGGGATCCATTCTATGACTGCCTTGGTCCACCTGCCATTAGTTCTTCTTCTTGCTATGTGACCAGCCCATTTCCATTTCAATTCGTTTACTCTCCTGATGATATTGTATACTTTGTTCTTTAATCCATGTGTGGGTTTTTCTATCTTGTCTTGTAATGCTGAGCACGTATCTTTCCATGGCTCTTTGGGCCACTTGTAGCATTTGTATCAAATGTAAGGTTAGTGTCCATGTTTCACTGGCATGTGGTAGAGCAGGCAGCACACACCTGCTACCTGCTCTCACACACACACATGCATATGTACATGCTATATATACATATACATCATATATGTAATGTTTTATGTGAGAAGCAATTTTAAGCTACATCCAACTCTGCTCCTGCCTTTCTTGTTTTATTCGGACACAGAAACTGAGCATGGGAGTTTCATAGGAGCTTAGTTTCCCAGAACAGGAATGCAAATATGTCACCAACCACCTGTCCCATAACATCAAACGCAAGAGGCACAAAGCAAGGTGTTCATTAACCTTTGGAAAAGGTAGAGGAAATTTTTATTTTCAGTGGGTGTAAGAGGAGACAGTAATCTTATGTTTATAGAGGGCAATTGACTGCTTTAAATAGTCTATTTTAGCATGCAATGAAAATTCTTATCTCTCCTTGCTGTGTGAAATGTCTGGGTAGCTTCTGCTAAATTCAAACCAGCAGCCCAATAGCTTAATTGCTCTCTCTTCAGTCCCACAAGAATGTGATGGGAGCCATTATACTTCTGTTCCAAAATCTAAAGAATGGCTACCAATCCCCAGACAACCCCAGCAGTTAGCCAACATCTTGCTCTGCAATCTATACCAGGTGGTTACCCAGATGATACAGCTAGCTTAGACCATAAAACCCACCCATACTAGGCCTTCTCTGAGAACAGCCTCTGCACATCCTGCCACCAGAGTCTATAGTTTGGCTTCGTGTGCCTGTTTCCTTGCCAAATAGATAATGTCTCCTTTCTTGCTCAAAGTAAACTGCATATACTTACTTCTAAGACCAGATGAGTTCCTCACTGATTGAGCACTGGTACAGGGACAGGTGACAGAGTTTCAACTGCAGGCACAGGATGTGGGCAGGAATAAGAAAGGTTTAACTGACCAGTTCAAGGAGGGCTTGTCTGATGAAATCTGTAGTGAGCTATAATCTGTCTGGCCATATAGTAGATGAAAGGAGGGGCTGTGGGTGAATACAGGCAGGAAGGGAAGACACCACTTTGTACATTTCTTATTTCCTCTGTTTATTTCTTCTACAGATTGCAGTCCTTAAAAATTGTTAAAATCATGCAGCTGTGGGCCAGCAGAATTGAATTTACTGCTTACAGAAAGGAATAACTGAGTTTCACGTGACAGTGAGTGTCAACTCTTTAATCCAGCTGTCTAGCTGTGTCTTAACAAATTACAGGCATAGAGGTGTTCCATGCTTGTGTCCTGACAGGCAATTTCTGAGTATGGGTCTAATGGACTCCTGAAAGATGATGATATGAGAGAATGGACACCCAAGGTGACACCATCTTGAACTAATATCTTCACTGCTATGTTCACTTTAGCCTCTGTATTCCTAAAAGAGGACCTCCTTCAGGAACTGCTAGTCAAAGATTCTTATAAATGTTCTGTCATTGTCAGAAAGTATCCCTACACAATTAAGAATCTGGACGCCATATTTATTGACCATTATCAGTGGTATCATGAAACAATCTGGCAGTTACTGTATTTTAAAATGGAAAATCCCAGAAAGTGCCAACATACTGATGGTGCATAAACATTGTAGCACTTTTCCCTTTCTAAGAATGTGTGTTCATCTGAATAGATCAGCCTTGACTGTCAGTTGGTAATTTACCTCATCCAGGTAATGTTGACCTGAAGGAAGAGCCTGAACTTTAGGAACATGGACTAGACAAACAAACTATTAGCTACTGATCAGTAATCAGCTCAAAATATTTCCCTCCCAAGCTAAGTGGATAATATGGTTTAGCTAAACATAGAACACACAAGAAGACAAGAAAAGAAATCAGGACAATCACTACCATGCTGGCATAGCATGACAGCTTTCCATTCATTCCTGTGGAAAATCTCTTCATTTCTTTCAGATAGTTTGAAAAGAATTGAATTAGGTTGGGAAAGTTAGCCATGCATGCTGCTCTGACCAGTTTAGAAGGACATAGCAATGGATAAATTATTAGTAGCTGCAAGCCTGCTCAAATAATTTGTTTAAAATTATTTTATTCTTCTTGTGTTTATGGTCTGTCTGTCTGTCTGTCTGTCTGTCTGTCTCTGTCTATCTATTAATGTAATGCAATGCTTGTGTAAACAGTTTGGTCTCACCCTGACTCGCAGCCTTAGACTCCCGTGAATGAGGAATCAGGAAGAGGGGCTTCAATGAAGGAACCGATAAAAGTGAGGCTTCTGCCAGAGGTGGCTCTGCCATAACAGGGAGATGGAGTCTGGATCAGACAGGCCATGATACTGGAGGACCAGGGCCATTGCAAGGCGGGTGCTTTGTGGCTTTCCTTCCATCACTTTTGATAGCTCTTTAACCAACCAGATGTGTAGTTTAGACTGTGCCATTCCCAGATCAGAAGAGTCATCTACCAGTCCAACTGATTTTTCCTGCTGGGAAATGGCAAGACAGTGATATGTCCATCAGATAATGTAATGGTATGTGGGAATGACCTTGAGAGGCAGGTCAATGAGATGCTACAGAGGGAACAGTTACATAAAAGGTAGATTAGCCTGCAGCAGGAATATGGGTGGGGAAAGAGATTCAGAAGAGACTCCCTAGTTTTACAGCTACAAAGTGAAGAGGGAAAGAGAAATACATTCAGACTTGCAAGATTTTGTTAATATAACCTGACAAAAAAGCAGAATTAGCTCACTTGGTTTACTTTGTAAGGTTGACAGATAATGCATATGTAGAACACAGAAAGACCGCTGGGTTTGGTGGAACTCACTCACATTTAGCGCTATCATTTTGGCTTGTATTGTTATAGCTGAGTAACTGACAAAAGAAACCAAATCATTTTTAAAATGAGAACCCTACTGTGCTACACAATATCCTTCCTGAGCTAAGAAACTTCTGTTCTGCAGAGCTCTGATATCTTCAGTTAGAAGATGTGGTCATATTTATTTCATTGTATAAAATACTCTCTTCCCATACTTCTACTGCCAACAGTTTTCAACTTTTTCTCCTCCAGATGTGTTGAACTCCAATTTCCCAAACAGCATATCAAATATTCAGTTCATTACATTTAGAAAGGGCTAGACTGGGGAGGGCTGTTCAGAAGTAATTATGTTAAGTATTATCTATCATGTCTGTCTGTCTGTCTGTCTGTCTGTCTGTCTGTCTGTCTGTCTGTCTGTCTGTCTGTCTGTCTATCATCTATCTATCTATCTATTAATATGGCCGCCCACTCACCAAGCAACTTTATGTTCTCAACTTTCAAAAAATCTGACCACCAGGAATTGGTTCACTACTATGCCTTTAAATGAAGATAATGGTAGAGACTGGTAGTTCAAAACAATTTTTTGCTCAATGAGGAGACAGTTTGCACGGTCCAATATTGTAGAGCTCAAATTGTATTTGAAGCCTGGAGCTTGGCACTGGCACCCATTTTTTTATGATCTTTCTGATTGTAAAAAGAGCTTTTTCCAGCTGGGGTGCGTGCAAACGCTGACACACACTTCAGTCTGGTTACTGTAGAAACAAAATTGGCACTGGGATGGAACACAGTCCCAAAGCTAATTATGGTAATTACAGGCTCACACCAGCTGCTCAGGAGGTCCAAGGACCTTCTGTAACTTATGTAGAAAAGCAGCCACTCTGGGGACTTTTGAATTCTGTCTGTTTGCCTGGTACAATCAGATTAAAAGAAAAAAAAAAGAGGGGGGGAGGGAATGGAGAACTGTGTCTTAAAGCAGTGTGAGCTTAACTCAAAGATCATGCTCCAAACAACTTCCTCTCCTCTCCTTGGATTACGGGTCCAATGAGATGGTGTGTAGGTACTCTTAGTGCCAAATCAGTTCACGGTACTCAGAATTTTATTGTATGCTAAACTTATTCCTATTTTCGAGTTACTGAAAATTTACAATATTTCCTCAAATATCTAGGTCTATTTTTTTTTAAATGTCCCCATTTTTTCATGCAGTGACCAGCCAATATTTGGAGCTCTTCCATGTGCAGGTGTAGATTCCATAGAAGTCCAAGATGAGCCTTTTCCTTGCTTGATGTGATAACTAGATTCTTACAATTGGTCTAATTGTTCAAATCTTTGTCCAAGTGATGTTCTAACTACCAATAAGCAATTTTAAAAACAATTGCCACTACAGAACTGGAAGTACACTGTTGTTTCAAGAGGTGACTTGTAGAAAGCTTGCATGGGATCCTCTGACCCCAAATGGCTCGATCCCAAATAAAGTATTGTATAACTGCTGTGTCAGCATAAGAAGACTAGAAGGCAAAACAATTTTTGCCACATAAACTCAGCCCCTCCCTCCCTCCCTCCCTCCCTCCCTCCCTTCCTTCCTTCCTTCCTTCCTTCCTTCCTTCCTTCCTTCCTTCCTTCCTTCCTTCCTTCCAGAAGAGACTTAATTTGAGACATGACATTGATGAGATGGACCAAGTAAGCACAAACTGGCTAATTGTTCTCTGTGCTCAGGTTTTGGTTAGGAAGGGAATATTTTAATTGGTTGTTGGTTTTTGGTGACTGCTATGAACTCACAAATAAATAGATATCCTCATGTTCATGGTGCCTTGAGCAGCCAAAACACAACAGTCCTGGCAGTATATTAAAGAATCAGAAGCGTTAGAAGCTAAAATGCTTGGTTCATTTGGAAGTATTCTGACATTACTGGGGAAAACTTGATATTTAAATAAGGTCCTTTCCTTTATTGACACTTTACCTAATGGGTAAAATTCAATTGTTATCTGGCAAGTCTAATCATATTTGGTTTGGAATGCTACAGTGCATGTTTAAATTATTATATTAAAAAGCTATGCTACTGTCCAATGTTCCTGATGAGCAAGCTCCTCTAAAACATCATTTCTCAGTATACTGAATCAGAACAGTGATCCATCTATCTTGGCATGGTTTACTTCAGCCTTCTCCAAACTGAAGTCTCTAGGTATGTTGGAAACAATGTCGGCTGACAACTGCAGCACAATTTCTTTCCATTTTGAGGTGAAAAATGCACCAAAGCCACAGTACAGTTCCTACACAATTGGCATAAAATAATTAACAAATCTACCAACCAAAGTTCCAAATAAAAACTTAACTCTGTCCTCATTTATAATAGATCTTCTCTTACTTTTTACCTCCTGTAGTTTGGATGATATCCATATCAACCATGACAAAAGGCAGTGAAGAGCATGTGTTAACTATGAGTAACCTCTCTCTCTCCCCCCTCCCTCTCTCTCCCCCTCCCTCTCTCTCTCTCTCTCTCTGTTTATGTCTGTGTGTGTATGAGAGAAAGAGAGAGAGAGAGAGAGAGAGAGAGAGAGAGAGTTTTGCTGCCATGCTTTTTCCTGAGCATCAGATCAGAATCTTTCCCAGCCTCTCTGTTGATGCTAACAATTGTTCATAAGGGCTTCTGTATGTCAGCATGAAGTCTATCACTGAGCTACATCCTTTCCCCTGAGCTTCTGGGTTTCTTTAATGCTCAGAAAGCAACAATTCTGCTGGATAGCATGGAGGGAAAAGGGGGAAAGCACATTATAGACATCTTACTTTGAAGAATTCTGGGAATCTCAGAAGAGTGGACTGGAGGGCAGTCAGGCATTAGTTCTTCAGAAAGCCCAGTCTTGCTGGGATGGCTCTCCCTCGGGATTAACCTATGGGGAAGGTAGCATGGCATACTCCTGCTCCCTAGGATAACTCATCCTGAGAGGCAAGGATAAGGCGGAGAGGAGGTATTTCTCAGAATAGTTCTCACATATCTCCTTTGAGACTATTATCTGCTGGGCTAACATCAGTTTTCCTGGCTAATTTTGACCACCACCAGTAGCAGTAGCAGCAGCTAAAGCTGCAAGAGAGAGAGATTTCTGCTGACTTGTGGATTTTTAAAAATAACTCTGCCTTTGTCAGCAGGTCAGAGTTGTTCCAGATTGAATAAGTGCAGAATCCAGGCCTCCCCCCCCCCATTCCCGCTGGGTAATTTGCACAAGTCTGTCACTCTTTTCTACATCTGATAAATCATCACAGTTAATGTCCTAAAGAGAGAGAAAGAGATGGGTCACTAACTCACCAGATCTACCAGCATTTGGGGTGATGGTGTGGAATTTGCATTCCCAACTTGGTGCAGACTAGAAAATAGAGAAAAATTTGCTGTTACTGACTTTCCCAAAATCTTAACAGCATGGATGCTAACCAGATGTAAAAGAATTGATTATCCAGTAGACTGTATTTCTTATTGCCAAATGAACTAAGATGACAAGAAAGTATTGTTTGGAACAACGACCCTTGAATTCTTAACTCAAATACCATGAAAAATGGATAATCCATGGGTTACCCACAGATAAACCAATTGTGACAATTAAAACGTACAAATATTATGAGGGTCAGCTTATCCATGAATGGACTTATATGCAAGCATATATATTATTTTCCCTGCTTTTTAGTGATGGCTTGAATAATGATGGTAGATTGTTTTTTTGAAAAACACAAGTTTTTTTTTAACTTTTAACAAGTTAAAATCTATAGTAAATTAGGATGACTCTTAGTGCTGATGCTTCTTTTTAAATCTATTTCTGCAGAAAACATAATATACTGACTTCTACCATTATAAGGGAAATCAAATCATGATCATAGACTTCGGACAGCAAGCCAAGGAATTCCCTCCTTTTTCAGCACAAATCGATACAATCCCTTAAAGTACCTGGCCTAGAACTGAGAGCTTGCTCTGAATTTAACTGTCCTACCAGCTCTAGTTGAAGATAATGGTGGAAGACTAAAAGTTCATTACTTAAAATTATGTTTTTGCTTTAAATGTGACAGGCTCCTTTCAAATTAAATTGTGACGTAATTATGTATCAACTAACCCTCACCTCTTCATTTTCCTAATGTCAAAGAGGTGGGGATTAAGGAAGAAAGTTCCAGGTAGTTTTTCAATCTTTTAAAACTAAACACCTGCTATTAGTTCGTCTAGGTATTAGTTATCAATAAATTTGATATGCAGATAGTAAGATATGAGTGGAATAATTAATTAGAGGTTTCTGTTTTGTCTAGACAATGGGACACTTCCAAAGCAAGTGACTCAATGGACCTTAAAGTACAACTTACACAACAAAAGGTAATATTTAGAATTTATTGGATGTCTGTATAGAAAAGGATTGTCCAGGAGAGCATTTTATTGGAGATTTAATAAGGATAATGCTTCTTTACAACACATGTTTTTACAATGTCCTATATCTATTACGTTTTGGGAGATAGTAATGGCCTATATAAGTGTGTGCAACAAAAGCTAAAATTACATACCTAGTGCATGGAATTTGACAAATGGAGAACGTTAATGGATTTTCTATGCCCTTATTATAACTAAAAGATTGATATTGCAACATTAGAAAGATAAATGTATGGCTCTATTTACTCAGTGCATTGGGACCTAATTACACTTGCTACTTTTGAACGAATTGCCTATAGATATAAACAACATACTGCATATTTTAATTTTTAAAATATTTTTCTGTTAGAAAGTTTTTCCCGGACAGACCGGTCTGGTTAATGCACCTTGGTATTTTAACTGCTATACAGCAGTTCTACTTTATAATCACTTTTGCCTTGCAGCCCCCCAAACTAGGGGCGTTAAGCAGGCTCAAGTCGCTACTGCGATACATTACAAATTCAAATAAGGGCAGAATGAGCCCGAAATAGCTCAATATCTTTGGGTTTTCCCTTTATTTTTTTCTTGTTATCAATTTAAAAGCAATAAAATTTATTAAAAAATATGTAATATGATAGGTAATACTTGCTAATATTCTATTTCTCGATTTCTGAATTTGTGCTTTAAAATGCATATTTTCCTGGGCTTTTTTGACTGTTGCACTAATTGAGTCATTAAGTGTACAGCCATGTTTTCCCTCCATAAGAATGTTATTATTTATCCTGAAGTTTACATTTTTTAAAATAGTAACACAATCGTTCCAGGTTTGGAGAACAGCTCTAACTGGAGACTCCCCCCCCCCCCTTATATCAGCTATGTTCTTTCACTGACTTATGAGAGCCTTATGAGAAAGTTCCAGAACATATGAGCTTGAAGTGATGCTGCCACTTCCTTGCACCTTACATATTTGATAGGAGACTGGATTTAGTTTTTGACACATGCTATGAACAAGGCTAAGACCAAGAACTTCCAAATAACACAGTATTCCTTTTGAAGTAAAAGGAATTGATCCTTAGAAGGAAAGAAGCATCTTCACTTGATCTTTCTGCAAGCATGAGTAACACTGTGAAGCTTAACCAGAGTGGTTGGATGGCGCTGGCTAGATAATTAATATCTCCATTTTTCTTCATTTCCTGCATGATGAATTTTTTCAGTACATATTTCACCATTTGAAAGAAAGGAATTTTGTATGTGCTTAGATCTTATTAAGGCAGGTAAATTAATAGATGTTCCAAACAGTGTTTTTGTAAGAATACTTGGTAAAGGCAAGTGTTTTAGTCTAGCACTGCATGAATTCAGTTGCAGCTACTCAACTGAAGAGAATCATTTCTGTGTGTTTACTAATAGAGGCCACAGCAGCAGCTTTCAGGGAAATTAGAAATGAATTCTTAAAGCATCAACTGGGAAACCCTCAGATTTAAACCTGGATTTAGAGTCTTGCCCACAAGGCCAAATGTGGAGAAATAGTCATTTGCCATCTCATTTTACTGCAGACCTCCCCAAATCCTTTCAATATGAACTATAATTAGTAGCACAGTCTTCCCTATGGACGTGGATATTTTTTTCATGAAAGATGTTGCCTTTGTCAATAATTTGAAGTGGGTTCTTTGCTTTGTACCATTTCTCTTGTCTCATTTTCTTGAGAGTCTCTTTCCATTTCTTTTGCACAGCTCAGCATAAAGAATGGAAGCTCATTTATCTCTGACTACAGACCCTGTTCATCACCAGATTGTTATTTACTATCTAAGTGAACATTAATTCTACAGGGATGCAAGCAGGATAGGATGTTTCTTCTGCTATCAAAGTGGATAACTTGGGGGGGGGATGCTTTTTCCACAGGCAATACTGGCAGGAGAGGAACATAAAATCAGTTCTTCCTTCAGCAAACGGAAAGGGTTAAATAGGAATATTGGTGTTCGAATGGCACTCTGAAGCAAGATTTTTTTAAAATACGGGTGCTAGCCAAATGCATCAGCCGAGAGTCACTTCTCCCAGCATGATGCTTCAGCCTATCAATTTTGCTCTTGACTATTGTTTGCTGTTCACTAGATGACTGAAATAATCTCATTCTTTTTGGTTAATTGCTACTGGCAAATTGCCTTCATCTGCCATCATAATGATTCTTTTTTACATTCTTGTACACTTTGACCACGTTTAAATTGCTTTGGGATGCTGATAGGCTGTCTTTTTCAACTACTGAGGAGATTCCGGGAAGAACAAGAGCTTCTAACTCATGGCAAAATGTTTAGAATACCTTTCCTTCTTCATACTGTATTTGAATCCTTTTCAGCACAAACTGGATATCCTGGAATATTAGATTTAAATAGTGATTTCATAATGAGGTTATTTTAATATTGTTGATCTTTTGAAAATATTATATTTCTGTTGTTATATTCTAAAAACCATAAGCCCCTAGGTCTCTGACAACTGATCTCACTCTCCTCCTGACTTGTTCTAATGTAAAACAGAATGGACAGAAATATGGAGCAATAGTTGCCAATAAAAGGTCAGATCTATAAATGAAAGATTGGTCAAGAGATTTCTGGATGAAATTAAAAGTGCTGTGTTTTACTTACAAAGTCCTACGTGGCTTGGTGCTGAGATATTTTTTAATTAGTTAGGATTGTGTCCTAGTGCTTTTGTACTCTGATATTAAGACAAGTATGAATACTCTTTTTATGTTCCTGTTATTATATTATTATTGAACTACAGATACTGTATTTATTGTAAACCACTCAGAGCTGCTTGACTGCAGAAGTCTAATAATCTAACAAATATTTTTTCCAAATTCAGAAGTTTTGGGAGAAAATATTCCTTTAAAAAAATATTTTATTAAACATGTCAAACAAAGCAAATAGACAAAGAAAAGGGAAGAAAGAGTAAAATACAAATGAATAAAGGATTTACAAATGCCATAAGTGTTATAATATTCCAGCAAAATTTGTTGATTGTGAATAATTGGTTATATTATATCATTAAAAGCCTGGAAATCACTGTTCAGTTGTAAACAAAACATCAATATCAGGAACCATGGCCAGCACAATATAAATCACAGAATACAATAAAATTATGAACTACAATAGATTCTATCCATATTACTTCAACCAGTTCTAATTTAGAAACCCTATAAAATAGAAATAGAGATTTTATGGGTATAGAAACCCAAATTTTTAATGTGGTATGAATTCATGTGTTATATTCTTTAATTCTTTTTTTTTCATGTTCCTTTCTGTACTTTATTTAGTTTTTTTCTACAAAGTGTCCAAAGAGAGAGAGACAGACAGACAGAGAGAGAGCGCTCCATGTAGTTAGATTAGAAATGGTTTCCAATCTGATTTAAATTCTGTCAGTTTTACTTTTAAAATAGGAAATTGAAGCATATTCACACGGCTTGGTTAGCCATTCTGATGGAGTGAATGTAGCCATATGGCATATAGTAATATAGGCTCACCCAATCCTTTGGTTCTTTGCTTACGCAATGTAAACCTGTATAAATAATGCTATTTAATAAAATGTTACTGTACTCATTTCCTGTTTGTCAGATTTCCATAGGTACTGGCTAGCCACCATGAGAAACAAAATGAAGACTATTAAGACCTTTGATCTGCTCCAGCAAGTCTTTCTAACATGTTAGTGGATTTGTTTCTTCATAATTTCATATTTCTTTGTTAACCTGAAAAGGTGGTGGTGATGGGTAATTTAAACTTCTTAAGGGTTCTCCTTATGCTAGACTGCCACCTGTCATGTTGAATCTTCTACCCAGGATTTCTCCCGTTAGCCTAACTGTAGAAAAAGGAAAAGAAAAGGACCTGCTTTGGATTTTCCTGCTCAAAACCCAAACATTCAGAGCAAATCTGGTAACAATCTTGAAATACAAAGGATAGTCAGGCAGACTTAAATGTGGACAAAGTATTAATGAGAAATTTCCTTCTAAAACCAATGCAGCCTAACCTCTGGATATAAAAGAAAGTTATCGAGAGGAGGAAAATATAGAGGAAACAAAGGAAGGAGAAATGGACCAGCGAGAATTCCAAATAAAATCCATACAATCAGTTTAGCTAAATTAATTATGCATTACTTCCTTCAATAAGCAGTTGGGTTTCATCACATCTTCTTTACAAAGAGGATTGTTGGAAAGAGATCAACTAGGTCTCATCCTTACATGTTTATAGGCAAGCCCCTACTGTTCGTCCTCTTTCCTTCTTCCTCTGACCCTTTTGTTCCATTTTATAAATATTGGGAATGGCGTAAATAAAAGCTAGCCTTTTTGTAGACTGCTCTTTTCCAATTCTGACATCTTCAGTCTAGTCAGCAAATCAGGCATTATCTAAGGACTAAACCCACTATTCAAGCAATACTTGATAGAATTCTAATACTGCAGTCTCATTCTCAACTCTGCTTTTGTAGAAATGGGATAATCTGGGAAAGGCTCTTTGGGGAACAAAAGGTGAATTCCATGTATTCAGACCACTCAGCATGGAGTCAATTTATCAGATACTTTGGGGGGCATTGAGGTAACATACCGAAATAATTGTATTTTAATATTTAAATTATTGTATTTGGCCTGGGATATTTACGTAGATAAGAGCAATAATAAATACATAAGAGAGACTGACTGTACTCATGTGCAGTTTGTTTAATCATGGGGTGTTGAATTAATGATAATTTGGTGAGGTCACACATTGCATTAATTATGGTTTTCAAATTCTAATGCCTGGATTTATGCAACACATTACACCAGAGCTAAACAAATCATATTATGGCTTGGTACAAGGTGTGAAACTGCCCACTGCATTGTACTGCAATGAAACCACAAGTGATTGTGCTACCGTAGGAGTGTGCTCTGGTCCTCCCCCATTTAATGTTGTTACTAGACTCTTCATATTTCATACGTTAATCCCCAAATAGGAGCTCTAATTTTTTAAATATACGTTTAACCAGAATTTGAAATAGTCAAGTTTCTGCTGGATATAATTGTGAGCTATTGGAATTGTAGTCTTTTATAAAATGGACGGAGTGAATATTTCCTGTTATATCTAGTTTTACAAAAATTCATTCAGCATTTTCGAGTTGATAGTTAGAAGTCATTCATATATATATGAATGACTTGTAACATATACGTATATGTTTCATGATACATGCTGACAGAAGCCTGTTCTGCATGAGAAATGAGTGCGCTGTACATGTGGAAAACAGGTTTGCTGAATGAGGATTTTCCATTCTATAGTAAACATTAAATATGTATTATTTTGCTGCCTATTTGCTTCAGGTTGTAGATTCAGTGGCTCTCTCTATGCCCTGGGGCTTCTTACATTGCTCTCTTGCTCCCTTGTTCCTAAATCCATACGGGTCATTTTGCTGGCCTGGGGAGAGACACTCAATAGATCTGGATTAATAATAATAATAATAATAATAATAAAGTAATAATAAAACAGTAGAATTCCAAAGAACGAGATAGATAACTTTTGTAAGCCGAGGACTACCTGTATTGCACTTCTCTCATGGATCTGTAATTATTTTGGGAGAAGAAAGTCCATAAACCAGATTTGCTTAGCAAAGGGGAAAGTGAATTCACAGTATGCTTAATGTCATGCAGAACTGAACTCCTCCATGTAGAATCCCTTTATGGGGAGCTCTCTGATTTTGTCATTTGTAGTGCTTCTAGCACAAAATGTAGTTGATTAAGCTGCTTTTTTTTTTTAAGCAGGTCTCTAAAGAGAGGCTATAGGAGGGAGAGCATTTGGTCTCAATATATTTGATGGATAATTCCTCATTCCTTTAATGCATTTGCAATGCAAGATAATGGATGAATGTTTAACAGGATGTATTTCCGATAGTCGAGATGGAAAAATGGACTCTCATTATCCTGTGAATGTTTCTTTTTACTATTGAACTCTTTTGTTTCAATTGATCTCTGCATTTCCCCTCATTCGCTGCTCATTAATAATCCCTGAAGTAGCTGTTGCCTCCAGCCTTCTCTTCCTTGCCCAAGCCATCAGTCATCTCTTTAAGCTGACCATGAATCCCTGCTGTGGTTGCACCATGGCTGAAATTGCCAAGAGCTTCAATTAAGAGGAGGATTTTATTCGGCATTTATTTGCAAGCTGAATGTCAAAGCGTTATATGAGCAGAGGCAAACAGCAACGTGACTTCTTGCTTCTGTGAATGGTTCACAGGTGGACATGTTACCTTTCTGGATCCCTCTTTGCACAGTTTTATTTCGTTTTATCGAGCACCATGTGTGTTCTATAGTCTTCAAAAAGATGAATGTCTTATTCCCCACTCTCAGTTGCATATTCTCCATCTACTTCTACTCACACTATGAAGTGAAACAGAGTAGCCTTTCCAAAATTGGTACTTTCGGGATGTGTTGAGCTACAACTCCTGAGAGCCATGCTGGCTAGAATTATTGAGGTAACTGACAAGCAATAGATTTAGAAAGATTGTTTAGAGCAGTAGTTCTCAACCTTTTCTTCACCATGGACTCCCTTTAAATACCTTTTGTGACCATGGACCATGTTCACAGACCACTGAGACTTAACTCAAGATTTAAATCATAACATTTCTTCAAGCATTTGCAGACCCCCTTTGAGGACATCGTGCCCCCCCAGGGGTCAGAGGACCACAGGTTGAGAACCACTGGTTTAGAGGATGAACACTTCTCTACAATTATTTTGAGCAGAATAGACCTTAAGAGCATACAAGGAACAGTGGGAAAATCCAGGAATGTATCTTGTATTTTTTTCCCCTTACACCTGTCTCTTTTTTTACAATACCCCATTTCTCTGAATTTGAAGAATTAAGGACATACATTCAAAAACAAAAGAAAGCAAATGTGACAATAGTAAAGTATTTAAACCAGAATAATTGCCAAAATTAGCATTTATTCCTGAATACTGCATCTCCCCTTTATGTACTGGAATAGAGTCTACTTAGTGTAATATTGTTTTAGTTTTTATTCTCTACTCTTTTTTTCCCAAATATTAACTTTTTACCCACCTTATGAAAGTGATTTTCAAACACTGAGAAAGTGAACGTCTGTTTAAAGCAACTAATCTTCAAGTTTGCAAGGTTTTGATACTTCTGGGGAAGCAATGGCAGATTGAAGATGGCTTTGCTTTTAGTGGAGTCAACAACTGTGACAGAGCAAGGAGTTGACAAATGAATTGGCACCTTGAAATTCCTCTCTGGATAAAGGGGAGGGCCTTGGATCGGCCATAGTGTGCCATATTGATGTTCCCCACTGTATAAAACAATGGTCTTTTTGGTGGGTTTTAGATTTCTGGAAAACAGGAGAGACAGCTTTGCCCAAGCTGCAGTTCAAAGCCTCCAAATGGACACAAGGTTTACCCACTTGCTCTCTTAGAAAGAGCCAGCATAATCATACTCCACTCAGTATCAAGGATGCAGCTATAGAGGTGGTTAACAGTATTAAGTATCTGGGAATGCAGATAACTAACAATCTGAATTGGTCTCTCTACACCTCATCCTTAGTGAAGCATGCAAACCAGCGTCTGCATTTCCTGCATCGGATGAGGAGAGCACATCTTTCTCCTTCTGTCCTGGCCACTTTTTAGAGAGGCATGATTGAGAGCATTTTAACAAACTGCATCACTGTCTGGTTTGGTGGCAGCAGTGCCTCAGATAGAAAGTCCATACAGAGATTGATAAGGACAGCAGAGAAGATCATAGGAAGCTCGCTTCCTAGTATTCAGGATGCTGCTTATAAGCGCTATGTGCTTAGAGCTCAAAGCATTGTTAGAGATCCCACACACTCACTTTATGGTCTGTTTCTGTTGCTCCCTTCTGGGAGGAGATTTCAAAGTATTTCTAGCAGGACTATCTGATTCTGTAATAGCTTTGTTCCCTATGCCATCTGTCTGGTAAACTCACAAGATTTGTTTTTCTCACCATGAACATATACACATAATCCGAACTAGACTGTGTTGTCTCTCTGGGTCATATAATATATGTGGGCATATGCATAATTCTGTATTTATTTTTGTCATATTTATGTAGTGTATATCGGAGGTGGTGACCCTTTGAGAGCTGTATGCAACAAAATGAAAAATAAATAAATAAACAGGAATTAGAAAGTTGTTTTTGGAAAGTTTTAAATGGAATAAGGGACCAGATGGATTGGAAATAAGATTTTGAAACTGCTTATAAGAATCTTTCCTGAAGGTTGTTTAAAATTCTATTAAAATATATAAAGATTTTGAATCTAAATGTTAAGAAATCATCTCATGGGAAAATGTTGTGGATTAGACATAAATATAATAAGAAGAGACTTTGAAGGCTAGAGGCAGACAGAAAGAACTAAAGATTATAATTAAAGGAGAAGAGACTCATTAATACAAAGTGGAGAAAAGTAGTTTAATTTTCAAAGAATTCAAAGAACTCAAGGATATTTGGCAACAATGCACACAGAAATTTCTTTTAAGAATTTCTGCTACCATAAAAATTAGTTTAAAAGAGGAGACAGAAAAGGATATAAGTGAGAATCTGTTTTGGATATGGATTTAAAAATGACAAGATGCAAGAGATAAGGAAAAAGATGTTACACAAGATTTACAAATGACACTGGCTGATGTCTTAAAAGGGGCATACAAATAATAATTCAGAAGAGTGACTTGGACAATTTTCTTATCCTGGGCTTACAAAAGAAATGTGTTAAATTTTTGAAGTTAAATTTAGATAAGGATAAAGAGAAATAGGAAATGAAAAGCTTTTAGGCATTTTTTAAAAGGAAATAAACACCAAGATTTTTAAAAATAAAAAGAAGGAATATAAAGTTGGATTATTTGATCAATGTTAAAATATATGTGATATTCTTTTTAGTAGCTCTTAATGGGTTTCTCTTGTCAAGGACTGAATGATGAGGCTTTAAAGATTTGTTTATAGATAAGATATAGGAAGAAGAGATATTTGGTTGTACAGTATTTTTTAGAGAAAGTGATAGGCTATGGTGTTAAAGTAAAGTATGTATTAAATTCATAAAAAAGTTTCTGAGAAGAAACAAGAAATTAATTCTTGGACACTATTTGAAGGGATTAAATATTAGGATTTTTAATATACTGCTGTTTTTTGTAGCAATGGGTTTTTCTAAACTAAGCTCTGATGAGGTTTTAAAAATGTATTAATAGAAAAGAGATATGGGAAGTATAATGATAAGTTATTGTGTTAAAAGTAAAAGAATATGAAACTGATTTATCTGATTAAGCTTAAAATATATGTACTGTTACTTCTGGTAACTGTTAATGGCCTTTTATTGATTAAGATTGGATAGCTAGGGTTTATAATTTGTTTATTGATGAAAGATGAGGTATGGGAAGAATAGATGTTTGGTTGAAATGTTAGAAAAGGTGATTAGATACTGAAATTGGTGGAACTTGTCTTGAGAAAGAAAGAGAGAAGTCATTTCTTTATATAGTTTTTCTTGTATTTATGTCGTTATAATTTTCTTTTTTCTCTCCACTTTTCATTTTTATTTTTTTTCTTAATTTGCATTAGTTTTTATATTTCTATTAAGAAAAATTATACACATACATACATACATACATACATACATACGTGTGTGTGTGTGTGTGTGTGTGTGTGTTGGGTGGAGCATCTGGTCTACCAAATATAAAGCAATCTGTTCTGCGTTTCGCTCCAGTCTAGGAGCATCTTTTGCAGGCAGACGTCACAACTGTGATAACTGTAAATTCAAATTTTTGTGGCTGACAAAGAGTTAAAGGGAGACTAGTATAGCTAGAGCTTTGACTTCCACCAAACATGTATTGTAAGAGATATCCAATACATATGGAGAATAATTGTTTTGGTAGAAGAATGACTCAAAATCTTCCAGGGTGGATCAGGCTCCAGATATCAAAGTTTGCTCCTTCAGTTGAGGTCTATGGTTTTGGCCATCATAAATGGTTACAGCTGTATTCCTTTATAACTCACTTTTAAAAAAACTAGAATAAATTATTCTCATAGATTACTCCCATAAAATAGTTCATCATTCCCTAATTATAGATAGGATTCTAGCCAAAGAGTAGCAAATGAATTTTGAAGCAAGTTATTGGGAGCTCTCAGGCATGAACTCTGTAATTCTATCCTCATGTTAATACATTAAACATCCTGAAACTTGAACATAATTGCTAGATGTGAAAGGCAAAGCTGAAATTCCTAAAGAATTTGATCAGTGTTGGCAGGAGGAAGATAGGAGCTTAAAGGTCCTTCCCCCCTCACTTTTTGTACTCTTTGGGGAATGGAGCTAGTTGTTTTATTTGGGTGAGGGTTGAACATACCTTGAAAATGCTGTCTGGGCCATAGCACGTCACTAGTCTGCAAAGAATTTTGTTTCTTTGCTTACCCTTAAAGTGCCTTTGATCTAGGTAGTTATTTCTGACTCTATAATTACAAGCTGCTGCCAAATGAGTAACTACTGGGTTTAAAAAGAAAAGAAAACAGTATCAGTGCAAGGCATAGAAACTGCATACTCCCAGAGATGTGGTTGCAATTATCTGCAGAGTTGCCGTATAACTATCAGGAAATTAGAAGAGGGAGAAAGAGAAAAATCAAAGATCAATTACTTGTCTGCCACAACAATCTCTAGTGGATCGGGCAGATAGTAACTAGGTAACAGCTTCTGATTACAAAACACTTATATGGTCAATCGGTACCTTGCAATTAAAAGAATATTCTGCTTTGGTTACAAGCATGGAGTGGCAAGGAGAATTAAAAATAATTATATTGTGGCAGTGGGATTTGGAAATCTTTGTTCTGGAAACAACACAGGCATTAACTTTGTTTAAAATATCTAAATCTGAGTTTATCAAACACCCTGCCCAGTTAAAGAACACAACTCATAAGTAACGAGATTAGCAGGCTGAACATTAATCATTCTGCATTCTGCATCAGTGACTGACCGTCTGCCAGGGGCATTGTGGGTGTTCAGAAAAGTCAAGATGGTGCCTGGACAGTGATACCAAATGGGCAAAGCGATATTATTTTAGGAATAGGAAATAGGAATAGGATAGGAATAGAAAAGCTTGATTAAGGGCTGATTAAGTCCAGAGTTTTGGTTCATTCAGAGGCCTATTAGGTGCCATTAGAAGTTCATAAACACTAACTAGCAATTTCTTTATAGGGCTTACTATAGCAACTGAAGGTTAGGAATCAAGAGAAGAGGTGAGGCAAAGCTTTATTGTGTTTTGTCTTCTTTTTCAGATACGTGCAAATGGCCATCCAGTTCCTACTTCTGGGACCTAGGCTCAATTATTTCCAACCCGTTTTCAAAATAATGCTGAATTTTTGTTATTGTATCCATGTATAAATCAATAATCTTAGAAAAAGTGAGATAAGAAAAATGGGGTGGAGGAGATAACTGGAGATGAGATCATGAAAAAGTTGATAAAATAGATTAGCAGAAGAGGTGGGGTCAGTGGTTCGTCTTTCATTGATTCCTGCCTGCGTATTGCAACCCATTCATCATATGAATTTTAGTCAATTCATGCATTGATTGATTTGCATACAGGAAAAATACAATATTTCCAAAGAGAATATGTGTGTGTGTGTGTGTGTGTGTGTGTGTGTGCATGATCTAGAATGGGAGAAATGGGAAAGAGAGGGTGTAATCCTCTGGGGTGTAATCTTAATCTGGTATAATCTTGGTCTTTAATCTGGTGTAAAATCTTTCTGTAGTGCCAACCTACTATTGGAGAGTCTTTCCCCACTAATGAGTTAAAGAGATATTCACCTATTTTACAGAGAATTGAACAGAGAAAATTATATCAACTTGCCAGCGTTTCTGCTGCTGCTGCAATTGCTGAGTCTTGCTTGATTCTAATGCCTTTCTTCTGATTCAGTGCCCAGTGATGCTGTCCTCCTTAGGTAGGGCATGATAAGCAAACCAATAAGTTGCTTCCTCTGGCTTTGCTGCTCCCACTCACCCATTGGCCACAGGGCTACAACAGAGATGGATCACTCAATCTAGAGTACAACCACTGCAGGACTTGCCAGTTCATTCCCCTGCTTCTTATCTATTGAGGGAAAGTAAGTTTTACTGGCTGGTTCCTGTGGACTAGTTTATTTTGGGCTGTCTTTTTCTTTGGGGCAGGTGTCCCCAAACTTGGCAACTTTAAGACTTGTGGACTTCAACTTCCAGAATTCCCCAGCCATCTTAAAGTCTTAAAGTTGCCAAGTTTGGAGACACCTGCTTTGTCGGATGGTTCTATTCTTCTAGTCCCCCATGCTTTCCTTTGCTTTCCCAAATGTTTGTACACCTGGATGCCTTCATTCCTCCTTTCCACATTCTTTCTTTTGGCTTAGCAAAGACCCTTCTCCTCCGCCTCTCCCCCCTGTACTATCATTATTCTGGTGCTATATTAATCAAAGTGAAAGAGAACATGTTGTTCTTTGATCTTTACATTTCACTGTAGCAAGGAAGAATGGACACTTCAGCTTCCACAAGTGCAGTTGTGTTGATTGAAGCATTGTAGTTTCATTGTGATGTGCCTGCATTGAAACCTAAAGTGTTTGCAGGAGGGAGGGAAATTTTGCAGAACTAGGGCTAGGCTAGGCTGATCATGCTGTAGATACTAAAGGAATGCCCACTGAAAGCTGTAAGGTAGAATAGAGTGATGAACTTGTAGAAGAGGTGGGAAAGCATGGGACAAAAGAAGGTCCATTGGCTTAACAAGCCATCACTGGATCAGCCACAAGAGAATTAAAAATGGCAGCTGCGGAATTACATTTAAAAACACAAACAGATTGGAGTCACAAAGTTTGCTTAGCATTTCTCTTCTCTTTTTCTTCCTTTACATAGAGAGCAAATACTTATTTTCAGATCTCTTTAGTAATGTGCCTTTTGGAAAGTAGGAATCGGAATTGGTCCCATTATTTCAATATTACACTATTTTGTAGTGCTACTTTACACTCACACCCATTTCATTGTTTGTTCATTTCAAGTTCTATACAGCTTTTTTTTAAGAGAGGTTATTCCATATGAGCCTGAAAATGCCAATTAACCCCTCTCCAATTAACCCTTCTACCTGGTGCTCACCTAACTTTGCCTTTGACAGAGGGGGGAGGGGAACAGTAACAAATGTTGCCCACTATAGGATGCTGTTCGCTAAGAGTATATTTGTACTATAGATGCAAAAATCAGAAAAGCCCATAAATAAAAAGAAGGAATTTTGCTCCCCCCTTTCAGAATTTCAGATAGTGCCAATAGTTGGTGAAAAAGGAAGCACCTTTCTAAGCCTAGTTCTAATTTCCTAATTCTAATTTAAAGGCCATCCCCCTCCCATTTTTTTTCCTTTAAAAAACTAGTATTCTTGTTCCCATCACTTCCTTCAGGAAAATAAAACAGAAATTGGTGTCATTTGAGGGCTCAGTGCTAGTACATTCAGAGCCCAGCATACGTTTCTAGCACACATGTCATTTTGCATCTTGTCTGATCAAGTCTGTGTGGAATGTAAATCAAGGTTATAACTTAGTGTGTAAATCAAGGCAATAACAGTGTGTTGTAGTTTTACCTAGCCGATTGTGGTTAATTCAGTTAAGCAGATAATGGCATTCCTTATTAGGTGAACATAGTCTTACTCTATTAATATCTCAACCAAACCCTGCATTTTTATAGTGAGCTAAATTTTTACTTGGGGCAGAGTTTATCAGAAAAATATAAAATAATAATAAAAATGTAATAAAAATATTAACTATAAATGCCAAGTTAAAATCAGCAGGATTTATCTCAGAACAGATATCATCTTAATTTCCTCATGTTGTAGCAAATGGAAATATCTTTCTTTTGGGTCATCATTGCCATTTGCATTTTTTATAAGCACCTATATTTCAAAGAGCTTTTAAAAGCTGTTAGCAGATTATCATGGGCACCTTTTTACTCAAAGGGTAATGGATTAAAAGTAAAGAGTAAAAGACTCTGACAATGAATAAAGAGCACAAAGTAAAACTATTGATTGCAATCACATTTATATTATTTTATGATGTACATCAGTTTCCTCCTCCAGACATGATGGACTACAAGTCCTATCATTGCCATGCAACATAATCTTTTGACTACTTCTGGAACACACTAGATTGAGAAAGGCAAAGGAAAATAAATAAATTTCTGTAAATGGAATATTTATTTGGACTGACAGCTTACCTATATTGGTCATGGGACTAGAGAGAGCTACCGCATTTTCTAGAAATGATAGCAGAGCACAGGCTTCTATGTTTATGCAACATGCAAAGCCATGATGGGCCTAACCATGATTTGCTGAACAAACCAGTATTCCCTGGTTTCACAGGATACTAAGTGATAATACAATCACGCATTTTAATAAGTTGTTCAAGTCAACAATGCATAAATCTGTTGTTTCTCAAAAAGACAAAAATATCCTTCAGTGGAGGAGAAAAAAGGTGATAATATGAGCAGATTAGAGGATTTATAATGTCTCCATACCTTTTTTTGAAGCTTTTCTGGATGCCACCGATGATAAAAAGATGCTGGGAAGAGACATCACAGTAGTGAGGAAGAACAGTCAGTGAGGAAGAGATCATTGTCTCTTTCAACTTCACAAGAAACCCTGATAGGCTAAAGCACTGAGTTTGAAGAAAGGAAACCACAAGGGTCTGCCTTTGGAGAAATGCTGTGGCTTCTGCGATCTTCAACATTTCATTTGGTTAGTATAAAGTGAGCAACGCAGGTAACTCCAGATGATGGACAAAATGCAGCTAAACTCTGGACCATCCAGTAGTATTTCTTTGCAACAGATCATCCACAGGGGAGTTAAAAAAAGTCAAGATGACAGCCACAATCATGTGATTGAAGCCTTGCCCTCTTCCAGCTGTGTGGTCAGGGCTGCCATCTTGACTTTCTTGAACCTCCTAATGCCTACTGAGTTCATTGCATGGAGGACAAATAGGCCGGGCTGTGTATTTTTTCCCCTTTCTTCTCTATTTCTGCTGAGGCAGATTTCCATTATCTGAAAAAACAATGCATCTTTTCCTGAGCTGGTACAACCAGATGTGTTGGCCAAACCTCTAAGATAAGTAGACAACTATAGATATTCTTTGAAAAGGCTAGATCTGTTTCGAATTTCTTCACATTCATATCTTCAGGTGTCTCATAGGAACAGTGCTTTCCTGGCTGGTCCTAATCAAGCCTTTTCTCTGTGGGGGAAGGAGTATATTTCAAATAAGCATTGACTCCTGGAACTGTTTGAACAAGTCCACAGTTTTCTTGGCAACATTTTCAAAAGTGGTTTGCCATTGTCTTTTTCCTAGGGCTGTGGGGGAGTGCCCAAGGCAGGATTAGAACTCCCACTAACTTGGTTTCTAGCCTATTGCCTTATCCACAATTACACCAATCTGACTCTCTGATCATGCCATACTTTTTTTTTAACCCTTGTTATGTAGTGCAAAGACTAGTGTCACTATAGGTTTGAAACCAGAGAGTATGCTGGCTTTTCTGGAATACTTTACTTTGGCCTTTACCAATATGCATGTCTCCAGATCCTCAAGGAAGGATACCAGGCTGGGGATGATAAAGTTGTCAATGTAGTAGCCAAATAGCAAGCATAGTAAATGGGCTTCCAGCTATAATTCTTCCTTGTTTCTCTTTTCTCTGGAGAAGGAGAAAAGAGAGACCATGCATGACTTTTCATGCCAAAGATTTGCCCGTCAGAGAAAGCAAGAGGCCTGCCTTGCACATCGTGCTCTGAAGAGGCACTGAGGCAGCTGCCAGGCTCAGATAATCTTCTGAGAATTAGCAATTGTTCACTTGAATGTCATTTCCATCTTTAATTGGAACATGAACTAAAACAAAGCTGCATCCAAAGAGGCTCAGAAGTCTGATAAGCCTCCACTAGGGAGAAAACCTCTTTACCCTTTCAGATGTTTTGAATAAATCTGCAATGACCTGATAAAGCAGAGAATGCCCTGCCTTTGGGGAGAAATGGTGGTAATGGCGCCATATAGAGATCCACTGTCCATCTCTTATGTGAGGGGAGGAAACAGTATTGCATTTGAAATGGAAACAAGTGAGGCAGCCATAGGAAAAGCTCAACTCTGGTGGGAACTCTCTTGGCTCTCTTAAAGAAAAGTTGATTTTGGCCAGTGATGCACATTTCCCTCAGGAAAGGGTAAGGGAGCTAAGAGCAAGTCTTGAGTGTATCAAGGAAGTAGCATGTGATCCACAGGTGGCCATTGGTGCTTCACCAAAAAGAGGAGGGAAAGAGGATATAGAAGCTTGCATAACATTTGCAACTGGTGATCAAACTGTATTGAAATCAGTGTTAAAATAATTACTATAATTTAATTCAAATAGAAATCCAATGTATTTCATCAGAATTGAAAGACTGTGACTATGTGAAGTGTTTATGAATTGAGGCTGTGGCTTCCTATTTGGGATTAAAGGCTTTCTTTAAATTGAACGGGATTTCTGAGAACCTCGTGGACATGTTAATGCAGCTTCTTAGTAATTGTATGGAAATTGTTTGCCGTTGTCTTCTTCTGAGATTGCCTTCTAAGTCTACACCTCTTTGAAGCCATCAACCATTTGAAGGACTACCCAGTTTGGGTTACCTAATACAGTGTTTCCCTTCAAGATTACATTTGTTGGCTTTCTATTTAAATTCTAGCAATTATATTTTGAGTATAATTACTATATAACTATAAATTTTAATTGTAATAATTTATGAAATGTAGTATATTTTACCCTGATCATTTCCTCCATATATGCTGTTTTTTATTATACAAAATAAAGTAGAATACAGGAAATAGGAATAGTAAGCTCCATTAGGATTAGTATACATCTAACTATTATAAATGACAGCCAGTTTGGTGTAATTGTTAAGGCATTGTGCTATTAATCAGGAAACTATGAGTTCTAGTACTGCCATGGACATAAAGTCGGCTGGGTGACCTTGGGCCAATCATTCTCTCTTAGCCCTAGGAAGAAGGCAATGGCAAACCACTTCTGAGAAATTTGGCCAAGAAAACTGCAGGGACCTGTCCAAATAGTCTGAGAATTGAAAGGAAAAACAAAACAAAACAGAATAATTTCCCATGGAGAACAATAGTTTATAATTCTGGACCTGCCCCATAATTGACATCATTCTATTGCTGCCACACCCTTAGCAGTCTTTAGTTGCCAATAATAATAATAACAATTTAAAAAGTGCAAGCCGCTGGACAAAAAAGAATTCCTTGTCACTGTTATAAATGTTACATATCTATACACCAGTCTCTCCCACCTGATTGCTTCCAGATGTGTTAGATTTTCATTCTTATCATCCATAGCCAGCATGCTAAACGTTGGGGTTCAATCCATCTAGAGTGAATCACTTTGGAAAAGCATGACGTAGCTGCCTGTCCAAGATGGGAAATAAGCAAAAGAGAAGATTGCCAATCGCAATATATAACATTACTTCATGGGTATAGCCTCTGTTCAAAGCTCTGGGTGAATCAATAAGGGATGAGGATACTGTAGTAGTAGAAGTCTCACTCCTCCCCTAAATCAGTGGGATTAGAAACTTCAACTTACACACACACACAAAAGAGAGCCAAACATTTCTTAAGGAACCAGGAATACACTCCTTCCTATTGTTGCAGGATATAAGACTTGAATAATAGCAAATTTAGGAGGAAGATTGTGGGAAAAGAAATGTAATAGGCCTAGAAAAGGGCAGCCTTCTCAGCACCATTTTTCCCATGTTGGCTTTATTTATTGGTCTTTACACAGTTCAAGTTTGTTTATATGTGATATTTCCAATCTACCCTTTCCAATCTAGATTTCCTATATATGTAAATATAGAAATGCCTAATTAGACATCAATACATCCATTGCTTATTTATTCACATGCTGCATCGTATACTACCTTTCCTTCAGGACCTCAAGACAAGAATTCATAGTGCTCCATATTATCTTCATAACCAAGCCTTTGTGACTAATTCACCACTGATGCTGACAGTGCAGATGAGTCATGCAAACATTGAAAATTGTGGTGATTGATAAACCATAATTCAATTAACCAGGGGCAAATTCATTCTATAAGTACAGGCAGTGACTGGTCTGGAAATAGTTTCTTGGCTGGGTGGGAAGTTTAATCTGAGTCTGCCAAGCCACCTTTTTAACCAAGATACCATCACACTGGCTCTTTTACATGTTATATTCTCATGCTACTTTCCTTTTATTCCATTCTCTGCTGCCAGGCATTCACTATTCACATTTTTTTGTAATCAATAAGCCATTTCATATATGGATTTGTCTTTTTTGCCTATATAATTCATATTTGCAAAGTGGAGTGACATTCTGTCCTCCTCACAAAGGTTCGACTGATGCATGGATCCTGTGACAGATATCAGATTCTTGATCTAAATACTGTGTAAATACTCATTTATAGAAACTGACTGTCAGATTGTTATCAGTCAGAAAGAGAGGGGTATAGGGATAATGAATTTAATAATAAATATTAACTATTTAACATAACGGTCCCCAACCCCCTGGCCACAGCCCACTACTGGGCTGTGGCCTGTTTGAAAGAGGGCCACAGGAGAAATGGGCAAGCACATATGAAGCTCCACTTGCGCGAGTGGAGGCTACTTGCACTCACACACGAAGCTCCATTCATGCGCCAGCACAAGCATTCTCCGCTCAAGCACCCTCCACTCGCACAAGTGGAACTTTGCACACAAGTGCCTGCTGCTTGCGTGAGTGGAGCTTCGCGCATGAGCACAAGCACCTCCACTGTTATGCAAAGCTCCATTTGCATGAGTGGAGGGCGCAAGCGAACACCACTAGCACAAATGGAGTTGTGCACGGGCGTATGTGCGCCTGCCACCCACCCACACACACATCCTTGCCGGGCTGGGCTGCCAAGTTGGAAAGGTTGGGGACTGCTGGTTTTCAAATTTATATGGCTGCAAAACTCACACAATGCAACTCTGGATCATGTACGATTTATATCATACATCAATATAAAACCAAATTCAAATAAAATTAAATTACAACAGTAATTAATAGATAATTGGGAACCATCATATGCATTATACCTCACAAAGTAGAATTTTCTGTCATCCTGGCCGTAAGGCTCAGGGGGGGAAATCAAATTTTTAATACCTTTCTAAAAGCCATCAAAGAAGGGATTGTCAGGGATGGGGAAATCATTCTACAGCAAGGGTGTTCAACCTTGGCAACTTTAAGAGCTGGGGCTTCAACTCCCAGAATTCACACTGGCTAGGGAATTCTGGGAGTTGAAGTCCACAAATCTTCAAGTTGCCAAGGTTGGACACCCCTGTTCTAGAAGATAGGTCTGCAACACATCCCCCAGGCATTAGGGGCCAGCTGGGAATCCCCTTGTGATGGTTCTATGATATGCTTGGCTTTCATTTTATTATTTTGTATTGTTTATTATTATGTGTCTTTCTTTTTTCATTTGTTTGTTTTTCTGCTGTGTATCACCCAGAGTTACAGTGGTTCAGTTGGGTGGCCTTATAAACCTTATAAATATATCCCGTCAAGTGAGATAGATTGAAGGAAAGGATCAGAAGTGTGACTGTGCAGGTAGACCTCATTTACTGACTACCTGTCATTAATGACTATTCAAAGTTATAACGGTGCTGAAAAAGTAACTTTATACCTTTTGCATTTTCCATTCACCTGCCTCATTTCAGCAATATATCTTTTCAAGTCCTTTAGGCTAGGTCAGCAAATCTTTCCACTGCCCACTATGGACATCTTGAAGATGTTTGATCATGTCTATTCTGTTTTACCATTCATCCTTGTTAACTCTTAAAGGGCCACCAGACAGCATTCCTGGTTTCTTCCTTCCTGCTTCCTTGCAGTCACCTACTTTCCCAGCAGAGGTCATGCCCTGGGTGGGGCCTGATTTCTTCAGCTGGGGTATCTCTTGCCAGTTTGGTGCCCAGGGTTGGAAAGCAACAAGAAAAGAAGTGAGGTGTTGTTCTGCCCCATCAGCACATGTATTGCTCGCACAGCAGAGAGCCCCAGCAGGAAGCCACTTGGAATCAGCAGATTGGAATGTTGTGAGCTTGCAGTGTGTGGTTTCAGCGAGACGTTATCTAATGGAGGAGGAGGGCGGATTAAGCCAAACCCAGAGCACCAGCTTTCAATTAAACCAAGGGAATGTGCTGTCTCTTCATCTGATGCAGTAAAAATATCCAAATTGGCTCCTGATGGCATCTTCTTGGGTACAAATGCCTGCTAGTTTGAATCCTAATCCAAATTCCTCCCATACTAATCAATGCTGCAGCCTGCGGTGGCAACCTCTTGCTTTCAGTATTACCAACATCATCTATCAGGTACCAATGGCTACTGGCTTCATTACCAAAAAAAAAAAAAAAAGTAGAAAACATGCTTTTATTTAACTCCTTTTTCCTCCTCATCCCACACTGATCTCCATAATGCAGACAACATTGCTGAAAAATAGCACAAAGATGCACAGAAGAATGCCTGCA
Source organism: Azemiops feae (assembly GCA_023970755.1). Taxonomy (NCBI): domain Eukaryota; kingdom Metazoa; phylum Chordata; class Lepidosauria; order Squamata; family Viperidae; genus Azemiops; species Azemiops feae. The sequence goes on from JALGBA010000019.1 coordinate 1,339,958, forward strand.
GAATAATAGAGCATTGTCTACAGTAATACTTGTTGAAGTTGAGAGCTATAGCACAGCAACCAAATCAGCAAAAAGATGGAGGGAATCACACATCCACCCATAAAATTTCAGTTGTTAGCTAGAATACAAAATGTCAGGGTTTTTTTTTTTTTTTTGAGGGAGTAATAGTATTTCTGTTTTCAAAATAAAAAAATATTGAAAAAAGGAACAATATAGCAAGAGCAAATGATCTAAAAAAATATTTCAATAACAAGGGGAGAAAAGGGAGGGGAGGGTAAAAATAAACTCATAGATAGGTTCTCACTGAGGCAAAATTATCCTCAATCTCCACCCAATATCAGATTCTCATGTTTTTTAATGTTAGCTAAACAAGGAAACAAAAGGGAACATTCTCATAGAAGTTCATTTACTCATGGGGCTTAGAAATATATGGGAATTTCTCTCCAGAACTGCACCAAGCACTGTTGGCTAATGTTACGAGGAGCTGCAATGAAAAGGAAAATTTGTTACAAGGTCAGTGTGTTCAGGAATAAACCAGCAGATTTGAAATATTGTCCCAATACTATAGGCTTTTCTAAAAGTATCTCAATGCAAAGGTAACTGATTTATGTGCAAGTGGGTGTACAGTACTTAGAAGAAGTGGACCATAAAGAATATTATCAAATTCACACTTGACAAGTTATTGGTTCTAAGCTCTTTTTTTTTCTTTTTTTTTTGAAAAAGGGGTACATATTGAACCATTCTCTTAGGAACACTGGAAAGGCTGAAGAGCCATTCACCTTGCAACTTCCTCTAACATTTGTCTGCAGTACTCTCTGCTGCCGGGGAAGTGCCTATTTGATCAAACTCATAATTGTGCACAAGAATCTTACTTCCATGAGAAGAAGAACAAATCCTCCTAATGCTGAATAGCCTGAAGGATGATAACTTTGTAATTTTCATTTTCACTAATATGAAGGTACTAATCTTACTCGTTGCATTCTTTCAATTTTTAAGAGCCTTGCCTCCATAATAACCTGAGGCAGGGAGTTCCAATGGGTTACTTGTTTTTTATTTGCAGCTATTTACCCTATTTACTAATTGTTGCAAACCAGGAGAAGCGATAATTTAAAACTTCACCGGTAGACTCCTTCTTCCGAATGTTATCCAATAAAATATACTAACAGCAATCTGTACTGATGCTTCTGGCACACCGGTTCTGAATTTTAGTCCTTCTGTCAAGAACCTTTCCCTTCATCTCAACTCTTCCCTCCCCTTTCTTTTTTAAGCACTATATTTTATGCACTGTGAATATTTGTTGTTGATAATTTGCACATCAGAGGTATGTTTACTCTACAGAATTATGTAATGAAGAAATTAGATTCTCCTAATGTTCAATTTTCATAATGTGTAATCAGGGTGAACAACCTGTCTACCCAATTTCAATTTTGTGGAGCCCAGAGCACCCTAGAAAAGGTGTGGCCCTATTTCTGATTTTGGTCAGAAGAAAGGATTGGAAAGATTTGGAAAAACTTAAAAGATACATTTTAATTGGCCTTCTGCATTTTGTTTTTGAAAGTTAAGATTCTATCAGGCTTAAACCACCTGTTTTTCTCCTCATATTCTTCCATTCTCCCCTTCACCAACTAAGCCCAACATTTAGGGGGCTTTGATGTCATAAAATTCCTAGCCACCATCTCTGTAGCCTTCATAGGCCTCAAATGTATTTCCCTCCAGCCATAAGAAAGTTTCCCACCCATGAATAATTGCTTTAATGGAAGGCCCACTTTTTGCATGACAATTATCCTAGGCAACAACATGGTTTGTGGCTCAGTATAAGACCAAACTCATGTTGACATCTCTTGCCTTCTAAAGGCTATATACTGGCTATATACTTGTTATGTTGGAGTTTTGGACCAATCTAGTCCCGGATTGTTTTTAAACTAAAACTGCCACCATCTCCAGCTACAAGTCAAAGATTAGAGAAAGGTGTCTGAAGATGCTTCTTGTTCTTGCCTTGTTAAAAGTTGTGATAGAAGGCAAGAAGGCCAGAAATGGAGACTTTATGGTGGTGCTTAGACTCTGAAATTCTTTTCTAAGAAAGTTGTACTTTCTTTTCAGTACTAGATGAAAGCCTTAATTCTGTGCCCAAGCTTTTTGATCTTTGTTTCTATATTGCAAAAGGATGGCTCCAAGAACACTCCTTTGAAATATTTCCCACTTCCCCATTATACTCTCCTCTGCCTTTATTTACAAGTAATATTTAATGAATACTGTAATCATGATGTTGATCTTTTCTGGGCCAATTCTACCTAAGGAGTCTCAATAGCAGATGCTAAGGTGTATAAAGTGGAGTTGTACCCAAACAAGAGATTCCTGCCCTTGGTTACATGGAAGTTTTATTACTTGGCTCATTAAAGCTGACTGGGTTAACACATTGCACTAAGATTTGGTTCTGTATTAAATTTATTAGAGACACCAGATGGGATTGCAAAATTCCAAGTGACCATGAGAGGGCAGAAAAGCGAGGTATAAAACCAAGCTCTTCCCTGCCACCTTGTGATCAACTAATTTTTGCAGTCCAGATTTGGTAATCTTAGATATATAGCTTATATTTCTGCTAGGATAGTATGCATGAAAAAGTGAATGTCTTAAAGTCACCCACTGAGTTTCTATGGCTAAAAGTGAGAAATTAGGGAGGGTATCTTCTGAGCCTCTTGCTCCCATACTATCCAGCTGTGGACTGTGTTGTGACTGTTCCCTAGGCAGCATCTCTGGGCTCAGCCTCCCAAGGTCATTCCTACATACCATTACACCATTGCACCACAGTGGTATGTTTGATTTTGACTTACTATCTTTTCTAACTACTGTGGTCTGTACACCATGAGCTATGATATGAACCAAGTCAAACGTCATTTAGTCAAACAATAAATAAGCAAACTACTATGGCTTAGTAAAAGTATAAATCTTGGTACTGTTTACTTATTGCATAGATATAATGATTAGAAGTTAAAAACACAGATACATCCCAGCACCAAATATCAAGCAAAAATATATTTTCATGATTTAAAGGAAAAGGCAAGAATCACATGTGAATAGGAGGTTCACTGGCAACACTCCTGATAGATTCAAGCCTATTGCAAAGTTTAGGTTGCACACAGTTCATCTGGAAGAAAAAAACAATAATTCCCACACCAGTGTGGTTACATTCCTGAATAGCTAGACAAGCCAGACATGCATGGATAGTCATAAGACAGTGGTTTGAATTTAATCTGAATGAATCTGACCTCAGTATTTTCCCTCCCCTTCTATATTTTACATACAATATGGTGAAGATATTTTGTTTAGAAATGAGATAACTTTGTTCCAGCATTCCAAGCCCTTTTATAACACAACGTTTAAAGCCTCAAGTCTCAGTGAATGTAGAATATCTCATTGTCACTGACTTGGTAAAATGCAGGTTCCTGAGAAAACAGCAGTGATACTTGAGTAAATTTGAAGAATCAAGTTTTCCTATGAAAACCTGGTGGTGTTTTTAAGTCTGCAATTTACAGTTATCTTCATTTTATCTTGCCCTAGATTCTCTGTTATATCTGTTTCATATATTTATCTTCTCAACTCTTTCCCTTTCTAGATGATGAATTTTAGAAAGAAGATACTTGTGGAAAAAATATTACCATTTCATATCCCTCATAGAATATTAAGGAGAGGAAATGAAAGAGGATGTTACAGGGGATCTCATCTATACAGAATATTTACTTCATTTTTTATTTATTTGTCATGTGCGTACTGTATGTGTTCACTTAGTTCAGATTATTGCATTACGGTGTAGCACTTTTTTTAAAATTTAACCCTTAAACTAAAAATCAGAGAGTGCTAGTGCCCTGACCATAATTAGAAGCCATAAGATTTGAATTATTGGGACTTCCCTTTCCCTATTTCTAGATGTGCTTCTGATTATGTGTGATGGTTTATAAAAGACCATTCCTCATATTATGCCAAGGTTTATGTTAGGGCTATGTCTTCATTAAGATATCCAAGTTCTTCCTAATTCTTCATAAGGTATATGTAACCAAGGAGAGGGGATATGCTTAAAGCTGCCCTATGATGAGGCTATGGCGTCTGCTTGTACTTAAAATTTTGAAATGAAATGTCGAAGGAGGTAACAGATATTCAAATTAGGCGGCATGTGGTGCTGTGATGGATTTTGGCTGCCCCTAAGAATTTCAGTGTACTCTGATCCTTAAAAACAAAGACAATGAATGATTTATCTCCCATTTTTGAAAATATAAAATCTGGGGATGTCACTTTTCTCTTTTCTTATTGAGAAGCAAAATCCTGAGCTTCTTTTGTATATGTAGAGATAAACTAGACTGTTTTATAGTAATGTATTTGGATATAATTTCAGATGTGCTTATTATTAAAATTTACCTGCCAGCATTTGTTGCTTAGGATTACAGGTTTGTCTATGAAATAATATTTATGCTGTGCATTTCCATCCAGTACTTGATTATGCTAGAGTAATTTTGCAAATTTCTATAGTCGCCTTCTCCACAAAATACCGTGTTTCTTGAAAAATTCTCACTTTCAGGGCTCCAGGTGGAGGGACAGTCCTAGTAAAGGGGCCAGATGAATCCCACTTTGATTACATATTATAGCCAGAGGCTTACAATTCAAAACAATTTTGCATGCAACTGGCATGGATTCCATAGATTTCTAGGCAACAAATGCCAGTTCAGAAATCACAAAATGTCATTGCCTTGGGATGGAAGTAGTACTTTGCATACACATGGTAGGAAATTTTAGTTCATCCCATCTCCCACCATCTCTCAGCCCATTTTAGTAAAGTGTTGGATGGAATGATAGCACTGAAAATTATGAAGGCAGCAGAAGTTTGCCACCACAGCAAGCAGAAAAGCACAAAGAAACATTAGCAATTTAGTTTCTATTACTTTTATGAAGGGAGGAAAGGGATATGGGTTTAAGCAAGGACCTGAGGGGACAGAAGAGACATTTAGTTACTGGGTGGCAAGTGAGCATTGCTTGGTTGATCATTCTCTGCTTTACAGTTGGCCAGAAAGGTGAAAGGCTGATTGTCTGATAGTTCTGTGTGAGTTCTAAATTTGCAAACATTCCTGCGCTGATAGCATCCTGAAGTCTGAATCGAATTGGAAATAGTCAAAATGACCCAGTGCAACTTGGATGTATTTTAAGCTGGTTTCAGTTTAAGGGCTGAGAAATGGAATGACTGGTCATCTGAAGGAACCCACTATCTCAAAATGTCCACTGTGTACTGAGCCCCATAATAGAATTTGGAATATTTCCCCTTTGACTTCAGGTTCTGAATAATGACCCATCACCACTCTCATCCTTCCATCTGTGAATGCCGGCATATTTGGGGTGGAAAATTCCTGATCACTAGTAGGATGACAGGAAAGAATTATAATTTTATGTATCTCATTACTGCCATCTAATAGCCAGATTTCTGCAGCTCAGATTTGCTAGCTTTAACATCCACCACCCATAAGCTTGGAAAAGATGGGTCTTAGCACTACAGTTTTAATATACCTCAGTTTGCTTTCCTTCTCCCATATTATTGTCTCCCAATTGTCAGAATGATTCCTGAACATCATTCTGAGAATCTCTTGAAGGTACCAAAGTTGGATTACATTTTGCCTTTAAGCAGAATTGCATTTCCAACATATGCTAGAATCTTCTTAGGAGGAGGAAAAATAGATGAATTATAGAACAAGAATGGAGGTAATGGAAGATATAGATTTAAATTCATTCTCCACATGGTAGGGAGAGAAAGAGGGTGGAGTGCATGGTGAAAGTCTGTTAGAGTTGTGGGTGGAAGCAGGACTGGAATGGCAGGAGTATTGCAAGGGCATTATCTGAAGGGCAAGGTGTGACAGAGCTGACTATCTGGGAGTCAGGTGCATTTGACTCACAGTATTACCGGCTGCTGTCAGGTTTTCTGTTTTCCACTTACTAGAATTATTTTTGAAGAGGCCCATCAAAATTCATCACCAAATATAGTGTAATAGGTGAAGTGTTGGCCATGTTTCACCTCAGCTATTCACTCATAGATGGGATTCATGTTTTACACAAAACCATGGTTTGCTGAACATACTACAAGTAACTGTGATCACATAACACATTAATCCATAAACCAAAAAGTCAATGAATGGTTCAATGCAATATTTGAACCAGGACATTATGTACTCTTAAAGCAATTAGTGCATTTTTGCCTCTCTGAACATTCATATCCTCAGTAGAGAAACAAAAAAGATGTGTCTTGCCTATGACAAAGATTTTCAACACTCTAAAGTAGTATCTATATAAACACTAAGTTCAATGACCTTCCCCAGGGCAAGATTAGTGAAAATGCCTGGAAATGGAGCAAAAACATTGTACAGCAGGGAGGACAACAACAGACACTTCATATGTTGTTTTCCTGTGGCAATGATGACAGTGTCTTACATTGCCAGAATAAATTGAATTATTAGTTACTGTATTTCTGTTTCACTTGTCTGTTGTTGTCACTTTTGGAATTGTTCACAAGGCTAAGTGGGGTGCCTCATAGATGTGTTTCTCATATTTGCAAAACTTCCGCTGGCTCTCCAGAAGCTCACACAGGTGAAAGCTAGCCTCAAATAGACTGACAGGCTGGGCTCACTGCCAGGTTATCATACCAGCTCTCATTTGTAAACATGCAAACTTTTAAGATGAGCTCTACGTAAGGCAAGCTATCCACCTATGCATTACTTGGTAGTGGGAAACATTGATCTAAATGATTTTCTCCCATCCAAAATTCTACTGTATTAGGAAATTGAGAGATCTCCTCACTGACTGTTGGGTCAAATAAGAACTGGTGAGGAACATCTCAGTTCCCACCATCCATTTTAGGCTTAGAAATGTAGACTAGCCACCTGAAACTCTTGCAAGCAGCTTTAAGTTTCAGTTTCATGTGCACTGCTCTGGTAATTAGTCCTTTTTTCACTTCCCTTCTTTCATGTGGAAGTTTTTCTGCAGTGCTGTATCTGGTACGCATGGGTTGTTCAGGAGAACACAGTCATTGTCATTTCTAGTCTTCAAATTCCTTTCAGTGTTGACTGTTGAGCACTTTAGATAGAACTGTGGAGACTTAAATAAATAGCTGTTCAGGATTTCAGAGGTGTTTGCCTTAGCTCAGTTAGTATCTTTGAGAAGGAGTTGCTCTCTGACCAAGATCCCTTTGCTCCCACATTCAAATCAGCCTTCCCCAGTGTGGTGCTCTTCCAATAGGAAGAGTAGGATCTGGAGGATCTCAGGTTGAAGTAGCAAATGTAGTGCCAACAGTAATAGTTCCCTTGGGTGCAATCCAAAAAATTTCTGGAGCACTTCTTGAACACCATCAGCATTGACAAAATCGCCATCAGTCATTTGTAAAAGGCAGCTTTACTTGGAACAGTTTACATTCTGTGAGGATACTTTTAACCCCATCAAGCAACATATGTCTATCACAGATCCTTGGGAAGGACTTGATAGGAGGATAAAAATGCCAAATCCAATCTAAACATCTGACTTTGCGACTAACCATAATAATAATTTATCTGGCCTGAGAAAGTCACAGACATGGTAAATGGATTTAATGTTATGCTAGTACAATGTTCCCCAGAAAAAAAATATCAAAAAGTAAACAGCTACTTCAGATGTTTTCTTATTGCAGCTAAATTATCTCATGTTGATATTAACTGAATCAATCTGTGCAAGAAGAAAGGATTCACATATTTTAGGAAGAGAAAACATGCAGGTTAGAAAAAAGGTTGTTTTCCTGTGGTAGAGTTTTGGACTATCATTCAGGCCTACAGTGGAAGAAAATAAATGCTATGTTATCCAATATCTGTGATGTCGTGTTGCTTTTAACGATGAATGTTGTAATCTTAGCTCCTGAACTCTGATGTATGCAGAAACAGGTGCATTGTATACAGGTGTTGTGCAAGCTCACCACCTCCTTCGGGCACCTGCAATCATTTCACAGGTGTATCTGTTGGAAAAGTATCTGGCACCCTATCTGGGGCAGTCTTTCAAACTGTGCCAAAAGCTTGTATTACTCTTCCACTTGGGAGATCCTCATTGGTGTTGTTTGCCATTATGTCACTTGTCTTTATTCCCATCCTCATGAAGATGTTCGTGATCAAAATAATTGGGTCAAAAAAAATTGCACTTTGGCAACCCCAGATCAATGTCATGATTTATCGCATGCCCTTAGTTCACCCAGCTTTTACAGGTTGAAGCAATGTATAGATCATTATGCCATGGAGTCACTGTCACACACTTCATACTGAGTCATGTGTTAAACCATGGCCTACCGAAAACTATAATTATCTGGGTTTATGAAGGAAATGGTTGGATTTACACATCATGGTAAGCCATAAAGTGGTTTCTTTGTTTTTGGCTTAATGTATTCGATAATCCCAGCCATCTTTTCAAAGAATGGATCTAGAAGTAGAGTTACTCTACTTTGTAACCTGTTTTCTTTTGGAAATGTTTAACACAAATTTTTATATCTCTATCCTACCATACAGGTCCTCTTTTTTTTTCTTCCATTCAATCATGTCTAATTCTTGGTGACTTCCTGGATTTTTTTCAGAACTGATTTGCTATGGGCTTTCTCCTAGGTCTGAGAGAAAGGGACTGGCCCAAGGTTACTCAGTTAGCTTCATGCCTAAGCCAGGACTATAACTCATAATCTCCTGGTTCCTAACCTGATGCCTTAACAAGTACACCAAACTGGCTCCACAAAGGTTATCTATAAATGACCAAATAGTTTTAAGAGTGGTACTTTGAAGCAAAGTATTGCTGAGCTTAACTAGAAGGTCCCCCCCCCCGACTCAATCATTCATCAATTCAGAAACCACCAGAACGCTTGGCTTCATTCTCCAGAGGACTGCTGCTGCTTCAGAAAAAGTGTAGCACACTGATGTGATAGACCATCATCTGCAAAATTAAACAGACACAAATTCCCCTATGATATCACGGTTAATGTGTCATTCCAGAACTGGAAAGCCATGAATTTGAGTCCTGCCTTAGGCACAAAGCCAACTGGATGACTTTGGACCAGTCACTTTCTCAGCTCATGGAAAGAGGCAATGGCAAACCGTTTCTGAAAATCCTTGCCAAGAAACCTGCATGAACTAATTCAGGCAGTAGCCAGGTATCAATACTGATTCGAAGGTACCAAAAAAAAGTATGCATGGGATTCCTAGAACACCCCAGAATTTGACACTGTAAAAGTACATGTTGAAGTACCGGAGTTAATTATGACAAGGCATGTCTTATATCTATATACATATATATTGATACTGAAAATCAATAACTTAGTATACAAGTTATTGATCAAAATCTATATAACTTACCAGTTTTGCTATACCTATTCACCTAACAGTAAACTTAACTGAATTTAGAGATTATTTCTGACTATACACATTCAATCTATAAAATATATCACGCTATAATAAATAAACTTCAACTAGCTGTGTGGCAGTTTGTAGTTTTTAATTATAAATACAAATAAACCTGCAAAGAGGTATTACTATATAAACTCAAATGAGTAAAAAAAAACACCCCATAAAAACAGGGAAGAAATTTCCAGTCTCTACTTAATTAGGTTCGTCATTGCCTTTGTCCATGTGCTGTGTTAGCTATTGTTTAAATATGGTTTGTTGACTCATCCATAATTGCTAGGTTCCCACAACATGCTAAGTGATAACCAACATGGTATTGGCTGGCTTCATGCCAATCAGACAACTATATTATGGCTTAGAACAATATGTGAACCTAGACAATATTATCTCAGTTACTTGCTAAAGCATGGAAAGCACACTGCTAGCCTTCTGGTCGAAGACATTGCTAGTTTCAGCCTGAAAAGATTCCTGAGCTCCCATTTCACTGGAGTTTTGGCTTGACAAGCCAAATTTTTCATAACTTGCCTGATCTGATGCCCACAGGAAACTAGTAGAAGCCATGATGATGTCCCATGAACATCATGATGTCATTGCTCAAGTGATGCAAAATAATTCCTGTCATTGGTGCCATAACACAGATGACATATAATATGTAATATGTATCATTTGCATAATGATGCCATAACATCTATGATGCTATTTACTCTCTCCTCCCCCTGCAGACACCATACTGATATCTATATGAGGCATTAGGCCAACCATTTCCAGGGTGGGTAATAATTATCTTGGCTGAGAATGTGAGGTGTATCCATGCATAACTTTACGGTATCAGTTTAGCGAAGATAGAGTTGACCATTGCTTCTGGTTCATATCTTTCAAACTAAGTCAGCTATGGGCTCTACTAAACAAGAAATATCCTTATTATTATTAAAGTCTTCTTGTAACAGCTAACTAGGTGGTCCACTGTTTCTTCAGTTTCTTTGCAGACATGGTATTTGCCATCTGTTGTTGCCTTCTCAATTGTGGCTTTATATATATTTATTCTCAAGGCTTGATCTTGTAAAGCCAGAATTAGCCCCTCTGTCCCTTTCTTCAACTTTTCCACTCTTAGCCATTGCCATCTTGTTGTTGTTGTTGTCTGTTTTGCCTGCTGGGTTTTTATGTACTGGCCATGTAATATTTTGTCTTGCCATGTATCTTTTCTATTTTTCATTTGGTCTTTCTTGTAGGCCTTTATGGCTTCTTCAGTATTCCATAGAGATAGTCCTTGACTTACAACTACAATTGGGCCCAGAATCTCTTGTTGAGTGAAGTGGTTGTTAAGCAAGATGTTTCCTCAATGACTGCAACCCTGGCACACTCGATTTCAGTAATTAAGCAACTATATGGGACGTTATGCAGAGCACGGGGGTATCTCAGAAGGTGGGGGAGGCCCTGGGAAGCCTACCCTGCTGTAGGCTGGGAGGCATTGGCCAACCCCATGGCCTACTAGTGGCATGAAGCTGTTGTAGCCCTATTGGCCTTTGGCCTACTCCTCACCCAGCCACAACCTGGAGCCCTTGGCCAGCTCCAGGGGCTACCAGCATGCAAAGCTTTAGCTGATGATGGCCTTCATACACATCAAGATCTTCCCAAGAACCTAGGATGTCATAATGTATAGGGTAGTATATTTACAGATCCAAGCAGTGTGGCCTCTTACAATTCACTGATGGAGGTTTTTTCAATCTTCTAAGTGCCGTCCAAGGTTTATTGGTATTTATGGTATGGCATCCCGTATGCTGATAACCACACCTCATTTATGCCATAATCTTTCATTTTCAATTTCCAGGATCTTTGTGATCTTCTCCAATTCTGTCTTCTATTCTACTATCCCCTGGTATTGCCACATCAATTACCCACTTTCTTCATTTCAACCACAGTCTGTATTTGGAAATCCCACAATATTTTAACCTGCTCATTTTTTTCTGCTTTCTTCACAATCACTGAAAGGCGATGACAAATAATAAGGGTGGTAAAAAGTCACCCTGAAAGATGCCTCTCCTAATGTTGACAAGCCCATATTTTTCATTTCCAACCACCAATTATGCCTTCCACTGCTTTATATTTTTTTTTGATAAACACTGTAATGTTTTTACTGAAACCAATTGTTTCCAAACATTTGATGATCCAACTATGTGGTAATGAATCAAATGCCTTTCTATAATCAATCCAGACCATATGTAAATTGGTTTTCACCTTTTGCAGTTCTCCAGAACAATTTTAGCAATCAGAAATTGATATTTTCTTTTATATTCTTTCTGTTTTACTAGAAGAATTTTATTTTCTTCTAATAATCTTATTATGCCTGTGAGTAATTTAAACACTGTAGGCAAGCATGTTATTGGTCTATAGTTTCTTGGTATTATCCCTTTTGCTGTGTCTTTTTGAATCAGACACATTTTGCCAGTTATTAGCCAATTGCTGAAGTTTCTCTTATGCAATACTTCATTAAGCTGTTTAATTGGATATAAACTAGTCATACATTTGAGCCAAAAACCATGCAATCGATCATTTCCAGGAAATGTCCAGTTTGTAATCTTTTTCACTTAATTTTATTATTATTGCTCTGTGAACCCTTTGAAGTCAGCTGTCTTTTTCAAGATATGTTGAATGGCTGTTAAGAACATGGGTATAGGTCAGAAAAACTATTGTCCATATTTTTCTAGTGCTACCTACTGTGGGAAACAAACCCTGCAAACATCTGTCCAACAGAACATAACGAAGAAATGTTAAGTCAATCCAAATTTTCGTAGTTATAAAGTCAAGGATTTTTCTGAGCATCGGCCTGCATGGAATACCTATCTTTTCCCTGCACTGAAATCTCTTTTATAGCTCTTTTTCTTTAAGAAATAATAGACAACCAAAATAATTGTTGAGATCACACATTCAGTGAATGGCTGATAGGAGAAGCTGATAGTGCCTAATTTCCAAGTCTGTGCACAAACCATAAGCTGTACAATTCCTACTAGTCAGCAAAATCCAGGCATCTTTATAATTACCAGGTATGTCTGCCTTTCTGTCTGGTCCCATTTAAATGTATTGGGCTACACTTCAGCTTTCCCAGATTGGCTTTTGGCTCAAACATAATTGGTTTACTTGGTTTTAGCTTATCAAGCTATATAAATCTCACTGCTCTGTTTGTAAACTACAGGCTATGATTTAGCATATTGTGCAAACCAACACAGTTATTTATTCAGTAAGTAATAATTTAACAAATCATAGTTCAGTATTATAACAGACACTTCTAGTAAAACAAGATTAAGAGGTCACCATTGGTACAGAAGACACACAGCTATTACCTTTTCCTCTGTAAGGAACCTCAGGAGGAATATTTGGTTACATTCCTAGATAAATAATAGCTACCCTCACTTGAAGTTAGTTAGCCAGGAAGGAACTTGTTAGAGGCTTTTTGTCTTGGAATCTTCCTGGAAGCAGGCTTGATTTGTAGGAAGGATGATAGAGTCTATTCCAGGTGATTAAATGAGACCGTTCATGGATTTAGGGGGAAAAAATCATCTGCAGACTTCTTGTATCAAATTGTCTTCTTTGGGACCAATTTGTGTCTTGGGAGGAGGGTATTCTGGCAACATATTTTGCGTGCCTGGACCTCTGCAAATTGACTATCAGCTGTGGATCTTAAACTGCCATTTTAAAAAGGACAATGGAGAAGGTATTTGCCTTCTTTTAGCCTTTCCTAGTTTGCAGCAGAAGGATAGAGAAAGAAATACCAGTGAAAAACAGTTCCTTCATCCTTACTAGTATAATGCATAAAACTAACCATTATCACTACAATCTTGGATATACACCTTGCTTGAAACTAAATTACAAATACTTTCAAGTCAATAAGCATAGATCCAAGCTGTGTATTCCATCATGTTTTGCACTGCTCCAGAGGACACATCAGTGGTGGGATTCAGCCGGTTCACACCACTTCAGCAGAACCGGTAGCTAATTTTTTGTTGCCCAGGCCCAGAATGGACTTCTAAAGTGGCATCCACATAGAGAACCAGTTGTTCACATATTTGAATCCCACCAATGGGACACATATAAGTAGGATGATCCTGTGTCCTACTTTATAGAAGATGTTTCTCTGTTTGAAAGACAGATCACCCAATCCCATTTTAGTTCTTTTCATCTTTCTTAGCTGTTGACTTATATATTATGTTGAAATATCTCATGATGTATCTTAAGCCTTTGGGGCTTGCATTGGAAGTACAATGCAAAACAAAATGAATAAATAATAGTGTATAGTTGCTGTAATCTCACAGGACTCTTCTTACTTTAGCCTAAATTAAACATCAGGGAGGGAAAAAATGCATAGAACCATGTTGTGGACAGGGAAGATACATGACAAGTAAAATCATTCCCATTATGCCTTGGATTCAAGATTGTGCAAGCTAATTCTGATGAAATTGACAGACAAGCTGGAAAAAGTGACCAATACAGTTCAGCACCTCCTTAATCCTCCCACCAATTGACCTTTTATTATAAACAGCCATTTTAGTTCAGATAATTTCTAGTGATTTTCAGAGGTCACTGGGAGGCTACAGGTCATGGTTAAACAGATTTCTGTTGTAGCACCTTAAATCACATTCAGGTTAATTATTTTTGAACTTGCCCCAAGAGTTGAATTATTGCTTCTCAAAGGGGTGAAAAGGAAAACCTGGAATTCTATAGCTAGAGAGAGAAGTATCACACTGTGTATGCAGTGTGTCAAAGAAAGACACACTTCATTGTGTGTTCAGAATACCCAGGTTCCGCTTGATTGTTTGCAAGCAAGAATAGTGGACTTTTCACACATGGGGGATAAAGAAAAATTATTAGAAGACATTGGATTTGCAAATAATTTTCAGGAATAGATTATGGATATGTGTTTATTCATCGGTAAATTTCAAATTATGTTTTTTTTTCCTCAGGAGCTTAGGGTTTTTGGTTGTTGTTGTTGTTTTTGGCAATGGGGCAAAGAAGAGAACTTTCTGATAATGTACCAATTTTTGTGGAGCTTGTTTATCAGACATTGTCCCAGTTTATGTAACTTTTTTCTGTGAACTGCTATAATAAAAAAAAACTTATTTAAAAAATTGTCTTGGTTCTTTTCTAAACTTAATGGAAATTTAATGTGGATAGCATGCGTAAGAGAAACATAAAGCATTTGAGCCCCTCTTGTTTAATTCTGCTTTAAAACTTTTGGGAACATGTGCTCCAGCTGAGGTTCTGCGTAGCATGTGACCTCTAGAAGATTAAGCATCTCAGAATTGTTTTCAGATTGCAATTTTTCAATGTGACAAAGGAAAAGCTTTTATGTTAGGGTTTTATTTAAGTTTAGTCAGAAGCATCCCCAGTGGCTTCAAAATGGCAGGTGCAATCATGTAAACAAAGCCCATACCATATGTATATATGCATGTATGTATGCACGCATATATAACATTTGTATGGCTTGTCATATTAAAACACAACTCTGGGCAGCTCACAAAGTTCATTGCATGTATTGCATGCTTGCTGAAAGGTGTGGAGCTTCAATCCCCTAATCAGGCCCTAATTAGGGGAGCATTCAATTCCCTCATTTTGAAGCTGGAGATCACCACTGCGGATTATCCTGGGAGCCACCTTTTGTTATAGGTTCTCCAACATACAGCTCCACTCAAAGGCCACAAGGCACACAGAGGCTACGGGAGATGTAAAAAACCTTTTAGTTACATTGTTACAATAAATCTACCTTTCCCCTTACTTTCATTATATTGTTTAATTGTTCATTTGTGTTTATTTTGGTGTTTGGATTTTTAGGGGAGGTGTGTACATTAAGACTACATTAAAACAAGGGTGGGGAACTATGGCCCATTTATGACTTGTGGACTTCAACTCCCATAATTCCTGAGCCAGCCAAGAAAGTCCACAAGTCACAAAGGGTCCATAGTTTCCCACCTTTGCACTAAAGGGAGGTATGGTGTGAGGCCCAGATAGCTCTCACAGGTATCCAGTGACTAATTCTGAAGGGGCAGCAAACAGTAGAATCAGCTGAAGGCAAGTCTGGAAGCAGAAGCATTTGCAGGAAGGGGGAAAATAGCTAGGATGGCAGCCTTACCTGCATAATGAAATCTCCTTTCCTTTTTAATATGGATTGTAGTGCCATTTTAGCAAGGCAGTGGGCTCTACTTGGTGAACTCCTGAAGTGAGTTTCAAACTGACACAGAGCAAGGCTTGAGTGGCTATTCACACTATTTTAGTTACTAGGATGTTGGAGGCTTTTTGATACTGGGATGCTGCAGAGTTGACTGGAAACAGAGGTCCCATTAAAATTTGTCCTGCCTGGTGTACAGAATTGTCTCAGCCAAATAGTATTCTGCTGTTGACAAGAAATTTGAGTGCTCCATCCTGTCTTCTTAGTGTTTGCATCAAGAATGTTTTTCTTTTTGCTCCCTCCTCATCAATCTTCCCCCCCCCAAAGAAAAATCAGTAAAAGAAAATGAAAGGATCATTTTTGCACATTTTCTGTATGGTAATCCTGTGTTTTGCCTCCTTTATCTAATTGCAGCTCTAGTACTACGCAAAAGGCCAGGAGTGGGAAGAAGGCCAGGTTTGGGAAATATCTCTCCTCAATTACTGCACATTTAAGCTACCAGAGTGCCATTCTCAGTTCTGCATTTCCAGAAAACCTTGCAATTGTAGCAATAGGAAGATGGGACCAAAATTATAGAAGGGATATAGTGATGGTGTTGTTTGATTGATGGCAGGTTCAACCTATGGGAAGATTGCAACTCATGTCTGGTAATGCAAGTGTTTGTACTGTAAGGAAGGAAGGAAGGAAGGAAGGAAGGAAGGAAGGAAGGAAGGAAGGAAGGAAGGAAGGAAGGAAGGAAGGAAGGAAGGAAGGAAGGAAGGCTTGCATTGATATAAATACTCTCATAGGAGATGCATAATTTAGCAATAACCTCTATTTTTCCTGATGAGTTTAATTACAGTTCTCTTCTTTCATTTGTTATTCCTGACTATTAATGTTGTAAATAAAGATCTACTAAATAATGCTTTAAAGTATGCATACTATTAGACATTAAGTTAACATTGCTTTTATTTGTTTGCATCTGTCTTTATTTACTCTTAGGTGTTTACATACTGCTACTCAGCAAATTCCTAGGATAACTTTTAAAAAATTAAGTGCAGACTATTACATTTAGAGTATGCTGAATATTTCCTGCATCCACCCACAGCATCTGAAATAATGCTTCTAATAAAATATCCAGGATTCAGCAAAAAAGAAAAGACACTACAGAAGGTTTTAATAAGGAGCTGTTCAGTAAAATTAAAGTTCTTTTCTAATTCTGGATCTTGATCTGGAGATTTATCTGACTTACTCTCCTCCAGATAACTTTCAGAATTTTCTGCTGGTTGGGAGGCATGGACAATGGGTTGTTTTTTCTGTTTTCTTGCCTCTGTCAGACCAAGACAATTGATTCCTCATCATGAAGAACTGTTCTCTAATTTTTATACCTAAGAATGATTGCACTTGGATTAATTGAATTGAATGTTACAGGGTAACGTATATAGATTTCTAGCCAGAGAAAAGGAACAGGAAAAGGGGAGAGAAATTCTTGAAAGTGCCATATCAAGTAGTACCATTATGATGAGGTGTTGCAAGCACCGTAATAACTTGTTCTTTAGAACCTCAAGTGAACTAACTGAAAAGAAATCTTCCACTTGGAAGGCATTCTGTGCAAAGCAAAGCGCTGGAGCTTATTAATGCTGGTGATGTCCCTGTATCCCGCAGGGAGTTTGGATGATGATAGAAGATGGATGTGTCTGCCCACTTTGGAGAGGCTGCTGTTCGGGGAGGGGAGACATTGCAAAACAGATCTGTCTGCTTCCTAAGCCTGAGTACCCTGGCCCCACACCTTCCTTCCTGAGCAAAGGAGGTACAATGGCTGGCTGGCTAGCTAACTGGCAGAGAGGCAGGCCCTAACATGTTGTGCTACTCAGGGAAGAAACTTGCACAAGGCTTTTACCTGCTCATTATCTGTGATTCACCTGTGATGCTACCTTCCGCTTCCACACTAGGATATGCTTCAAAGAGAAGTGGGTTAAGAAGAAATCTATTTTCTTTAATCTGAAAGTAAGGCTGTCAGGCTGGCAGCTTGGGAGGATGGCTGAGTCAGTGGCTGCAGGAAGAGGTGGAGAAAGTAATGGGTCTGATTCACCAGCATTTCTTACCTTATTCAGTGACGAAAGAGGCACCTGACATTTACTTGGATGCTTTGATGGAATGCACCAGAGGAAGGAAAGATAGAAAATGCCTTCCTGCTTTCTGAGCTGGAAAAGAAGATGCTGCCCGAAATGTGTTCAGATAGATGGTGTGAAAATAATCATAGGGTTGACCGGGGTCTTATAGGTTGTCTACTCTAACCCATCCATTCATCCACAATCAGTTCAGGAATCCAGCTTTAGGTGAGGTAGTATGTGACTCCATCTTGATCAGGGATGATAGGAATTGTTGTCCAATTCAGTGAAGGAACATTAGGTTGCAAAGGCTGCTCTAGATGCTTTCTCAGAGTTTGATTGAAAGCCTCCTGTGAGAGGGAATGCATTGAACTCTCCAACTTTGTGCCATACTGTTTAATCTCCTGGTATGACCTAAGTGACAAAGAAACATAGTTCACATTAATTGTGTCTTCGCCAATGTTTATTCTTTGCCCTCAGAATGTAAAGCATTCGTGGTATGTTAATCTCTAAATGTGTTGGGACCATTAATTCCCAGAATCCCTATGCAATGTGGCTAATGGTAATCCTGGGAGTTATATTCACACATCTGAAAGGCACCTGCTGTGACCTTTGCTCTACGTGATGTTAAGGGGTCCCCAAAAGGATGGTAAGTTCCAGAACCAGATCAAACAGAAGAAACCTGATTTAAAAATACAAGCTCAACTCACAACTCAGATTTGGGTGGAGCAGTGAATCTTAAACTGGAGGTATTTGCAGCCTAATTCAGCAAGAATTTTTTAAACTATAGCCTGATAGCTGATGCCTTAATTAAAAACAACCTCTCCCATGACATATGTTTTAAAGGAAATTTGTAAAGTAAAATACCTTTTTAAAAACATTTCTTTGATCCTTAGGAATCATAAACCAGGCAATGCATCTTATCCTCAAATGACTATGCCTGGAAGTGAGCTATTAAAATCCCTGAGTGGTAAGCTTTGATGGAAAATGCTAGCACGCCCTGGACTGCAGCCATGTAAACATGCTACTGTAGTAATCATAATAGTAAGACTAAGAACAATAACTTCAGCCTTAGGAGCATCGGTGGGTGCTTATTTATTATAGATCGATTGCCTGAGACACGGAGTTTCCATACCATGGAATTCCTTTTGTTTTGCAGTTACAATAACTGTATTTTCTCTATAGATATTCACTTTTTGTTGAAGAAAGAATTGTATACTACAAATATGCTATGCATTTTGAGTGTATGTGGCTTGCATTCATGCAAACTTTATTTCATAGTTCTAGCAATATGACAAGATGTTGGAGCACCAACTGGACATGCTGGAAGTAAATTTCAGTTGTGGGGTTCTGAAGATGTAGCCAAGATTCTTGAATCTCCTGGTCCCTTACCTGTAGACTAGACTCTTGCCTTTTTTGCAAAGGCTGAAGATATCAAGGCTAGAAGGAAGAAACTTGAGATTAAATTGTCATCAAAATGTAATGCAGATGCCCTTCATATTCAAGGCCAAGAAACAAACAGCAAGTCAACTCTCACCACTGAAGAGTGGGAGGGAAAAAAACATCAGAGTTAACTTATGGAGTTCTTTATATAGCTAGTGTTCTGTTCTTGGGAAGGTAGACATTGAAGAGACTTACGAGTACGAACAAGGTTTATTCAGCACACAACAGAAAACAGAATAGAATATGAAACTGGCTCCGCCCTTTTATACAAGGAGCCCTGGGTAACTGTTAACCAATCATTGCACGATTTTCTCCCGCGCTAAGCAAGCATGCCC
This sequence comes from Azemiops feae, assembly GCA_023970755.1. Lineage (NCBI taxonomy): Eukaryota > Metazoa > Chordata > Lepidosauria > Squamata > Viperidae > Azemiops > Azemiops feae. The sequence goes on from JALGBA010000019.1 coordinate 1,359,411, forward strand.
GGATGTCCAGACATTCAGTCTCCATAGTAGCCACGTGGCCGCTAGCTTCGCCTGGTGCCCGCCCTGCACCTGCTGTCTTAATAACTCAGTACATTACACCCCTCCCCCCTGGGTTGGAAGCATAATGCACCCTAATAATTTCGGCCTTTCCATGGAGGCTCTCCAAATCACTCCCACTAACCTTGGCCCGGCCTGAGACCTCTTAGGATGTGGCAATGCCGCCATAGTGCAGGCATTTCACCCCCAATCAAGGTTGTTCTTTTGAGCGTGTTCTGAACGCTTGGCTAGCAAGGTTGTTCTTTTGAGCGTATTCTGAACACTAGGCTAGTGCAGACAGAACCCTCACGTAGTCCTGTAGGAATTTCGGCAGACCTCTGGCCCTTTCTGATCTCCTTGGAGCTGCAGCTGATGCCTGGCCTGCAAGCTTGCCCGCCGGGCTCGAATTGCGGTCAGGATTGGGGCATGCAGGCTGGCCGGTTGGCCCAGCTCTGCGTGCCGGTTTGGGGTGGAATTCCCCGGAAGGATGGTATTCCCTTGAGGGGTGGTATTCCCCTGAGGGGTGGTATTCCCCTAGTTAGCGTTCCGCTGTGGGGTGGAATTCCCCTGATCGGCATAAGTAGCCGGTTGGAAGTCCCTCTGTAGAGTAGAACTTCCCTGGTCAGCATTAGCCGGTGGTTGGGAGCGATGTCCCGCAGGTGCAAACCCCGCCATTGGAGAGGCTTGGAAAGCCGATTGCAAGTAATGTCCCAAGGATGTGGTGCCCGGGTCAGGAGCCGCCTCGCTGTCAACCCCTTCAGGTTGATCGTCTCGATCCGGATTGAGGGCCCCCTCCCCCCCCCGAGAGCAGAGCAAGGAGCGGAAGAGTGGCTCGGCAACCTCCAATGAAGCTGATCAATGTGCCGGCGCAGCACGCGCCCGTCTTCCAACGCCACTTCATAAGAAAGGGGGCCGGTGACCCTGCAAACCACAGCTACCACCCACAAGTTGCCAGGGCTGTAGTTGCGGGCCCAAACTGGATCGCCCAAGTTCAGCTGCCTTGGTGCCCGTGGCTGCGACACCTACGTCGCAACCCGGTCCAGGTGTAACCTATCAAGCTTAGTGATAAGATGGTGATAAGTGATAAGACGGCGACCCCATCGGAGCTCGGCGGGTCTCTTGCCCGTAGCTGTGCACGGAGTGGTGCGGTGGCAAAGGAGAAAGTCAGCCAACCGGTGATGCCAGTTGCCGTGTGTGATCCTTTTCAATGAATCTTTCATTGTCCGCACCATGCGTTCCGCTTGGCCATTTGACGCAGGGTGGAATGGCGCCGACGTAGCATGGCGAATTAAGTTTGCCCACAGGAAGGACTGGAACTCTGACGAAGTAAATTGAGCTCCGTTGTCGGAGACAATCACGTCAGGGAGGCCGTGAGTGGCAAAAATGCTGCGAAGCACCCTGATGGTGATAGTGGAAGTTGCAGCGGACATTGGAACTACTTCCAGCCACTTAGAGTGACTGTCCACCGCAATGAGGAAGACCTGCCCCTGAAAGGGACCTGCGTAGTCGAGATGGATCCTCGACCAAGGAGCATGCGTTGTTTCCCACCTATGGATGGGAGCTTGGGGCATTTCTGGCCTAGACTGTTGACAAATGTGGCACCCTTGGACCTCGGCTTCGATCTCTTTATCGAGCCCAGGCCACCAAAGGTAGCTGCGCGCCAGCGCCTTCATGCGGACTATCCCCGGATGTCCCACATGCAGAGAAACAAGGACTCTAGTCCTCAATGAGGTCGGGATTACTACCCGACTGCCCCACAGTAGACACCCCTTAAGGGTGGATAGCTCAGACTTCCGCTTCCAAAAACCCTGAAATTTCCGTGTTAGCGTGTTGTCGGCAGCTGTCTCTGCAGCTACATCCCCTGCATGTAGAGGGGACTCAGGCAAATCTTGAATAGACAGGATGTGGTTTGCCGGTGCAGGATCAGGCTCTATTTGCCTTAAGGGCAATCTGCTGAGGCCGTCTGCATGGCCCATCTCTTTGCCCGGCAAAAATCATATGCACAGAGAAATATTGACCATCTCAACATTCTAGGAGAGATGATGTGGGGTGTCTGCTTGTTTGTTGTGAACAACCCCAGAAGTGGCTTGTGGTCCATAAAGTCCGTAAAACAGCGACCATTCAAAAAGTCATGGAACCTCTTGATGCCCGCTACGATTGCCAGTGCTTCTCTGTCTATTTGCGTGTAGTTGCGCTCAGCCACAGAAAGGGTCCTGGAATAGTAGGCTACAGGGACTTGTGTCCTGTCAGTCTTTAGGTGGCTTAAGACAGCCCCTATCCCATAGGGAGATGCATCGCAGGCTATGCTAACCGGCAATCGCTCGTTGAAATGAGCCAACACTGCATTAGATGACAATAAGGCTTTGGCTTCAGCAAAACTTTTCTCGTGGACTTCCATGGAGCCTGTTTGTCTAAGAGCCGGTGTAACAGCTCTGCCACTGCGGCCTTGTGAGGGAGGAAAGCGTGATAAAAATTAAGGAGCCCTAGGAAGGCTTGAAGCTCTCCCTTCATTTTAGGGCTGGGCACCTGCTGAATCGCTTTAAACTTGGATTCAGCAGGGTGGATGCCTTCGGCATCTATGCGGAATCCCAAGAATTCTGTGGAAGTAACTCCCACTTTACACTTTTCTTGTTTTAGCCTCAGGCCCGCTTCACGGAACCGCTGCAAAACGGCCCTGAGCCTGTCAGCCAGGATTTTGACTGATTCCCCAGCTATGAGGACATCGTCGAAGTATGGGAATATATCCGGAATATATCGGAGCGTGTGCTCCATGACACTCTGGAAGATGCCAGGAGCTACGTTAACTCCGAATTGTAACCTCTGCACCTTGAAGGCTCCCCGGTGGGTTACGATTGTTTAAGCCTCTGCCGTGGCATCGTCCACCAGCAGCTGCTGATAGGCCTGGGCCAAATCTAGTTTCGCAAAAATGTGACCTGCCTTTAGAGACGCCAGAATATGGCTGACTACTGGCACCGGATAGGAGTGCTGCTGTAAGGCTTTATTCAAGGTGCACAGATTCTGACTTCTCTGTTGGCCTTAAGTGGTGTGACGATGGGGGTTTCCCATGGACTACTATCCACAGGTTCTAATATGCCTTGCTGCAACAGCTTGTCCAGTTCGGCATCAATCCTTTGCTTGAGCGCAAAGGGCACCCGGCGAGGTTTAATCCTCACTGGAATGATAGAGAGATCTAACCTCAATGCAATTGGTGGACCCTTGTATTTCCCTAGCTCTGGGTTAAACATGTCTGAGAACTCTTCACATACTTTCGCTAGGTCGACCATTTGCAGACTGTGAAGTCCGGTCACCTGAATCCCCAGAGCCTCGAACCAATCGAGTACGATTAGGCTCGTGCAGTTCCCATTGACTACAACGATGTCCAAAGGACCCTTGAATCCCTTGAATTGTACCCTGATCGTGGCCTCCCCTTTGACCCTGACTCTGGAGTTCTGAAAATCTGTTAAGACCAGATTCGACGGCCTGAGCTTAATCCGTTGGCCGCTTCTGCCACAAATCTGCTTAAGCGTGCTCTGAGAAATTACGGACCGGGCCGAACCCGTATCCAGTTCCATTCGCAGGGGGACCCCTTGAAGCCTGACTTCAATGTGCAGTTTCTTTTTTAATGGCCGGTGAGCCCCCGTCCTATAAATACTTCCCCTGCTTGCCACATACCCGGCAATTGGCTGCACAGAAACGGCAGTCAGCTCATTTGTGCCAACCCCCACACCCCATGCATCTAGGGAAGGGATCTGCCTTGTTAGGAGGCCTAGGGGGTCCTCTCGCCGGAGGTCGTCGCAGCAGATCGACTTCTTGGTCCGACGCGGCATCTTCCTCCGATTCGGCGTCCTCGTGGTGGATGATGTGCAAAGGCTGAGGGTTCTTTGAGAGCCGCAAGGCCTTCACAGCCCCGCCGGCTGCCTCTTCAGCTGTTATCTCTCGCAATGCATCTTGGAAAGATACTGTCTCTTTAGCAAAGATCTTCTGCTGCAGCTCACGACTCCTCATGCCACAAACTAAACAATCTCGCAACCGTTCCTCCATGTCCTTAAATCTGCGGCGGACTCTCCAGGACGCTGGTCCCTCTGCTCGAAAGCGTGTCTCCAAGCAATAACCAACAGCTTCGGCTCGAAATGCTCCTTGAGCATCTTTTTAAAATCGCCATATGTCACAGTCTCCAATGGTGCAGGGGACACTAGGTTCTCTGCAATATCAAAAACGGCTTGGCCACAAACACAGAGCAGCGTTGTGGCCTTCAACTCGTCTTCCACAATCCGGTTTACTCTGAAGTAATTTTCAGCCCGGGCGACGTAAGAGCTCCACCTCTCTGGGTGAGCAACGTCGAATTCAGCAAACCGCCCTATTTTTGCCATGATAGGGTCTCTTCTCTACCACGTGCTGCACAATCTGCTGGAGGGGTTCCAGGGCAGTTCCTTGCAGCACTCTCCCCCAGCATTTGCGTACTGGCAGGTGAGTGAGCTGAAGTAGGAATGCCGTCCCTCAGCGCAGTCTAGCCTTCCTTCAAGGTGAGTCGGGCCCTTCGTTGTTGTGGCAGCACAATCCCACTTTCGTCGCCAATTGTTCTGTTCTTGGGAAGGTAGACATTGAAGAGACTTATGAGTACGAACAAGGTTTATTCATCACACAACAGAAAACAGAACAGAACACAAAACTGGCTCCACCCTTTTATACAAGGAGCCATGGGTAACTGTTAACCAATCGTTGCATGATTTTCTCCCATGCTAAGCAAGCATGCCCGGGTCTCCAGACATCCAGTCTCCATAGCGGCCATGTGGCCGCTAGCTTCGCCTGGTGCCCGCCCTGCACCTGCTGTCTTAATAACTCAGTACATTACAGCTAGATTCCTCAATAGCTGATCTTTATTATTAGGGTTTCTCTTGTCTGCAGTAAAATGAATTGATCTATCTGAGCTTTGTTCTCTAGTCTTTTGCTGCTAGCTGCTAAGTGCTGGATAAATTTCTAGAGAAAGATTTACTACTGTGCCTAGAATAGATGCCTGATATCAAGATCAGCTATCTCTACTTTCCACCTCATGGAAGGAGAAAATGCATTCAGGACTCCAGGATTAAACAGATAATTGAACTGTGGAACAGGCCACCAACACCTTGCTCCAATATCAGAATCATGCAGCAATACCGGTTAACCCAGATGATAAATTAGCCCAGTCACTGTCACTCCCATGCCCCCCATTTAGCACCCACTGGGGAAACAGCTCTGAATGTAAACTTCTGTTTTCCAGCTGGATAAATATCTTGGCAAAGTTGACTTGGAAAGTCAATGTGACTTTCTAAGAGATCTTTTAAAGATCTTTTTTAGATCTGACAATGTTTTCATGGACCAATCTTTTTTAAGTTTTATAATTGCTTCTTGACTGATTGATTATGTGCCATCATGTCAGTGTTGACTACACCAGTCAAAGAGATAGATGGTCTCCAGGATGGTCTGCCCCACTGCACTCATTGCCACTGTATAGTAATCAGATCCATCCACCGCCCACCACTGCAACTTTATTTGTTTTCTCCATTCTACTTTTTGTAATTTTAGGAATAGACTGCCTTTAAACTTACAACCTCCATATTAATTGTCTGAATTAGCACTACCTGAAAAACTCCAGTACAGGTAGTCCTAGACTTACAACAGTTCATTTAATGACTGTTTGAAGTTACAACTGAAAAAAGTGACTTATGACCATTTTTCACACTTATGACTGTTGCAGCATCCCCAAGGTCACGTGATTTATATTTGGATGCTTGGCAACTGGTTCATATTTATGACGGTTACAGTGTGCTTGGGTCATGTGATCTTTATTTTTTGTGACCTTCTGACCAGCAAAGTCAATGGGGAAGTCAGATGCACTTAAAACCCGTGTTACTTATTTAACAACTGCAGTGTTTCACTTAACAAATGTGGCAAGAAAAGTTGTGCAGTGGGGCAAAATTCACTTAACAAATTTGTCACTTAGCAACATATATTCTGGACTCAATTGTGGTCAGAAGTCGAGGACTACCTGTACCTGAAAGATTACAAACTTGCCATTTACTTATTTATTTTTCACATTTCTCTCAAATAGGGACTGTCTCTGAGCATTACATAAATTTCTTCATCTTAGCTGTGTTTGACAGGGGGGAAGCACAGACCTCCCCGCTCATTCAGTTCTCTAACATAAGCCTTATTTCTGGGTTCAGATTCATGCAACACACTGCTATACCTTATCAGAAATAATTAGACACTCTAGTTAATTTATTAATGACAACTTGCAAAAGAGTTTCATCTCTCCCTTTTCCATTCCAGCAAGTTCTCCTGCCTTGTTGCTATTGTTGTCATTAACTATGAGGGTGGTTCCATATGACCATAGGCTTCTGGACTCTGCAACCATTAGGGATCATTACCTTCTTTTCATCCTCCCTGAACTGCAAAAAGTTATGTATTATTACCAAATAGGATCTCAGAACGGCTTCTAATTTAATTTGCATGAAGGAGAGTCGTGAATATTTAACAGACTTCGTTGCTCAGAATGAGAAGGTTGAATGTATCATGCTGTTATCTCCAGAAGCTTCTCAGTCTTTGTGAGATTTATAAATTGTTTTTGTGACTTGTTGGACCCCGTTTAATCATTTATTTAGATGACTGTTGATCCATTCTGAGGAACCTCTTATAATCAGACATTTGCTTTTTATACAATCCTCTGGCATCCAGATCCCACCTGTCCATTTGGTCTTTAAAATAACACTCCTAATTTTGCCTTGGTGTCACATTTTACAATCCATGTCAGAGTTTGAAGGAAGCTTGCCATTGTTTCCCAAACAACTTTTTCAGTTAAAAGATCCATGATCTTTTTAAAATGGAGCTTTGCACCTTGCCCTGTGAAACTCTGGTGACATAAACAGCAAGATCTTCCTTCACTGAACAAATCTGTACTCAGTAAGAGCAGGACCCATACGAGAGGGTTTGAATGGATGACCTTTGGGTATCCCATTGTTTTCACCCTTCCCCTTGGGAATGGGGAGATTTACATCACAATGATTGTATATCCCTCTTGGTGAAGAATTCTCACATTGCCAAAATTGTTGGATATTTTGGAGTATTTAAAAGAAATATTAACAGAGCACAAATAAAACTTATTTTCTCCCTATCTTGTAGCCTCTACTCTGCCTTCTTTTCCTCTGACAGTTGGTATAGGGCTGCCTTCTCAATGTGATGCCCTCCAGATGTGCAAACTGCAATTCTTGCCATCTACAACCAGGCTGTGCCTCTTGGCAGCACTGCCTAAACCTGAAAGCATAAAGAAATTTATCTTTAGGCATGCAAAGTGTACATGATCACATGCTGATGTGTAAGTATTCAATGTGACTTAGAAACACATGTGGTAACAGGAGCACCAGCAGCTGCTGTTCAACATTCAGAGTGCAGGCAAAACCTTTCAGCCATTGATCCAAAATATTTTTTTCAGGAATTGTTCTTAGATCTCGTTGGAAAAAAATCTCAGAAGTGAAAGAGAACAATTTTACAACTGGATTAAGGGAGTAAATTTATTCCATTTATGCAGTAAAAAAATAATAATCTACAACTTGATTCCAGTCCTGTATGTAATCAAGAGATAGCTAGGGATTAGGCAATATGAGGAAGAAGAAAAAAGTGGGGGGAGGAAGAGAGAAAGAACCTCCCCCTTTTCTCAAACCTCCAAAGTCCAGTAGTTGTTCTTGTTTTTGTTTTATTTTTGCTATCTTTTGTGAAAGACATTTATCAGAGATGTAGCGTAACACTGAAAGCATAGTTTCCAGGAAGGGAAGGAAGCATTGGGTCACAACACCATTACCACCCTTTTCCAGCAAACAAGCAAAGTGTGTTGATAACAAGGCCAGTGGTATGTGCTGCAGAGGAATGTGTGTCAATAGGGGAAGTATGTGAACTAGTATGTGCTACTAAAGCTTCAGATTTTTACAATACTTTTCTCTCCAGCAGGGGCTAATGAGAGCAAGCATCTTGGAAGCTAAAGAGAAGACCATGTAGAAGAGTCTTCCCCCCCCCCCCACAATGCAAGAATCTGTTCTATTAAATCAAGAACAATTCAGCTTGGTCTGATTTTCCATTCTGTCAGTATGGTATATCAAGGCTCCCTTGACAATTTCCAATTTCTGCAGAATGAGTCTAGCATATCTGTGCTGTTTGCAACTCTCCTGTGATTCTATTAATCAAGCCAACTATTTGTTTAGGGGGAACGCCTGTAGTTCATCTGGGTTAGCAAAGGGGAGAGTTTGTTACATTTCGTGCTAACATTTCATTTTGAGCGACAAGCACACAGTTCACAGGGATTTCTGCCCCGAATTGGATACATAATGTGGCATTGTGGTTTTGTTCATTGACAATATTCCTTCTTCTATGTGGCCGTGCAAAATTTGCAACTGTGCCTTGCGAGAATTATCCAAACAGACCACTGTAGCCACACTTGTTTGAATAGGTTCAGAGATCTAAGTACTGTACTAGAGGTCAGTGTCATCCATTGTAGGAAAGCATGAATGTGTTCTGTGATGAAATGAGAAAGCGGTGGATTTGTTTCCCGTTCAGGAAATTGCAAGAATGCAAACAGGAAATCAGTCAGGGATGCACTGATGGACTGTGGCGCCAAAGATCTGGTAAAAATGATACATGTCTACAAGTTGGTAGCACTGCATATTTGCACAGCACTTTCAGCCCTCCTGCACTTATTAGCTCAGTTCCAATTTTCGTGCTGCGCAAATGCTAAAGTCATTCCCAATGGCTAAGTTCTTTGTTTTCTATACCATGTATTTGTTTTTTAGGGGGAGCTTTAAAAATTGTACGATTATCTATCTATCTACACAACTAAGGAGACCATCGGAAAAGGTAAGGAGGAGCCAGGCCTCTGCTTCAATACTGTAATATGAGTACTGGTTTTGCACAGGAACGATACGTGCCATGTTTCTCCGAAAATAAGACCCAACCGGAAAATAAGCCCTAGCATGATTTTTCAGGATGCTCATAATATAAGCCCCACCCCCAAAATAAGCTCCAGTTAAGATCATTAGCCAGATGGATGCATTTAGTAATGTATTTCCCCCCAAATAAGACCTAACCGAAAAATAAGCCCTAATGCATCTTTTGGAGCAAAAATTAATATAAGACCCGGTCTTATTTTCAGGGAAACATGGGTAGCTACTGCATTTTGCATGTGTTTCAGGTAATGTTGCCCCACTGCAGAACTAACTTTTCCAACTGATATAGGTAAACTATTGAAATTGAACAGAATTGCTAAGAATTCTGATTTTCTCTCCTGTGCCTGCAAGTTCATTTACCAGGTATGTTAACTTTAGGTGGCAAATATTTTGCCTATCTTGGTTACTGTTTGCATCATAACTAGAACTCCCTCCTGACTAGCTAACATTTCAGAATGGTTTTAGAAATCACCTTTGCTTTTATATTAGAACATAGTAACTCATGACTCTGTTCATCTAATCAAGTGGATTATAGTTCATAGAGGCTTACATTATCATAAATATATCTTTGGCCTTTCTGATGTCACAAGATGTTTATTGACTTTACTGCAGTGGGAATGATGAAGGACACCTCTTCTTTTAATTAAAAAAGAAGATAGCTACTCAGTGGTAGAAGTAAAAATTATATATATATATATAATATATAAAATAATATTTATATATATAATATATAAAATAATATATATATATAATATATAAAATAATATATATATAATATATAAAATAATATATATATAATATATAAAATAATATATATATATAATATATATATATATATATATAAAATATTTGCTGCCTATCTCACCATGGGATTACTCTAGGCGGCTAATAATAATCATTCAATGTTATACAAGCATTCACAAATTATATATCCTGAATTAAAATTCACAATAAAAACATTTTAGTTGAACTAATCTACACATGTGAAAGAAAAGGGGATAAGGGGATAGATAACAAAATTTGAATATTCTTCTCACAGACAAAGCAAAACAAAACTTGATCAGATTGCTGGAAATCCCTCTTCCTTGTCCCTCTGTCAGAAAAAGACTAATTCTAATGTTGATAAATGATATCGGTAAGAACACTTTCTGTTCCAACAGAACTTCCTCCTTTGTAATTCCCACATTCTTTCCCTATTGTCAATACCCAGAAACATTTTAGAACTTAATTATCATTTGTAATCTATCACCCCCCCCCCCCCCCCCCCCCCCAGGCACAAAAGGAAAAAAAAAATCCTTCAAGCTGGAATCCATGGCTCTCCTCCTGGTTTATCTTTCCAACTATCCTAAAGATAAACTCTGCCTGGCTAGTACTTTTCACCGCTCTGCAGGAATCTGAATTTGAACAGAATAACACAGTTGGAGGTCTTCTAGTCCAACCCTCTGCTCAAGCAGGAGACCTATACCATTTCAGACAAATGGCTGCCCAATCTCTTCTTTAAAACCACCAGTGTTGGAACACCGACAACTTCTGGAGGCAAGTTGTTCCACTGGTTAATTGTTCTCACTGCCAGAAAGTTTCTTCTTAGTTCTAGGTTGGTTCTCTCCTTGATTAGTTTCCATCCATTGGTTCTTGTCCTGCCTTCTGGTGCTTTGGAGAATAGGTTGACCCTCTCTTCTTTGTGGCAGCCCCCTTGATATTGGAACACTGATTTGAATTTTGTCTCCCTAAGCACTGTAATACATATCCTAAATACTATACAACAATTTCCTGTACAACATATGGCTTATCCCTAAGAAACAGCATCTTGGTCACTGAATAAGTTCATTGCTGCCTTTCCCCCCTTCTTCCATTCCTCTTTTTCCACCCCTCCCCCAGTCATAATTTATCATGTGAGAACGAGACAAATCCTGGTCTTAGCACTGGTTGACAGTTTACACAACTGATCCATGGCTCATATGTGATATTAAAATATTGATTTTGATGATTGGGTAAGTATGTTGCTCACACATTAATGAAAATTGACTATAATTGAAGTAAACTGACCCCCAGTACATGTTTGTCTCTTTTCTCCAAGATACAAAGGGTCAGTTTAGAATAATGCAGAATATTTGTGATCTGGGCATCTCTTATTTAAAGAAAGAATTTGTTTTTTAAAAGTTGCTGTTTAAAGGAAGGTTTATTTGATCGACTGCTGTGCAGAATATGAGACAGCTTCATTCTTCACTGTTTAGAATAGTATGACTAATTAATAAGGAAATAATTTCTGGTTAAGTATTAGGAAAAAACAGTTTAATACAGTAGTGGGATGGAATGCCCTGGGAATTCATGGTACTTAACCAGAAACTATGTAGTCATCTGTCAAAGATGTTGTAGTTGCAAGATTCCTGCACTAGTTCCAAGGGCTGGACAAGATAACTTCCAACATCTCTAAAATGTTATGACTACACTAGCTCCAAACATCTGCTTTGAAAGTTAAAATAATAATCCTTCCCTCCCTGAAAAGCATCTCCAACATCTCAAATCTCAGGAACCATGCTAGCAGAAAGTCCAAAGATGGAGTCTACATTGTGTGACTGATGAGTTTCAGTCCTTCAGAATGTTCAGTCCTAGTCCAGAAATCAATCTAGCTTTGGTATGGGGGCAGGGGATGGGGAGATAACTTGCACACTGGGGAAAGCTACTATTTACATAAAAATGCAAAGAGAAAGAGAAGCAGTTTCCTACAGTGGTTAAATATGCTGCCCTAGAACTTTGGGAGATGAGTTTTAGTCCTACCTTAGGCACAAAAGCTGAGTGACTTTGGGCTGGTTACTCTCCCTCAGCCCAAAGCAAGAGCAAACCACTTCTGAAAATACTGCCAAGTAAATTCTGTGGACTTGGCCATATAGTTGCCAGGAGTCAAAACTGACTCAAAAAAACCAACTGACTGACTGACTGACTGAAGAATAAGAGGAATAGGTGAGGCATGATGGAAAAAAGATTGCTCACTCCATGGGAGGTATCTAAAAAAAGTCAAGATGGCAGCTGCAAATATATGATTGAAGCCCTGCACTTTGTTTCATGGGTGACACATGCATCACACATAAAAAGGTGGGGGTAGGGTTTTGATTCCTGATCATAGCCACCATTTTGACTTTGTTTTAACTACCCCTACACCCTGAAGCCAGCTTCCCTAATCCACCCATCATCCCATAACATTGGATGGTCAGCAGCTATCTTTCAATATTGTAGATCTGTACCTTAGGTGTATCAGCATTTGTTTTTTGCAGAAATGGATGCCATTCAATAAGCATGATATATTTTGTGCCTATGTAACAAATCACTTAACTTTTGTAAAATATTTTTATGTGTCAACAATGCTTTGGAAACATTTTATTCCTTATAATCTTTACAACTCTGTAAGTCAAGTCAGTATTATTATCTCTTATATTGCAGGGAACAAGTAGCAAAAGGCAGAGAGCATTAAACCACCTAGTGCCATCGTGACAGAAGCAAAATCCATGAATTCTTGGTTCATAACTTAAGTCGGCTATTATGCTGCAATAGTTTCTGGCATCATAGAGACAGTTCTTGCGTTCTTCTGTGTTGGGAGGAATGCACCCATAACTGTGTGTCTTCCACCCTTTGGTTAGGAATTAGAAAGGCTGACACCGCACCACACTCCCTGCCTGCTAGTAAATTTCTAAAAATGGTTTGCAAGGGCTGAATTTATTTTTTAATTGAAGCAACTTGCAAACCCCAGGAGATGTGGTAGGCTTAATATAAATATTCCTGAAATACCAGTTGAAACTTCTTCTACATCAGGAATTGGGGTTGTTTTTTGTTTTGCTTTCTTACAACACCATCAGAATGGTTAGACCAGCATTCGTTTAAAGAATTATTGAGGTCTGGAGCATAACTTTAGGATTGGTAGGTTTTAAGCAATGAAATTGATAGTTTAACATCCCTCCCTCCATTTTGTGATGAAGCAATGTTTTCCCATATCTCCATACTGAGCCTGGCATATATAGATGCCCATATAGTTAATAGACACAACACAGAGCAACAAAAAATGACTTCTAACTTAGTTGCTATAAAAGAATTAGAACAGCATACAATAGAGAAGCTGGTCACTCTGAGCTAGGTGTAAACCAGCTTTCACCATGATCTAAGAGTTATAGTGGTCTAAACCAGAAAACTATTTTGGGTGCATAAATATTTTCTTTATCTTACTGTCTCAAATTTTGGAGCAGTGATGCATTCTCATTGCCCCCAATATAACTAAGAGTTTGTTCTTCAGAATTCACTCTTTTGAAGTGTATTCAACCAAGCCAAGACTAAGCAAGCTGTAATTTCTGCAGACAGATGTTGTCCTTCTGTGTCCTTAGTTGCTCAGTAACACTGATGGTGTGAATTCTGACCCAGTTATTAAAGTTTTTCTTTCAGTTTGTTCTTATATGGCTTTCCAATACAATCTTAATCATTAGTTCATTCTCTCTGATTTCTTTCCTTAAATATCAGAAAGGTTCTCTGCTTGTTTAAGAGAGGATGCTCCTGAAATTATAATAATCACCAAAGTATCAACATTATTATATATCTTTGGTGAGCCTATCCTCAACCCATGTTTTTTTGTAATTCCTAGAAGTCTCTTTCATTCTACTGCAAAATTTTGGGTTTCAAACATTAATCCAGTTTAAAGAGATTCCCCCCAACCCTCCCCATACTGAGAAATACTGACAGATCATATATGCATGATATAGTCCCATCCACTTTGCATTTTCATTCTATATGTTGAAATTTCCCAAAAAGCTCACACACCAGCTCTTATCCTAGTAAATTGTAGATTGATTACAAGAACGGAAAAAGCAGCTCTTTCATCAACCATCACCTAATGTTCTAGAAAGGTAAAACAATAAAATAGTTTCCTAGTGAGCAGGAAATTCCCTTTTCTGAAAGATGGATAATGATTGCAAAAGAAGATTTGGAGACATGTCAATATCAGCCTTCTATTGTCCTTACTCATTTGTGGAATTTTACAGCGAGTTCAAATGAGGTTGTCTTCCATGATCAGGGCATGATCAGTGCTTGTGCAAAATGCCCCCTCCTTCCTGTTAATTCCATGACATTATAATTGTGAGAGACTTCAGTAGCCCTGCATATATCGATAAAGACTGCTTCAAGACAGTGACTACCTCTTGTGAATAAGCAGCCTTGGCACTAGAAGAAATTCTTGTCTCACCTCCAACTCATACCTTCAAGGATCCCATTATAATAATCCAATTAGGTAAAGGAGTACCAAAGCATAAGGGGTAATGGAGGCAAAGAGGGGGAAGGGATGAGTGTTCAAAATTGATTTCAGGGGGCAGGGGAAGATGGTTTTTTGGTCAATTGGTTGGCAATATTCCACATTTAGTCCTTGGCATGAAGGGGCAAGCAAGACTTGATTGGGTGGTTCTCTGTATATGACCTGTAGTGCAAACATATAAACACATCCATAACCATAATGTGCTGTTGCCCAAATATAGCTGAAAATAGTTTAAAAAATCCAATTCATTCTCAAGCGCATTTTAACCGGATTCAGAGGTATGGGACGTAGAAAAGGTGGCCTTTTGAATGATCTTTAGAAAGAATGTGATTCTCTGTCCAAAGAAAAGGTTTTTTTTCTATCAACTAAACAAATGGATAAATAACTTAAGTGGATAAGCTAAATGTTTTCCCTTCTGATTGAATTCAAGCACCAATTAAGAAAATGTACTAGTAAAGTAGCTTTATTTAAAACAGTATGAGTATGATTTTGGCTTTAAGAAGATGGCTATTTTATAGAAAACAGGGGAGTTATGCCCAAATATTAATTCAATCTGCGTGTCAACAATATAACTTGAAATTCAGATTATGACTTAAGTCATAGGTATTACTGCTAGAACATCTGTGCAAATTTTCACCAAAATATAATACAACTTTTAAGGCAATTAAAAAAAATTATGATGTTCATTGTATTTAATAAATAAATGTGATTAAGCCACATTGAATTTATTGTTGCCTACCCGTGCCTGTCCTAGCCCTGTCTACTTTTTTCTAACTACATGCTTGGCTTTAGCATGTGGATCTGCAGTATGTGGTAAAAAATAAGATGATGGCTGCGACAGCGTGATCAAACCAATGGCACGTGGTGAGCCATGGTGGTGCAGTGGTTAGAATGCAGTATTGCAGGCTAATTCTGCCAACTGCCAGCAGTTCGAGTCTCTCCAGCTCAAGGTTGACTCAGCCTTCCATCCTTCCGAGGTCGGTAAAATGAGGACCCAGATTGTTAGGGGCAATATGCTGACTCTGTAAACTGCTTAGAAAGGGCTGTAAAGCAGTATATAATCTAAGTGCTATTGCCCCAAAACAGGCAGAGGTTCAATCACGCCATTGTGGCTGCCACTTTGACATTTTTTTACCATACTCTGATACCTACCTGATCTCTAGTCTGAAAATCTTGGATCCCTTTGATCTGCATCATTTCCTTGGATATCTGAAAGGAAGGATGAAACTTCGGCTAGGATGGTTTCATTTGAACTCATATGTGAGGGGAAAGCAGAATGCATTCACTGATATCAGGAAACTAAGAGGTGATAAAAGAAATATGATATGCTAAGGAGGCAGGCAAGAAATATAGTTTTATCTCCCTAACCTATTCCTTCTTGTCTTAGTCTAAAGAAAGAAGGAAGATACTTGTTTCAATGAAAACTGACTCAAGTGGAATGTGGAATCATATGAGCAGGAAACCAAGTATGTGATTGTTAATACTGCCCTTATTCTAAAGTTACAGTAAAAGATTATTGCAAGCCTGAATGCACCTCTCTCCTCCCTACCCTTTCCTTCAAGAGAACTAGGGAGGGTCAGGTCAGTAGCACTTTCTCAAATTACATTCCTGCTTTGAATTCAGATTTCTCTTATCTAATCACTGTCTTCCTTGCGACTCTTCTTCCTGTTCCTCAAGTCTATTCTCACAATTCATTATATCCAGATGTATATTATATATTAAACTATTCAAGACACTCCTTTTTGCCACAGCTTCTTCTAATATCCAGTGGGATGATTTCATCAGAAGAACAAAAGATCCCACTTCCTGATGCAACAGGTTGGAAAAACCAATGCAGATGACAACACATACCCAAGGGCCTTCAAAAGTAGCTGTGGAAGCAAAGATTACCCCAGTATCTCCACCTTAATAGGAATTCTGAGCATCCCTATCTCTCCAAGGAAAGCAGAATTTCAGAGTGATTGCCTTACCTCCAACTAAATTGCTATTGAATCAGCCTTTGGTTTGTTTTGCCCAGGCAAAACTGTTGCTTCAGTTTCTACCCCCTCACACTGCACACTTGGGGTTTGGGTTCCTTCTGTCTGTGCAGTAGTTAATCAGGTACAAGGAGGAAAGGAAGAAATGAGGGGGGAATAAATGAAGCAACTGTTATAACAGCATCCTGTATCTAGGAAACCAGCCAAGGGAATTCTCTTGTTTTTTTGGTCTTGGAGCTGAACAGGAGTCACTCTCAGCTGGATGTTGTATAGCATTGTCGTAACATGCTGAGGGTCCAGTTGGAGGGGATCACTGGATTGTGATTCATGAGAGGCCAGGCATAATGCTCTGCTTGTTGGATTCTGTGCTGACATTTCAGAAGCAAGTTTCAGGGAGGTCAAAGACATAATTTGGAGATATAGAGAACTTCAATCTCTTTCGTCCTGCATGGTTGTCCCTGGCTGGCAGCAATTCCTCAAAAGTAACTGGACAGGCCAACAGTTGAAGCTGGATCTGCATGTCAAGGAAATGCTCTATGATAATCAAGCAGACAAAGTTTATTTCCCTATTAGGACAGAGAATGTGTTGAGAGGCAGCTGGCTCCTGTTCAGGAAAGCAGCCACTATGAGGCTGGTAGGGGACAGAGAAGGACAGGTTGCTTGGCCAAAAGCCCTGGGACTCCATTTTTGCTTCCAGGATAGCAAAGGCTGTCCTTGTTCTATAGCATCGGGATGGGACAATGCAAGGGGATCAGGTATGGGCTGTGCCTGAAATGTTACATCCCAATGCCATAAAATTTGTACCAGATCACAATGTACTAGCTTGCAATGTGACTGTATAATGTCAATCATTATTCTCCAATTTCAAACCATGGGACCAGGCTGCTTCCTCTTCCAGGCTGACATTGAGCAATAAATCAAGTATAAATGCCTTTTGCTGCTAGCTCCTGCTAATTAATACTCAGGCTTCCTTTCCCTTCACACTTTCACACTTCACATTATTTTACAGAGGCCCGGAAGCCCAGTGTGGACATTCAGTATTATGAGATAAAGAAGTCAATGCTGGATGCAAACAGCAAGCAAGCATACAGGGGCTAAAATATCTCTGCGCTGCCTCTGTGATTTTTCTGTTTGTTTTGTTTTGCCTTTCATTTTTAGAATACTGTATTGTTTTGTGTGTGTGCCAAACCCCCTTAAAACTGAAATAACAAATATATGTAAAAGGACATGTCATCCTCTCTTCTAAATAATGTTTTAGAGTCTGTCTGTGTAAAGATAAAGTTACTCCAACTTGCAGAATGCAAGTAAAGTACACAAATACAAAATATTGTGTGGTTGCAAGAATTCCCTCCTAGCACTCCAGCCTTTCCACTTTTAAGTTATGAATCAGTGGAGAGGTTAAAGAGTACGCAGTAGCAGCAAGAAAGAGGAAGTATCACACTTTTGATCACATTTCCCACGGGAGAATTGTGTTGTGCTCACTCTCATTGAGTAGTATTAGTGATTAAACTGGGAGAATTATATATTGATTCCCAGAGGAAAACTTTTGCTCAGCGTCCTCCTCCCCCTGTCTGCTGCTAAACGATCTGATCCTTTTTTAGAATGGTCAAGCAGAAGAAAACATGTTCTCACGTGCCTTGCTTTCTCCATGTGATCTCTCAAGGACCTTGGCTAGATTGAAGTATAGTCGGAACAGAAAAAACTGGAAAAAAAACTTTGCCCTACCTTCCTCCCCCCAGCCCATGATCTCCGGGACCTGTTGGCCTAAGGCAGAGGAACAGGCTTTCCCATGATCAGGAAGGTCAGCATTCCTGCTTGTGCTCACAAAGCCAGGAATCTGGAGAATGCACCTGAGAAGTGAGCAATTCTTTTCATTCCAGAAGGCGGTATTAAGAGATGCAGAATGATGCCTGGGGCAAGCTCAACTTCAGTTGGTAAAGAAGCAGAATCCCCATCTGCCTGACCTGCAAAGATCTGCTTTTTGTAAATTGCTTTTGGAAAAGCTTGACTAGGAGAAGGAACTACTAGGAGATTCATTAGCTCTCAGTTCATAGAAGCAGATGCTCCAGAGGGGACATGACACCACTTCCTAGCCTTGCCTGATCTATCCGGAGTTGCGCCATCTGCCCTTTGGTACTGCTTTATCAAAGGATAGTCCAATGATGTCATTTTTCATAAAAATTACACTTTTTTGCCTATTGTATGTATGTATTTCCAAGGAGAGGGTAGCCAGCCACTATAGAATTAATAGCCTTTCCTTTAAAGACATTTTGAGGGGGAGGCCTTTCTACTGCACATTTAAATTGTGTGCTCTTTTCAGCAACCAAAAGTTGAATGGATGTTGGTAATGCCATCACCATATGACTGGAAGAGGAAGGGCATCTGCTTTGAGAGACTCATTTTAAAGAAAAAGCTGTAAATGGCATTAAACTTCTCAGAGGCTTAAAATATTTTTCTCTTTTTATTTTCCAAGAGTTCCATGGGAGCAAAATTCATGAAGTTTGGTGCCACAATATCAAGTACTACAATAAAGGACCTGTGTGTCCTGGAAAAGTGGTTGCATGTAGTCTTCAAAGAATAATATACGGGTCAGTTGGATGTCCCCTCAGTGAGGTACAGTGCAATGTATGCTTTTCATCTTTTTGAAATACTTTGGGACATTCCAGGACCTACTTTCCCAGGATCTCACTGGAAGCTCAAAGGCTTGGCTCCATATTTTGCAACAGGAAAACTTTCTTCCTTTGAGAAAGCTTGGAAGAGACCCTTTATTCAAAGCATTATCAAGGTAAAATTTCTTTTCAAAGCTGGCAGAGCTGTAAAACCAAACATGGGAAGAATGGTACCATATGTGGAAAGGCAGAACAAGCAAATTTACCATTTTTCTTTCTTCAGTTTGCTAAAGTAGAATCATCGAAGCAATTGACTGTCGGCTGTTTTCTCCTGTGAATGGACAAAGCTAGTTCCTGTGTTGTGATTTTGTATCTTTTCCCCTTTCTTTTTTCCTGCTTTATCCAACCCTGAGAATGATCCTTCCCAGAAACATGGGTGTATATCATAGTTAAACAGTTGCAAAATGTCATACAGCTGATTGGCTATAGAATGTAATTTTGGGAGAATCCTGGATTTCCTCTATTTCATTTTAAATAAATGTTATACATGTTGTGGTTGCAAAACATAGGCTCCAAAGTGGAAAACAGCCCAGCTGAAATCTTAGAAATCAAAGTTTTTTTACAGGATAAATAAAAATGCCTGCAGTCAGACGGGGCATTACAGTTCCTTGTATAGTTCTGCCTTTTTCCTAAATGAGGAAAAGTGGAAATGGTTATATAAAATGGAACAACTCTTGCATATTTACACAATTGCCAGAATTCAGTGTGTTTCTGCTTCTGCTGCAGAATTAGGATTCCACAGGTACAGAATCAAAAGATTTCACCAACCCAGCTTATAAGAGCCACATAGGAAAACTATATTGAGGGATATGGGTGTATGTGATTTCCGTAACAGAACTATAATGGGCAATGTGTCACAGAATTGAATGCTGTAAGAAAAGTGTCATTATTATAACACTCTTTGTCCTGGGTATCCTTATAAAATCCCAAAAAGAAACTAAATCTCTAACATCTAAAACATTAGAGACAATAATATTTCAGTGAGAAATTCTGGGGACAAAGAGGAAGTTTCTGTAGGAAGTTTTCAATAATGTGGCTTTCAGAAGAACAAGCTAGATGACGCAGGAGAGAATGAAACCACACAGTTCTTAGATGACACAGATCATCTGCAAATACAGTCTCAAAACAACATGAAATCAGCCCCAAAGCCATTGATTGGTTTTAAAAAATCTTTAGTCCAAAGCTTTCTTTGCATATTAGCATCAGGTTTCATATATCAGGCTGCTGCCTGTATTGTATCAACATAGCTTTACAAGTCCATGTTTATTCAAGTCTTGGATGCATTCTCAAGATATGACATTTTTCTTTTGAACCTCCTAGTTAATTAGTATTTAAAATATAATTTGCCTTCCTCTCTGCCTTACCACAATATCCAAATTGGCCTTAAAATGGTTAGGTGAGGCAAAAGTCCCTCTAACCCTGAAGACATTTGACCTCTTGTGGTCAATCCATGCTAACTTCTAATAATCACAGAAAGATCTCCAAGATCCTTATAGATTGATAACTCTCTGGATTATGATTATGTCATTCATGGAATGCAACTGAACTGAACTTGCTAAGATTCCAAAGTGGAGTAGTAAAGATCTTCAAAGGGATGCTTCAGTTTCTTGGAGATGCAAGTGATATGCTCCTCTGGAGCAACTTCACCAAGCTGCCCCGTTTCAGATTGTCAAGGCAAAGTTTCAAGTTTCTTTAGGAACTTGATAAATTGTGGTAGAGCAAGGTGTATTGCAAGGTAAAATGCCTCACTGAGGGTAGATTGTCTGCGGTCTATACATCGCTATTCCAAACATTTTTGCCAAATCAGAGCTTTGCTAAGAAATTATGTTTCTTCTCTTTGAAACAAAGTAGGTTATAATATTTATTTCTTTGTTTTGGCATCTGCATGCTCAATACACTGAAAAAGCTTAGTGGACTCTGTGATTGGCTAGTACTGGGCTGGCCTAATGAAAAGAAAGATAGGGCTCCTATGCCAGTAAGAAGACATTTTAAGCAATTCCAGTAATTGTTTGTTTTCTGTTTTCTTTTGCATTTGTTCATACTAGCCATTGGGTCTTCTTCACCATATGCCCTGGCAACTTTTTTTTCTCTTCCATATCTTCATGACATTGCCTTCATCTCAGTCCAACCCATATCTGAGGGAGTTTAAAGTTGTCTTTACCTGTTCCAGTATTAAGGTTAAATTTTTGCCATAGATGTGATCCAGCATGATTCATCAGTTAAGTGCTCAATGATAGTTGCAGATTGGATCCTGCCCAGTTTTTATTGGCCACTTTAATATAAGCATGCTGGGTACTGTTCTCCAGAGCCAATTTGGCTTAGGCTGCAAGAGAGACATGGTATCTGGTTCTGAAGAAGCATTTGTCTACATAATTCCAAATCAGAATTTTCAATAACAATTGACAGGTCTTAAACATAGTTTTATCATCTGTAAGAGCATAATCCAGTGCTAGGAAAGACAACTACATTCTATTAGCAATATGCATTATTGTTTTTGAAAAGTTTCTACAGTACTGATAAGGAGTTTCAGATAGTCATATTGTTTTACATTGTTTAAAAAAACTCTGAAAAGCAATGTACAGATGTGTTCAGAAATAACCTGGTTGATGAGTTATAGTACAGATGTGAAGAGTTGATAAGAGCATCAACATTGTTTCTTACTACATCACCCAGTTCTCTCCACTTGTCACCTGTTAGTAGGACAACAGGTGGCTAAATCCACCATTCTAGGCATCAGTCTAAACCAGGGGTGTCAAACTCGCAACGTCACGTGACGTGTTGTGATATATAACGACTTTTTTGCCATTGCCGGCAATGGAGTGGGCGCGATTTCACTATGATGCATCCGGCCCGCGGGCCAGCAGTTTGACACCCCTGGTCTAAACTCATCCCATCCCCATTAGAAAGAGTGACTGGCGATTGTTTCCTGTAAACAGGTGAAGTTGGTCAGAGGGGAAATTCATCAACCTGGTCCTTTAATTTGGCCTGGAAGAGGGACTGACAATGGGGACAACACAATGTATGCTGTATTTTTCTGCTGTTCAAGGCTAATTGAGTCAGCTTCAATTTGACCATGAAGAGCTCATATCAAGCCATCACAGAACAGGATCAGTCCTGGAGGAGCATCAATCATAGCCTTTTCATTTGTAAAATATGCATCCATTCACTTTTTCCCAAACTTGGGAGACAACTGAGCTTTCCTGGGTTTTTGCAGAAACACTTTATTCTTTTGATATTGTCTGTATATATAAAGTGATCCAACGTAGATCCCTATTGCATCCTCACTTTGTCTTCTTCCTTGACTATGGCCTAACTCTCCCATCATTGCTTATCTAAGCCAGAGTTTGGGTTGCTAGCCATTTGCTTTCCCCTCTCTAATACAGCCCATTTGGTGGCATCCACTTAGTCCATCCATGTTCAAACCATACAGTGAGGCTTTTCACCTTAAGGCCTTGTTTAAACAGAGTGGCTCATTATCTCTGTTCCCACTCTAAAAATAAACAAAGGAGAAACTCTAATGCTGAAGCAGCCCCTTAAAAGGCCATTTTGTGGGATGGCTGGAATTTTTTCTCCTGCAACATTTTGCTGGATTTTAGAAGGAGGGAATCAAAGCCAAGACAAGAGGCAACTACCTGACCCTGTCAGTGAATGGAAATTAGTGTGATAAACTGGGTCTGGGCTGTGTCTCTCTTCTGAAACAGAAGTGCTGATCTCAGACGGGAGGTAAAGTTTCTCTGATCTCATACTTGCTGTCTATTCCTACATGAGAGTTAAACTTCAGAGAGAGGACATTGCTACTGCATACTCCCTCTGTGTATTCTTCCTTTTCATCCCAACCCTAACCCCATGCCTGGGGTTCATCCACATGACCTCATTTTTCACAAATGTTAAAGCAGTTGGCTTTCAGTCAGGAACAGCTGAAGAGCCATTTTCCTCCTTATTTATATCGAAACAGGTTCAAGGGCATGCAGTGAAAATTGACTCAGCTCCATCTGAGAGGGGAGGACATGGCCTGCACACTTCTGTTGAAGACAATCATGCTGAGCACCCAGTCCAGTGGCTCTAAAAAGACATCTAGGCGTCATGTATTCAGCAGGAAAGTAATCTAGCAAATCCTGTGTTCATCTGATGTTAGCCACTTTTGAATTGCCAACCCCCTTTGCAGCTACTTTCCTTGGTAAAAGGACATATTATCCCTTCCTCTAATTCCAGGCTCCTTATTTACAGGGATATTTTCTGTGTAAATAATACATACGGAATCACTGAGCAAATTGTCCTTTTTTTCAAAAATGGTCCATTCAGTACAGCTACTATATATATGTAAAAACTCAGCAGGCTTGCAGCCACACCGTTTAGCTTGCAATATACACAATGTATTATTGCAATTTTATGGAACATCTGGATGCTATGTTAACTTTTTAATTCTCATGCCATGTTTTAACATCCTTTCATCAATTTTCCCATTCTTAATGTGGACAATCTGTTTATGCAGAAAGATGACTGCCAGCAAAGAAACACAGTTTTCTAAAGGTGGTAATGTTCCATAGCACTTTATTTTTGCATGTGTTGGTAGCTCTGGCATCAACTGTGATGATTATCACCTTCCTCCCACCTTGATAACAGTTAGGAATTATATGAGTCTATTCCAGCACCTTTGCAAGGCACCTGGTTGGAAAAGATTGAATGAGATGCTTGTCAAAATATGATGAATTCTACTGATTTTTATTAAGGTAGCCATTTGCAAAAAAGCAACCAGGAATTTTTCTCACTATGAAAATGCAGTGATACAGAATGTAGTTTTGAAATGTTTACCTCTTGTGTAAGGGTATGTGAATACATCCAGGAAAAAAAAGCTGTTAATAGCTTTTATGTTAGTATTCGGGACCAACTCCAGGTTTGGGAAAACACTAAACAAAAATGTCCTCTGGTTTCAATATGCACCTTGGGGTAGCAGAAATGGGTAGCAATAGCTCTATATTTAGTGACAGGAAGTAGGTTCTAAAACCTAGTATTGGAATTTTTTACTGTGCCTTCATTGTAACATTATTCTAAGGCATAGGGAAATGAAATGGTGGCCATATGACAAAGGGTGACAGGACACGGATTAATGTAAAACAGTGGACATTACCAGTCTGAGACCCAGCAGCTCTTAAGGAGCTTGTATTGTTGAACCTGATATAACTAGTTTATGCTATTCTAGCCCAAAGTAATGCCAAGATTAGTGTGCGCAAACTGTCAGAATGGAGAAAAGATTATTTGTTTCAGAGTTCTCATTTCATGTTGTATTAAATCCTTGAGTAAGGAGGTAATTGCTCTGTTCACTATGAGTTCAATGGAAATCTGGTTAAGTTAGTGCAAGAAGCAAATATCTGTTTTGCTATGTATCCATTTGCGACATATTTCCTACAAAGCTCTGACTCCCAAAAGGGGAGTGGAAAAAGAACAACTAGGATTGAAACATCTGGTATGATTCCCAAAATATTAGCTCATAACTCGGGAAACAATCACAGTCTTGTACTTGATTGACAAGCTATTGACCAGTTTTACACTTCAAGACATCTTTTTTTTATCATAATGTGTTAAATCTGAATAGCTCAGTTCACAGTCATAATAGGTGGGTTCAAAATTGTCAACAGATCATATCCTTATAAGAAAGCATAAGCATATCAGGATAAAAATCTAAAACTACAAAAAGAAAAAAGAAAAGGAAGTTAAATGCAGCTTTAAACAGACCTAATCTAGTGATCAGCTAAATTTCCCCAAGTCGTGAAATCTAATAGCTTAGAGTTAATTGTGATTTCTGATGCCTCAAGAAAATCAAGAAGAGTTCTAGAGAGGCCCTCTGAACATTTTGTTTCAGTTATCATTTTTTAAGCCACCCATAACTATACAAGGGAAGGAAGGGGGCAGAAATGGGTTATTTTCTCCCCACTCTGTTCTTTTTGTTGGTATGACCCAAATCACAGATTCCTTCCACCTCTGAGAAGTGGGGGGGGGGAAGAGGAGGAATAAAGCCAGAGAGTAGGGAAGCAACAACCTGTCAGCCTCCTTTGAAGGGGGCCTTGGCCATTTGATGACTGATTTCAAGTAACCCAATGCTAGAGCTTCTTGCATGCAAAGAGGAGTTGGTGGACTGAGAGATGCTTGCGTCTTGTCATGCAAACATGACCTCTGGTCACCCCTGTGCAAATCAGCCGCTCTTGATCTCTTATTTCCCTCTTTATTTATACAGTCAGGTTGATTGACTGGGTTTTTGAATGGTGTCTGGTGCAATTCGCTTTACTGACTTGCTATAAATTGTTTTATTATACATTATTGTGTATAATAATATTTTTATAATATTATTTGTTCTAACTGTGTGCTGCCCTATGTTGACAGGGCACCTATATAAATTGACTAAGCAGACAAGCAAAGGACCCCACTGGCAGCAAAGGACTGGTTCTCTCTTGCTTTCCCTCCCCTTCCCTTGGAACCTGGATGGCCTTGGGCTAGTCCAGGGCTTTTCAACCAGTGGTATGGGTACCACCTGTGGTACATTGGCACCTGGCAGGTGGTACGCGACCATCCTAGAAAAGTGGTAGCGGGGGAGGGGAATGAGCTGAACCGGTGGCAGCACTGCACAAGCCTGAGCGAGAGATGGCTGGAGCTGCAAGGCTGTCAAGGCTCAGCAGAAGCGCCAGGATCAGTGCCGCTTTCCAGCTGATCGGCGCTTCTTCGGGGCTGTCAGGGCTCAGTGGAAGCGCCAGGATCAGCGCCAGGCTCCAGCTGGAAAGCAGCACTGATCCTGACGCTTCTGCTGAGCCCAGAAGAAGCGCCAATCAGCTGGAATGTTGCAGCATCTCCAGGGTCTTATGATTTACATTCAGATGCTTGGCAACTGATTCATATTTATGACGGTCACAGTGTCCCAGGGTCATGTGAAGTGACCAAAACCTGCTGCAACCACCCAGCAGACGGGGGGAATAAAAACCAAACACCCCCACCCCACCCCCGCTGCCAATCCTTAACAGAAAGGCTCACAACAATGAAAACCTTGGACAGGAGGAAGAGCACCGCCGGGCGGGCAGGCAGGTGTCTTGCTCGGCTGTGGCTTGGGGGGCACTTTTTTCAGGGCCATTGTATCTTCGAACAGTCACTAAGCAAACTGTTGTAAGTCGAGGACTACCTGTACTTTATCACTTTTTTCCTTCTTTTTTGGGTCATCAAGTTTTTGACACCTTGCTAGGCGACTGGTGGTACTCGGATGTTGCCATATCCTAAAAGTGGTACAATGGGTGAAAAGGTTGAAAAGCCCTGGGCTAGTCACTCTTTCTCAGCCCTAAGAATATATAGGGTGTTTTATAATGAAGATAGGGAGTTGCTGACACTCTGGCTACAAGAGGTGCAGTCTGTGTGCTTCTCTTAAACTTAAGCTGGATACAACTGAAACTTCTACCCAGGGCTTGCACTCACCACTGGTAAGGTGGTGTGTATATATCCTAGCACTGCACTTGACACGCATGCCTGAGTTTTCTAAATGGCCAGAATCTAGCTCATTAAGGCAGACCTTGGCAACAACTGCACATGAGAGCTAGTTCTTTCTGAATGAACCCTCCTTCTGACAATTATAGTGCTCTGCTTACCAATTGAAAGGGCCAAGCCCAGAGACCCAGCAGGCTCATTATGTATTTCTATTTTTTTAAAAAAAAATGAGTGGACAAAGGAAAGACATAGAGAGGCATCTAGGAAACATGGTCAACCTTACACAACTGAAGGGAGTAAATTCTGGAACTAAGCCAAAGGATATTGAATGAAATCCTAGCTAAAGGCTTGATTGTCAGTGATAGGCAGTTACTATGACTAAATGCATGAGACAAAACAAAGTGGCTGCTTCCGTTGGGAATTCTCCCAATGCACTGTAATAAAGCACGGCTTGGATTGCTTCGGCGTTTACAGATTGTGGTAGAATGGGAGTGAGGCTGAAATATTCACTTGACTAATGTAGTATCTTTGGACAAAACTATTGATGTCAGACAGAAACAAATTCAAAAATGTTTTTTTTAATGTCTAGGGAGACATTGTTTTTTTGAAGAATGTTGAAGCTACTTAGTGAAAATTAGACCACAATGCTATAGGGTCCCTAAAAATGTTCACATAGGTTTGGAAGATCACTGACCACAGACCAATGGTGCTGTATTTTGTGCCATCAATTAGCGTTGATTCTTAATAATAATAATAATAATAATAATAATAATAATAATAATAATAATAATAATAATAATAATAATAATAATAATAATAATAATAATAATAATAATAATAATAAAGTTTGGAAAGGGACCTTGCGGTCAGCGAGTCACCCCTGCTCAGGCAGGAAACCCTTATACCATTTTGACAAATGGCTGTCCAGTTTCTTCTTAAAAACTTCCAGTGTTGGAGCATTCACCGCTTCTGGAGGCAGGTTGTTCCACTGGTTAATTGTTCTAACTGTCAGGAAGTTTCTCCTCAGTTCCAGGTTGCTTCTCTCCTTGACTAATTTCCATCCATTACTTCTTGTCCTGCCCTCAGGCGCCTTGGAGAATAGCTTGACTCCCTCTTCTTTGTGGCAACTCCTGAGATATTGGAATACTGCTATCATGTCACCCCTAGTCCTTCTTTTCATTAAACTAGACATACCCAATTCCAGCAAACGTTCCTGATATGCTTTAGCCTCCAGTCCCCTAATCATCTTTGTTGCCCTTCTCTGCACTCTTTCCAGAGTCTCAACATCTTTTTTACATCGTGGTGACCAAAACTGGATGCAGTATTCCAAGTGTGTCCTTACCAAGGCATTGTAAAGTGGTATTAATACTTCACGTGATCTTGATTCTATCCCTCTGTTAATGCAGCCCAGCACTGTGTTGGCTTTTTTGGCAGCTGCAGCACACTGCTGGCTCATATTTAATGAACACATAGATTTTCTCTACAGCAATCTGTCCCTAATCTGATCCTTCAGGTCTTCCAGTGGTGCACCTTTCAGCATTATAACTGAGTCCAACCATCTTGCTTCTGGTCTTTCTCTTCTTTTTCCTTCCATCTTTCTCAGCATTCTCCAGCAACCTAGAGGGAGATCTTTGCACAATGCATCAAAAGTAGGGTAATTTGAGCCTGATCACTTGTACCTCAAGATAGCATTCTGGATTGATTTGTTCATGGATCCATTTGTTTCCTTAAATGTCTGTGATATTTTCAGGAGTCTTCTATACCAAAGTTTAAAGGTGCCAATTGTCTTTCTATCCTGGTTCTTCAAAATCCAACTTTTGCTTCCATAAAGTGTCACAGAGAATATCATTGTCAACACTATTCTGGTCTTTGTAGGTATAGACACATCACAGTATTTGAATATCTTTCCCAAGAATTTCATAGCTACTCTACCAAGTGCAAGTCTGCAGCAATTTTTTGACTGCTTATTCTTTTTCTGCTGATGGTTGATACTAAAAAGCAGAAGCTATCCACCAATTCAGTAACTTCACTGTTATTTCTAAGGCTGGTTGTTGCTGTCATTAGCTTGGTCATCTTTATATTTAATCGCAGTCCATTTTTTCACTGTGTTCCTTGACTTTTATCAGTAGTGCTTGCAGATCCTTTGCACCTTTGACTATCAAAGTAGTGTCATCTAAAAAGTACAGGTTACTGATGTTTCTTCCTTCAGTTTTAAAACCATATTCATCTTCTTCCAATCCAGTTCCCCTTATTATGTATATATTCAGCAGATAAGTTGAATAAATAAGGGGAGAATATACGGCTTTTCTCTAGCCTTTGCTGTAGAGAGTAATGAAGGTGTGCAATAGAGAGTAATAAAGATGACCTCAACAGAGCTATGCAAGCTTCAAGGTCATCAAGACCATCTTTCTTACTTTCTATATTTGCCAACCTGGAGCCACTCTGTTTCATTATGTTCTATCCACATTGTGGCATCTTGATTTGTATATAGTTTTCACATGAGGATATGTGAGAGATGTTCTAGGATTCCCATTTTTTAAGCACATTTCACTGCCTGACATGACTGACACAATTGAAGGTCTTTCTATAACCAATGAAGCACAATACTGACTTCTTTTTTGGTATTCTTTGGCTTTTTTATTACTCCACGTGCATCAGCAATCTTGTGATCCTTGGCATTTTCTAAAGCCAGCTTTGATTTCTGGCAATTCCATTTCCATGTAGGGCTCTAATCTGCATTTGATGATCCTAAACATTATTATGCTAGGACATTGGATGATAGTTTGCACACTTTTTCTTTTTCAGGTTATAGGAACATAGATTGATCTCTTCCAATGTATTGGCCACTGTGTTTTTCTCCAGATTTGCTGCCATAACTTGGTTAGAGCCTTTACTGATTTTTCTTCTGTTGTTTAGCATGTTTCTGTGGGTATTCCATCAATTTCTGTAGCCTTCTGAATAGGTCATGACTGGAGTCCTGATCAAACTTCATTTTCTAGTACTAAAGGTTCTGGTAAGTAGATAATATCTTTTGGGGTATCCTGACTGTTGACATGTCTTATTTGCAGTATTTCAGTATAATATATTCCTTCCATCTTTGCCTGATTATCTTGGAATAATTACTATCTGTCCATTGGTATGCTTGGTAAACGTATAGGAGTGTTTTACTACTGCCTCTTTCCACCTGATATGAATTGATGGTTTGCCATCCACCTCTGGCATCTTTCTATATCATTGCTGCCCAATATAAGCACTGCTTGCTTTAACTGGCAACTGGGATGACCTTCATGTATTGGGTGACCCCAATGGGAATATATACTCTTGGCACACATTCCTGGCATTCTTTGTTCATCTCCCTAGGGACATCACCCCTGCCACAATGAGACTGCATAGCAGAACTTAGTGGGGGCAGATAGTGTATCAGAGGCTATTAATAATTACAGGATCATTTTGGGGATTTTTTTTCTTCTCCAATGCCCCTGAGCTGTTGCAAGATTTACAGTATTATTCAGTCAAGAACCATCAGAGTTCATTGAAATAAAGTTTGTTGAAGCACCCTTCCAGGACTGCCATTTTAAATAACCACAACCTAAACTGGATCAAGCTCTCTATGCAGCAACATGCTACTTATATGATGCTCCTCAGCTTACATGAGTCCCTGTCCCATGTCTAAAGGAAGCTGGTCTTAAATGTTACAAAGTCTTTTATTATTGTAGTAGTAGTAGTAGTAGTAGTAGTAATAATGTTATGAAATAATAAATTACAATAAATACGATAATAAAAATAAATTACAATAAATATAATAGATTAAAAATAATGCACAAATATGTGAAATCATCATCATCATCATCATCATCATCATACTGAGAGATACAGCCTTTGACAGTGCAACAGCACTGAATTTAGCACAATACTGGTATTGTAATCAGAACATAGCTTTATATGGTAAGGGTCTGTTCTTTCTGTATACTGTCACAAATAGGTGAAATGAAAGAATTCCTAATATCTCTGTAGAAAATGAAGTACATCATCAGTCAATTGATAAATTTCCAGATGCTGTCACTATTATATTTGTTTACTATAAATATTGGAGTGTTACACTGAAGGTAAGACAGGATTTCCTATCTCTACCCTTCCCCCTCCCCAGCATAATTAATCCACATAACAAGATTATAGTGTGGCACCACTCTAGATTTCTAAATAGAACCCATTAGGTGCTTATTCACACTATTAATTTTACTTAATTGATTCATGGTCAGTTGGAAATACTTAATACCCATGTCAACTAAATCTTTTACTCTTTACACTAGAGCTGATTGTGCATTATAATAGAATAGCCCTATCTCTTGCATGGCTGGTTCTCCAAGGGTCCTTCTCTAAAGTGTATTCCCACCCACTTCTATCTGAAAATTCCCATGTAATTCCCATTCTCCGTTGGAAGAATATTCATCCAAGAAATGAGATGTAACCTATGAAAGCCCATGCTAAAATTAATTAACCCTTAAAGAACTTTGCCCAAACCTGAGTCTTCCAGATGTGTTAGACTTCTATGTTACATAGGTCATATCAGCAAAGGATTATGACAACTATAAATTCAGCCTACTTAGGTGATCTGGGGAAGGCTGCTTTGAGGTGTCATAGGACTCGATTATTTTTGTTACCACAAGATAACACAGCTACTCCTCTAGAATACATGGCAATTCACAGTATTTAAAAAAGTTAAAAACAAATTTCTGCTCTTGGGATAATGGAGAAAAAACATAGGAGAGGGGGAAAAAACAGTAGGAGAAAAAGTAAGTAATTGTCTAATTGTGCCTGTCCATTGAGAACACCAAACACCAGCAAAGTAGCTCTTTTTTCTGTGTTGCCTCAAGTCTGATTTGGAGGTTCCTGTGAAGGCAAAGATAAAGTATCAGAACTGGGGCAAAACCTTCATTATCACTATTTCATTCAGTCTGCACGCAGAGGAGTGGACTGCATTTAAATATCGACCTAGGAAAAGAGAGAAGTGAACTAAGGGCATCTACACATGGTTGTTTGCACTACTCTCAGAGTAGTTTCATTGCTGTGTGATCCTAGGATATTGCTTCTGGCAGCTGAACTGATATATTTCCAGATCAGCTGTGCTTCAACAGGAAACTGAACACATTGGATCTGAACTTCAGTGAAAGGGCTGGAGTACTCTGAGCTTAGGGACAGATAGTTTCCCATTAGTGGGAGTTCTTGCCTCACCTCAGCTTTCAGACTCTCCTGTACCCTCAGGGATTAAGGCACTCCACATTATAATTTCTCTGCTGTTTTAATAACTGCCCAAAGGAATTACTCCTTGGAGGCTGTGCAGGCCCCTGACTGCCAACACTCAGATGTTTTAAACACTAAATAAAACAAACCATAGACAGGGAGATGCTTTAGTTCACGGGTGTCAAACTCGCCACGTCACGTGAGGTGTCGCAACGTATTGCGACTTTTTTTGCATTGCCGGAGCTGGGGTGGGTGCTGCCTCCATATGATGCAACCAGCCCGTGGGCCGGCAGTTTGACACCCCTGATTTAGTTGGATGCTGAGTTTGTGATCTTCTGTTGTCACCTTATTGCTTAGGTCATGTTCTCTGTGTAAGGCAGAGAGGATAATTGCAAATTCCTCTTTCTGAGGAATTGGTGAGCAAAACTAGAGGCCGTGTGTTTGGGATCTAAACATCTTCAGATATTTTCTTCCCAGGAAAATCTTTTGAGGTTATAAGTCACCTCTCCATGTCCACCAACACCCCTATTAGGAATAAAACAATTTTAAAGCAGAATTTTAGGGAAGAATTGTCAGCCATTGCCTGCAAAATAACAGTAACATTTGAACAGTTTCAAGAGGGGATTGTGGGAACAAAACACTGAGCATTAGTCAGTGGTTTGCACATTAAAAAGATTTCAGAACCACCTACAGGAGTAAATCCAACTCAAACTGCATTGGCACAAAGTGTGAGCCTAAATATGGGAGATTAAAAAGGTAGAATTGTTCCCTGAGCCAAGCTTGACTTCTTGACTACAATCTGGAAATGATTTGACATGTCTTTACAGGTAGTCCTCAACTTACAACCACAACTGAGCCCAGAATTTATGTTGCTAAGTGAGACATTTGATAAGTGAGCTTTGCCCCATCCCCATTTTACGACATTCCATGCCACATTTGTTAAATGAATCACTGCAGTTGTTAGTCACACGGTTGTTCAGTAAATCTGGCTTCCCCATTGACTTTGCTTGTCAGAAGATCACAAAAGGTGATCATCACGTGATCCTCGGGACACTGCAATCGTCATAAATATGAACCAGTTGTCAAACACCCGAATGTAAATCATGTGACCAGGGGGCGGCTGCAACGATCATAAGTGTGAAAAATGGTCATAAGTCACTTTTTTCAGGGCCGCTGTAACTTTGAATGGTTACTAAATGAACTGTTGTAAGTTGAGGACTACCTGTATTTCAAAATATTTCTTTTTCAAAATCCCTACTACTCCTTAGACATGGAATATCGTAATAATCTCCCATTCAATTACTAACCAGGCCTGATCCTAGTTTCCTTCTAAGCCCAAACCCATGTCAACCACCAATAGGAAGTTCCAGAACCTAAGCTAAGCTAGAAAAATAATCCTGTAAGATCATTCAACAGTACCCTTGAAGAGAAACCAACATGTTAAATTTCAGTCTCATTTTTGTTCTGTCCTACAGTTAAGCTTACTCTGGAACCAACATAATTTTAAAAATTGTTTCAGAATATAACCCTACTCCACCCCCCCCCATTCTTCTACCCAATCATCATGATCTACTTTGTGAGTAAAAATTGTTTGAAATTGTTTTCATCAATACCCCTGTAAAAATATCTTTCCAAAACTATATGTTATGATTACCAGTCTTTTCACATTAGAGGCCCAGGCATTATTTCTGTTCAATCAATATAATCCAGTTTATCTCTGCTGTTTCATATAGCACCATTTTTAATGCTATTTAAGAAATGTATCACCTTTCAGTAGAATTTTGAGGTTGCTGTGCATCACAGTGACAAAACTAGTAGCAGTTTTCTGTGGAAAAACACCTTCCAAAAATGCAGAACAAATTCTGGTTTGCATTGTGCATCCCAGAGGGAAGTTTAATATGGGAGATACATTACTGCAACTGCTAGAGCAATCTCAAGCAAAGCATTTTAGATAGTTCTATTTTAGAACCAAAAAGAAATTTCAGCTGTAAAAATTGAGAAAATAGGTTATTAGCATAAATTTCACCATTTAAAGAATCATAGGAAGACTTGATCAGAAGCTTTAACATACATATGTATTCCCTCTCCTGAACAGCTGATCTGTGGAATTTATTTTGACCTCTATGTAAGAGCTCCAGGGTGCAGAGCAAGTAATGTAACAGAAAATGCTGGTCAAGCAATGCAGGAAAATAAGGCTCCATTGATGTCATATTTGGCGGCCTAGTAGATGTTACTTCCTATCAAGTAACGTTCTAAGCAGCTTAACTATACTTTATACATGGATTAAAAATGCAAAACCCTAACTTAACATTAAATGTTCAGATGCAATAGCCAAATGTGGCTCCCTGGTTTATCACCATCCTAAGAAGTCTTGACTTGGAACTCACTGTTTGCTTTGGGCTTTTGATTTCTGGTTTGTTTGGGAGAGTCAAGCAAGAGGTCTTAGTTCATATGGTACAATAAACAAGCTATCAAAGTAATGTCCCTGGTCTGGAGCCAAGTGGAAGCAATTGAGCAGCATGCACTAACATGTTGGGATATTTAGTGTCTAGTGTCCCGGAACTGATGGCTTGTGAGATACAAAT
Source organism: Azemiops feae (assembly GCA_023970755.1). Classification (NCBI taxonomy): domain Eukaryota; kingdom Metazoa; phylum Chordata; class Lepidosauria; order Squamata; family Viperidae; genus Azemiops; species Azemiops feae. The sequence goes on from JALGBA010000019.1 coordinate 1,393,635, forward strand.
TTTCCCAATTTTTCTTTGTCATTTCACCCTGAAAACTTGATTTAAAAAAAAAAAATCCCTTGAGTTTTGACTATACAGAAAGGCAGAAAAATCTGGTGGGATGATAATAAGAAAAAAACTGAAATAATGCAATAGTTTGACTGGGAATTTTGCTTTGGGAATTTTGAAGGCTTCAGTGAGCAAATCAAGTAAAAAGCTATGTAGAACCCAATATATAGCTATATCCATTTTTATTTTTAAACATTAGATTAGCACTGTGAAACCTTTTCCGTGATTAAGATATGGCATGTTAACTGATCACTGCAGTTGGGTTTGATGGCCAATTCTATGATTCCATCCACTGACAAAGTATTGACAATAAAAAAATGTGCTGGCTTCCTTCTTTGTTCTCTTGTTAAGCAGCAAGAAAGGGTAAAAAAAATCAATCATGATCCCACATTTCTTTCTGTAGATAATTTATTATGGTTTAATTATAATTTTAGCCCTCCAAATTATAACTATACAACACGAATTCAGAAAAAGAGAGGGGATTATAAACCCATGGCTCATATATATATATATATATATATATATATATATTATCTCCAATGGGTTTTGGGAATAAATCGCACAAATATGCCTCTCCCACACCTCGCCAGGCTCTCTTTCCTCAGCACAGCAGGAGGTTTTGCTTGTAAACAGCCATCACTTAGTAACACACTTAATGGGTTGCTGTTGGACCATTATTCATCCCAGCCTAGCCTTAAACTCTGCCCCTTTTCTGTAAGGCACCTCCAGAACAGAGGAAATTCCTCAGCTCTGATGTGATGTGAAACAAAACATGAGCTGCCATCCTGGGTCTCAGTCAAACTCTCTCTTCCCCAAACCCTCTTTTTCTCCCTGTGACACTTTCTAATAAAGTGGGGCTCTCCCTCTGCAAATCCACCCCCTCCCCTCCTTCATTCTTTTCTAGTTCAGGCATTGTAACCTGAGAGGCTGGAAATGCAGTTCTTTCATCTTCCATTTCCCACATCCTGAGAGTCTGGCGAGAAGAAGCCCACCCAGAGAAAGGAATGTCAGGCATGTGGCTTCCTTTCCCTCCCCCAATCCCCCATGTGGCTCCATTCACAAAGCAGATTAGCAATGGCAAAGGGCCTCCATTGAGTCTCTTTCTCCTCACAATCCACCCCCTCCCCAACAAAAGGAAAAGAAGAAAAAAGAGAGAGGTTCCTAAGAAATATTAGCTATCCAGAGGATTCAACTCCCCTTTGGTCCTTTTTTTCTCCAATAAGGGGGAGAGAAAAAAAAAACCCACTACAAAACTGGCTTCCCTCTCCTTTTTATTACAAGAAGAATCTGGGTCTCAAGCATCTATTGAACTAAGGAAATAAATCTGAAGATGGATTTTGTATATCTAACATTTAGATAATGGTGATATTAAAATATCTCAGAAATCTTAAAAGTTCATTGAAGAGTAGATGATTAGAAATAAATGGATAAGCAAAAGAATTCAAGCCACAGCAATTCAGAATCAGTGTGGCCAATGTAGTTTTAGATACCTGTTTTTTAATTACATAGAGTTGATTCTTGTTTCTTTTTTCACTTTTTTGAATGTCTTATGCCTTTATCATTCTCTCCAATCATGAGGGCTAGGCTGCAAGTTTTAATCAGGCCATGTTCACAGATGGAATAAATTAGAGTTGAAGTTGCAGCAAAAGACAATGCCATCATTTCTATGTATGTATTCCTCTTCATTCATGATGTTGCTGGGTATGTGATATGACACTATCTGAGAATTAGATGCAGCAGAAAGTATACTGCCCAAAACATTTAAACCATAATCGTGATCTATAGTGTGCATTGCCTGATTCTGGTTTAGTATTATATGAGATGCTAACCAGTATGGTATCATTTCTATGTAAGCCATGTGACTGTGGCTTATTCAACAAGCAGTGTTTTAAAAATTCTGACTTGGCATTGTCCATGAACCGTATCTATGTACTGAATACACTTATTTACTATGTAAATAAACTTAGAATAAAAAAAGGTATTATATAAAGCAATGTTCTAGTTGCTTGGGTATGAACATCTAAAATTTTATTTACTTTTCCTGCATTAGAGGATTAACTTACAATGCCAACAGAATGCTGATATTTCATAATAGCCATATATGTCTGCTTGAATTATCTCAACATAGATTTTAGGAATAAACTGAGCAGTGTCTCAGGACTGGATGGACAGTAGAACACTCTAACGATCAAGGAAAGACACTCAGTAATATGTGTTGTGAATTGAAACCAGAGAATATTTTTCTTCCCACCTTTAAAAAATTATTAAACAATTGTTTAACTGTAATAGTGAATTCTCAAGGAGCCAAAAAAATCTAAGTAGCTCTAAAGAAAGAGGCTTGTGGTGGGGGGACAGGAAGAAATGTACATGTAAGCTGAGAAAGAGACATTATACTTCCAAAGGCCCAGCAGAACAATCAAGGGATAAAGCAGTAATTAGGCCTGATTATCATGCAAGGCAACTCTGGTTAGAGTGAAATGCAGCTCAAGAGAATGAAGAACTGGATGGATTGTTTCCAGTATTAGGAACTGACTCTTTGATGTCTGTATGGAAGCTGCTTCTCAGCCAGGAGAACCTTCAGAAACATAAAACTTGGTTGCAAATATCATGTATTTAACTTAACACCTTACTAGCAGAACAGAGAGATGACCATGACAGCTGGATTAGAGGAAAGGTTTTCACATGCCCAAGACCCTAATTTTGTCTCATCTTGCAGTCTTTTCAAAATTCAGTTTGTCAGTTTCAAAAAAACAACTAAACAAATCAGCCCAGCAAAGTCAGCCTCTATTTCAATGTTACAGATAATTATTTCAGATATGGGTCAGTTTGAAAAAGCAAGAACTTAAAGACAAACCCAGATAGATAATTTAGACATTCTGAATGAATGTCCTTTCTTATTTAGTTGGTTGTTTCACTTGCAAATGCACATTTTCTGCATTTGGGCCCTTAGAACAGGGATGTCAAACTGCCGGCCCGTGGGCCAGATGCGTCATGGTGAAACCGCGCCCACCCCATTGCCGACAATGGCAAAGAAATCGCAACACATCGCGACACGTCACATGACGTTGCGAGTTTGATACCCCTGCGTTAGAAAGCTTACATTTTATCTCTCGGCTCTGGCTTCAAGTCCTGTCCTCACAGCACCACTGCAGGGAGACATAAGCAAATAAGAGGAATCCCAACAGCAAAAAATGTTTACACACTCCAATACAGAAAGACACTGTTTGGTACCATCGAGCAATACTCAATGAAGTGGCAATAAACTAGCATGCTGCATCCTTGTTTTCCCAGTTCATGCTTTAATGAGCAATTAGAATTAGGGATGGGAATGTCATAAGGTAGATTGCAATGACCTTTCACTTTCCCACATGTCTGGACTGTGTTGTCCATACCACGCCTGAGAACCTTCCTATATGCTTTGTAGACAACTAAGGAGTCAGGGGAGGTCATACATGATTTCCAGATCTGCAGGGCAATGAATGAATGCATTTAAGAGCTGAAAATATATCTGTGTAAAAGCACCCTACAGAAAGTGCTAAAGGAAGTGTAATAGCTTATAACCATCCTTGACAGCTTCTATTGTAATTGGAGGTGGCAATGGAGGAGGGGTTTGTGAAGATATATCACCTAGAAAAATAGGTTACTCCAAAGTAGCACAAAAAAAAGGTATCAAGCTGGAATTTCTTTTGTGCATGGGAAAACTCCAATAGCTTGGAGAAAGGAAGCAAATGAACTGTTATTTATGAACACCTAAATTTACATGGAAGAAGACTTTTTATGTACACTTAGCTCCATGCAGGAAACAAAAATGATTTTTCCTCCTGGTCACTGTTCTATTAGGGACAACAGCAATAAGCTGTATGGATGCTATTCTCTTAATGGATTTTAAGAGACTCCAAACCTCTTAGGGGAATTAAGCAGTTTCCCATCCTGTACCATAATAGCACAACCTTCTTCAGTCTGGTGCCTTCCAGATGTGAGTAGATAGAAATGGTGAGTCCAATGCCTCTGAAGCCATGGGAAAAGATACATTACAGTATGGCCAACCGTTAAGGGTATAATTGTGGGAAAAGTGGACTTTTTGAATCTTTAAAATCTGCCGTTATGGAAACTCTCCTCTTGCAATCCAATCAGCAGTACATTACTAAATGACATTTCACAGCTCACTAATTTAGATTTTTTTATTCTAACTTTCCCCTATATAGTGCTTTCCTGACATTTTGAATTCCAACTTCCACAATGCTCAGCTGTTGAGTATGTTGAGGGTAGTAAATCTGAAGAATCCTAGCTTGGAGAAACTAATGATTTTATGTCTACGAAATTAGGAAACTTGTACCATACTTGTGGCCACATCTGTTTTTGGCAAGTTCATTTATCAGGATAAGATTTATGCAGGGTAGAAAGGAGATGAGCAATCCAGAAGCTGTAAAGTAGCCTTTTCTAACTGGGGAAGATGGCTTGGATTCCAACTCATATGTTTGCTAATTTTTGGCCCAGTCTAGAGAAGGCTGGGATAAAGGCATAGAGATAAGCAAGTCTGCTGGTGTGCATGTATGAGAATAAGAGAGTGAAGAAGTTAGGATACATTGAACTGAATGAGAGTGGAAAGAAGGCTGCAATGGAGAAATGAAGTTTGTTAAGATAGGCCAGACACAGAAAGAGTCATAGGAAGATCAGTTTTTTGCAGATTATGGGAGGCAAAGAAAGATTTATTTTCCAGCCTAAACTTGGCTGTAAATCAGTAGTCTGTATTTGTAGACAGGGAACCCCAAGCATGAATCTTAAAATAAGCACTTTCAGAGAAACAGAGCAACAATATTTCTTTGAGGAAGGAGTTCCTTTGCCTTTTCGGAAGCCATGCTTGCTTAATACCAAACTTGGTTAATAGTGTCTGTTGAGAGCAGGCATATCTTTTTCTCTCTCCAGTCCTTTCAAAAGTCCCTGAACAGCCTGATGCTGATGTAGACAAGGAGTCTGCCCCATTTCAAAGCCTAGTATGTGGAAGCAATGCCAATGGTCAAATTCTGCCCAAAGAGTTCTGACATCTCTGGGGTAGATATGATCTCTCCTCTTTTGGAGTTTGCCCTCCCTCTCCTATCTTCTGTCAGTTAAAACATCTGGGGACTAGGATTGCTGTAAAATACATTATCAGTGTAACATTTAGATTTGTTTCCTATTAAGGGGCCACTTACTAGATAGTCACCTAAACTATGATGGTAATCAAAAGACCATAGATATTCAAATGCTTTTTCCTACTTGTATTCTCTTATCAATTCCATGAACTTTATAAATGAGAAGCTTTTGTGAATAGAAGATATGATAATGATACATGTAAATAAGCCCTAGGATATGTAAACTTGACAGAAGGAACCTCAGTGAAAGATGGAAACTGAAACTGCCATTGACATCTGCTTCTATGAAATGTCACATTTCAGATTTGCTCTGATTTGGGGGCAGGCTATTTGCCAGGACGCAGACTAACTTCCCATCAGTTTTCAGTGAAGTTGTGCTGTTGGGCAGCTACAAGCATTGCCTGTTTACAAAAGACTCCTGTACATGCTCATCTGGAACTAATGGCTGTCGTTAGGATAATACCCAAGAGACAATAATGCCTTGGAGTAATAGAATCTCTTCCTGTTGCAAAATCAATGCAACTGTCCTTCACTAAGGCAAATCCAGTGATACTCACAAAACATTTATCTTAATTATTTATTTATTGGACTCTCTTTGGCATGTTGACACAAATCAATGCTGACATACAGATCACAGGAAACAGTTGGAGAATTTTCTGTTGATTATATATCTGTGCAAGTCAGTTGATGCCAGTTATTAGGACAGATTTGTCTAGTGTTTGTAAACAGAAGATTAGCTCAAGGACTGCCAGGTTGCCATCCTTTTAAAGAATTCAGTTCAGAACAAGGAACAGGCTATTTAGTGTTGATTCACACGGCAGCTTAGAGCAGCGGCTCCCAACCTTTTTTATACCCCGCGGTCCTAGAACGCTTCTGATATATTCTTACACCCCTTACAAACGTTTGAAATAACGGCAATGAATTATGCATATACACTACAATTTTGAAAACCCAAGTTTTCGCACCCCCTGGAATACCGTCTTGTACCCCCCAGGTGGTACGAGCACCCCCGGTTGGCTTAGAGCAAGAAGATTGGTCACTTTCAAAGAGTAGTCTAAAGTTTACTTCAGGTAAGCAGGTCGTATGAATTCCAGCTATCCAAAAACAAACATGGGACATGCATAGCTATGACATGGCCAACAGTGAAATCCCCTCATGACCCCTTTCCTGGCAGAAGTCTGGAATCTGAGCAGAAAAAAAAGCAAGTCAACCATCTAATCAGGCAAGTGTGCTGATAATCAGCTACTAACAGAAAGAAGCCAGCAGGACAGCTCATTTAAGGATATAAATGTTCATCAATGCACACTCAAGGGAAGTCTTTCCATTCCAACTTTTGTCTTTTAATTATTCCTTTTCACCCTGAATTTTTTGTGTCTGTTTATAAAGGGGAGGTCATTCTTGCTGAATGGCTTTAACATTCAAGTTAACACATCCACTCTGATTTACTCTAGCTGGATATTTGAAATGGGTGATAAAAGACCAAAAGAGACTGTTTGTGGGGCGGCAAAGGCCAGAATTACCTCTAGGCAAAAGCAACTACTATACTTCCTGCAACATATTCTTGAAACCAGTGCTTATTCATCTGTATTGCAAAAGAAACCTTCTTGTCTCTTATACATTAGTACAAGTAGCTGCCTCCATTGGCCATCCTGCAGCTTCAGATACCATGGAAAACACTGTGGTGAAAAACACTCAACTACCAACCCAGTCAGTTTGTGTATTTTCAGTGGAAATGGTATACCATCTTACTGGTCTAATTAGCTGCTAATTTATCTTAGACCAATCCTGGGGCCTATTCCCTTTGGCCTACCAACAGTTCTTCTTAGTTTTGGTATGCCATACTCTCCTACTACTAAAAGAATATAAAATGCTAAGATTCTAAACTAAACTATTTGGTCTAAGAAATGGGGCACAGAGATAATCAGCATCTCCTTATGCTTCTCCAATGACTTTACTTTTTAATTTGCATAATTTTAGTGGACTTGCTAAGTGTCTGCACTCAGGCAACAGATACTGGCTCAAATGTGACCCTTAGTAATTTAAAAGAAATCTGACATGAGAATACAATCTTCTGTATATTCACCATGTACTATACACGGTGTAATTCACATGGCATGAATTATTATGGGGATTATATGCAAGTAAAATCAAAAATTTAAAGGATTGAATGAATGGTATGAATTAATCAGAGCTGCTTTCTAAAGGCAATATAAAAATCCACAATTGCTATTGATCCCAATCTTACAGTGGAGAGGTTCCTATCTCAAGAAATGTATTTATTTACAGAGACTATTAAACTTATAGAAAATGGCAAGAGAAAAAGAATGATGAAGTCAAAGGAAGAGACTCCACCGAGCAAAGGTAATATTTTGCCATTCTAAATTAAAATATCCAGGTGGAAGTAGCATTAATCCACCAATTATCATCCCTTACCAGATTCTATTGCTACTTCAGTTACAAGCAGCATAGGGTCATAGCTTAAAATGTGACCCTTGCATAATTTGTTTTCCATGGATTGAATCTGACTTCCTGCTATTTTTTTTCACTAGGGACAGATGCTTATCGTGAATTCAGTACTGATTGAATCATGTTTTGTATCTTTCTCCCATTAAACAATTGCAAATTAATCATTTGTTGGGCAACTGATTTATTTTAACCGCTTTTTACATTATTATTGAAAAATTGTCCCTTACAAGTTAGGGAGAATTTTGACATGCCTAAGGCTGCCAGTGAATTGTTATAGTGCAGTTTGTGCCTTATAAACAGTACCAATTTTCCCCAAGCATGAGCTAAGGAAGAAGATAAAATACAGGGCAACTGTTCAATGTATGAATTACTAGAATTACTTTTTTCATTTCAGCCTCCTTGCTCAGGTTTCTATCAATAAATCTCTTTTTTATCCTGCATTTTTAATATCCTTTGCTTTGTCTGCTTTGCATGCTTGATATCCTCACAGCAATTCTGCAGTTTAAGAATTAACTGCATGTTTACATAGAATCATGGAGTCTGCCACTTCAGATATACCTAAAGGTTTAAGTTTTTTAAAATTATTGATAATGTAGAAGAATTATGCTTTTTTAGTACAACATTCCCAGTCTAGTGCCCTCTGGATGTTTGGGGGTCAACATTTCCACAATCTTCAAGAATAGCCATAGATAATGTTGATTTATGGGTTTTATAGACCCACACATAGGAAGAGCCTCAGGTTTGGAAAGATTATACTAGAATGTTATTAAACTGAAGGAAATAGCCTCCTTGCATTTCAAATTGCATAAAAGAACTATTTCATTTGAATTAATATTGCCTATTAAACAAATATTGCATACTGAAGATGGAGACAATTATTCTGCAAAATATAATAGAAATTGAGGAAAACCAGGCAGTGTACCTAAACACAACTGTAACCTGTTTTTATAATGCCAAATGCTGACAGTATGGAAGGTTCATTTTTTTAACTTTCAAAAAAAAATTAAAAGATGCATTCTGAAAAAAAAGTATAAAGGTAGACTCTTGCTGTTTCATAGTTTTCATGTAGGAGAAATAAGAAAAATATCAGTAAATTTAAATTCAGTAGTAGTGAATTAAAAGGTATTAACTAAACCACTTTTCTCCTCTACCTACTCCTACAATTTTGATATTATCTGTTCACAACAATGTGAAGTCACAGTTGCCAGTTCTTTAGTAATGTTGGCCTTTATACATATCAAGTTTTTCTTAAGAACCTAGGATGTTGTAATGTATTAGTATGCTGTACAGTATAAGTAGATTCAAGCAGCGTGGCTTTTTTGCAATTGATTGATGGAAATTTTGTCAAAGTGCAGATTTTCTAAATGTCATCTATGATCTTCTGACATGGCATTCAGTGTACCAATAACCACTGGGACTACCGCAGCAGGTATATGCCATAATCTTTCTGTTTCAATTTTCAGCTCTTGTTAGTTTGTGATCCTCTTCAATTCTTTGTCTTCTATTCTACTATCCCCTGGTATTGCCATATCAATTATCCACATTTTCTTCTTTTCAATCATTTGTATCTGATGTGTTATGAGGCAAGACATTATCAGTCTGTATTTGGAAATTCCACAAAATTTTAAACTGCTCATTTTCAACTATTTATTCAGCTCTATGTTCCCACCAATTTTACTTTACTAGTACATAATTTTTATAGATGTTCCAATGAATCAGTTTGGTGATTATATTTTTGTTTACAGTCAGTTCGTGCAATCTTCTTGCATGAGATGAATATATGATTTTCTGCTTCTTTGCAGAATCAGCATTTTGAATTATTTGATCATTTTTCAATTCTGGTCTTGATTGCTTATTTTGAATAGGTTGCTCCTAAGCAGCCAAAATCTTTTTTAATGGTCCAAGTTCTTTTTTAAAATGTTCTATTTGTAAGGTATTGCCAGGTTTTATCTTTATCCACATTCCCCTAAATCTTTTGTACAAATTGGCTATGTAATGCTTTTTCTTGATATTATTTATTATTTACAGAGATAAGATGCTACATGAAATGTTTGCAACTTACTGAATGTATAAATGAATATAAGACCACACATTCCTGTGATTATACTATATTCTGAAACACTATTTATTGTATTAAATGTCTGTCTGCCTGCCTGCCTGCCTGCCTACCTATCTCTCTCTTAGCCAAAGGTATTAGACCTTTATTTCATTCAGTTACATACAAATTTATTAAGCATCAGTTTCCTGTAAGTGCATATTATATGTGTACATACTGTATATTCTGTTGAGGATTAGGAAAATATTACCTATTATGAAGCATTTTCCATTTTTTTCCTTAAATATCTCTTATGATAATTATAGTGACTGATGTTGTAGTGCCACAATCAGTATCAGTTTCTATGTTGATTTGGAAAAGCATTCAGATGCTTTTTGTTTCTGCCCAGTATGTTTGTGTACATGTGCATGGACCTGTTTTCTGGACACATTTAATCCAGTAGGCCAATACTCAAACAAATCTCCTTAGTAGTGGTCACAGCAGAATACAATTAAATTAATGAACTGGGTCAAAAGTCACCACCCACTTTCTTCAGAAACAGCTTGGAGCCTTGCCCACAGCACTTCCTGGAATTCTTTCACCAGAAAAATATTGCAAAGGCTTCATTAGCCCTACTCTACTGGCTAGGTATGCCTAAACTGGTGTGGCTTGACCACTGGGGCCAGGGTCTGAGAGGTGTGTTCCATCCTGCTAAGTCTTGACAGTGAATCAGTAATAGAGAGGGTTATTTTTACAGCTGCTCTTTCTATTTTGTTCTTGGAACACTAGGTAGTGGAGCAATATGTGGTAATTAACTGGGTTTTGATGTTTCCCTAATAGGGCTGACTGGATAGAATTATTTGAATCCTATGCAAAATGAGGGCTACTTTGAGCTAAATCAAAACTCCTGGGACTTTGGGAATCAGTTCAGGGGATCAGCTGCTCCCTTTCTAGATGTTCCCACCATTATTTATACACACACACACACCCCTACTACCTAACACCCTACTGGAATTTCTAGTAAAACATAATCTATTTAATCAGTCTTCAAAATATGTGTGGAATGGTGCAAACACCCTGTATTTTTATAAAGAAATAACACTGCACGCCTACTCATACACACAGAGGGATGCTGGGTTTCATCTGTAATAATTTGGATGTTAGCATCTGAAATTCTATAAATGTTAATAGAATGACTCATTAGAAATCTATGCTGGTAAATTGTTTATCTTATCTTTGGAATTCTGGAAAACATCTCATCAGTCAACTTCTGTAAAAAAAAAAAACCTGTGGTCAAGAATTCTCATAGGGATTCCTCCTTTTACTGAGTAAAACTTAATCAACTAAGAGAAGCTCATCTGCCAGATTTTTCCATGATCAGATTTCCAGGAAGAGATGAAGTCATGACAAGATTAGCAGAAGAATTCCAATGAGGCTGACTTCAGCCAAAGATGGAAAATTTTCCTAATGCTGATGACAAAGACATTTATTGTTATTATCAGAAAATGCCATCATACTTGCAGATAACCTTGCATTAAAGACTGAGTTGGATCTACAGCATTATTTGAATTTGTACAAAACAGGAGGAAGATTCAGCTTCATGCTTGTACTTACCGGTAGTTTCCCATTCCATTATATATCCGTATTATAATTTTAAAATATTTCTCTAAAAATACTATTTTTAGGTATAATTCCCTGCCAATTCCTAATTGTTTTCAAATAATAATATAGAGCTGAATGACTGTAAAGATGTAGTTCTCTCTCACCAACATGGTAACATAGCACAACAGCTATTATATGCTAGCAATTCTTTGAAATCCATAAGAAATACTAAGAATACCGGCTACACTGTATACAGACTGGGAATAGTGGCTGGAATTGAAATGGCAGAGGATCATGTGATTTTGTTTTCTTTTGCCCAAAGGCACAATCATTTTGGACCCTTAGGCACAATCACTCCTAATCAGGAATTCTGCACCAGATCCATTGTCACCAATGGCCAGACTTGATAATGCTAATGGAAATTAGAATTCAAGATACCTAAACATGTTGCCATACTGGGGCATTACATGGTGTATATGATGAAAGGACCTATATTGAGTTCTTTTGTGCAAGGCTAAATTAGCATAATAGTAGTAGAATCACAGAATTTAAAGATTAGAAATCTATGGAGATTTTCAATCTTCCAGGTCAGGTGTTTTTCAAAAGGCAACTGGATTTTCTTGGTTTTTTCCTTGAAAACATTTTACTTCTCATCCAAGAAGCTTCTTCATTTCTTCTTTAGATGGTGGATTTACATCCAGAAATATTTCAGTGAGCATAAGTGCTCACTGGGATAAGCAAAATGTCTAACATCTAAATTCCTATTCATGAACAAAATGATATCTCCATCTGAGACAGTCATTTGTACTCAGTCAGTCAGGTACATTCTTTTTATAAATACTGGGCTATCCTTGATTTTTTCAAGATACAAATTTTACAACAAACAGAATGATTATGAAAATGAAACCAAATAAACCATATTATTAGTATTCTAATCTCACATCATCTTCCACATTCATATAGTTTAGCAAAATGAGTTAATAAATGCAGAATTCTATCTTCAGAACATTTTATACCTGGTTTATTCATGTTTAAATACTGTTGGAGATGCAATCCCAAAATCAATCTCTTTCCCTCCCATTTTTTTTTCTTTAACACGGGATGTGCTCCTTATTTCTTACATGAAAATAATATGTCAGTTTCACTAGTATTTATAGAGTTTCACTTTCAGATTACTGTAATAATTGGCTTCCAAGTAAGTAGTGATGTTTGTTTTTAAAACAGCTGTTCCTCTTCAACTTCATTGGAAAATGAAATCTTGCACAATAGCTTTTTAAATTATCTGTGCAAACTCCTCTCAATGTCAAACTTAAATTTACAACATCTGCAGGTTTTTATCTTTGTACTACAATGCCCATATTGCTCTAAGAACAAGACAAAAATTGCAAAAAACCCCACTTACTGGCAACAGTATCAGCTGATGAAAATAGTCAACTAAAGGGGCTTTGTTAAATTGCTGTAATTGCAAAATATTGTATAGTACCCAAATAAATTCTAATTAAAATTAATGTAATACAGTGTGGAATATAGGGATTTATGAGCTTATTTATACTTGCTCAAATAAAGAGTCATCACAATGTAGTTTTTGTAAATAGTTAGGAATGTTGTTACACTAGTTCTCCAAAATTAAAAACTAAGTAGTTATTAGAGGAGCTTCTGTTTACAATGTGCATTCTCATTATCTAAGGAAAGAGTTATACCTCTCCCTTGGAACCTAAAGGTAACAGCAAATTAATGTAAAAAACATAAGTATTTTGGATATTGTGTATATTCACATAACAAAAATCATGGCCCAATTGGATGCTGATCACATTCTATTTTTAAAAATCTGTGTTATGATTTAGAACTATTTATTTCCAAAAAAAACTACACCATCTGAGCTGGGAGACTATCCTGTGTACCTGAGAAGTTACTGAAGGACCTTTCATAAACAAGATTAGTCAGCCAACTATTATTTTTGTAGAATCACAGAATTGGTGCTGGAAGCTTAGTCTTTTGCTGACTTGGTTCAACTAGAAACCAATTGGCCACATAAGCATCTAGGATTTTATAGTGGTTTTGTTCTGGTTTTTATATTTTCATTATTAAATCTATTTCCCTTTAAATCAATCTCTGTACTTTCCTACAAAGAATGACTCCAGCGAAATCTTGTGCGAATAGCTGACAAGATACCTATTAAGTTTGATGGATAAACTAATAGCAATCTAGCTTGTTGGACAGGTTTGATCCCTTATGGTGGAAAGGACTGGCGTTCGATTTAATTGCCACTTTATCGGGTTTTTTTAAGTTTCTTGCACGTAATGGCATTTACTCCGAAGAAAGCAGTGTTGCACTTGGAAGTTCTTAACAGGATTCCCCCCATCAGAAGCCATGAGTCATTAGGAGGAGTCTTCAAGCCGAGTCGGCGTGGGTGTATCTGCAGCCGTTTCAGGGAGCTCCCCGCCATACGTATGTGTGGCAGGGAGCTCCCTGCCTAAACACGACTGCACGGTAGGCAGCAGCGATGAAGAGAACGATATAGGCACCCACTGAATGTTATCCCTCATGTTCTGGCAATGACACAATGGCGAGAAAAAAAACCGGGCAACCATGAATGCATTTTCCTTACATAACAAAACAAAAAAAAAGCAATTCTGCCAGGACTCCCTCTCCCCGCTGCTTTCTCCCTTTTCCCGCCAAGGATCTCAGCCCCCTCCTCCCGGTCTCCAGCTTCTCATTCTTGCCCTCTCCCCCCCCTTTCTCCCCTTCTTTGGCGCCGTTTTCTTCCCGCCACGTCGAGCCTCCTCAGCAGTCCATTCTGACGAAGAGGCCCGGCGCGGGCTGCCAGCTGCAGCAGGGATTGGCCGAAGCAGCACCAGTGGGTGGAGTCTTCCCAGACTGGAGACCTGCCCGCCGGCTCTCCCCGGCTCCACCCCAGCTCTGCTCCCTCCCACTTTTACTACAGGCGGCTGAAGCCGGGCCGCCGCGCCACACGGGAGGGAGCAGGCTGGCCCGGCACGACCCCGCCCGCAGCTCCCGCCCGTGCCTAGGAGACGGCAGTTGTGCCGTCGCCGCTGCCGCCTCCTCCTCCGAGACATTGCCGCTGCTGCCAGCCCCGGCCTGCCTGGAACACGCGGACGGGGCGGGGATGTTGCTCTCTAAGATCAATTCACTGGCCCACCTATGCTCGACGCCCGGCGGGGATCTGCACCCCGTCAAGCCGCTGCCAGGTCAGCTGAAAGAGGACGGAAAGGAAGAGGGGAGGCGGGAGGCTAGAACCACCAGTCGAGAATGGTCGATGGATGGATGACCTGGAAACACCTTGGTTTAATGAGGCAGTGGCTGGATTGGGGTTGGCTGGTTTTTTGTTTTTGCTTTGTTTTGTTTTGAGAGAGGGGGCAAGGAAACGTCTGACAGGGTTTAAATGATCTTTCCTTCCTGCTATTTGTAGGAAAGGAAAAGGAATCCCTGGAGAAGCTGTATCAAGTGGGCCCCCTGCTCGGCAGTGGAGGCTTTGGTTCTGTCTACTCAGGCACCAGGCTGGCAGATGGAGCTCCGGTGAGTGATGGGTTTCTAGTAGAGTGTGCCCTCTCGCAGCCTCCATCATTCTCTATTGTTTTTGCCCTTCCCGCCTCCCGAGCACACGCGCATATTCTACTTTCTTTAGCGTTGGCTGCTATCTGTATTAATTTTTATTTCCCCCCCTCCCCCCTGTATTTGAAGGTGGCCATCAAGCATGTGTCCCGGGACCGGGTTTCTGAATGGGGAGAACTGGTAAGTTGCAGGGAAGGGAGGAATGCTTGGGGTTTGTTACTGTAGAAAGATCTTCACAGTCAGTATTGGATGTTGAGGTTCGACTTGTTTTCTTGCTCACGAATCATTTTTTCCTCACCCCTTTTCCCATTCTTTATGCAGCCTGGTGGAACAAGGGTACCCATGGAGATTTTGCTCCTGAAAAAAGTTGGCTCTGGATTTCAAGGGGTGATCCGGCTGCTGGATTGGTTTGAAAGACCAGACAGTTTCATTTTGGTTTTGGAAAGGCCAGATCCTGTTCAAGATTTATTTGACTTCATCACAGAACGAGGTGCTCTTCCTGAGGATTTGGCCCGTAGCTTTTTCCGTCAGGTGTTGGAAGCAGTTCGACATTGCCACAGTTGTGGTGTCCTGCACCGGGATATCAAAGATGAGAATATCTTGATTGACTTGAGCAATGGAGAGCTCAAACTTATAGACTTTGGATCTGGAGCACTGCTCAAGGACACAGTGTACACAGACTTTGATGGTGAGTGTTCCTACTTTTCATTCAAAACTGAGCCAGGAAGTTTCATTTCTGAAACATAGTGTTCCCTATGTTGTGTTTTAGGGAACTTCACGGCAATAGAACAAGCTCTTCCTGTGATTTTAACTGTTTGTCTTTCCTCTGAAATATATTTGATTCTCATAATCCATTCCCTACATAAAATTGCTCTTGCCCAGAAAACTAATGCCTGTTTGTGGCTAACCTTTACTGCTAATGAGATTGTTTTTCTATTAAATCCAACGGGCTCACAACCTTACTTAAAAATGTGACCATAGGAAAGGAAATGCCTTGGGGGGGGGAATCTATTGCAGATTGTTTTTAAGTTACGATTACTAATTCACCTGCTAGATATAATGGATGTATGCTAAGCTGCATGTAAAATATTCCTGCAATAGTCTTTATATTTTAATGGTAAGACTAATTACAAGTCCAAAATAAAAGTATAGACGTCATGCAATTTTTCTGTGTAGTAAGACTGAAGAGAAGTTATAGTATTTTTTCCTTTCCTGTGATGTCTGAATATGAAGCCTAGGGGAAAAGGTTACTGTTAAAAGCTGTATTTGCAGACTCACTAAATTAATCATTGTAATAGGGAAGCTGAATGCTGTGAAATTTAATCTACGGTAGGAGTGATCACTTTTAAAATAACCTCACTTTAGGGCTAGAAATGCAAATAAATGTCTTGTGAAAGCAAGTTTGTAGTGATGGAGATTTAAGCATTAATATTAGAATAGAAATATGATCTGCTTGTGCATTCAAACCGTTCCCATAAAACAAAACAAACTGCGTTGCTAACAGACTCATGAAAGACTCAAGAGCCGTTTACTTCAAAAATCACTGCTGGCTTGCAACTTGTTTGTGTTTTTTGGTCTTGGTTCCCAAATGGCACGCGCTGCCTTGAATTTTTTGTTTTGTTTTTAATTTAACGGTTAACAACCAGGAAGGGTTTGTTGCCTTCTTTCAGGTGCTTTCCCAAGCTTCTAGTGCCCCCTTGTGGATTATGAGGTATCTTTTTACAACTTAAAGTTTGTAAACAACAATCACGTGGATGGAAACCAGGCAAGCAGCTCTGACCTCAGTATCCTTGCTTCCTGCCAGGAGAGGGAGGAGGAGGGAGAGATCAAGCACTACAACAAAGACATCTTAAGACAAGAGGTTTCTGGCATTGCATTTACAGGCTGCAGCCTAAGTTTCTTTAAAAGGAACTTTTATACCATTTGCCTATATCTTAAAGATGAAATACGTACTAATCTTTTCATGGTTGGAAATTAGATCTTTTTTAATTTCTGTGCCTTTTGATTAGTGTCCATGGAGACTATCTAAATTTATACCTATACATCTAACTATAAGATTTAAGAGTACTTGTTTCTGAATTCTGTAGTTTCTTTAATTTTCTTTATCATCTGTTTTCAGGCACTCGAGTTTATAGTCCTCCAGAATGGATCAGATATCATAGATATCATGGCAGATCTGCTGCTGTCTGGTCACTTGGGGTATTACTCTATGATATGGTGTGTGGGGATATTCCTTTTGAGCATGATGAAGAGATTATAAAAGGCCACGTCTATTTTCGTCAAAGGATTTCTTCAGGTAAGTGTTTATTTGGTATGAGTGAAATTCTATCTGGAATGCTGATCACAACTTGTTTAGTATATTGGATAAGCAGTAAGCAATAATATGCAAGTTCCACTATCACATAAAGCAACATCTTAGAATTTGAGTTTTTGATGACTGCTTTTAGCCAAGGCTTAGAAGCTAGCATTCCTGAAAACAATCTAAGAAATTTTGATTTTATATAACCTTGGCAAAGTAATAAAGCATGGGTAAATTGATGTTTCGGCTTCAACAGTTTCAGCTGTGTAAAGCAATCTCATTTTATTAAATAACCTATGGAGATTTTGCAGCAGCATTTATAATGTTCCACTTTGTAGATGTTCTTCATCAGTGGACCTTTGCTAATTTTGTACTTTATTTTGTAGAGTGTCAGCATCTCATTAAGTGGTGTTTGGCTCTAAGGCCTTCTGACAGGCCATCCTTTGAAGATCTTCTGAATCATTCTTGGATGCAAGATGTTCTCCTGCCTCAGGAAACAGCTGAGATCCACTTGCACAGTCTAATTCAAGAATCTAGCAAATAGTCTGTCTCATCCTTCTGAGAAGCAAAACAAAATTTTGCCGTATTTGATCTGGTGGAGTGAAGACTTTTATAGAAATGTGACTCATCTTTTCCCAGACACAGGCTGCCTGATGACTTTCTAAGTCTGAAGAAACCCATCTCTTGGAGGAGAGTGGACTTGCTGTTTGGGAGCCTGACTTATAAATCTTCTCACCACTAGATGAATTGGACAAGCTGAATCCTAGAATATGAAATGAGTGGTGCAAAGAACTAGAGATGTTTGGTACAAGAGAAGGGAGGGAGTTAGTGATTTGGACCGGCTACCTGCCTTCACTGTGTTGCTACTACCATATTCTGAGTGCCTTCAATTGCAAACTGAGCTGTGCTGGGGGGAAATACTTGAACATTTCTTCACTGCTGCTTTCTCACAGATTTACCTGTCTTATAATTTATTTCAGTTTCAAAAGAACTACTTCAGAATGAGGGAGATAATATTAGCAACCCTAACTGCTGTCCAGTATAAACTCTGTGTTTGCTTTTGCTGCCTTTTGAACATGAAGGCATCCTCTAGTGCACAAACAATGCAACTGTAAACTGTAAATTTGTACAGAATACAAGAACAAAAATTGGTGTACAGAAGATTGTAGTTATAATATTTTTACTTCAGTGTTTTTAATTTATTTCTAGGGTTTTAAAAATTGAATATCCTAACTGGCAGGATTTTATTTATTTTATTTATAAATCATGCAAATTCTTGGCATACACCTCACTGCTTATAGTTGTTGACCTGTTCTGCTATGTTGCTCCTACTTTTTCATATTCTCAGAAATCCTTCTTTGGTTATCTTCTGCCTTTTTGTTTGGTATCTTGCTTCTGTATGGAACAGCTGACTGCCCTTCCCCATCACCTGTAAATATTTCCAATTGTTGCTGTTCAGCCTCTCCACATATTTGAGACTTGTTTTTACTAGTGTTGATGGGGAGGATATGTATAGATAGCATGTGTATATAGTGCTGTACTTTGAAAGGGAGCAAGATGCCCTGGACTTCAACACTGTCAAACTTGTTTTAAGTATTTTGGTGTGTAGTCTGCTGTTTTTTTTAAAATAGCTAATACTGTACAGGGAATTCAGAAATGCTATTTTTTTAATACATGCTGTTTTAAATAAAAATTGAATCACTTGATTTAATCAGTCTACTGGATATTTAATGGTCATATGTCTCACATTCAGTTGTTTAAAAACACTAACTGTACAGTACAGTAAATCACTGTCATTCCTCTGCCTATAAACTCAGCAAAAAATAATGTTTGCCTATGATATTTCAGATATAAATTGCCTTGGCTACAATATTAAGTTTCTACTGCAATATCTCACCCTATACATGAAATCAAACCTGATATCTAATCTAAAGTTCTTTGAGTTTAAGATTGCCCTTAGAGCTTATAGATTTTTCTTCTCTTTGTATAGAATTTTGACCCTGAATGGTCAACATTCCGAGTGGCAGCAGGAATAATAGCATGTAAGAAAGGCCTTGGACAGCCCAATAGAATACTACCAGACAGAAATTTGGATAGAATTTAATTTCTTCAATTTATCTCTGCTCAGTTCTGAAAAGATAATGGTTTCCAATAGTAAAATCAACAGGGAAAATGTACCCAAAGCCTAATGACAATTTATTATACATTCTTGTTTATGATAAATGGATTGTTTACAATAAATGAATATGAATAAATGGGCATTCAAATAAAAGTCCTGTGTTATTAGCACTGGATCTCATTAAACAATGGGGTTAAAGTTTGTTGTGAAACTTGCTTAAATTACTAAGAAGTAATATATTTAACAAAAGTCTTTTTTGGGGATATGTTATTTTTTAAAAAACCTGGGAATTTTTCATCTTCATTATTTGAAGCTGCTCTCTTGCTATTTGTTCTAAAACAGATCAGGAATTTTCTTGATTATGGATGTTGGTTGTGGTTCAGAATTCCTATAACACTTGACTTGTTCTTCATGCTATCATTTTGTTCCCCATCTTTATTCATGCAAATTCTCAAAAATCATTGGCAGCATTTACATTCCAACAACTTTAAAGAGTATAAATTTCTAAAAATGGACAGGACTATAATAGCTTAGAAAAATATGTTTTTTGTTTGCTGGGTTGACTCATTGGCCAGTTAATAGCATTACAAACTTACAGGAAGCACTTATTATTTATTTTCTAAATAATAATCAAAACACAACTTTTTCAATTGCTTGTTTTCCCAGTTGTATTTGGGTACTTAAATGTACAACTTAGTATTACTTTAAATGACTTCTAGTTCTAAGAACTGCACATTGGTTTTATTTAGAAATATTCTTAAATGTGCTCTCTGAAGTTAAAAATAAATTCTTACTGGGGTTGACTACTTAGTAAGAGCACTGAGTCAAATGACAGAAGAATGCAATCTTCCCTGCCATTTTCCTTCTCTAAATTGCATCCAGGCAGGATTATTTTAGTTACGATTATAGCCCATGGGTACTGTATATGTTACGTTTGTAAATGATAATAATTGAACTTTGGATCTATCCCCTTAAAATAAAAAACAAAACAAAACTACACTATGTAGCAGCTTAACTGCTTTAGCAATGAAGAGTAATGTTCTTTCCTACACAATGTGGATGACATCTAGAATTTATACACATTTAAGCTTATAAACATTATAAGTCTTTTGTTTCAATAAATGCTTGTTAAAGAAATCTTTCTACAGTGCAAACAAAGTAAAACCAGGAAATCAAGATGTACAAAACCAGATTCATTTATAGCAATTTCCTTCTGTCTGATTTCTTTTTATTATTAAGATTATGGCCATCTGTGGAGTTATTGTATGAATAACGTATCCTTCGGACTTCCAATTCATTTTGGCAATGCCAGCTATAGTATTTGAACTATGTTATGTAAAATGTGCATAAGTTTACATCAGCTGAACAGAAGAATACTAATTCCCATGAGTCTGTGTGATAAGGCTGGTTACAGAAAGTGTACAACAAATATTGTACATGGCTGTCATGCTGTATTGCCTGAAATGCTCTTCAAAGAATAGTTTGCTAGGTACCTATTTTATTAACTTTTGATATTGAGCAAAACTTTAAAACATCTTTTATATTTGTTATATTTCTATTGCTATACTATTTTTGAATTTCAACTTCACCTCTTTCATCATTCTTGGATTTTCTTCCGATACCATTTTTATCCTCTGCTGCTTCTAATTGGCTGACAGCAAAATATAAGAAATTCTCCTTGATAATATGAGAGGAAACTAGATATGTAGCATCTTTAACAGGTGTCATGTAGTGTATTTGATCCTCCTGTGCACGCCCTACGCTATCATACCCTCTCTGGCTGCCAGTATTAAGAAAGGCAAGGGTCTAATTTACTGGTGATTGAGCTGATTCCAGAGGACTCTGTCAACCTACTTAGGCATCATAGAATCAAGAATATCAACCCTGTCAAGCATCTTAGCTATCTCTGTGTTCCAGAATTCACCCAGACTAGCTACAGGATTGCCTGCTTTATTATAGAGAAATTATCAAGCACTCACTATACCAAATTATCTGGGGTGGACCAACTTAAGTTTGTCTCCCTTACAGAGGTCAGCAATGGGCATTATTCTAGTCTGCCAAGATAGTTATCTAGCCATGACAAGGGGTTGTTAATGTTCTCCATTCTCAGATCACAAAGTAGCTGCTCTGAAGTGAATACCAAGCCCAATGTGTGCCCCTCCCCCATAAAATTGTTGTTTTTTTCTTTGAAAAGTTTCGCTTCTCATCCAAGAAGCTTCTTCAGGTCTGATACATACTTATGTCCGTATCATACAGAATTATACAAACCTGACATTCATTGGAACCAGTTATATCTGTGTATTCTCCTTGACCCCATTCATTCATATCTGCATTCATTCTGATGATTTATTATGGTGTGGCAGGACTCAAATTGCCGAGTTTCTGACTCATTTCAAGTAATAGGAATATGTGATGCTAAAATTTACTTAGTATTTCTATTGTTGTCCTAATGGGATCTACAGTGAACCCAAGAGAAATAATCCTTTCCGATTCTAATCACGCTGGCAAGAAGCAGCAATTTTTTAAAATACAAATTATAGTTTATGTTTGCATGCATATACAAGAAATGTATGTATTATGTTTAAACTATGATTAGATATTTGCTGTTTGTTACACTGAAACTGATATTAATAGTCTTGACAAGATTTCCAATGTGTTTTGTAAGTTCTATCCTTATGTGTATTCCTTTGGCAAGGATATAGCAAAGGAATATGTGGTCAAAATAAATGATGGAGCTCCTAGTTCAGGGGTCCCCAAACCCTGGGCTGCAACCCAGTACCGGGCCGTGGCCTATTTGCAACTGGATTGCGTGAGCAGCAGGCTGGTGTGCACAGGCGTGTGCAGCTCGACTTATACATGTGCATGTCAGCCAGCCACTTGTGCTGCCCAGTTCCTCTCTCCTCCCCTGCCAAGCCACCAAGCTACAAAAGTTGGGGACTGCTGTCCTAATTCACCTGGGACTTTCTCTCTGCAGAAAGGAAAAGAAGGCACAATTCCCAAACCTATTCCCAGTTTCTCTCAGTAAAATATAGCGCATTCAGTGAAGTACCTTTAGTATTGTATATTATGTAAATATAGTAGGATATTAAGGACAATTAAATCTAAGTCCTTTCTGCATAAGATTTCCAAGTTCCAGACCTTTTATTAATGTTTAAAAAGCAAACAAAGTGGAGGTAATCTCTATAAGAATTACCATCCTGGGCTGTGCTTCACTTTTTGTTTGGGTAGATACCAGCAGAGCTTGAATGATTGGTTCAAATCTAGTCACACCCCTGCTACATGAGCAATGTGAGAATGTATACCAGCACAGCCAGTCCTTTGTAAAAGAAGTCTTTGAAGAAAGCTTGGGAAGTATGTGAGAACAAAATGTAGGCCTGCACAGTCAATAAATAAAAACTACTGCTTTGTTACTAGCTATCTGTTTGCCAACTATAAAGACAATAGATTATGGTTCATCGCACAGCCAGATGTACAGATTGGATGTTGGCATTTTTATCCACCTATCGAGTTCTTCCCAAGGATATGGAATAGGCAAATGTTGACATTTGATGATGTTTGAGATGTCACAGATGTAAGCTGTTCTGAGTAAAGCTGCCTTTTGCAGTTAACTGATGGTGAATTTGTCAATGCAGATAGTGTTCAAGTGGTGCTTCCATTGTTTTCAGATTGCACCCAAGGCACCTATTAGTATTGGTATTACCTGTGCTTTTTTTTTGTTTTTTTTTTGCCATAGTCATTTTATTTCTATTTTCAGGTCTTTGTATGTTGTTATCTTCTCCAGTTCCTTCCCTTCTATTCTGCTGTCTCCAGGTACTGCCATGTCCAATATCTAGACTTTTTTGCCTTTCTTATCAATAATTGTTAAGTCTGGGATGTTATGCGGCAGGTGGCTGTCTGTTTGAATTCTAAAATCCCAGAACAATTTAGCTTCTTTATTTTCTATGACTTTCTCTACCAGTTCTTGCTTGCAGGCAAATTGCACCACCTACTGCCCACTTACAGGAAGCATAAACCAGTTCTCTCATTATTACTATTATTACTATTATTACTATTATTACTATTATTATTATTATTTTGTCAACCACAGGACATTTTAATGGAACTTTTTAAGGGGGCCAGCTTCTTTTTGAAGTGGAGGGCACTAGATAAGTCACTCTAGGGAGAAGGAAGACTCACTTATTAGTTCAAGACAGTTCTTATCTTACTTGCTACATATTCCATTTCTCCTCACATATGTTCATACTGCCTTTACCACATTTGCCCTTACTACATTTGGCAATCAAACTCCAATTTGATACTAACATAAATCATTTTATAATTAAAAACTATATGCTTTTCTAAATCAATAAATGTACAATAACCATTATTTTTGTCACATTCATACTTTTCTCAATGATCTACTGAAGTGCAAAACCTGTTCCATATACTGTACTATCTACCTAGCATAAAGCCACATTGCACTTTCAAAATTCTGCATGGATTCCCATTTCTTTGTCCGCTGAAAATCATTAATTCAGAAACAGGAAAAGTATTTTTATAGAAAAGTATTTTATAGAAAAACTAATCATTTGGAGGGAAATATGTTTTGCCCTTCCTTCCTGTACTCTGTCCATACTGAGAATTGAAGTTCAAAAAATGTAGGAAGCCAAGGGTTGCCCAACAGTACTGTAAATTGTATTTACCACATAACCTTTTTTTACAGTATATCCTGACAAAGGGGAAAAAAACAATTGTTAGGAAACGATTTCAAAGGATTACTTATCTAATCCTATTTACATTTCTTCTGTAAATAACCCATGTATTGTATTTATTATAAAAACATAAGACTATGTGGGTTTGATCTAAACAAAAGCAAATTAGTTGATCTAAATTAAGCATTCAGCAATAAAATATTCCCATTGTGTGTTCAATATAGGTAGTCCTTGACTTATGATCACAATTGTGAAAAATGGTCATAAGTCACTTTTTACAGTGCTGCTGTAACTTTGAACAGTCACTAAATGAACTGTTGTAAATTGAGGACTACCCGTATATGTGTACATCAAAATGCTTCACATGTTATAAAAGGTTTTTTCCTCCACCAAAATCTCTCCTCCTGATTTTTCAGAGATACCTCTAGTGTGATTATAGACTGGAAACAGAATAGTGATCCTGCCCTAATTAACTAATGGACCAATCATTTCCTTAACCTTTTTCTTGTTTCTTACATGTTGAGAAAGCTTCTTTCAACATGTAAGAAACAAAAAAAAAGTTAAGGAAATGATTGGTCCGTTAATGGGAGAAAGTGGCAAGAAAATGACAAGCAGCAGGGAGAAAGCAGAACTATTTAACTCGTTTTTTTCATCCGTCTTTACACAAAGGGCAAAAACAGTCCAACCTATCAAAAACAGTACCGTAAAAAACAGATTAGAAACACAAGTTAAGATAGGCAAGAAAATGGTCAGTGAGCACCTGTCCACCCTAGACGAGTTCAAATCACCAGGACCAGATGGATTAGACCCCAGGGTTCTGAAGAAACTGGCAGATGTGATCTCAGAACCACTGAACTATATTTTTCAAAGATCCTGGAGCACTGGGGAACTATCAGAGGAATGGAAAAGAGCTGATGTAGTTCCCATCTTCAAAAAAGAAAAAAAATGGATCCAGGAAACTACAGACCTATCAGCCTGATCTCAATACCTAGGAAGATTCTGGAAAAGATAATCAAGCAACGAATCAGCGAACATCTAGAGCAGTGATGGCGAACTTTTTAGAGACCGAGTGCCCAAACTGCAACCCAAAACCCATTTATTTATCGCCGGGTGCCAGGTGGGCATGGCCCACTGGGTGGGCGTGGCTGTGGTGGTCATGGCAGACTAGGTGGGTGTGGTCAAGGTGGGCGTGATCACCTCGATGTTGCTCATGGGGACACCTGTGGGGGCCGGGCAAGGTTGGGGGAGATCCAGGGGGTCTCTGGCAGGTGGGGCGGTAGGCAGGAGGTTCGTCCTGCAGGATGAAGTGAGGCAAGGCGAGATACGGTGGGGGCACCATTGTCACAGGGCAAGGCGAGGCAGGGGCCAGGGTGGCCGCTGCCTGACACCATCGGCCCTTGCATACAGAGGCCAGCGAGCGCATGGCTGCTGGGATGCATCCGGCCACGTGGGACCTCGGCGAGTTAGCGGGTGGCTGGTTGAAGAGGGACGGTTGCCATCTCTGGGGCATGGCAGGCGTGCCCACAGAGAGGGCTCTGAGTGCCGCCTCTGGCACCCGTGCCATAGGTTCGCCACCACTGATCTAGAGGCAAATTCAAAGTCATTACCAAAAGCCAACATGGGTTAGTCAAAAATAGATCATGCCAGACAAATCTTATTGCATTCTTTGACCAGGTGACAAAATTAGTGGACCAGAGGAATGCTGTGGATATAATTTACTTGGACTTCAGTAAGGCATTTGATAAAGTAGACCACAACCTACTACTTGATAAAATAGAAAAATGTGGATTAGACAACATCACCACCAGATGGATTTGTAGCTGGCTGACCGGCCATACTCAGCATGTGGTCCTCAATGGAACTGCATCTACATGGACAGAAGTGTGTAGTGGGGTGCCCCAGGGCTCTATTCTGGGCCCAGTGCTCTTCAACATCTTCATCAATGATTTGGATGAGGTGATAGATGGGGAACTGATCAAATTTGCAGACGACACCAAGCTGGCAGGAACAGCCAACACACTAATTTCAGTGCATCTTCATCATTGTCCTTCAGATATTCTTCCAAAGCCATTTTTTTCTTCTTCAACCATCTGATGTACTTGCAGCATTCCACGCCCACCTATTTGCCTTGGTAGATAGAGTCTGTCAATGTCACTGCGTGGATGAAGGGCATGATTCATTGTCATTATTTTTCTGGTCTTCCTATCCATTGCTTTTAGTTCTGCTTGAGTCCAGTCCACTATTCCAGCTGTGTATCTAATGACTGGAATTGCCCAGGTGTTGATTGCCTTCATGATATTTCCTCCATTGAGTTTGGACTTTAAGATCTTCTTCACTCTCTTGATGTATTCACCTCTAATCTTTTTCTTGACTTCAGTGTGCTTGATGTTGTCAGCTTGAAGGATACCCAAGTATTTGTAGTAATCTTCCTCATCCAGACTCTTAATGTTATTTTCGTGGGGCATCTTGATTTCTTCAGTTTTCACTATTTTTCCTTGTTTGATAGTAAGTGTGGCACATTTGTCCAAGCCAAACTCCATTGCAATATCTTGGCTATATATACGGACAGTGTTGAGCATCGATTCTATTACAGATGATGTTTTTTCATACAGCTTCAGATCATCCATGTAAAGGAGGTGGGATAATCTGGCAGATGTTTTTGATGTTTGATAGCCATATCCTGAGTTCTTCAGTATTGTTGACAGAGGAAACAGTGCAATAACAAATAGTAGTGGTGATAATGAATCTCCTTAAAATATTCCTCTCTTGTTATTAACCTCTCCCAGTCTCTCACCATTGACCTGCAACTGTGTCTTCCATTATGCCATCGATCTTTGCACAAATTTTCTGATCTTTCTACTGACTCCTGTTATTTCTAGGCACTTGATTATCCAGTCATGTGGCAGAGAGTCAAATGCCTTTTTGTAGTCAATCCATGCCACATTCAGGTTGGTCTTCCTTTTCTTGCAGTTTTCCAAGATCATGTTGTCTATTAGGAGTTGATCTTTTGTTCCTCTGCTATTGGGGCGGTTTCCTTTCTGCTCGGGTGGAAAGAGATTGTTTTCAACTAGATGCTGTTGTACTGCATTAGCTACCACACCAGTTAGCAATTTTAAAGTTGTTGGTAAGCAGGTAATTGACCTGTAGTTGCCTGGTGTTGCCCCTTTTGCTGAATTTTTCATTATTAGGTAGGTTTTCCCAGTTGTTAGCCACTTTTCAATTTCTCCTCCTTGTAGTATATTGTTGAACTGCTTGGCAATGAGTGGGTATATAACAGTTAGATGTTTCAACCAAAACCCATGCAGTTCATCTTCACCTGGTGCTGACCAATTTTTGATCTTCTTTGCTCTTTTTTCTACCATTTTTGTTGTTATTACTAGTTCTTTCATTTCAACTTCTGTTTTATTTGCATCCACCTGTTTTAACCAAGCCGCATCCTTGTTGTATTTCTTTGGGTTATCCCATATCTGCTTCCAGAACTGCACTGTTTTTTCCTTGTCAGGTACTGACTGATTCATTGCAGTTTCTCCATTGATGGATTGATAGAAACGTTTCTGATTGGATTGAAATTGGAGGTTCTGCCTATAATTTGCAATTTGAGCTTCGTATCTACTGATTTTCCCGGCTATAGCTGTTATTTGCTGCTTTATTATTTCCAGTGCTTCCTTGATCTTGTTTCTAAGTGGTATTTCTTGATTAAGTATTCTTTGGTCTTCTTGTTCTTCAGTTTTCTTTCATCTGTTCTAGCTTGCTTGCATGTGATCTTAACTTGCTGATCTTATTTTCTAATCTAACCTTCCATTTTTGTGGTGCACTGTTTGTTTGTTTTTCTTCTTTGTTGATTTTGCATCCCAGGTATTCAGTTATAACTGCAGCTGTGCTGTACATTAGTTGGTTTGTTTCTTGCAGTGAATTGATGCTTATATTTGATATTGTATTATTTGCATCTTTTAATGCTTGTGCTAGCTGTTTCTTTGGAACAAGCTTCAATACAGGCAGCCTTATTGTGCTATTTTTGTGCTGTTCTAGATGCTCAGTTATTCTTTGTTTCAATTCTTTTATTTCTTTAGTTAGAGGGCTTTGTTCTTCCTGAGGAAGAGGTGCCTGGTTTCCAAATGAGAACAGATGTATATCTCTGCTGGATTCCTTCACTGCCAACTCCCCCTGGTTTGCCTCTACATTCTGAATTACTTCTGGCAAGGCTTTGATTTCTTTGCCCTGGGTAAACCTTTGCAGTTCGTCCAATTCTGTTTCTGTGAATACTTTATTTCGTATTATAAATCGGCATTGATGTGCTAGTCTCTATTCTGTTATTTCTGATTCTGGATGTTGTTCTTTCTAGAACTGGTGTTTTCATTTTAGATATCCTCTTCTTGTTGGACTTGATCTGTAATAACAGATCATTATTTCTTTGTTTTCAATCACTGTGTATTTGCGACGGGTAAACATCTTTTCTTCCAGTAGTTCTGCAGCTGCTGGCCCTGGTTGCTCAGCCAACAGTCCTGAGTCCTGTAACCCATTTTTCACCAGATATCCAGGAACTCCAACATCTAGCACGGACCTTGTTAACCCGGGCGACATCCGAGCCGGTATGGCTTTCTGAAATTTACGTCTCACCATATTTTTTATGGGAGAGACACTCTTTGTCTGACTCCTCTGAGGAGACCTGTCCAGTATGGTTGAACCTCTGGCATAGCTCTCATCTTCCTCAGAGTACACAAGCCCCACAACTAGGTCAAGGTAGTGCCTCACTGGGGGATGATGATTATTATTATTATTATTATTATTATTCCTTTCTCCAGCATGATAGATGGAGAATCCACGAATGGGTTAATTCTGTCTTCCTGCCCAATTAGACTGAGTCTGTCAAACTTGCCACGCCTCTCCTGGGCCGGACCTCCCAGTCACGACTCAGTCTGGCCCAAGACAGACGTGTTAGTTTGGCTCCCAGTTACAACTAGCAACTTAGCACAACAGAGCAGGTTGTCTTAATTCCTCCTTTTCCCATTCGTGGATTTTTCCACTATCCAGGCACTGGGATCGGTGCAGCGACCGATCGCTCGACGCTTTCCTTTCACAGGATTTACCTTTAGGGAGGCCTTAGCCTCCGTTTCTCCCTCAGCGTGATCATTGCGGGTGCCATTTTGCGCGCCGCGTGGCGAGCGTTTTCGCCGCAGCTGCCCGGGACGTTTCTAACTTTTTCGGCCCTTGCTGTATTCAGCTTGCCTCGCAAGCTCACAACAGCCGGCAATCCATAAACGGCCCGTTTCTCTCCCGTTCCTTGGTCCCTACTCGAGGCATAGACTCCCCTGAGGTGCCTGTCACTGCAGCGGCCGCCATTTTAGGTGCCGCAGTTGCTCCCTCCGGCCGGAGGGGATGGGTGGGAGAATAACTGGACCATCAATAGGCCCTATTTAGGCAGCTCCAGGAGTCAGCAGAGCCCTCCCTATAGCTTCACAGAAGCAGCCGTGACGTTTCAAGCCGGCTAGAAAGTGGAGTCCAGCTGCTCTGAGGGCTCTGAGGCCAGAGGCCATAATTTCTGCGACAGCGTTCTCCAACTACAGTGCATTGCAACACAGGCCGCCCACACGATTCAGGCCTGCCTCGGCTCCTGCTGTATCATACCAGCAACCACTGAAGTGGTCTTGCGCCTGCTACTGGCCTCCATTCCCTACGAAGCCTCCCGCATGGGCGGCCATTCACAGGAGGCAACAGACCTGCCCTAGGCCCCAGCCTAGGTGCCTCATTCGCCAATATCAACAGGCGAAGTGTGCTGGCCGTGCCATTCTTGGCCTTGCCGCCACCAACTACGGCTAGTGAGCTGGCCGTTACCACTTGTTGGTCTTGCCGCCACTAAGCGAACTACGTGTGACAGGCAAAGTGTGCTGGCCGTGCCATTCTTGGCCTTGCCGCCACCACCTAGGGCTAGTGAGCTGGCCGTTACCACTTGTTGGTCTGACCGCCACTAAGCGAACTAAGTGTGAGCTGGCCGTTATCACTGAGGTGATCTTGCCGCCACTGTAGACCTGACCAGTGCACTGAGGGTGCAGTTAACTGGTATCGTAGCCATCAGGAGCATTGCAGGTGTGCCAGCGTCCATTAAGTTGGTCCGGTAGCCACCATTAACCAAGAGTACTTGACTGATCCCAGGGCCGTGGCACACAGCCAAAACCAGTACTCTGCTCCTTGTTATTGAGATCCCTCTCAGCACACCACTGAGACATCTCATTTTGTGATGGCAGACAACACGGCACCTCAACCTTCACACGGTGCCATTACCAGCACTATTGGCCAAAAGAAGCATAAGTCCTCCAAGCTGGAGGCTGCTGGAAAAATCAAGACCAAGGCAAAAGCCATGTCTGGTAAAAGACCCTCCAAGACAGCAGAGAAACAGGCCAGCAGGAGACACCAGGCACTGGAGAAACAGTTCTCCAAAGCGCAGAAACAGGTCATGGTGGGGACTGAACATGCCTCCCTTGTTCCCGCAGAGGCTTCAGTTTTTGGCCCACAACTCGCCCCCCCCCCCACCTCGTCTGCCCAGAGGGCTTGGTCTCCGGAAGGGGACTCTGGCCAATTCTTTTCTACCAGGGCTGATCAAGTGAAGATAATTCCTTTCAGTGTGGAACCTAGCATTCAAAGGGCCCTCCCTGCGACCAGGGTTCCGCTTTCAGGCCCAGAGGCTACCTTTACGCCCACAGCAGCCGGTCTCCGGCCCTCAGAACCTCAGGGGACGTTTTCCCCTGAACAACTACAGGCCCCGATTTCTCAGGCGGTCGCCCAGGGGTTCGCCTCGACAATCCACCAATGGTCCAGACCTGAATCTGTGGCCTCAATGACCCCGTCATATTTATCCCAGTCGGGAGTACCCGACCTTCAGGGTTCCATCTCTCCTTCCCGATCTTCTCATAGCAGAGTATCGTTCTCTGCGGAATACGATCAGATGGGCCTGATGTCGGAGGATGAGGAGTTTTCACCGGACCCTCCTCCATTTGTGGGTCTATTTAACCCAGCGCTCTTCAAATCGCTGCTCCATAAGGCCAGTACCACGGCCAATATTGGTCCTGACCAGGTTTCTCAACCCGGCCCATCCGCCAGCCCGGACACAAATCCGGTGTTCTCTGAGCCTGTTGTTACTCAACAGCATATCCCAGTGATGGCGAACCTTTTAGAGACTGAGTGCCCAAACTGCAACCCAAAACCCACTTATGCATCGTCGAGTGCCAGTGGCCAATTGGGTGGGCATGGCCAATTGGGTGGGCGTGGCTGCGGTGGTAACAGCAGACTGGGTGGGACTAAAAAGTTCAATCAATCAATTCCAACTTTGCAAGATCTTTTTTTTCCCCCGCAAAAAGTTGAAATTGACTGATTGAACCTTTTTTTTTTTTTTTGCACATGGCAGCGGAGGCCTAAAGTGAAAAAGTTTTATAAAACCCAGCTGAAGGCCTAGGACTGGGGCGACGGCGCGCGTGCCCACAGAGAGGGCTCTGAGTGCCGCCTCTGGCACCCGTGCCATAGGTTCGCCACCACTGGCATATCCCCTGCCCCCCTCTTCTTGAAAACTGTTCAGAAACAATGGGGAACGCCTGGCACCTTTCCCCCCCTGGGGGGACGGACAGAAAGCTATTTAATGTAGCTCCAGCCTTGACTGAGGTGCTAGAGGTGCCAGTGGTGGATGAACCCTTAACTCCACTGTTTTCTTCTTCCACGGTGTCAGGGGATATGGCCGAAGCCTTGAGGGCAGAGGACAGGAAGTCTGAACTCTCCTTCCGCAGGACACACCAGGCCTCAGCATGGGCAGTAAGAGCGACCACCTCCACCTCTTTCTTCGCCAGAACCTCTCTCCTCTGGCTCCGCCAGCTTCAAGCCAGAGTTCCTCCGGAAGAGGTACGCATGCACCAGGACTTGGGCAAGTTGGTTGCAGCCTCGGAGTACATGGCGGATGCGTTGCTGCATGCCGCCAGATTCTCGGCTCAAGCCATAGTCTTTAATGTCACCGCACGCCGGCTATTGTGGCTCAAACATTGGCGAGCGGACGCCAAATCTAAGTGGCGCTTGGCGGCTGCCCCGTACCGTGGCGGCCAGCTATTTGGAGAGGCCCTGGCACCTTACTTGGTGGAAAATAAGGACAAGTGGAAGGTGATGTCCCACCTTAGCAGACGGGCAGACGCCCTGCCCCGTATGCCCGCCGGCAGCCCTTTCGGGCAGAGTCAGGTTCGGACTTGGCTCAGTCCACTCGCTCCTTCCCTACCAGACCAGACCGTCAATTTGAGCGATCTGGCACCAGAGACAGATCCAGGGAACAGTTTCAGGGCAAACGGCCCTTTCGGGGCAGGGGAGGCCGTCCCTTTAGAAGATCTAAGTGACTTCAGGGACGCTCCTCCCATAGGTGGCAGACTGACTCTTTTTGCCCGCAAATGGGAAGCCACCACCACGGACACCTGGGTCCTCAACACTATCAGGTGCGGCCTGTCCCTGGAATTTGTAACCAATCCCCCAGAGCGCTTCATTTCTTGCCCGCTGTCAAAATATCCGGTCAAGAAGGGCCTCATGAACGAGGCCATTTGACACCTCTTGGAGATAAGGGCCATAGAACCAGTACCAGCTGGACAACTAGGAAGAGGGTTCTATTCCATCCTCTTCGTTGTTCCGAAGGCCTCGGGAGGATGGAGGGCCTAAAGGATCTGAACTCCCATATTGCATACAAAAAATTCAAAATGCAAACGCTCCAGTCCATACTGGCCAGCATCAGAAGGGGAGACTTCCTGACGTCTATCGACCTCACGGAAGCATACCTACATATCCCCATCCTTCCCGATCACCGGCAGTTTCTCAGGTTCTGTTACACAAACCACCATTATCAATACAGAACCCTGCCGTTCGGCCTCTCGTCGGCTCCAAGAGTATTTACAAAAGTCCTGGCGGTGCTCGCCGCACATTTGAGGCTGGTTCCGGTACGCATTCAGTGCTACCTGGACGACATTCTCATCCAGTCGTCCTCTATTCTGGCCACCCAGTCGGACCTGGCCTTGTCCATCAAGACCCTTCAAGACCACAGGTTCTCGGTGAACTTCCAAAAGAGCCAGACAGTTCCCTCAACCCGCCTTCTTCACCTGGGCGCGGTGATAGATACAAGCCGATGCGAGGTCTATCTATCTCGGGAATGTCAGGACAGCATCCAAGCCCTGGTCCTCAAGGTCCGAAGGGAGCGAGTAGTCACCCTGGCCATTCTCTCCCAATTGTTGGGGAAGATGATCTCCTGCATGGCAATAGTGCCATGGGCCAGACTACACTCCAGAAACCTACAATGGTTCTTGCTCCCATTTCAGAGACTGGGCACCAGCTCCTCCAACCAAAGGGTAAGGGTTCCTTCTCAGACCCTAAAATCCCTTCAGTGGTGGACCTCCCAGCGGTAGCCAGAGGGTCATTATTCAAAGAACCCGTTCGGCTCACCCTGACTTCGGAAGCCAGTCTGTTTGGCTGGGGAGCGCACCTACGGTCTCAGTTGGCTCAGGGCCGGTGGTCCCGGTCAGACCTGAAGCACAACATAAACTGGTTGGAGCTCAGAATCATATACCTGGCCCTACGCCACTTCCACAAAGCAGTGGCAAGACAACACGTCTTGGTCCTCACGGACAACATGGCGGCGAAAGCCCATGTGAACCGGCAAGGGGGTACCCGTTCGAGATCCCTTATGGCCGAGGCCCAGTTGTTGGGATCCTGGGCAGAGACCAACCTCTCCTCCCTCAGAGCCGAGCACATCTCGGGAGAGGTAAATCACCAGGCGGATTTCTTGAGCAGGTTGACAGTGGATCATTCCGAGTGGCGCCTGCACCCAGTTCTTTTCAGGGAGATATCGGAGAGGTTCGGTCATCCGGTACTGGATTTGTTCGCTTCTCCAGCGAATTCCCAGCTTCCGAGGTTTTTCTCCCGGTTCCCCTCTCCAGGGACGAAGAGAGCGGATGCCCTCTGCAGTCCATGGCCCGGGGACCTGCTATATGCATTCCCTCCTCTCCCTCTGATCCCGGCAGTCATCCGGAAAATACTGCAGGAGCGGGCAGAGGTGATATTCATTGCACCACACTAGCCAAGATGGCCGTGGTTTGCCGACCTCGTGAGCCTTTCCATCTCTCCCCCGTGGAGGATTCCTCCAGGTCGCATTGCACTCAGCCAGGGAGCTCTGCAACATCCAGAACCCCAGTGGCTACAGTTAACCGCCTGGCACTTGAACGGCAGCTCCTGACTCAGGAGTCCTATTCCTCAGGTGTAATTTCTCTGATTCAGGCCTACAACAAACCGGATCTATGACTCCACATGGAAAAGTTTCTGCCACTGGTGTGCAAAGAACCAGTTGGCTCTCTCGGCTATCACCATTCCGAGAATATTGGACTATTTATTGGAGGGGTTCAACAAGGGCTTGGTGCCCAATACTATCCGCAGACAAGTGGCGGCTCTATCCACGGTGCTTACATGTGGCAATTCGGAGCCATTAGCTCAGCATCCCATGCTACGCTCCTTTGTCAAGAGAGCAATCAACACCAAGCCGCCCGTGGTTCATCGGTATCCCTCCTGGGATTTGCTGCAGGTCTTACAAGCCCTTACCTCGACACCATTTGAACCCATCAGAACCTGTACACTGCGGTTCTTGACAATTAAGGTAGCCTTCCTGATAGCCGTCACGTCGGCTAGACGCATTTCTGAACTGGCAGCTCTCTCTATCAGAGATGACTTATGCGTCTTTCATGAGGACAGAGTGATCCTTCGATTGGATCCTTCTTTTATTCCTAAAGTTAATACTTTATTTCACAGGAGGCAGGAGGTAATACTGCCAGATTTTTGTCCTCATCCGTCTCATGACTTAGAACGCCAATGGCACGCCCTGGACGTCCGCAGGGCATTACGCTGTTACATCAAGCGGATGGCGCCCTTTCGCAAGTCGGAAGCCCTCATTTCCTTTCAACCTTCTTCTATGGGGCAGAAGGTTTCTGCCTCCACTATAGGCAGGTGGATCAGGGCTTGCATTGCAGGGGCGTATCAGTCGCATTCCCTGTCAGTTCCAAGTCATGTTACTACTCATTCCACTCGCAGCACTGCAACCTCCGCAGCGTGGGCAACACAGGCGTCCATTGCGGACATCTGTAGGGCGGCGACATGGTCTTCGCCTTCCCCTTTTGTGAAGCATTATAAGCTGGATAGGTTTGCCTCCGCAGACGCCTCCTTCGGCCGGAGATTACTACAGCAAGTAGTGCCACAAGGTGGGACACAGGCCCAGACTGCTTCCCTCCCATAGGGACAGAGCGGCTTTGGTATGTCCCATTCGTGGATTCTCCATCTATCATGCTGGAGAAGGGGCGTTGTCTTACCTGAACGCCTTTTCTCAGCATGATGATGGAGAATCCACACCCACCCCTTAGTGTCCGTCAAGTCTTGTGTCGGGGGTCTGGGAGCCAACACGTCGAACTGTCGTCAATAGCTTCGCCTTCGTCGTGACTGGGAGGTCCGGCCCAGGAGAGGCGTGGCAAGTTTGACAGACTCAGTCTAATTGGGCAGGAAGACAGAGTTAACCCATTCGTGGATTCTCCATCATCATGCTGAGAAAAGGCGTTCAGGTAAGACAACGCCCCTTCCCTCAATGATGCAAACAAGCCTAGAGACCCAAGTACAGTAACTATGAAATTTATTTTTGTTAAAGACATTTAGATTAACCCAATAAGATAATGAAGTAAAACAATGTAAAACATTACTTAGTACATACATATGTTGGTTCTGAACTTAGTATATATTATGGCCTGCCATGTTTCTGACAATCACCCTAATTTTGTTGTTCTGAAAAGGAAAGATATTGGATAGCTAAGACAGAAATATATTAATAGTCCATTTTTTGATATGCCAGGTGTTTATAACTGCATAGAACAGTATTTTGAGAGCTACCACTGAACTTTCTTGGTACCTACACCCAGTCTAAACTTAGGAGGTTCAGTAATATATCTCGATGTCCGCCTTTGCCTCACTGACATCCTCCCTACACGTTTTCCTTCAACAAGCAACATAACGTATGTTATAACAAAACAAAGCCAAAAACAGTCCACAGGAATCCTACTGGCCAATCCAAACCATTCTAAAGGACTGATCGAAAATGTAGATAGCTCTGCAACCTGGCTAGTCAAGATTACAATGACTATGTTGGCTGTATCATAAAAGATTATCCAAGCAAAGTATACATAAAGACCTACAGTTTTTCTCCTATAGATACAATATAAATAATAGAAACATATAGGATAAGTTATGAAAGCCAAAACTATTGCTATGTAATAGTAATATGGAATAATCCAGGTTAAGCCTTTCATTTTAATCCTTGCCAATTCAGGTAATGCAAGGCTTAGGTGTCGAAACTCAAAGATAAGATATATATTGGTCATTAAGATCATGTACACACCAGCAACAACTGATCCTGCTTTCGGTGTTATGCCACAGATGCCATCAGCAAACAAGGGAATGATTGTGTGTGGATTAATAATTGCCTGAAAAACAAAGAAAATATGATCACTTCCACATAATATGGAAATTACCAGAGCTACATAAAGAAGTCTAGGGAGAAAAATTAAATATATGTTAGAATAAAAGATAAAATGTGAGTTGCATATTTGTTTTATATGCATTCTACTGTTCAATGTTTTCCCAAATGGATGCCTTTCAACAGTACAATTTCTACCCTGTATGGTAGCCAATAGTATCCAATCTATTTGGAGACTGCTACTAGGGAAGTATTTGATGAATTGTCTCATCACACTAAGGTAGATTTTAATTATGACCAATAAGCTACAATTGATTGGTTGCCATATATTAAACCTAACAATTATGATTTAAAAACACCTGGGGTTGCACAACTTTTTATCAAAACCAAACAAATCATGTTATGGCTCAGCAGAATATATGAGTATACTATTTTTCTATAGGTTTAAAAATTGTAATCTTTACTTGTATCATTTTTTCACACAAATGAAGGCGAATATACGTATCCTAGGATAATGTAGGATCCAATCTGGGTCGGTCACCGGGATCAGAGGTTTCATCTTCCAAGCTTTCGGACTCGTGCTTGGAACTTCTCTCTAGCAGAATGTGTCGCTATTTTTTCACAATTTAAACACGTTTTCTCAATCATATGCCTTTAGATTTGAGACTTTAATGCCCAGAATTTCTAGCCAGAAATATTTGGGAATACTGAAATTACATTTTCAATAAAACTAGGAAGGCATCATGTTGGAGAAGGCTTGTGTAGCAGAAGGGCTGATACTATCATTGCCGTTATGTTGTGTCAGAGAAGGGCTAGGTTGCCTGATTGTGCCCATACTAGATATGAAGTAGGAAGAAATCTCCACTAGTTGTCCCCGGAGATTCTCTGACACTACCCACCTTTTGGTCCTGCTTTCCTTCATGATGTAGTTGTTGGTAAGCCTGTTAGATTAGCCCATTCCAACTGATGAATCCATCTGGATTCTAGAGGGAGGCTGGGATTTCCCCCAATAATCTGGTGGGCAATTGAGCTGAAGCTTTAGCTGCAACCTGGAATGGGCAAATGGAACAGGTTTCAACCTGATTGCCCTTGTGTATTGATCCCAATGTGTTGATCCCAATGTGAACTTTATTTGAAGAGTTTTGAGAGATGAAACAAAAGGAGAGATGTCTGGAGAGCCACTCTAGGAAGATGAATCTGCCCAAGCAAAAGTAAAAACCCATATTATGGATTACATTGTGGCAATAAGGGCAGTGAACAATTGCTATTTCTCCATGTTTTACACCTGCTGATAGCTGTCCAACAGCCCTGTTTTAAGACCTGGTCCCTGCTGGGGAGATATGGACTTCAGATGTTGAGACTCTAGAAAGAGTACAGAGAAGAGCAACAAAGATGATTAGGGGACTGGAGGCTAAAACATATAAGGAACGGTTGCTGGAATTGGGTATGTCTAGTTTAATGAAGAGAAGGATGAGGGGGGACATGATAGCAGTGTTCCAATATCTCAGGGGCTGCTACAAAGAAGAGGGAGTCAAGCTATTCTCCAAAGAGCCTGAGGGCAGGACAAGCAGCAACGGATGGAAACTAATCAAGGAGAGAAGCAACCTAGAACTAAGGAGAAACTTCCTGACAATTAGAACAATTAACCAGTGGAACAACCTGCCTCCAGAAGCGATGAATGCTCCAACACTGGAAGTTTTTAAGAAGAGACTGGACAGCCATTTGTCTGAAATGGTATAGGGTTTCCTGCCTGAGCAGGGGGTTGGACTAGATGACCTCCAAGGTATCTTCCAACTTTATTATTATTATTATTGTTGTTGTTGTTGTTATTATCTGCAGGGCTGCTGTGAATCCCTCAGACCCACTCAGAGTTTGAGCGGATTTGTCTGGATAAGTCCAGTTGAGATGCCTGAAGCAATGTCTTGTGGGATTGTGTAGAGACAGAACCTTCTAAAAATAGGGTGTTATTTATTATTAAATACAAACCTACAAGAACAGCACATACATTTAAATCACTTGCCCACAACCAGCAAATTTCATAAGTGCATGAGGACAAAAAAAAACCAGTTACACGAAGCATACTATTTCTGATATGTTTTGTCATGCAAGATACATGTAATGACACTTTCTTTCTTTTGACATCTTAAGTCAAAAGTAGGTCATCTGAACATCTCCAATTTATAAAAATCCAATAATCCCCATGTTTGACAGTCACTAATTATAGATGCAACTCCAAAATATCTGATGCCCTCTCCTAAGTGATCTCCCCCCAGAACTTTATAGAAATCTGCCTTGAGTGACATATAATAATTTTTTAAAAATTTTAAATGGATGTATGGCCTCACAAAAAATAAAATTTCAATCTACACTTTGTTATATTTATCTTTATATCCAGTGGGTAGGTACTCTGAATTGCAAACTGCATCAAAATCTTATAAAAGCTTCACTGTGACTCTCACTCGTTCTTCTGATTTTTAAGAAAGATGAACTCATTACAACTCATATTTTTAAAACAAACTATGGAATATTTATATTTTCAGTCTATGCTTGGTTAATTACAACTCTGAATCTAACAAACTGGCTTTTAAAAATGTGAATGGAATCAAAATCAGTAATATCCCTTACTGTGGCTCTCATTCTAAGATTATTCCTATTCAGATGTCCATTGATCTCTATACATTCCAGAATTGTTACTGATTTATGTGTATCTGCTTTCATTAATTTCTTGCAAAATTAAAATTATTTTTTTTCTCACCATGATAAGTCTGATTCTGTTATCAGAAAATCATTATTTATCAGATCCTAGGTATTTCCTTTTTTGGATTACTTAACTGCTGGATTATAGAACCAGAACACCATCCTTCGATCCTTTCTGTAAAGGAAGAGGAAAGTTATAAAGTGAAAAATCATGTGATCAGTTCTGGCACACACTCATTAAGTGTGACATCATGTGACTAAAACTTACAACTTCTTGCCAGCTACCCCATATAATAATAATAATAATAATAATAATTATTATTATTATTATTATTATTATTAGTATTATTATTAGTATTATTATTTTAAATTTAGTCTGGGCAGCTTACAGCATAATAAACATTAAAAAACATTAAAATCATTGGATATAAAATGACAGAGCAGACAAAGTAAAATCATTAACACAAAATAGAGAAGGATACATGGAGGATACATGGGGGGGGGGGAAGGTGGGATTAGTTTTTAACTAGTCAACCACCTCCAGTATGAAACTCCCCCATTGGGACCCCAAGCCATTTGGCAGAATCAGGTTTCAAGGCTCTTATGGAAAACCAGGAGGCTGGGAGCCAATCTCACCTCAGGGAGTAAGGTGTTCCAAAGGGTAGGAGCCACGGCTAAGAAGGCTCTTTTTCTGGACAACTGGCATGTATTTATGCCAGTTGTAGTGTTCTGAGATCATGTGATCACCTTTTGCAACCTTCTGACAAGCAAAGACAATGTGGAAGCCAGATTCACTTAACAACTGTGTTACTAACTTAACAACTGCAGTAATTCGCTTAACAATTGTGGCAAGCAAAAGTCATAAAAGTCATAAAATGGGGCAAACTCATTTAACTGTTTTGCTTAGCAATGGAAATTTTGAGCTCAATTGTGGTCATAAGTTGAGGATTATTACAAGTAGTTACAAGAACAAGAGAGTTTCCTTTTACAAGGGAGCTATGTAATGAACCAGTGCCAGTTTGATGTACAGGTAATCCTCAACTTAAGACCGGTTGCTTAGCAACCATTCAAAATTATAAAATAATTATTTACAACAAAGATTCAAAGTTCCAACAGCCACCAATCCCAGCAGACACAATTGGCTTGTATTCATGGCCCTTTGCAACACCCATTCACATGACTGCGATTTATGATATTTTAGCTGGAAACCGGCATTTACTTCTGGTTTCTGGCAAACAAATGCTCCATAGCAGAGAGCCGGTTTGCTTAAATGATCACCACAAAAATAGTTGTAAATTCAGGCATGGTCACTGGCAACCCACTTAACAGTCACGATTTACAAGCAAAATTGCAGGCTCAATTACACACGTAAGTAAATCGAGGATTACCCATAGTGGTACCGTTAAGGCATCAAACTTGAAAATGAAAGACCTTAATTCTAAATCTGCTTTATGCACAAAACCAGCTAGGACCTAGGTCCTAGGTGATCTTGAGCCAGTCATTTTTTCTCAGCCCTAGGAAGGAGGCAATGACAAACCACTTCTGAAAAAAAAAACCTTGCCAAAAAACTGCAGGGCGTCTCCAGAAATTGAATATGATTGAATATGTCCGTCCGTCTGTCTATCTATCTAAACACGTATCAAAACACGAATTACAGTAAAGTCTGCACCTAAATTTTTATTTATATTTTTATTTAATTTGCTGAAGTGTTTATCTCTAGGTTTCAAAGCGCGGTGTGTGTGTGTCAATTTCAAATTTATGTACATTCAAATGCGACTATATGGCCAAATAACCGGCGCTTTTTTGTTTTTCTTTTTAAAAAAGTCAAGCACTTCCTGAATACTCAATCGTTACCTTCTTGGAGCGACTTTCTGTAGACCTGTTTTATACACAACTCTTCCCTTCCCGCGCCTGGTTTTGACAGTTAAACCGCCCTTCCCGCTTCCCCTTCCCTGGAGCGCATGTGACTCGCCCCCCCCGTCCCCCTTGCTCTTTCCTCTCGTTATCCTTGTGATCTCTTGTCCCGCCTCTCATTCTCTGGCAGGTTTCTGATTCCTCCGGTTTAGGTTTTTCTTCTTCCCTTCGTGCTTCACGTGGTTCTACAGATGGGACTCAGGATTGGTCAAGCTTTGGGGATTATCCGTCAAACAGCCAATGGGTGTATTCTGCCCGCCCGAATCCAAGATGGCGGCTCTGGGGACTGGCAAAGGGACCCCGGGAAGGAGGAGGTGAAACGGTCTCGGCCGGAGGATTCGGGCCCCATCGCTCCGGTTCGTCCCCTCTCCCTACCGGGCCAGCGAGGGTCTCGGCCTCTGTCCGAGGTATGGCTGCGGAAAGCAGCAAGCAGTTCTGGAAGCGGAGCGCGAAGCTACCGGGCAGGTGAGTAAAGGAGGCTCCGTCCGGGCATCGATGCCGACCGATCGTTTGTTCCCCGGGGAGCAAAGGTTGACTTAGCGAAGCCGGCTTGGCTCCTAGTTTTTGTCGCCCTTCATTTCTCGGAAGTGCGGTGAAGGGTCGAGCCTCTGCTCTTCAAGCGAATAGTTGCTTCAGTCAGTCACTTCTGTCGATGGAGGAGGAGGAGGGAAAGAGGGAAGTGGGAGAACCCTGGAGGTGGTCTGAAGCGGGATATCCCCTTGCCTGGCATCGAGGGCAAGAGTTGGATCTTTCCAGCTGTGGGGCCGTCTCTCTTCATCGGCAGCATCCCGCGGTCCTGTCCCCTTTTGCCACTCGGAGATGTGACGCCCAGTCTTTTAATCAGAGTGGTAGAGCAACTAATTGCTCGGCTCTCAGGTTCCAAACCCGCCTCCGGGAATATGATGCCCTGGGTCACCTCTGCCTTGCGGGCCGCGCTGGTGGTTAGGAGTCAGTCGGTCGAGGTAGCACTTTGGACAGGTGCAGAGCGTGCCGCTTTCCCCAAGAAAGTGAAGCCGCCCGCGCCTTCATTGGTGTAGGGTAGGCTGATCGGTTTGCATCTGTGTGATGCTTACTAGGCCAATGCTTTTTGCGGAGAGTTCCGGTTAAAGTTGAAATAAAAACCCGAGCCATGCTTAAACCGAACGAATGTGTTAGGACGGCTGTAGAGCAATGATTGAAAACTTTTCCCTATCATCGGCCCAAAAAGTCCTCCGGAGAACTTCCATAACACAAGGCTGGAGCAAAAGATTCGAATTTTCAATTTACTTAGAAAGTTATTCCATTTTTAAAGATGCAACGGGCCTCTATTGTAATCACTCACCCATAAAACTTAAGCGGGAAGCTCTAATATTTGAATCATAAGGAGTTAGAGGGATTTTTGTCCCCCTACTTTTCTTTCTCCTCCCATAAGCTCTATGTGTAAGGAGTGCTGAACAAAGATACTGTAGGTTTCTGTTATCTTCTTCAAACCAATGTCTTACTAGCAAAATTTGAACTCTTGTTAAAATTTATGCATGCATAAACTTTCAGCTCTTTTCCCACATAAGATCATATTCTTGACCATCTTTTTCTTAACTTCCTCCCTTACTACTTTGGGTGTGGAGAAACTTGAGCATCAGGAGTGGAATATTTTCCAATATTCCATAATTTTGGAATATTCCAATATTTTCTCCTTAATTATATCATTTAGATTGTGAGCTTTGATTAGATTGCTCCCTTTTACCAATTAAATGTGAGAAAACTGCACTTTTGTTTTTGCAATCTTAAAGGAATTAAAAAATAATAAATTGACACAATCAGAAATAAATATGCCACTGAGAAAAGTGTAGGGAAACTAAGTAGCAGTCTTCATGGATAGCAATTTGGGGTAAAAGCTGTATAGACCAGAGACTGGTCCTCTAACCTCATCTTGACCATGTAACTACCACTGTAAGGTGTCTGGGATGCTTTGCTAGCTTTAAATTCTATCCAAGTAAGTAATTCTTGTTTCTATCTTTACTACTCTAGCTTCTCTGGCTATGAGAATACTTGGACAGTTCAGAAGTCTAGGAACATTGCAAACAAATGTTGTATAATATATATGTGTGTTTGAAAAGAAAGAGACAATATTTTTGCAAGTGCAGTAGCACCTTTGGATGTCTTATTATAATGCCACATCCTGCTTGCATATAATTCTGCCTTTCTGTGAAACAGCTTTCATCTGTAGTTGTTTTAAACAGTAAAGTTGACTCAACCAGCTAAACTGGTTTTGGAAAGGCAAATGAGCCAACTTGAACCTGAGCCAACCAGTAAATATAAACTTCTTCCATTTTTGGTGTGAGTACTTTGCAACATCATCAATGCTATGATATCTCACAACAGCAGAAGAGAGTGCAAGGTTTCCCCTTTATTATTTTATGAAGCTCTGAAGCTTGATAATTTTTATCAGATAATAGTTGGTTTATACAGGATTTCCAAACATGGCTATCTTATTCCTCCTAGAGTTGTATAATGCATAAATTGTTTATAATACACACAGTTTGCAATTTTGTATATATGTTATGTATGGACTAGAAAAAAAATGAGCATATGATCTGTTCCCCCACCAGGCAGCTAGTTTCAGACTAAGCAGGAAAAAAATCACTTGGCATACATAGAGCTCTGTCAGCTGGCTTCTGTTAAATCTGCTAAAAGGGATAAAAGAGATATTTTGATTTGGGCCAGAATATCATGGAAACTAGCAAAGAGTTGCTTATTAAAATGGGAAATCACTTCCACATGACTTCTTGGCACCAAGTAAAGGAAAGGTGTTTACAATGGATTGTCAATTCTGTTATTGCTTTTCCTTGTAGCTGGATAGCTTTATTAAGAATGCTTACTGAATTGGTCCTTAAAATGTCTGCATAGTTTTATCATTATACTCCTCTGTTTCAGTGTGTTAAACTCTAGATAAAATAAACTAAACTTGTGGGGGGCTTACCGTTATGATACTCAGTTGTATCTATCTATCTATCCAAATGAAACTGTCAAAAGTCTCTGGAAACTGCTGAGGATCTGG
The DNA here is from genome assembly GCA_023970755.1 of Azemiops feae. Taxonomy (NCBI): domain Eukaryota; kingdom Metazoa; phylum Chordata; class Lepidosauria; order Squamata; family Viperidae; genus Azemiops; species Azemiops feae. Next base: position 1,437,759 of record JALGBA010000019.1, read on the forward strand.
ATAGGGAAAAATAGGTTGTTGCTTTCTATTATTTCAAACATACTGTAGGTTGTGCCTGAATCCTGCCATGGTGGAGTGGTTGTGGATTCTGGATCTGGGTGTTTCCATCTTTCATTCTAGACTAGGTTGACACTGCCCCGTTCAGACTTGATGTGCAACCTGGAGGCCTTTCTGGACTCAAACTCTTGTCCTAAGAGCAGGTAGCAGCAGTAGCCCAGAGGACCTTTGCACAACTATGTCTGGTGTACCAGTTGTATTCATTCCAGGACTAGGAGCCCTTGTTCATGTTCATTCACACCTTAGTCACCTCCCAATTAGATTACTGCAACATATGGGACTGCTCTTGAAGACCATCTGGAAGTTCAATTGCAGTAGCACATGGAGTTATAGGTGCAGTTCATTTCGCCCATATAACACCACTACTCCATAAACTGCACTTTCCCCTAATAGGCTCCTGGTTTTGATTCAAGATACTGAGTTACTTGCAGGATTGTCTTCTTCCAAGAACATCTATCCATTCCACATGCCTCCATAGGGAGAGCATGCTCCAAGTTCCCGCTTTTAAACTTTCCCATCTCACAGGATTTGCATGCCTTTTTTTATGGCTGCCTATATTCTCTGGAACAATCCCCTCTCCCAATATACAACAGACCCCAATTCTTTTGCCTTAAAAAAGCAGTTAAGATCTGCCCCCCACTTGGGGAGGCTTTTGGGGTTCAGTTAAGTAGAATCCTTTTCTGATTGCTTAATTATCAAATTAGGTCATCATTTTTCTTTTATATACTAGTTTTTTTATGTTATGTTGGGGTTGGGGTGGTTTTTTTGTTTTGTTTTTTTATATTGCCCAAACTTACATTGTTTGAATTTTGCAACCCTATATGTCCAATAAATAAATAAATAAATGCAAATAAAGAAATAAGTTTTCTTTATGAAATGAGCATTTGTATTTCTTAAGTAGTAGTATCTTACTGGAGCAAAAGCAGAACTGCATAAAATAATTCTTTTTAAAAAAGAATAAGAAACCTTATTTACAGATTACAAAATTTCCACACTAATTTCACACATCATATTAAGTCAGGTTTTGTTATACCTGTGGTTTATTGAATAATGGTCTGGTTCTCACGTAATCAAGGCCAAAGTGGTGTTTTTTAAAAATTCTTTAAATTATTTCTGTAACACTTCTAATGGTGAAAGGCAAGAATCACACATTCGTTACTCAGAACAACCATATTATGCTTAATATAAAACACCAAACTCAGCCACTCTAATATTGTGACTGGGGTTGAAGACTTATTCTGCATTTAATTCTGAACTTTTCACAACCCCACTCTTAATTTCATGTTACCATAGCACAGGCATGTCAAACTCGCGATGTCACGTGACGTCGTGCGACGTATCGGGACTTTTTCCCCATTGCCGGCAATGGGGTGGGCGCAGTTTCGGCGTGACGCATCCGGCCTGCAGGCCAGCAGTTTGACATGCCTGCCATAGCAGTTCAGAAGAAATATCTGTCCTCCTCTTAAAAGAACTACCCTTCAGCTCTGAATTATTATGAAACTTTGAGGATGCTGAAGTTGTTTCTGTGGTTATTTCCAAAGCCAGTGCTGTTTGTTGTACTAGAGTGAGGAAGACCCAAATCCAGATTCACCTTCAGCCATCAAAGCTCACTGGATTATTTTGGGCCAGTCCCAATCTCTCAGCCCATGCTGTCTCATAGAAACATTGTTATAGAGGAAAATTGAGGTTGCCTTGAACTCTTTTGAAGGAAAGGCAGGATATACATCTAATATTAGTTGTGTCTCTTGTCTCTTTTACAGTATTCAACCTGTTTATGGAGCTCAGCATCCTCCACTGGACCCACGGCTCACTAAAAAGTAAGTACTTTTTAGTGCTTACTTTTGTCCCATTTTACAAGCTTCTTTGCCACCATTTTTTAAGCAAGTCACTGCAGTTGTTAAGTGAATTTGGCTTCCCCCATTGCCTTTGCTTGTCAGAAGCCAGCTTGGTAAGTTACAAATTGTGATCACATGAGCCCTGGACAATGCAGCTGTCATAAATACATGCCACTTGTCAAGCACCCAAATTTTGATCATGGGACCATGGGGATGCTGCAATGGTCGTAAGTGTGAAAAATTGTCATAACTCACTTTTTCGGTGCCATGGTAGCTTTGAACACTCACTAAATGAATGGCTGTAAAACAAGGACTACCCATATGTAGTAAAAATGACAAATTATTCTACCTCTTCTGTGAGAAGGCATTTTTACAATAGGAAAACATATTGCCTTGGTTGATGATGTTCTACTGAAGTACTTGGGTACTATATTTGAACCATCAGTACTCCTTTGAGGTTTATATTTTGCTTCCTTGGGAAAACTATTGGACATTAAGCGGAGGACATACAGTGAACTGATGGTTTAACTATTAAATTGTTATAGGATGACATCTTCATAATCATTGCCATCACTGAGTCAGGAAACCAATAGTTTATAAAATTGAATATCTACACTAATTTTGTAAAGGGAGAGAGGAACAGGCGGCATTTCAAAAGGGCAATGACATATGTAGTGCAGTTTTAGTGTCAATCAGTTTGCATGATCTTTTCTATGTGCAAGTAATATCAGGAATGTAAAGGTATATTAGACTAATCAAAATATTTGATTGAAATATTGATTTAGACATTTAGAAGCAGTCCAATTCTGCTTGGTCTGTTTCAGGGATACCTGATTCAATTTGGTTTCAGGTGTTGATCCTAATTTTGGAAATATAGGGTATTATGTCTCCATTAATTATCATCATTGGAAATCAACACAGTTATTACTTGATTGCTGTTTTAACATCAAATTTGCAGATCTAGTAGTTCCTTTTAAGGGGATGAAGTTTGGCAATTTGTAGATAAATAGGCGCATGGGGATTTTGTGTAAGAGTAGCATTTTCCTCAAAGAGAGGTTTTCTTATCCTTTGGTTTTATTTTACAAACATAACAGTGAAAAGGGGAAAATCTATAAAATTTCAGATTTGAATTATTATTTACGCTTAAATGAATTAAACATTAACTAGGTTGTTAAAGAGGTGTCATATTTAAATAGCGAATATGATTTTATGAAGAAATTTGAAATATTATTCATTTCATAAATATATAATAAATTCTATACTGATTTACCTTTATAATTTTTTTTATTTTTGGCTATCCTTAAGCTATATTCATTCACACTGATATCACTTAACCTGTTGCATTTATATTATGGGCTATACAACATTAAGTCATCTATTATAAATACTTATCACTGCTTTGGTTACTGATTGAATCTTTGTAAAGGGAGAGGGACATGTGGGATATAAGAAGGCCAAAGAGATACGTAGGCCAGTTTTAGTGTCATTCTGAATAAGGATGATTATTTCAAGAATATTAACTGCTGAACTTTGAAGTGGTTGTACTGGAGTCACTGAATTTATGCATTATTGATTACTGTATAAACGATGAAAATATAGATCTGTCTATGTATCTATGCAATTAGTGTACCATCCAGGTGGGAGGAGGGATAATAAATTTGTAAATAACTGTTGCAAAGATCAGAAATCATTTATTTCTTCACCTTTGATTCTCTTTCTGTCTTTATTACTTTTGTTTCTTGTAACTTCTCTTCTTCTTTTTCTTTCGATTTGTCTTTTATTCTGTGAAAAATTCTTACTAAAATTTATATTTTAAAAAGGATTTAACCACTTTTGTTTTGGAATTTTCAATGAAGACAATATACATAACCCTCTCAGACTATAGGCTGGGAGCCATTGATTTAACACATTCATTTTAGTCCTTAAAAAATAATGCCTAGAGCAGGGTAGGCAACCTTGGCTCTTTTATGACTTGTGGACTTCAACTCCCAGAATTCCCCAGCCAGCAATGCTGACTGGGGAATTCTGGGAGCTGAAGCCAACCTATCTTCAACTGACCAAGTTTGAGAAACATGGTGCCTTTTATGTTGGTCTATGTACAGTGATTGGCTAAATTTGGTCTTTTATTTGTTACTGTTATTGACATCTGACTTCTGGATTATCATGCAACTATTTAGAATTTACTTCCATTTGTCAATTTAGTTAACATCATTTTGTATTAAAAATTATGATTGAAAAGTACATGTTAGCAAAGACCACTGGAACTAATGGGGGCTCAGTACCATCATTAGTTTTGGATTATTGGTAGGGGTTTCTGATGTATTCTTAAGAAATTTCTTTTTTGCATTTTAAATTCAATTTTGATCTGCCTTGCTTTCTTGGAATTCATTTAGGTTTCTTGGTCTGAATAGACAAAGACTTTATCCTAGGTTCTTTGATGCTAGGATCATGATTCATATAACTGAAAATAAATCAAGTGCAAGTTAACAGTGTTGCTCAAACAATGGGATTGTGTCTTTATTCAATATGCATGTTAATTGGGCAAAAGTATATTAACATGTCTATTTTCACATATATGCATTGTTTATACTTCTTTAGTATTCTACTTACATAATATAAAACCAAAGTTTTGCTTTGCTTACCACATAGGAGGTTTCATGGACTGCCCTTTATATAATGGACTTAGGCAGAAATGTTTTGGCTTCTTGCCTGCTAAGTCGATAAAGCTCTGGTTTAGATTTTGAAGTTTGTATTTGGTGGAGATTGCCTAAAATTATTTTCCGTTCTTTGGCTCACTGAACGGGAAGAGGGAACAGTGGGATGGAGGGAGAGCAATGGAGGGAGAGCAACTGATACATTAAATGAAAATGATGATGGAAGATTATCATAGACAAGGGAAATTTGTATATCAAAGCTGAGTGCAATTCTCAATACAGTGTGTCACTTTACTTTTTTAGCTTCATCAAGGAACGCTCCAAGATCAATACGCTATCTATGAAAAATAAGAAGGCCAGCAGTTTTCATGAGTTTGCTCGGGACACTAGTGATGCTTGGGATATTGGGGATGATGAAGATGAAGATTTCTCATCTTTCCAAACATTGAACTCTAAAGTGGCCAAGGCCACAGCAGCACAAGTCCTGGAAAATCACAGCAGGTTGCGTATGAAACCCGAGTGGCCCCAGGCAGCTCTCAGCGAGGCACCAATCAATTGTAAAGTCATCAAATCCAACAGTGAGGCCCAGCTATCCAGAGGACCTGGTACGTTGCTTGTGGCTCTTGGCTTTTTTTGCAGTGTATTACTACGGTATATCCCATCAAATTTGTGAGGGTGAATTCTGCAGTTCTGTATAAATGCTGCATTTGTAGGCAAAGGCAGAATGGAATCTTCTCAAAACCTTCAAACTCTTTTAGCCAAGAAATGCATTTTTTTTCCCTTATGGATGAAGAAATAGGCTTTTATGTGTGTGGCTAATTCCTGATGAAATCCTGAAAGCTGGTGACTGGCTAAGTACAATATCCCAGGAAACAAGACATTCATGCTTTTTAAAACTTTTTAGTTTGTCCTGTATTTAGCAGGAACAGAATGCATTGATGCAGATATATAAAAACTTTCTTGAGCTTCATATTTGTTTATGGACATTGGTTACAATATATCTGGGTGCTAGACAATGTGAATCCTGGGATCTGATTTAGTATTGTAGTTGGTAGACCTTGGCTTTTCTTGACATTTAAATTATAATAGTAATTTTGAAAGTACGTTGCTTTGCAGAGCATGCATAGATCTGATATGCTCTCATGAGCAGTGATTAGTCATTTTTACTAACTGATATCAAGCATAGTTACTGCGTGTTTATTGGAGGGTGGGGGAAGATGTGTCTGCTCTTTCTGTAGATAAAGGCCTTTTGGTTAGCAAACTGGCACTCACATTTTTTTTTTTGAAACTTTTGGGAAGAACCTAGAGTTGTGACCATAGAATCTTGATATTGCATGTAAGATATGAGTGGAAAATATACTGCCTGGAGTCGTCGTGCAGCCTGCCAGAATTCTTTTTGTGTTCCACTCCCAAAATGGCCAAAATGTTATGACAACTTCTTTGATGGCTTTGGATTTTAGGGAAGATTAAAGGGTAAAATCAGTACCTTAATCTTTACAAATACTGTAAAGATACCTATTTCACCCTCTAAAATTTCCCTTGAAATGGCTTCTGCCACAAAGCCTAGTGGAATCCTCAAGCCAAAAATTGTACACTCCTAATATTAATCAAACAATTAAGATAATGCATGCCTTATCTTGCATACTTCAATGAGCAAAGTATAGTCTGCTGTCTGGCTTTTGAAAAACGAGCCATCTGATTGCAAAGCTACCACCAGATGGCATCAAAGCCCATGCTACGTTACATTTCTTTTCTGGAAATTGGTTGGCTTTTTAGCATTGTAGTATAGAGGAATTGGGGATTGTAGATTGCCTTTGAGGTGTCGTGCTTCCTCTTCTGTGCTATTGATTTTGTTGTTTAGCATGCTGAAGGAAGAAGGAATGAAAGAGCCTGAAATCTGGAAACAGATGGAAGGGATTGAACAGGAGGAGACGATGGAAGAAGAGCTGAGAGAGCATTGGCTTTATATATTGTTGATGGACAGGCCAGGTAATCTTGGCATCAGTGAAAGTGGTTTAAGAGCCATCCATCTAAATTGCCAACAATACAACATTCTACTTTTACCATTACAATCATTGGATCTCTGCACTTTCCTTAAGAGTTATGTCAAGCATAGTGAAAATCATAAAATGTCAGGGTATTCCTGTGCAGGGGTTTGATAACTTGCTCAGCAGGAGTGGATTGGTTCGTGGTTTATTTTGACTAATTCTCAAGTTCTTTGCGTACCTTTTTAATAACAGCCTGGCAGGAAACAGTTCAACTTGTGAAGCTTCTGCCATCATTGAGTGATGGGAGAGAAAATTCACGGGTATGGAGACTTTCCTTGCCATGTGTGTGTTTAAAGGTGCGGAAGCCTTCCTGGAATTGGAGATTCTGGAGGCATGAAGAAAACAATGGATTCTGGAAGCTCCAGTGTTTGCTGCTGCCCAGTATACTCCTGATGGACCTCTTTAAACTCTTTTAGAGGATGCCTGTATGCGCAACCCCCTCCACAAACAGCAATCCCTCCCACTCCGACCCATCATTCCACTTGTCGCTCGCATCTCTGACCAAAATGCTTCTGGGGCTCCTCCCATGACGGTGCGTGAGAAAACTCGCTTGGAAAAATTCCGGCAGCTTCTGTCCAGCCAAAACACAGATCTAGGTGAGTCTAGGTGTTGGGATGATAAAAGTACCCCAAGAACTTTTATGGTTTCTAGAAATCATAAATAAACAAACAAGCCACATCCCTCCAGTGGTGGTGCAAGCTTGTTTAGGTGATCACAAATGTCCTTGTGTAGCATGAGATTACAGTGTGAGATCATCCCTAGCCAGACTAGCCAAAAATGCTAATGTGCTAGTCTTGGAAGGGATCTCATCAAGCAAGGATTAAAGCTGTACAGTTGTAGATCTATACAGTCCCAATGATTATATTTGATTTATAATTTTATTTCCATACATATTTTAAATCCAAATTTAAATTTAAAAGAATTAAAATACAAAGAGACATACCATGTTTCCCCGAAAATAAGACTGGGTCTTATATTAATTTTTGCTCCAAAAGACGCATTAGGGCTTATTTTCCGGTTAGGGCTTATATTCAGGGAAATACGATACTAAATGCGTCCATCTGGCTGACGATCTTAACTGGGGCTTATTTTTGGGGTGGGGCTTATATTACGAGCATCCTGAAAAATCATGCTAGGGCTTATTTTCCGGTTGGGTCTTATTTTCGGGGAAACACAGTAGTCACCATTGCCCTACATATCTAAACAACAAGTTACTTACCCAGAGGGGGGGGAAAGTATATTCTTTCTGTCTTCTTTAAAAACGCCAAAAACGTAATATGAATCAACTCACTGTTGCCCCTTTGCAGATGAACTGAGGAAATGCAGCTGGCCTGGTGTCCCCAGAGAGGTTCGTCCTGTGACTTGGCGACTTTTATCAGTGAGTGCTGCATCCTCTGACCTAGGACAACTTGTGTCATCTACATAATGAAAATGTATCCAAGATGCATAACTGGGCTCCAGGCAAACCCAGCTCCTGGTTGACTTTTTAGCCCAAGTCTTTCTTAACCAAGCTGCCTGAGATCTCTTGAGAGGAATATGACACTGTAGCATGGGAGAACAGTACATTTTATGCTTAGGTTTGTAAAAACTGATTTAGAAATAAAAATAGCCCATATGTTATGTTAGTTATGCCATAAAAAGCAAGAATGTCAATGAATTCCAAAGTCTGTAGAAAATGAGAGAAATTACATGGCAACAGTATTTCCGACTTCCAAAAAAAGCCTTACTTCACAAGAAATCTTTATCTGATGCTGGAATTGTAGGCTCCAAAGTAAGACCGTCTCCAATGCTTTTAAGCATTCAATGCAAGGAAAAATGTTGATAGTTGCCGTTTCTTTCCCCAATGGAGAACTTGATTAGAAGAAGCTGCATTTTTTGAACTTTTGGTTCTATAACTTTTTGTTGGACTCTTGTTAAATCCTATATCCTTTTCTAAAATATTTTCTTGTGGACTAGCATTGGGCAGGTCGGAGTGAAAATTGGATAGGAATGTGGAACAGAGTGGAGGGATTTTGACTTGACAGGTTTTGTCTTTTATAGGGTTATCTCCCTGCCAGTATGGAACGAAGGAAGCTGACTTTACAACGAAAACGAGAAGAGTATTTTGGGTTCATTCAACAGTATTATGATTCCAGAAATGAGGAGCACCATCAAGATACCTATCGGCAGGTACTTAGACTTCTAATCTCTAGATTGAGCTTGACCCCTTACCGTGCATGTAGTTCTGACCATTATTTGTTTAGTTACAATTCTTTGCATTTATGTTCCCACCTTTTCTGAGCTCCAAAACATGTATTTGGAAAGTGAGGAAATTCCCACATAACAATAGTCATGTGAGATAAATTGGTTGAGACAGTTTCTGGACAAGTCACTCAGTGAGTTCTGTAGTTGAATGGGTCTTCCCATTCCAGATTCCCAAATTAACATTGGTAATACTATACTAGACTTCCTAGGTGTTATTCATTGTCAAAAGTCAGCAGACATGAAACTGATCTGACTAATGACCCTAGAACAGGGGTCCCCAAGCCCCAGTCCGTGGACCGGTACCAGGCCGCGGTATGCCAGCAACCGGTCCGCACAAACAAGCAAAGCCCCATCCACAGGATGCAGGCAGCACACAAAACTACGCCCCCTCCGGTCCGCAGAAAAACCTCTCTCCACGGAACCGGTCCCTGGTGCCCAAAAGGTGGGGGACCTCTGCCCTAGAACAGGAATAGATAGCCTTTTTGCCTTTCAGAGCTATGTCAGATATTGAAGGCCATATATTCCAGATATACGTATATACCCAGCAGACACATAAACGTATGCATGTACAAAAAACTCTGTTCATTCTCCAGGAACTTGCTTGCAGATCAGTAGCTTGGTGGTTTGGGGGAAATCCATGATTTTAAGCATGCTTGTGGGGAAGCGGAGGTCTAATCTCCAACACACCTTGCTCTAGGATGCTTTTTTCCGCCTCTTTCCAGAGAGAGCCACTGGAATTGCTTTCCTGGAAAGAAAAGGAAAAAGCTACGCAAGACTTCCCTATTCCTTCCTGTTGAACCAGCTCTATATCACTGTGTTCTTCCTGCCATTGACAGTGTGGGCTGGTTGCTCTTTTGCTGGGAGGAAAGCTTCCCATATGCTCCCTACAAAACTGATCCCTGGAACCTCATAACTACCAGGCTGCTGCCTGGGAGTCTTCCAGCAGTGGCAGGCACTCTTGACCCAGAGGGAAGCTACTTTGGGAAAATTACCTAGGTCTTTTAGGGTAGCCTTTTGAAGGGATTATTCCTGCAGGGCTTGCATATTTGTGCTGGATCATTAACATATCCTTGAATCATTGTTTGGTTGGATGAGCAAGAACATGTTGGTACTCTGTGAATCAGTGACATCATTCTATCTTCTGTTTAGATTAGGCCAGGGGTAGGCAACCCAAAACACTCAAAGAGCCACTTGGACCCGTTTCCCACCGAAAACAAAACACTGGGAGCCGCAAAACCCTTTTGACATCTAAAATGAAGATAACACACACACACACACCACACACACACACACATATATATATATATTTATTAAAGGTAAAAAAGGATATATGCAGTGTTATCTTCATTTTAGATGTCAAAAGGGTCTCTCTCTCTCTCTCTCTCTCTCTCTCTCTCTCTCTCTCTCTCTCTCTCTCTCTCTCTCTCTCTCCCTCTTTCTGCCCTTGGTCTGCCAGTCCTCTTCCCCCACTCAGTGTGTTTGTATGTTTGTGTGTGTGTGTGTGACAGAGAGAGAGAGAGAGAGAGAGAAAGGCACTTGCGCTTCCTCTCTCTCTTTCCTCTTTCACTCTCTTTCCTCTCCCTCTTTCTCTTTCCTCTCTCTCTTTCTTTCCTCTCCCTCTTTCTCTCTCTTTCCTCTCCCTCTTTCTCTCTCTTTCCTCTTCCTCTCTCTCTCTCTCAAGGCAGATGGCACCGAAGGGGAGGGGAGGGGGGCAGGAGGCAGCGGAAGACGCTGAAAGGCGCCCAGGGCACACCGGCCTGGGGAGACGCATGGCCGGCTCGGCGGCCTGGGGAGCGGCCCAGGGAGCGATGCCCCCGCCGAACCAGCTGGGACTAGTGCCCGGCCCGGGGAGACGCATGGCCGGCTCGGCGGCCCGGGGAGCGGCCCAGGTAGCGATGCCGCCACCGTCACCGGGACTGCCGCCTGGCCCGGGGAGACGCATGGCCGGCTCGGCGGCCCAGGGAGTGATGCCCCAGCTGGGACTAGTGCCCAGACCGGGGAGACGCATGGCCGGCTCGGCGGCTCGGGGTCGGCCCAGGAAGCGATGCCGCCGCCGCCATCAGAACTGCCGCCCGGCCCGGGGAGACGCATGGTCGGCTCGGTGGCCCGGGGAGCGGCCCAGGGAGCAATGCCCCCGCTGCCCCAGCTGGGACTAGCGCCCAGCCCGGGGAGACGCATGGCCGGCTCGGTGGCCTGGGGACGGCCCAGGAAGCGATGCCGCCGCCACCGTCAGGACTGCCACCTGGCCTGGGGAGACGCATGGCCGGCTCGGCGGCTTGGGGAAACTTGTGGCCGGCTCGGAAAGCCGCCCAGGAAGCGATGCCCCCACTGCCCAAGCCGAGACTGCCGCCCGGCCCGGGGAAACACGTGGCCGGCTCAGCGGCCCGGGAAGCGGCCCAGGAAGCAATGGCCCAGCCAGGACTGCTGCCTGGTACAGGTAAGCCGGGGGGGCGCCCCCTGCCCCGCGGCTGCTTCGCGGCGGCGCTCCGCGGACTCAGCCCCCTCCCTCTCCCCCGCCACTGACCGTCTCCGTCTCTGCTGCTGGCTCGGCATCGCAGGGGCTGCTCTCCCTTGGGGCCGCGGCTTGCGGGAGGGCTGGCCCGCTCAGCGGAGGCTCCGGCGGGCCGCTCCCAGTGGGGATCCCGGAGCTTCCCCGCGCGGCTCCCCAGCCACATGCGCCTCGGACGGGGCCAGCCCGGGAAAGGGACTTCCTGGCCGCCCTTCTCCCAGGGGGCGGGGCACCCGGGCGCAGGGCCAATCAGGAGCCCTGCGAGGGGGCAAGTCCCCATGAGAGAGAGAGAGACAGGGGAAGCGCAAGTGCCTGTCTCTGTCTCTCTCTGCAAATGGCGGAGGAGGCTCCGGAGCCGCAGGAGATGGCTTAAAGAGCCGCATGCGGCTCCAGAGCCACGGGTTGCCGACCCGTGGATTAGGCCATAGAAATGTTGCCTTATATTTGCAGATTGCAAGATTTATTTGCAGTCCTTAATATCTTTTTATTTTCTTAAAAATCATTTTCAGATCCATATAGACATTCCACGGACAAATCCTCTCATCCCTCTGTTCCAGCAACCATTAGTTCAAGAGGTGAGATTTTTTTTCTTTCTCTCCCCCCCCCCCCCGATAAGTCATTTAACTCTTGATGTTGGTGATCAGCGATGCTTACTGAATTTTTTGTTTTGTCCAATGCATTACTGATTTTCTGAGCACCAATACCCAACGGCAACCAGTTTAAGATGTGTGAACATCAACTTTCAGTTGGCTGAGGAATTCTGGGAATTGAAGTTCAACATCATAAACTTGCTGAGGTCAAGGAACAGTGTTCTAGGGTTAACTGCTTTGTATTATTCAAGGGCTGTTCTGATAGGGGTTTTTTTTTGTAATCACTCTTTTAGGTATTTTCTTTCCACTCTAAAAGTTAGGTGGCTATGTACTAAATGAATCATGTAGGCACACTTATTTTTGCAGGAATATTTTATCAATATTCTACTTAAGTGTACCATTTGGGAAATGCAAAAATCATTATGAAGTTATAAAAGAATGTACACTGCCACTAGATAAATATTTCCCTGTCTCTTTGTTCTTAGGGATATGTATTAATATAAACCTATGATAGGATAATGTTGCATTCTGTTTCCTTTTATTTTACCAGCCATTGCTGTGGGGATAAAGAAATTTGTAACACAATGGCATTGCATCATATATATTACTAGATGTTGCTGGCAAATCAACAGAAAAAAATACACAGGATTAACATTTCAATCTGCAGCCAGGTAGCTTCAATACAGTCTAATTATGGACTTTTCATAAGAATCCATATATTCAATTACTGCATGAAATTACAAACTTTCAACAAAAAAGGTTCAACTTCTCCATATTTTTTAACCTTTTAGAATGTACTAGATAGGATAAAGTGTTTTTCCTATGCACAGTTATATTTAGTTATTTGCAAGGGTACAATGTTTTGATATTATCTATCTGTTTATAGCCCCCAATATCCTGCTATCTAAAGTCTCCCAGAGTGGCTTACAAATCAATAGAACAAAAGAAAAATATGAAAATATTAGTAGAATAGACAATATTCTAAAATCAAAATAAGATTAGTAGAACAATAAGACCAGTGCAGTTGGAAATGTTTTTTTTCTGATGAAGAAAAATTGACCATACAGTATGCCATTTTGAATACCTTTGAAGGAAAATTTAAAATCAAGGCATGAAAACCAAGGAATTTATTTCTCCAGGCATTTTCCATCCTTCTTTCAGTGATAAGTACCCAGAATAAGTCTTCTGAGGATGCTACTAATATCTAGGAAGTTACTATGAGTAAAAGACAGGAGTCTGTGTGGGCTTTCTAGATGCTCTCTAGTGATATGCCTCTGTAGAAGTTAAGTTAGTGTTTTAGAAACTCTTTAACAGAAAGTAATGACTTCATGAAGGAATAATCTCTGACTTTTAAAGTGTCCCTTCAATGTGTATCAGCAGCAAAACTAAGTCCATATTGTAACAATGAGGTAACTTGCCTAAGAACATAAACTCTACTAAGAACATATCTTAGTAGAGTTTTAAATGGCAGACCTATGGCTAGATTAAATGGCAGACCTATGGCTAGATTAATAGAATTCCAAATATTAATAACTAAACGTGTTATAAAGTATAAATCATTTTAGCTTTGACCAATCTGATTCTACTGATTATTTACTGATGCCTGCAAATCATGCTGTTTCAGTCAAGCTTAAGTGACCTTAATCCATTCCTAGCCTTTGTGTATAGCAGAGATGGGGTTTTCTATATTTAGGAGTCAGCATTGATTGGATTTGGGAATTTATGATTACTAATGCAAGGTCTGTCTAAAACCATAATAGATTGATTCAGTTCTTCAGGTTTATGGAGCATAAATAAATACCTAACAAGGTCCTGTGCTGTTGGCCTTGAAATGAATATGCACATTGTCATGGCTTGTTTTCTGGTGTATGTCCCTTTTCTCCTTGTAGCAGACAATGGCTTGTGCATATTGTTTAAAAGCTTTGATCAGCTTAAGAGCTAGAATACTTGACCATTTATGTAAGTGGTAGTGCTGCAAAACAAACGGCCATGTTCAAAGTATGATTAATGAGAGCTATCTGTCACAATTATGTTGAATGCCATCCTGAAAGTTATAAAAATAACCTGTGCAGACTCTTGAAAGGAAAACTGGTCAGGGAATTTATACCAAGGGCACTGAGATATTGCTTATTTTGTTCTGCTATAACAAGTTTCCTACAACCAGCAATAAATACCTCCATCCAGATTTTGTATTCTTGAAACAACAGACTTCAGATGCTTGTCTACTAAATTCAATCATTGTGGATGCAAATGTAACAGAGAAGCTATTCATTTATCATTATTGCTTGCATACCATGTTTCATGAAATGTGAACAACATATATTCTGGAGAATGTCAGTTCTCTCAATTACAGAAATCACCACGAGGACGTAAAGCATGCTGGGTTTAATGTTTCTGAATCTGGTGTGTAATTAGAAAACCCATCAGGGCCCTCAAGCCTGAGTCCTATTCTTATATTTGAAGGAAACAAGAGAATCTAGAGCACCTCTGTCAAAGAACTGCAATGTATGGTCTGTCAGGCCCTGCTGATTCTGCAGAAGTGATTTATTGAACTTGACAGTGTGTTTTGGGGCTGCTGTGTACATATTAGCAGTAGCCTCATCCTAAGGTTCATGAATTTCAGCCATACCAGATAGTTGTGAGAAGGCCTTTTGTTGCCTATATTAATCATAAGCAAGAAACCTCATTGCAGAAAATGAGGAACTTTTTAACAGTAGATATAAGAACATCTGCAAAACATATGATAGTGACTTTGGAAAGACTCTACATAACAGAGGTAGGAGACATGTTGGACTAGAACAACAGGAAACTGCCTTAATCCACATCTGAATACTTGTGAATTTAGCCCAACATTGTGTATTCTACGGGATGTCCAGTAGTGCTTTTTCCCCTCGTCATTGGTTACCTGCTATTTGAACTAGGCATGACATTCATGAAACTTGTTCTGAAACTGCTGACCCCCAAACATCTGTTTGAAAGATATCAATTAAAGATGGTCTTCAATCTACAACCATTTGCTTAATGATGGTTCACATTAATGACAGTACAGCCCACTTGGTGCCCTTTGTCCTCTTTGACTGAAATATTTGAACAAAGATGCAGGCATACGGCTTAATTGGACAGTATGGGTTTTTTCCTCCTCTTAAAAAGAAGCAACTTTGATTTTGTAAGCCAAGGATAAAAAAGTTGAGAAGGTATCTGATCTTCCCCAGAACTAGCTTCTTTCTTCCAATGGCTGCAGATCTGGTTTGAAACAACTTTGGGGTTTCCATCCATGAATATATGTCCTTGGAGGAAGTGAAGCCAGGTAATCCCCAGACAGCATCTCCTTTGCCTTTCAGCTTGTAATCCTCTAGGTGCTTAATCATGTAGACAATGGAAAAGGATAGAGCAGAATATTCATCTATGAGGATAATTCTGAATTTCTACTGGCTTCTGCACGTGGCATCCTAGGAGCCAGGTACACTGAATGCTGAGACTTCTCTTGCTGCTAAGATCCTCAAGCCTGGCTATTTCTTTAGTCACTATGCATTTTTAACTCTTACCACACCCTTTTCCTCCCCTGCACTTGTTCAGGCTTTCTCCTTCTTTCTCTTTCCTTGGGCATGGCTAACTCAAGCACCTGGCTTTCCTTCTTCCTCTCTAGATCTTTGAACGAATCCTGTTTATCTGGGCCATCCGACACCCTGCCAGCGGCTACGTGCAAGGGATTAATGACCTGGTCACTCCATTCTTTGTTGTGTTCCTCTCTGAATATGTTGGTAAGCGATGCTTGATGGCTGAAGTATATGATTAGCTCTTGCTGTTGAATACTTAGATTGTCATCACTGGATCAGCTTTATCATCCCTGAAATGCTTTGCCATTACAGTATATAAAGGTAGAGCTGCAAATTGATTTGTCATCATCTTATCTTCTGGATTAGGTTTTGTCAGTCATGTCTTAAATCTGACAGAAAAAGTTGTGGTTTTTTTGTGGGGCGGGGCAGAGTATTAGCTAGCTGTGATTGTTGGTAGGGTAAAACAAGCCATTAGTGAGAAAAACTCCACAAAGAGTAATGACTGTGGTAGTGTCATGCTTACATTATCTGCCAAAGATAGCAGCATTTTGCAATCAAGATGCATTATGCAAATGTCATATTTTATCATGTACTAGGAAGCTCTTCTTCCGAATTGTTTAGAAAGATGTAGAATGGCACTATCCCTTATTACAATTTTGTATCTTGTAAGATACACAAGATAATTTCACCTTCTTTTTAGAATAATCTGACATGGTTATGAATTAAGATCTAGTCATCGAACAGATTCTTTTTTTTTCTTTTACGTTAAAGCAGTGCTTCTAATTAAAGTCCACCTCTTTTACCCCATACAGTGGAAACAAAAATACTCATCAGCAGTTAATACTGAACAAGATAGCACAGTCTATCAGTTTTAATAATATTGACATGTAGAAAAAATGCCTTTGAAAATAGAATTTAGGAAAAACATTTAGGAAAGGAAAGAGCTTTTCAGAGAAACTGCATAACACATAATAGCAATATGTTTTTGACTTAGAACAAAAAGCATCAGAAAAAGCATCAGAAAATGAAGAACTAATCATAACCTTTATATAGGTCAAGTTATGTAGTCAGAGAAGTAAGTACTAGTTTAAAAGCTGCTTTAAAGGAATCTGACTGGTTTTGTGTTAGCTCAGAATCAAAGCAGCATCAGGGATATCTAGTACCTGAGAAATCTACAAGGAATACCAAAGTTGTAAGCTAGATAGAGAAGGGTAAAAAAAAAAACTTTTCTGAGGATGTCAGTGCCAGACTGGTACTATTGCAAAAATTTACATGATCTGTAAGATTTATTTAGTTAAAAAATAATGAAACAATAAAATCAAGTTCTCCAAATCCTCCTACTGTTGGTCAAGCTTATTTATACAGATAATTCATATACTATTCGCTTTATTGGCAATGGATCTGTATTGATAATCTTCATAAATTATTTTTTTACTATGCATCAAAGATAAGTAATCCATTTTTGCAATTTCTTGGAGAATGGAATAAAACATGTATTTTGGGCATGTTGAATAAATGACTGAAAACAATGAAATCTGATAAGAGATGTATTTTGAGTATTGATGATTATTTGAGACACACCTTAAATATATACAGTAGGTGTTCTCTCCTAATTATAATGAGATAAAATAGAACTTGTGAAAATAATGGTTGGTAAGGAATGGCATGGAAATCGAATATTCAGCTCCCTTGGTTATTGGTATATTGTGCCTTGTTATGTTTTTATTTTTCTATGCCTGGAAATATAGTCATTTAGTCTTTTGATTTTCATGATATGCTCCTACTTGCCATTCTAAAGATATATCTAATGATGTGACCGGTTCATGTTCTAAATATGATTGATGAGGATCTTTCTGTGTAAGATGGCTGCTTCTTCATTTATACTTGTGAGCGTCATGGCTGGCTACTATGGGATGAAAAGGGTTAACTAGGCCTAAGGAAGACTTTATATCAGTTACTGTTCTTAAAAGTCTTATCAGTAGAACTGGTAAGATAATGCTCCATTTGAATTTCATTTCATGAAATTATTAATTCTGTTTAAGAAGCATTTGAAATATTCTGTGTGGCTTGTAATGATTAAACAATAAATTTATCAATATCAACTACTGCCAACTTCTTTCCCAATCAATTTGTCAATGGCCCTCCATGGGGAAAAATAGAATGTTTAACTGGCATATTATTATAAAACACTTCTGATGGTGAAAGGAGGAGGGTAGCCCAAGAATACTGCTTTACTAAAAAGGGCATTCCCTGGTCACTTTCCTGGGCAGATCATTTAACTATTCCTTGCATATAATAATGTAGCTTCTCCTGTGATGTGAAGCTTCAGAATCTGGAACTGAGCA
Source organism: Azemiops feae (assembly GCA_023970755.1). Taxonomy (NCBI): domain Eukaryota; kingdom Metazoa; phylum Chordata; class Lepidosauria; order Squamata; family Viperidae; genus Azemiops; species Azemiops feae. The sequence continues at coordinate 1,455,598 of JALGBA010000019.1, forward strand.
ACCTTTCCGCTATTCCTTTGGTAGACTTCCTTAAGTAGATGCCCATCAACTGTGCTTTGAGCTGTTTCTGGTATATCTGCCCCTTATCTAGCTTATACTCCAGTGGCTGAATCAGCAAACCAGCAAACACTCTCATGACATTTGTATAGGAAAATCTGGAGATAAGCATTCTTAATTGGTTATCTCCAATAAAAATAAACTGGTCCTGACACCTGTACCTTTTAACATTGTATTTGCTGAATTCTTGCCTTATCCTTAGTGTAGTGATGAATACCCTTGGCACGTGAGGTCACTGCTGCTCATTAATCCTCCTTTAGTAGAGATAAGGTTGCTGACACCCTCATTTTTAGATCCATTTGAAGAGTCTACCAAAGATTAGCTCTTTGATATATATGTCCAGATCATTTGTTTGGGTTTTGAGAGAGGTCTATATTTGTTCATGGCCATTCAGTAAATTAAATTACAGACAACAGCCAAGGAGTTTACAAAGGAAGTTATTTCTGAAATCATCCATTGGCCCTGAACATTGCCATACATGTCATACCATACCATAATCATTTCTCTCTTTGTTTTGAAAACTAATAAATGAGCATGGCTACTCTCATCGGGCCAAAATTGCTTTTTGCTGAATCACCGGTCAGATACCTGGCTAGTGAACAGGACCAAACTCTTTCACCTCTTCTTGTATGTTGTTGCGTTTTTTTTCAAATTGTTCACTGTTGGCTTGCTGCACAAAGGCAGCTATCTTCATGAAGTTGCAGAGCCTGTGAGCATTTCGGGATCTGTGCCAGTGACAGATCCATATATGGGGTGCTGCTGCTGAGCATTGCTTGTTTCAGTCAGTGCTATTTGGCAGAATGGCTGATGGGGGTTATAACAGCTGCAACTATAGTAAAATTTTAGTGTCCCAAAGGTGCTTATCAAAGCGGCAGAATTGTTGAATGCTCATTTGGAGAGATTTTATGGTTGACAAAATAAGCATTTGGTAAGCATTCCATTTATTCTCCCACATGTGTTACCATTCCTAATACATTCAATAACTAACTTTATTCAACTTCAACCAAACTTTTCGAGGCAAAAACAAGACAGAATTTGATATCATTCGGTAAAGATTTTTTTAAGTTGTATTAATAATTTGCTGGAACAATCTAGTTGATAGTAACCATATTACCTTCCTGTGAAACTTCATGTGATTTGAATAAACTATGTTGGCTGGATGATGTATATCTATAGCAGCTGTGTTATATTAAGCCAAAACCAAAAGAACCACATTATGCCTTTTAAAAAGTTAAAAAGCAATGGCATAATATATAAAAAGAAAACAGTAACCAAATAACAACAACTAGCTAACCAGATATAACCGAAGTAAACAAAAAAATCCATAGGAAAAAAAAGGTAATGCTATTAACAATAACGACTACATTCGTATGCTGCTGGCTGACATTCCATCAGAGCAATAAAGTTGGGAAAGTAAAAAAATAAAGGTTTCCCCTTTTTCATGATGTCTTGAACTTTTGCTTGCCCCCATGCTCAGTTAGGTTCCCTTTTGAACATCAATTTTAATTGAACTAGAAGGTGATCTAACCACAAGAGCGGGCTAGATACAATGCTCACTGTATTCAGATCACAACAAAACTGCCCTGAAGGAAAAAGAAAGTCTGACATATGTCCACTAATGTGTTTTGAGATTATTGGACCAAACCCATGGTTGTCATGGAGTATATATACCCTGTGGCTTTCCCTGACCCAGCTTCCAGGCCATGAGATTGAGCTGCCCTGAACACCATCAAGTGGAGGAACTTCAGCACCAGCCCTAGACTGAGAGACTCAGATTGGGATCCAGGTGGGCAGCAGAGTGCCCGGTTTGTCAAAAGGATAGCTAGTTATATATTGTACTTCCAACATAAAAAATTGGAAACCCAGCCTATATTATACTTGGATGAATAGTATTTTTTAAAATCCAATCACAATGACTTATTAAATGAGGATATTCCAACTTATTCCAAATTATCCACAAGATAGCCAAATCTTCATACAACTCTTTAGTTGTGAATAAAAATAAAATTCAAAGCATCTTATTTTATTTGCTGTATATTTTCAGTAATTCATTGAGAATCTGCTCACTGATGCCCACTTTCATGAGATAAGAGAGTATAGAGGCCTGCAGGCACTGTTTGTCTGTTGCTGTACCTGCTGTCCGGGATACCAACTGAATTGTAACTAAAAACAAAAGTTAGGACTTCCAGGAGATTAAAGGGGTAAGATAATAGCTTTACAACTGTGTTCATAATGTTTTTGTTTTTAAATCCTTCCATTACAGGAAGTAATAAGGTCCAAATACACACACAAGATACTTGAAAATGAAGAGAATTAAATGTCATAATTTTGATCAAGAAAATCAAAGAGTCTGATCATTCCATAAAAACTTAGTTTTTTTTTAAAAAAGGTAAATGTTTCTCCTGTCCAGTCATGACCAACTCTAGGTCTTTCAAACTGCTAGGTTGGCAGGAGCTGGGGCAAGAATGGGAGCTACCCCATACTTGGGTCTCAAACTGTTGACCTTCAGTCAACAAGCTCAGCATCTTAATCACCATGCCCCCTAAAATTATCTTAATATTTCACAACTTCTTCAAAATATTTTACAAGTATTTGTGTAGTAGTCCCTCCAAGAATATGTATCAACCTTGCAACTGAGCTTCATGGTGGACTACAGTAACCTGATTCCAGTTCCTCTCCATTCCATTGTACTGTTTTACTGAATGAAGATATGGGAGACAGTAAATATAGTTTCTAAATCATACATTGATTCAGTTGCTGTGGAACATGAAGATTTGGAAATTGCCTGTTATTCAATATTTCTGTCCTTGTTCCTTTCAGAAGATTAAACTGACTTATGTTTGCAAGGTCAAGCGCCAGGATCTCTCTCTACAACCCTGTGGAGAGTTCTCCTTTTAGAACTAATGGCCATATTTGGGGTTTTATGCTGGTGTCATAGATGCCATACTAAATCACGACAAGGGGAGAATGGTGTTATTTCACAGAATTGCTGTCTTAGTGAGCAACAACCAGTCTTAAGCCATCCCATTTTACAGTAGAAAACTTTGACCTGTTAAAAATCAAGTCACATTATAATCTGCAAGGCCAGCTGGAATCTTGAGTTTCATTTTTAAAAAAGATTCCTTTGAAATCACAAACATCTGTTCACATGTGCATACACATACCCACACAAATTATTATTTGAAATTGTTCATTCCTTCAACCCCGATCTGTATATGATGTCCAGACAATACTCTGAATACAGTCAACTGCTAATCAAGCCATTCTTTATTTTTTAATCTTGACAGCAGAGTCACCCACCCCAGCTTAAAGTCTGCTGTTTGGGGGAGTAGCTGTTTTCATTTTCTTCAGTCCTGGCTGGTATTCCACGACCCTTTTTGCCAGGAGAATGCAATATCATTATGGTCAATAGCTGTTTCCTTGTTGCTTGGACAAACAGTCGATCTCACATTTAGTGTGGGTAGGGTTTTTTCAAGCTCCTCTATAATCTACAATCTTTTCCAGGAGGAGTTACTGGATGGGACTTGGACTGGATTAGCAAGTTCATAAAACATATTGCTTTGACATTGACCCAGTTAAATATGTTATTTGAACTGAGCCACATTTTTCTCATACATAAATCTCTCATCTCCCTACTTCATGCAGACATGGGATGAGTGCATCAAATACATATTTCTTCTATCTTCTTCCTTCTTCATTCCAGCCTGGATCCCCACTCTCCTATCACCCGGTCAGTTTCCCCTGACCCATTGTTACATCCCTGCATCACCTAAGATGATGGATTACAATGGCTATGGAGAACCCACTCTTCTTTAAACAATTTTATGGGTGATCAGGTTGTGACACTAGGTGGATGCTTTGAGCCCACATTTGGAAGTAAAGCTAATGGGATAAGAGCCAGCATTTCATTTTTCAGTGCATTCAGCCTCCAGATTTAAATTTTAAGCAAATAGTAAAGGTAGGGGACCTTGGTATCTTCACTGCGGGCAGCTTGTAGGAATCACATTGTCAAGACGACCCTCTCCGCTGCTGGGATACACAGTAAATATTCCTACTTAGAAGGTAATTTGTCTTCCTCTGTGATTGTCTCAGTTTCAATATGATTGTTTCGGTTTTATTTCATCACTTCTGTGCTGAAATAAAAGATAAGGAAGCTCCCAAAAGTCCATTCCTTCAAAACAGCAGCTTTTTTTTCATGCTGTCATTGTATAAATGGATGGTTTCCCAGTAAGGTGGGAAAAAGTACATCTCTTTTTTTGACAGGATCCTACATATTTTAGACAGTGTCTGCAGGCAGAAAGATGAGCTGGCCTCTGGTCCTGCTGTAAATTAACTCCATTTGCTGGTTAGCAATCTCCAAGCTTCTTAGTTGAATGCCGTCTAGAGATCTTTGCTGTTCCCAGCAGCCACATGCATAGCGAGCCAGTGTTGTGCGTACTAATCTCCTAACCTAGCTCTGTGGTGCCTTGAGCTGTGGTGTCAATCATAGCCACATTAGACTCTTCTTCATGCCAGCTTCAAGTGGCTGCTGCAAAACTGTTGGCTGCCTTTCAGTTCTTGTCAGAGCCATATGTTAGATATCCAGGTTTTTATGCGGGTTCTGTCTAAGGCTCTTGCAGAACAGATGTTTCTGTTGAGCAATATACTCAAGAGGATTTTCCAAAGCTCTCTTCTTTTGCCAGAACCCCTACCTCTAGTTTTCAGGATTACTTATGCTTTTGTAGTCATAGCTTCTCTTTTGGGAGAAGGAGAAGTAGCTGATTGGGAGTGAACTATATTGTTGCATTTGTCTATCTTTCATACACAACCATTATGCCGGTATTCATATATTTTCTCAAACCATGTTTGTCATGTAACCTTCATGTGCAAAATACCTAAATTCTTCAAATATACAGTATATGGATAATAAAACAGACGGTATTTACAATAAATAAATATAATATTATAAAGGATTTGATAAGACAGAAAAAGAAATGGGAGGGAATTGGAAAGCAAACACATTCTAGCATTCATTCTTAAAACTGTATATTTAAATATATATATTTTAAAAAGTGACATCTGTTCTGGATAATCTTCTCTGCCTTTAAGTTCACACACAAATGGTCTCACAGTTTTGATCTAGCAGAAGAAGTCCAAACATGCTTCACTTGGAAACAATGATTTGCAAAGAGATCCCCACATATCAAACCATATTTTGATGTTAACTGTAATTATAGTTACCATTGTGCCTAAATCGTTGAGGAAGAAACACATTTGTACAGGAATGTGCACAAAGCTAATATAAAGCTAATGACTGAGGAGTTTTTTAAAAATGTGATTCTGGGTTTGAATATGGTTTTTTCGATGGATCCTTTCACAGATTTTGATTGTCTAAATGCAGCAAGTATCTTCTTTCAAGAAGTATAATTTTGGGGGGGCTTTCTAAGTGGAAACACACATATACCTTTTGTCAACACAAGCAGTCCTCTTTGTTTCTTTTCTTATGTGTGTGATACATAGCAGCCAAGCCCAAAATTTCAGTGCATAACATCCTGTTTTGTCTGAAACAGGAAACTATGGATACCCATTTGGGATCAAGCCAAGATCTTAAATTTCCAATCATCATGTAACTTTGCTTATTTTCAGGCAAATAACATGGTTTTCTTGCTTGGGCAAAATGAAAAACTTAGTGACTTCTTAACATTAATTGCACCTTCAAGATAGAAAGATGGGTAACAAAAAGGCTTGTACATATCTTAGTTGAATAAATCAAGTTAGCAATGTCCAAACTAAGCAACAGTTGTGTGTAAATTTATGGATAAAGCCATTGCCTTCATTTTGGAAATGATAGAGGTAGTGACATATAAGACCAGCTGGCATTTGAAAAATGCAGCAATCTTTCATCTGATGAAACAGAGATTACTTTGGTTTGATTTATATGTGGTGCAGTTTGTGGCTGAGTTCACACATCAGTTCAATCAGCGATGTGGCAAGTTATATGAATCCAACTTTTGCGAGTTATTAAGCTGCTTTTTAACACGTTGTGCAAACCAGTGTACTTGTTATTTATTTAATAAATCATGATTAAACAAATAATAGTGTAGCATAATATAGGAAGACCTATATATAAATAGCAGCATGTTTTGAGATCAAGTGCTTTTTCCTCCCCTTTCATTTTTCTGTGATCTGGATATAAAAAGTTATTGTTAGAGTTTTCTGTTTCACATACTAAGTCAACCAAATCAACTGAGCATGTAACTGCCCTGGGTTTATACCATCAGGAGACTAGGGGAACCTGACATCTGTTAAATGTAATGGATAATTTAGAGTGGCTTACTGAGGCTGAATCTATAGATGATGCTCCCTATTTTTTTTTTTTTTAAATATATTTTATTAGATTTTATAGGGGTACAGGGATAACATTAAGGTGCTTAGGAACCACCATGGAGGTGGGTATATTAAACATCCAAAAAAAGAAAGACAATCACAAATATATAACTCAACTCAAGTCTTTTAAACTTCCGTCTCTAATTCCCTCATTTAATTTTACATATTCAAATTAATAAATTCTATATAAGTTTCAAACGGTCCTATCAAATATCAGTTACATTTCAATTCTAATAATCCAAATCCTGTTTTTAAGCTTTACTAACTTACAATTACTATATTTCAATTAGCCTTAAATAGACATATTATTAACACTTCGGGTGCCCTTTTTTTTTTTTTTTTTACATAATTATATCTGGTATATTGTTCTCGCAACAACTTTCCCATATCTTCTTCATTAATACCATTTTTTTCTCTTATCACCCATCCCTCTTATTCTCCTTTTATTTCCAAATAATTCTCTTAAAATAAAAATATCAGGCCAACAAATAAATTTCTATCTAATTTAAATATATATTCTATCAATGCCTCTATATCTATAAAAATCTTTTTAAACCAGTAGATAAAGTTTACTTCTCCAATATATATCATATCTAAGACAGAGTAATATTACAAAGGGTATCCTCTTAAAAATTTCACGTATTCCATTAGTTGTTAAGTCAGTCAAGAAATCAAAGCCTTTTTAATCCCATTAAATAAGACTTTAAAATACATTTTTAAATCTAACTCTAGGCTTCTTTCTGTGCCATAGTGGTTTCCATAGTGAAGTTCCTACATAATCAAACCACACTATTAAGGGGTCCATATTCTTTAACGCTTCAAATTGGTCAAAGTTCTCTTTCCTTTCTTCTAATAGCCTTTGGATGGTAAAAGCTGTTTTATTCCATGTTATATTTGCCAATTGTTTATCCACCTTTTCTCGATTTTCAATAGGTTGTATCTGAGTGTCAGTCTCTGTTGATGTTGGTATTGGTGCTTCAGACATCTCTGTTGAAATTGTTGTATAGTCATCAGACTTCTCGATAGGTTGTGTTGAAAGTTGAATAAGATTAGTTTGTTTTGTGGTTTCCACAGTTTCTCTCAGTGTAGGGAAAAGAGATTGAAAATAGGAGCTCACATCCTTTGCAGCTTCTAGAATTGTTTCCAATATAAGATCATAGTCCAGTTGTGTATTAAGTTCCATATCGATAGTAATAAGGCTTTTTAATCTTTAATCTTTAAGGAAGGCTCTGCTTCATAAGAATCAAGCAAGCATTCACCTTCAGTTTTCAATAGACCAGCTGCATCGTTATCTTATCACTCTTTCAGGGTCATAGCCATTCCCAGCCATAAAGAAATATAATTGCAGTACCACTTTTCGACACAAGATGTCCTCAGCAAACCAAAAAATCCTTTTTTCCTTTCCAAATAATAGATTTTTTATTTTTCGTGTTAAAAAAGATGAAGAGAGGGTTCAAAATAATAAATGCGTAGTTGTAACAATAATAGTCAAGAATAAAATGTTTTCAGGTCCCCTCAGTATTCCAAAATTTAAATAGTCCATCGAAATTAACTGGTTTTTATTTATATATATTTTTTTCCAACGCTGTTTTTCCCCATTGCCCAAACGCTGCTTCCTCACGACAGGGAAATAGTTCAAAGAAAGCTTTTAACAGGAAAGTAGTTAGGGAAAAAAAAAAGGGGGTAGGAAAGGTCTCACCCGGATTCTCCACGGGGGTTCTTTCGCTTAGATGTTCTTCTGGCTTTCAGCTGGTGCGACGAAGTGATCGTCCATTTTATTGGGCGATCTTTTCCTCCGGCGGCCCTAAGGAGAAAGCTCGAACTGGGGAGAGCCGCCGCTCTTCCCCAGTCGAGCAGGAGCCTCCTCTAACGGTGGTCGCCTCTACGGGGCGACTTTCGACCCGATTAAGGGTCTACCGGCGGAGGGAAAGCAGCCGGTGGGAGAGAGAGATCTCTCCATGCGACTGCTGGTGTCGCGATCCGGAACCGGAAGCCGATGATGCTCCCTATTGATTTACCAGATGAGAAGGATTATTGGGTTGGGAAAAAGATTTAACAAGGATGCCAATTCCCCTCTCTATAATCCCTTAATAATTGCTTGGTTAACCATCAGAAAGCCAAATTATTTGTGAGATAAGAAGATAGTTTGCAATTCCCCACAGGTTATGCATACCTATTGCCAAGAAACTTTTTGTTGTTGTTGTTGTTATGACAGTAACAAAGCATACAATTGCACTCACTTGAATAAGGATAGTGATGAAACTGAGGTGACTATTTGGGCTAGAAAGGAATTAATTTGGAAACAATCATTTTCTGTCCATTTCTTCTGCAGCTAGGTTGGGAAACTTTTGGTGGGAAGGAAAATGAGATGTAAAAATGGGTAAATTTTATTCAAACCTGAGAAAAAGCAGGAAAAACTCTGTCAAACTGAGAAAACTGGAAGTCTTAATACTTTTTAAAATGTTACAGTTCTTTTAAGAAAATATTATAAAGACTAGGTGCATTCAGATTAAGTATTGTAACAAGAATGTTGCATATGAAATAAGCATCCATTGCAAAGATGTTTTTTTTCTTCAGAATATTAGCCTTAGGCAACTATTCATATTTTAAGATTTGCTAAGAATTTAAATGAAAAACTAAGGATTCTATTTAAAAAAAAATATGGGGAAAGATGAAACAAAAATTAACACAGCATTCAAGGAAGGAAAGGAAGTGTAGATATGAGCATCAATATTAAGACCAATTATCTGTGATCTACAAAGGGCATATAAGATCTCGGACCATAAATTCTGATAAACATTTGGAAAATGATTGATTTTCGGTAGCAAGATACTTTGCAGAAACCTCCAGCCCCAAAACAGTCTCAGGATTTTGGACAACTAGCCTATTCTGAGGATGTCACTGACCCAAGGCCCTTACGACTTTTGGACACTAAAGAAGTTAAAATGCAGCCTTGGCAATAAGCCCTGGCAATAAAATCAGTATCCTTCCCAATCTGAATGTCAAGCATTTGTAACCCAAAGAAACTTTCAGACATATACACTACATTAATTATTGGGAAACATTTATCAATCCAAGAATTGGTTCGCCTATTGCCTACATTTCAGAATACATTGCTAATGTGCAAACTGCCTACTCTGACATTCACAACTGGCCACTTTACATGTCAGAGTAGGCACTGAGAGAATCCACATTTATAAGTGAAGGATGGCTCTTGGTCATATACATTCATATACATATACATAGATTGCCCCAGTCCCTCCCTCAGCTGAAAAGAAGGGCTTTTTGGATCTTTTTAAAACTGAAGGCCAGAAGTAGAGGAGGGAAGTCAAGGGGGAAATCTATGAGTGAAGCAGATTCAGAAGATTTGCCCTAAATAATCTGGGGGAATAGTAGAAGACCTTTTACTTTGAAAATTTGCTAGTAAAATAGAAATAGATTATCAATCTAGTCAAGAATTTGAGTTAGATTTTTTTCCCTACTGTGTGCTGCTATGTCCAATCCAAGTTGTCTTTTATTTCTCTGTTCAAGAGCAGGAAATGTATGTATTCTCAAGCCTTTTTATTCATACCTTAGCCTGTTCATGAAAAAAATAATATTTTCCTTAGTCCATTGTTGTCATTTGTAAATAATATGAAAACATTTTACAGCATCTTTTACAAGAAATTTATTTGAATCACTCTATTTTTGCAGACCAATGCTATCTTACATTTCGTTTAAATGGCTTTTTATTGTATCTGAACAACTCTGGAGTGTATCCTTTTATTCTTTAAAAAAATATTGTACAATGTAAATACTTAGTAATACTTAGTATTTGTCTTTTTATCCTTTTCAATAAATTTTGATTTTTATCTCTGATGAGATTGGCCTGTCTCCCAAGAAGAGGCAACAGGGCTGAAACATCTAATCATATTCTTCTAGACCAGCGTTTCTTAAAGTGTGATCTTAGAACATCTGGGAATCTCTCAAGATCCTTTCAGGGATCCTTGAATTCAAAACTATTTGCCAATCCATGTTGAAAAAATTAATTAAATTAAAATCCTATCAAACAATCATGAGAAGTTATAGTGTTAATGAATGCATCTATTTTAATTTTTAATAACTGCAAATATTGATAAATGAAACCCATATAAATAAAAGCCCTTTTGGATTCCTCCTTAATTTTTAAAAGTGGGAAGCGGTCATTGGAGAAAAAAATTAAGAAGCTGCCTTAGACTGTATAGCCAGGAGGCTGCAGTATTGATAATCTTCTGCTTTTTGCCTTTTAACCTCTAAATCACTAAAAAAAACTGCATAGGTTGTGAGATCCCTATTTATTTGTGACACTGGAATTACAGGCTAGATGTCAGATGGAGGACATCCTGGAAGATAGATGGAGGCTGCAGAAATTACTATTGCAAAACAGTCAGGATATGAAGATGTCTCTTTGATCTGGAGAGAATTTTCGGCAGTCTGGATCCAGCATCCAGTTGCCTTTTCAGCCATAACGCCTCCCGCTAATCCACAGAGTCTCAGTTTGCCATTCCTCCCCAGAAACCTCTCCTCAAATTTTTGTTTCTAAGGAAGCAAAAACTACAACCAAGTGGCAAAACAAATCTGATGACCCAAATCTACTTGTAGAGTATCTGGAATCAAAGTACATAAAATCCTATATTCTGCTTCTTTTGAAAATCTTTAAAAATCGAAGTTTGCAAGAATATAAATATTATTCAGAGTTGCCTGGGCAATTTTATTCTATGATTGTATGCTCTTAAATTAGGCAGTTTGTGTTTTAGAATGAAATAATAACTCACAATATAAATAGTTATGCAGTATAAACCTCAAATAGTCTCATGCCTAATAAGAGGGCATTAAGAATGTTCTTATTGATTCACTCATATCCTGACTAATCCTGCAGGCTTGGTTGGTACCAGGGTAAAGGCTTTTCAATAGGTTTCTGACTGTAATCAATCTCATTCCTAATAGAATTAGATATGTACAAAATAATCCTATTAAAAAAAAAATAGAGAAAATCTCAGAATCACATCCATCCTCCCCACCCCCATTATGCCATTGTTGCCTTTCAGAGAAGTATCTGATAACATGTTAGCTTCTATTACTTTTAAGAGTTAAGGAATTTCAAAAGTTAGGCATTGTGATATTTTCTCCTCCACTAGGATCTATATATAATCTAAGGTTATAATATTTAGTTTGTAAATTGCAATGTTCAAAACAAGATTTTATTCCATAGAACTGAAAGCAAAGAGCAAACATTTTAAATTGTTCTTGTCTTCTGGCAATCAATTAAAAACAGCATTAAATGTGTTTAATGTTGTAATTCGAATGTTTCCCCAAAAGACAACTTTATTGAAATGAACTGTACTATTAAAAAAAAGCTGGTTGATCAGACTGATGAGCAGATATGATTTTAGCCTTGGTCACTTGACTCAAACAGAGGCCCATTGCCCTTGCTTTTTTGAGTGTGTGAAAATCCCTCTGATTCTGTGAGAACCTTCCTTTCCTTTTAGAAACTGAATTAACTAGCATTGGAAGAACTGGGTAGAAACTGTGGTTTCTCCCTTAAAGAGGTTGTTTCATTTGATTCTACTGATGCCTCGGGCTGGTCTCATTGAATGGTGTTCTCCTTACAAGTTTGGTGAAAGGGGAAACAGTTCATAATTGCTGCAGATGCAAATTACTTAATGTCATTTTCAGACCTCTGATGGATTAAAAAAAAACCTGTTTAAAAGCTGTTAAGCTTTTGTGAGTCTGTGAAGTCTTTTCATAAATTAGCAATAAGCATTGATGACAATATATGCTTCAGAGATTCAGAGAACTGCCAGAAGCATCTCTTATCTCTGCTTCTCTCGCTGTGCCCCCTACAGCCTTTTCCATTACACTAATGCTACTTATACACTGTTCACTACTGGGCTGCCACAGAGTTGGTGCCTTCTTGCTGTTCAGTAATATGTTTTCTTCTAAACTTGATGGTTAGTCTTGAGAGACAGTAAAAATAGAGGTTGTTATTTTTCAGCCAGTTGAGTGTTAGGTTCAATTAAATGGAATGAAGGGCATATAAAATGAAGTCCAGTTTCATTCACCATTCCAATTAAGTTATTGGAATTTGTTTAAAAAGTATTTTGGTGGTAAATTCACTTTAACAAAATCAAGTAATTCAATCAGTCAAATTTAACTTAGGGGGATACATATGTAGCATTAGCTATATATTAGCTCTAGAAATTCTAGAGACATGGTGGCACAGTGGTTAGAATGCAGTATTGCAGGCTAACTCTGCCCACAGTTTGGAGTTTGATCCTGATGCGCTCAAGGTTGACTCAGCCTTCCATCCTTCCGAGGTCGGTAAAATGAGGACCCAGATTGTTGGGGGCGATATGCTGACATTGTATCCCACCCAAAGAGTGCTGTAAAGGGACTATGAAGCAATATATAAGCCTAAATGTTTTGTTATTGCTATTGTGAAAGATATTACATTTATGTAGCTAAGTTATGACCTAGCAAGCTTGGAACTTCAGAACATAAGAAAATGAATCATTCGGTGAAAGAGCACTTCAAGATATGCATCCTATAATACCAAGCATGTGCCTGAAGGTGCTTCTTGACTATTTAAATATAATTTTAATTTTATATCTGTGTGGGTTACTAAGATTGGTTTTGGAGTTAACATCTTTGGCTCATGGTGGAAGTCCCCAGGAAACAAGCAGAATGGAGTTCCACATTTATGAGACTAGGGTAGAAGTGAATGCTGACCCTTGAGTTGATTTATTTTGTCCAATATGTCAGCTGCCTGGATAACAAATCCAAAAGTACTAGCTACTGAGCTTACCTTAAGAACTCCACATTTACATTTCACAAGCCAGGTTATTATGAAAAAAAAATGTTTCGGATAAAAAAGAAAGGTTTGTCTACTAAGGCTATTCTCAAACACTATAAAGATGACCTGCATACCAGAGAGGGCAATATTGAGCCAATACGAATGTTTGTCACAGCCTTTTTTCTCTTACAAGGCTGAGTGTAGCTGGTTGTGAGACTGGTTTAGAATAAGAAGCAGCTCAGAAAGGGGGGGGGAACCCACACAAATAATTGCTGACCCCTCTGGTCCAAAATCTTGCTGATTTAAAGATCCTGCATAATTAGTTCTAAGTGAAAAAATGCTGGGAGATTCTATCGCTTATCCTTCTTATCATGTATTGTTTACCTCTTGTTCCTGAAATCTATAGTTTCTATTGCCTTTACTCAAAGCTGGTGTCATGTCCAACTCTGTATTAGTCACTGAAAATAATTTTAAAAAGAAAAAAAATACTTTCCAGATTAAATTGGAGCAATTTTAAGATTAGAAAGTAACCAAGAATATTGAAAAAAACATATTTGAATCTCACTTTATGAAAGAACCAATGACAGTCCTGCTGCCAAGTTTTTAGTTTCGAGATGGATGGTAAAGATCTTTCTGGTTAATAGGATTTGAGGAACAGCCATCTCCAAGGAAGGAACTAGAGCCCAAAACAGCTTTGGCTAGTCCTATCCTGGTGTCACTTCATGAAGGTGCCTGCCTCTTAAAAACAAGTATTCTTCTTAACTCAGAGCTGTCAATCTCTTGTACTGGATAGAGAGTTCTTACTATTATGGGAGGTTTGAATGACTTCTCCATTGCTTTATAGCTCTTTTTCAGTGCTACCAACCAAAGTGTCTCTTAGTAAAACACTCAGATATATGTGATCAAGGCATCTGCTATTAAGAGAAGCAAAGAATAGCGAGATCTATGTATTTTTATGCCTTGAATGGATTTGTGAATAGCAGTTTGGCATAAGAGAAATTAAGGCATGCTTCTTAAACATGCCAATCCTGTCTTGCCATTTCCCCTCATCAGTAATGACAATTGCCTAAGCTTAATATTATCTGAAGATAATATATTTGAAAAAGAGTGAATGTGGACTCATTTGTATATTGCATGCATAGACATTGTATTTACTCATCATACTACTTCCTGTCAGGATAAGCAAAGGACAGGTATGAAAGTCTGAACCAAATAAATTAAAAGACACAAGATAAAAGAAAAAGAAACACAGTAGTAGTTTATACCAGCACTATTCATTATTCCTCCCCATGCCTCTCTGTCCTTGCTTCTGTCATGTTAATACACTGACTCATACGTGACCTTTTATTTTTTAAACTTCTCTTGAAGAATCTCCTCAGTTCCATCCCACCACAACCTTTTCCACCTCTCCCTTCAACAATCTCTGTCTCTCTTAATAAACGTCTTCCTGCAGGGAATTTGTTTATATTCAGACCTCATTATCAGATGACATAGATCTAGAAGATCATACAAGAAAACCAGGCGTTCTTTTAGCAAATAATTTCCCCAAAACTGGTATAATTGCATACCTGTAACTTACTATATATTCAGGACACATTTTTTCCCCCCAGGAATGGTACCTTATCAACTATACCTTATTTGCCTTATTGTGATTTTAAACATTGGTAATTTTCTCTGCTCGATACATATATAAGTACAAATACACAAACACACAACTTTACTAAATACAGATAAAGTCTTTTTTAAATTTTGCATGTCTTTTGTATGTGCATATGCATATACGTCTTTTGCAGAACCTTTTTGGCTGCTGGTAGTCATGGGATTTAAGTCATGCATGTTGTCAAATTCTGAACAATAGCAATTCAGAGTAGTCATAGTCTTCTCCAGCTCCTGAGATTTGAAATTCTCCTGCCATCATAGTGGTCATAAATGTAGTTATAAATAAACAAAATCCAGTATGTGATTAGCCATTGAGTGATCTAACTGTCCATGCATTCTCCCTTCACCTTTGTATGGACTTTCACATTGTAGAAGTTACAACTCTGCCGACAAAAGGAAACAGAACTCCGCCAACAAAAAGAAGATCTGATAGGATTTATATATGCACTTCTATTTTTAGAAAGACACAAAATAAATAGTAGAGATAGACAAGAGGTGTATATCCCTAAACATTATTCTACAATGGTACACTTTCTTTTTTTTAGAAGAAGATGTGGAGAACTTTGATGTAACAAACTTATCTCAAGATGTGCTGCAAAGCATCGAAGCTGACAGCTTTTGGTGTATGAGCAAACTGCTGGATGGGATCCAGGTAGGACATTTATCTGTACTGACTCTCAGGACTCCAGGGAATCTCTTCCTTGGATAATTCAACCTCTGCTATTCCCAGCCACTTCTGCTGCTTCATGATCACCCAAGGATAATGTGGAGTCTAGACTTTCATAATTTTACCTGCTTTGGCCTCTACACTGAAGGCAATGTACAAAAGCAAGTGCACTCCATGCTTAAAAAAAGAATTCGAAAAGATATATTCAGTTATTTAAATATTATGTCTCCCAAATATTCAATTTGAATCATAGCAGTTCATTACTATTCAATCATTTATTTTATAATTCATTCTATATTTGTATAATTTATTCTGGGTTTGTTAGTTCTAGAGAAGGAGAAGGAATCACATGGATACTGAAACAGCACTTTCTAGTTCCTGAAAATCTTAATAATGCTTTCCTCGGCTTAAATTCCTGGGTTATTACAAATGTACAGTCGGGCATGTCTTCACAGCTCTAAGGGCTAGAAACATAATGTAAAACTAATATGAAATTCTCAGGAAGCTTAATTGAGTTCCTAGTTTAACATTATGCAGGTTTTGACCATGCTATGCAAAAGCTATATTCAAATCTATACAATGTAGCTCAGTTTGATCAGAGACACTATCATATAGACCATAAAACGTTTGATGTGCAAATAGGAATTATTTATCCACATACATTTTTGTGTAACTGAGGGAATTTTACAGCTTTTGACAGGAACACACCACTCATAGCAGCAATTTAAGTTTATATTATTTTAATATAAATTTTGTTATTATTTCACCTCAAAAACAGAATTTTTGAAAGTCTTGTAGGGGATCTTTTTTGTAATATATCCTTAATTTTGAAGATATTATATACATAATTTCTGTAATTCATAGAGAACCAGGGTTTCCAGAATGTCTTATAACCTCATGAGGTCAGCAGTTTCTCCTATTTATTCATGATGTGTTGAATAAATAAACTGAGAACATGAGATTGCTACAGGCAGTTAAAAAGGGCAAGAAATGGTTAATACCCAATTCTTGCCACCATTTTCTATTGCATATAAACATTCCATAAGGAGAGTATCCATCAGATATGTCCCAAACATCAGAAATTTATGGTAAGGTCTGTTGTATATATACAGTTTCATATTTTATTTCTGACATTTTTGGAAAACCCTGGAAAAGCATTTTCAATCCTCTTAAACACACAATATATTTTTGCTTCAGGACAACTACACATTTGCACAACCAGGGATCCAAAAAAAAGTCAAAGCACTGGAGGAACTTGTCAGTCGTATTGATGGTAGGTGAATTTGAGTTTGACACCTGCAATTGAAATTGTAACACTCA
Source organism: Azemiops feae (assembly GCA_023970755.1). Lineage (NCBI taxonomy): Eukaryota > Metazoa > Chordata > Lepidosauria > Squamata > Viperidae > Azemiops > Azemiops feae. Next base: position 1,472,478 of record JALGBA010000019.1, read on the forward strand.
TGGATTCTCACTTGAGAGAAAAACATAGGGTGTAGAACAGAAACAATTGACATGAGACCGAAGTCATAAGCTCTTTTTCTCAGTTGTCATAGGTGACAATCAGACTGGGATATTGATGTCCTTAAGGCATGTTAGAAATAGAATACTCTTGGGAAGAAAGGGTGAATGGGAAGTCATAGGCTGATATGCGTGTAAGAGAAAAAAATAGCAGAAAAAGGGCTAACATTTATAAAATGTAAGTAAAAGGCATTTTGTATGGGCAGCCCCCCAAAATGACCACATTGATGATAGGTTTTAAATAATTGCCATTTCCACAGCCCTGTTTATTAAGACTTTAAGATCTCAAGCATTTGAACTTTCCAAAATTCTAATGGGAAGCTATTCCATAGGGTGGGTGCGAGTGACAAAAACCAGGAGTTTTTCATATTCGGATATAGTACAGTAGAGTATATGTAACTCAGGGTTGATCGGGGGAGTCCTTGGTTCTCTCTGAGCTTGGCTGTTTGTAGACATTTTATTACCAAACTAGGTAACATCATCAGTGCAAGTGAGTGTGGGGTTTTCCCTATTTACCTACAGTAGCTTGCCCTTCCAATGTTAGTCGGAATATGGTTTTCTCCTTGCTAGTTTCTTGATAGAAACAGGACAGAAAAACAGGAACTTTTCACATTCTCCCCAAATCTCAGAGGCAGGCTAAGCATTCTATCTGAGATGCAGGAACCAGATGGATAGGAGTAGGCAGCCCTGTTGGACATGATAGGTCAAAGCCAGCATGTTGAATTGTACTCAGAAGTAGAATAGAGACAGCAAGGAAAGATACTGTTTCATGGAGATGTGTTTTCTGCTAATGACAGCAAATATATCAAATATTTGCCCTTTGCAAATAAAATGTCCTGTTTCAGAGCAGGTACACAGTCACTTTAGGAAGTATGAAGTGGAGTACTTGCAGTTTGCCTTTCGCTGGATGAACAATCTCCTGATGAGGGAGCTTCCTCTTCGCTGCACCATTCGCCTTTGGGACACTTATCAGGTATGAGTACCTAGACTTCTTTGTTGGAAGCCTGTCTTGATAAAAATGGTGCCATGTGACTTTACTCAGACACCTTTTCCCAGCAATAATCTTATATGGAAGCAGGCAGTAGTATACTCAGATCACTTGCTTGCTTGCTTGCTTGCTTGCTTGCTTGCTTGCTTGCTTGCTTGCTTGCTTATTTAGCCACCCATCTCACGTTTGTGACTCTGGACAGTTCACATGATTAAATTAGCAAGAGCAAAAAACTGTCAAAACAATTACAACAAAATGATTGTTTAATCAAAAATGATTAAAACAATTAAAGTACTATGAAAAAAAAAAAAGCCACAAGAGAGTGCATTCAGAGTCTTAAACACAGTGCAGCCATTTTGTGGGCTCCGTATTTCTGAATGGCAAAACCAACCTTTCAGGGCCTTCTGGAAGGCCAGTCTTCCCCCAGGACTCTAGAGGGCAGGTCTTTACAGGTAGTCCTTGACTTATGACCACAATTGAGCTTAAAATTTATGTTGCTAAGTGAGACAGTTGTTAGGTGAATTTTGCCATATTTTACGACCTCTCTTGCCACAGTTGTTAAGTCAGGGGTCTTCAAATGTGGCCCTTTTATGACTTGTGGACTTCAACTCCCAGAATTCCTCAGTCAGCATGCCTGGCTGAGGAATTCTGGGAGTTGAAGTCCACAAGTCATAAAAGGGCCAAGTTTGAAGACCCCTGTGTTAAGTGAATTACTGCAGCTATTAATTTAGTAACACAGTTGTTAAGTGAATCTGGTTTCCCCAATGACTTTGCTTGTTAGAAGGGTTGCAAAAGGGGATCACATGACTTCGGGACACCGCAGCAGTCATAAATATGAGTCAGTTGCCAAGCGTCTGAATTTTGATCACATGATCATGGGAATGCTGCAATGGTTGTAAGCGTGAAAAATGGTCTTAAGTCACTTTTTTCAGTGATGCTGTAACTTCGAACAATCACTAAATGAACTGTTGTAAGTCAAGGACTACCTGTGTAGCATCATCACAAAATAGAGCTCTGCAGCTATCCTTGCACATAACTTATATGTATATCCACAACTCTAAAAATGTAGAAAAGCAGTGAGGAATAAAGCATGCTGATAACAGTGGTTCTAACCCCAAGTAATGTGTTCTTTTCAGTCTGAGCCTGAGGGATTCTCTCATTTCCATTTATACGTCTGTGCTGCATTCTTGATTAAGTGGCGGAAAGAGATTTTGGATGAAGAGGACTTCCAGGTAAATCATCAGCAGGCAACCACATTTATAAAAGGATGCTGTGTAATTATCCTGCTTGAGAATGTATTTATTTCAGGGAAGAGAAGAGAATGCTTACGTATGTACAGCAGTTTTTTCTGGTCTGTGATTACGGGCATGAAATCACTTTACCCAGAGATGCAGACATTTTCTCTGAGGGCTTTAGTAACATAATTTCCACAGCTGTAATATCGGACTCTGCTACATTGTCTGTAAGTAAAGGAGGAGGCAAAGATTTCGTGTTTTAGGGTTTGACCCCAACCCTGAGATGGTGTGTCCCCCCTGGTTATCGGGATCAATACTGCCTGAATCAGATCCCCAATGACTATAATTCATATTGAATTGAATGGACTGCAAGAATACAGGTTTTGAGATTATTTTGGTCCAGGCTGTCTGCGTGGTTTTGTGTTTTATCTGTTTTTATGGATGTTTTGATTTGGCATGCCTCCCTGAGTTGGGCCACGATAATAAATTTGAATAAATAAAATAATGAAACAGAAAGGTAATGCCACAAGAACATAAAAGTGTTTTTGCCCATTTAAAGTCAAGGTCACATCTCTGAGCTGTCTCTTTTCCTCATTTCAGGGCCTTCTAATGTTACTACAGAATCTACCCACCATACACTGGGGCAATGAAGAGATTGGACTCCTCCTTGCTGAAGCCTACAGACTAAAGTACATGTTTGCAGATGCTCCCAATCACTATCGTCGATAGGTAGTAGGGTTCTGCCTTTGCTTCTCATTGTGCTGGCACAGTTTCAATCACTGTGGCATTCGATCACCTAAGCCCTCGGACACACTGACCAGGAGCCCAATCTTTGCTGTAAAAAAGCTCCCATCAGACTTCTGTCTTCACTTTTGTGTGTGCCTGCCTGCCACTCCATGTGTGGACGTGCCACTCCAGAAACCATTAGTGTCCTGCTGTGATGATGGCCTGAGCTTGGATGGAAGTGAAATGAATAAACAGAACTTCTGAATGCCTTCCAAGTTTCAGCCTAGAATAGTCTAAGTCTTTGCAGCCTCTTGTTAACCTGCTAAGCACAGACAAACTCATGCACTTCCTGTTTGGCCTGTTTCTTTTTTTCTTGTTTCCCCCTGTTTCTTCTTCGGCAGTTGTTTAAACTCCCCAATGAAGATGCCTTACAAAGAGTCCTGCCCAAGAGAAGGCAGTGCTGTTGAACACAAGACACTCTCAGGCCTTAGCTTCACTCTGCATGTCTGAAGAAGTGAAGTATTTCAGGCATAAACAAAAGACATATATACTTCATGTGCATGCTGCCACATTCCTCTTGTGCAGCATCTCTGTGTGGGATGATGCACATACACTGAAAAGGCTGTCTAGTTCATGCACAATTCAGAAAATACAAGTGAATAAAAACAACTCCACCTGTAATTGTTGGACTGCCTAACCTGGTATGTGCACTGAACGTAGGTGAGGGGGGGAGCTGTGCTTTTTCCCCCCCTTCTTTTTTAGGGAAAAAAAATCCTTTCTGTGACAGTGACACTCCTGTAAGGCATTATATGTAAATTGTGTTCTTGTGTATATGGGTAAAGGTTGTACAATATAAGTCTTCTGTTTGTAGCAGATATGATTTTATATTTATAGTCTGCCTCTCTGGCGTGCAAACGCTGCCTAGGTTACAAATAACGATGGGCCTCCTGCTTCCTCTGTCCATCAGGTTTTGAAGCTGTCAACACATCTGCACTAGCACACTTATTCTTCCCCAGAATGCACATTTCATTTTTATTAGAAAAAAAAATTGACTCCAAAGCAGAATGACATTGCATGACCTCCAGTGCCAAGAAATCTGAGGGTCTGAAGATTTTAAAAAAACTTGCTGCTGAACCATGAATTTCATGGATTTTTTATTTTTTTATTTTATTTTTGTTGTTGTGGGATGCCTGCACTTCCCAAACTGCACTTGAGCTTGCCCTTGTGGAAAGCAGATCTCCTCCAGCTGTGGCAAAGCACATTGCTATGGCCCTGTCTTGCAAGGTTTGTGTCCTATCCTGTGTCTTCTGGATGTTTATGCTCAGCTATACCACCCCTTTCTCCAGGCAGAGACTTCTTCTTTCAAGGCTCCAACCTCTTCTGGGGAGACAGCAGCTTTAATACCAAGCCCACTTCTTCTCCTCTCCACTATTATTGCAGTGTGATTTCCAGTGGAAAAAAGGAATATATATTTTAATTGACTGGTTTATGCAGGCAGCAGTGCAATCTCATTAGTGCCAAGCTTTGACCTCTCAGATCACATTTGTTTCCATAGGCCAAATTCTTCAGATTGTGCCGGGCTGACTTCTGCTTGTCTCATCAGACTTCCAACTGTATCCATCTCATTTTGTTTTCTTTCTTGGAGTTGAAAAAGGAAAAGCAATCTCCTGGGATTCTTTTTTCAGTGAGGGTGTTGGGGGATATTTGAGGCAGAAGAACACAAGACCCTTGCCATAATTCGGACACCAGTGTTTCTCAAGTTGCTTTCCTAACCGGGAATTGTTTTTTTCAGGTATTGACTGGATTTTCCTTTGTAAGTGTGTATGTGTGAATTTGTTGTTTCCATTCTGACAACAACCTGGTGGTCATTAGTTTAATATGACTGATTAAAAAAAAAATCCAGCTTGTGTTGCCAGTCTTTTCTTCTTAGGATTTCATGAGGTTATTAATGAAGCTACCAGAATGTGGAGATTCTTCCTCTTTTTATCCATTCTGAGTGGCTTATTTTCAGTGAAATTTTTCTTTGAAAACCTTCACTCTAAGCTTTCTCTTGTTTGTGATGAAAATTCCTCAGTATACACTGCAGAATATTGCACATTAGGTGCACAACACACGGACTGCATATGAAGCTACAAAGACCCTTTAGAGCATCCAACCAGGCAGCAGCCAAAATATTTGTCCTTCTCAGTATTCCTTGACATCTGCAACATTTAAAATTCACATTGGGGCAATTTCTATCAGGAAAAGTCTCTTCAATCCTTTCCCTTAATCATTTTGTTAGTTTCGTATAAATGTTCCTTGTCTGATGACTAGATAAAGAGGCAGAGGAGTGAAAATGCAAAGTGCCTTGTCTGTTCAGTACCTTGCCAGAATTATTTGCACAGTGACACCATTTTTAGGAATCCAAGAAAATCTGTTTTCTCTGCCTGTCAATTTCATAATTTAGCAAAGATCGGGAATGAGTAGATCCCATTAATAGTTTATGAGGGTAGTTAATTGTGCATTCTATAGTTCAACAATACCAAGCATACGGTCTATATTAGACCATTAAGATCACTATCAGTACTAACTTTTTGTCCGTAGGAAGATTTGCATCCATGCAAGCAGGTGAGTCTGATGAATGTCTTGTGAATCAACAGGTAGCTTCCCCCAGAATCATCTTTTTTTACATTTGGCTTTAAATTGGTGAATGTCTGAATTCTGTGTAGATCTTAACGTAAGCAAGGAAATATCTCTTGCCTGATGTTTAGCTTCCTCCTTTTTCCTCCAATGGGATTACTAAGTGGAAGAAAACTTTAGGTTTCAAAGATAGCGGCTTCTGTCAGTCTACACTCTACGCAGTCTTATCAAAACTCCTGCCTGACTGAGCTTGTGTAATATGCTTGTGTAATATGAGTTACAGATGGTCAAAGATGATAGGAAAAGTCTGCATTCTACATTGTTTTGATGGTCAAAGATGATAGGAAAAGTCTGCATTCTACATTGTTTTGACTCCACATAACAAATATAGGAATTACTATGTTAAGTCTTATTGTATTTCCTCCCCCCTTTTCCCACTGCCCATTAGCCAGAGTAGCTTTTACATGCTGTACATATAGACATACAATAGATATAATTAAAAATATAAATATATTTTTAATCTAGAGAAAAGGGCTCATAACTATGATGGGGTATCATTCTATATTTCATGCAGTCAGGACTGGGCACAGTGGGTCACTCAAACTTTCTCTCCCCCAGCCTAAGTTAATTACTATTAAAATAAAAAGTTCATTGGAGTGGAACAAACGTAATTACATTTTGGGGAGCCTAATTATCTGCATTTATTGCCAGTGCTTTGTTGTAATTGATTGCTAATGGTCTGCTTCACTCTGGAATTATCTAATTAATACCTCTACGGGGTGGGGGTGGGAGCCAGATTCTATTTGAACATGCAAGTGTCCTGTGGTATTGATCGCAGTTGTCTTCATCTGGGTGCCTCAGCTGTATTCTCTTGTTTTACCTGAGTGCCTTCTTGGAGTAATCTACATTCTTAGTCTTGGTTGCCTTGCCATATTAATGTCAGTAGACCAGCTGGATGCCCTCCAGGTACCATCTTCTGTAAGCCACCTACTTAGAAAAGCTGTATTATGCTCTGTTTCTGCAATGCAACTTTCTTGTTGCTGAAAGCAAATCCACAGCTATGCTGTTTCAGGCTTTATGTCTTGTTCACAAATATACGTATCTAACCCGATTTCACACTTCGCTACTCAATGTGTTGCTTAAATATATGAACTGATGCCCTTGCTTTTGAACAAGGATACGAATGTTTAGTTTCTCGGGCCTAATTCATGATGGGTCATTTTTGCAGGTCTTCAGATAACTGGTTATCAGATGTTAATGATTCACATGGTTACAAGGTGCAGCAGCTATTAATACATCTGTTACTTTTTGATTGGTCTTAAACCAGTTAATTTATAGCATATGTTGGTGCTTTTTGTGGACTTTATTTTGCTATAAATAAATATGCTCTTTTGGAAAATAATTAATAGAATGCCACACACGAAGGGTCTACCTAGAAACACCTTTTTAAAAATACCCTCTTAATTTTGAAAGTCTGCTTTTCAGGTCATGAACAATGGTTAGAAGTAATAAAGATGTACAGAATATTCCTTGAGAAAGGAAATCATGCCAATCACATCCATGCTATCTGTAATAAAATTAGAGAAAAGCTGTTGTTTACATATATGCTTACATCCCCACGACACTATTTTCTTTCTGGGTAAGCAATGTTATATAATCCAGACAAGGTATACGAAATAATATGCAAATTAAATTCAGAGTATGGTATAAGAGAAAAGAAAGGGAATCAGAAAAAATGAATATAAAATTTGAAAGATACCTGGGGAATTATCTAACCAAACTGCCATGTAGCAAAATGGGCAGCACTCACTTTTACCTACAGCCATTTTCACTTATTTCAGCAAAAATTCATTAGTCACATGACCACATATATTCTCGGATTTCTTCATTTGCCCTTTGCAATGAACTTTCTACCAGGGAGATAACAAATTTATCTGCTTGCTTTAACCTTTCACCATTTATGTGTACTTTGGAACTGTTCAGTTTTCTTGGCAAACCTAATCACTTTAGTCTTTAGTGTATTAATTTTGAGATCCATACTCCTTGTTGTATCAGCTAGACTACCTAAAATAGACTAGCTAATGCAGTTAGGAATAGGGCAGGTCCAGCCCTCAGTCTTTGCTTTCTGGAATATCTTGAGGGCTTGATTTTTTTCCCCCCACCCCAACAAATACATGAGGCCAGTGAGTGAGGTTATCTGCCATCCTAGGGCTAAGCTATCATCACTACACTGAATTTACAGATTCAGTGGCATTGACATATTAGCCTCATCTGAGCTACAGGTCACACGAGGATAGTAGGTTGTGGGTCTATAAAACAGCCTTCAAATTCTTTGTTTTCTTTTAAGTAAATCAGCTGAAAATCAAGCCAGTTTATGAGACATATTTCCAGATTTCAACCCCTTCTACTTTTAGCAATAGCAATAGCAGTAGCGCTTAGACTGATATACCACTTCATAGTGCTTTACAGACCTCTCTAAGCAGTTTACAGAGTCAGCATATTGCCCCCAACAATCTGGGTCCTCATTTTACTGACCTCGGAAGGATGGAAGGCTGAGTCAACTTGAGCCAGTCAGAATCGAACTCCTGGCAGTGAGGAGTCAGTTAGCCTACAATACTGCATTCTAACCACTGCGCCGCCACCACTGTGGTAAATTAACATTCACCACAATGACAGCCAGATATTCTGCCCATACAGCCATTTCTGAGCCCTCTTCCCAATTCCTCTACTTCTCTACCCCTGCTGGAATAACAAGCGCTAATGCTTTTTCTTTTGTAGGCATGTTCTTTGAGGATTGATAGAAAAAACAGTTTTACAGTTTTTCCAGAAAAGGAAAGGGAAACTAGAAAGGGAAACTTGACAGAATTTATGTCAATTTCACCCATTAAAAAACGCAAACAGCTGTCACAGAAGGGGGGTTGCTCCCAGAACACTCACCAGCCAATTGGAAGAGAGGCGTTTGTGTAGAATACAATGAAGTGCAACAGATAATACTGGACTGCTGCACTTGCACCAATTCAGAAGGAAAAAGACTTCTTATAATAGTAGTATTCTCCAGTAGCTTAGAGTAGCCAAAGAGAGTATCATCCAGTCCTTCCCTCCCAAAATAGCATGAGCCATCCTCATGCTGAGACACACAGGAAATGCTCATTTGCCCCAGGTCTGCTTATTCTCTAAGAGGTTGCTAATCTGAAGTCACTTCCTTCTGCCTTTTTTCCTCAGGCACACATATACAGAGCAAATGCTCTTAGATTCTCTTCCTGGTAGGCTGCAGCCAGGCTCTACCTATCCTTGTAGCGTATTTCCAATTAATTCATCTTTGTTCTGGTATACAGAAAATATAAAACCTGCTTCAGTAATCATTGCAAAAAATCAGTTTCAGATCTTAGGAATGTTAACTTGCCCAAACTATAAACTCAGGATTCTCCCATTCTAATCCGGTATTCTACTTTGCCACTTTTCTGGCTGTACTAATCCTTTTATTTGATTACAATCTGAGTGTTGGAATGATAATTTATCACAATTGTCAGGTACCATATGTAGATATTCTTATAAAATATTATTTTTATGCTTTAATGTAGTTCAACAAAGGAATTTTCATGCCAAGAGAAGACATTAAAGTGATTTCTGTGATAAGGTGGCCAGTCACCGACAAATTCTATGGGTGCTTAAGATGCTTCTTGGTTCTGAACTACAAATAGTCCTTGACTTACAACCAGAATTGGGACCAGAATCCCCATTGCTAACTAAGGCAGTTGATAAGTGAGTTTTATGACCTTTTTGCCATGACTGTTAAGCAAATCACTGCAGTTGTTAAGTCATTAATCACATGCTCATTAAGCAAATCTAGTATTCCCCTACTGCATAGGTGTCAAACTCGCCACGTCACGTGACATGTCACGACGTATCGTGATGTTTTTTACATTGCCGGAGCTGGGGTGGGCGCAGTCTCCGTATGATGCAACCGGCATGCAGGCTGGCAGCTTGACACCCCTGCCCTACTGACTTAGCTTTTCGAAGCTGGCTGGGAAGGTATCAGGTGCAAAAGACCAGGTCCACACATAAAGGTTCAATTAAGCTGATTTATTGCTAAAAACCTATGCACAGGGATCTTCTCAACTAATGGTCAGCACCAGGTTAGAGTTAGATAAAAGTCAACAGCACTCAAGGGGAATTAGTTCACTTGTGGCTACGTAAGGATTCTAACCTGATCCCTCTTTTCACTCCAACCCCAGGTTCTACCATTCCTTCTCCTACAGAAGATAGCAAAGATGATGTGCTGTCCCACTCTCACACAAAACACACACACACATAACTGTGGTTTAGTGGGTTTATTAATATTCCCCAGCAACTCCCTTCACCAAAAACCCAGAACTGTCCCAATTAAGTCCAGCCACAAGCAGACCAATGCTAGTCCACCGAGCAATGGTCAATGAGTCCACAAGGCACTTGAAAGTTTCCCAATCAAAATAAACCCACCAGGCAAAATTAAATCCACAATACAAGAGGGTTCACGAGGCATGATCCAAGTCAAGGCACTTTGTCATTCGAAAACGAGGCAAGAATCACAATGACCAGAAAACACACAGCTGGGAAATGAACATGTTGTTCCCAACATTGCCTCTATCTGTCTGCTGTGCTAAATAGCCAGCTTCCAGTGCAGCCCATCAAGAAGAGCGAAGCTTTCTCCTCATGAGTAATCTGGCTTCCCTTATCTGTTCCTGCCTTTTCTCTGTTCTACTTGTTCTTGGATCAGGTGCAGAAGGCAGTTCCTCTTCCTGATCACTGATTGGCTGCAGCTGCGTGCTTTTCCCACCTGAAGCCTCAGGGCTGTCCTGCTGTGGCTGTGCTTCAGCCAAATCCCTCTCAGATGGCTACTTGGAGTCATTGACAAAGTCCCCTCCAGACGTGCCTGGAACTTGTTCATCCTCCTCCAAGGTGACATCTAGAGAGGTATCTGGGGAAGCATCAGGGGGAGGGGGTCATCACAGGTGATCACATATTCCCAGGATGCTGCAACTGTTGTAAAAACATGCTGGTTTCCAGACACCCGAGTTTTGGGGTGTCTATGAGGATGTTGCAATGGTTGCAAGCACAAGGACCAGTCATAGATCACCTTTTTCAATCTGTTGTAACTTCAAACACTCACTAAACAAATGTTTGAAAATCGAGGAATACCTGTATTTAACTTTCTGCTGCTATAGTTTGCTTTTGTCCTACTAAACCAGAATAAAATAGCTTCATTTTCTGAAATAGAAGTAACTGGATTTTTTAAAAATAACATGTGAATAGCATTGTGCTACTTCACAATCTACATGCAAGTTTCATGCGGTTTTCTATGTAGCAATGTTTTGCATGTAGAAATTCCAAATTATGCAAAATGGAAGGACCTCACAGGGAACTGCTATCATCCTGATCTGGTCTTGACATCTACTCAGATGTTTGCACATGAGAAACAGGCAGTTTAGGACAGAATTGGACATTTGAGAGAAGATTACTCAGATTGAATCAGCAATTAGATAAACACAAAATAATCCATGATCCAAAAACTAATATAAAAGCAAGCAAAATCATCATCTCCAAGCTTATGCAAAATTGGAGCACTGCCAGAAGTGGAGATGGTTTCATGACTCCAGAAATCACATTAGCATTGTACATGATGCAGTGAAAGTCAGCGCTTCTCTTCTACTTTGCAAGGAGAGTTCCATTCTGGAGGTCACAAGCACCTGACATTTCATTCACTTTGCCTATAGCATCATCCTCATCAACCTCATCATCATTATGTTTTGCTATTTTGGTGTGTGCTTTCCCGGCCTGCACTTAGTCAGGCAAGCATTATGTTTTTTGACATGATAAACAAAGTCAGCATGGCTCTCAATTAAAGGTCAGATCTGTCTGTATAGGTGGATTTCTAAATATCAGCCTTTCACTTCTGCACCTTCTCAGACTGCTGGCACCCAGCTGATGTTTTCATCATGGGACATAACACCCTGGACATTCGCAGGCTCACTGGGATACTAATGGGTTAGTTTGCAAACACATAATCTTGCTTTGAAAAACCCTTTGGGAGATGAGGTGCTCACAACTGCCAATCCTAGCTCATAGTTGCTTATCTTCAAACCCTTTGAAGCCACAATGTACAAGTATTCCACATGTGCCTTACTTTATAACAACAGTAGCATTTCTAGCCCATAGCCTAATTTGTTTCACGGAAGTTCCCTGCTGGACCTACCATTGCCTTAATTTTCTTCTGGAGTTCTGTCCCCTCTCCTTTCCTAAAATTTTATCTTCAATAAGCTTGTTGCCTTCAGCTCAACATTATTATTGGGAAAAATGTTTAGCTAATGAAACCAGTAATAGCATCTACCACATTTCAGATCTAGCCCTGGATTTCCTGAGAGCATATTACCCATTCAAGACAACAGGGCCAGGCAACAGCACTTGCTGTCCTCTTTTAAGTGTCCTGGGAAAATTAAGCACTTACTGTAATGGTATAAACTTATCTATGAAATCAATAGCAAGCTCCCCTATATTTAATGGGGAAGTCAGTGGGTGAGTTGAAGAATTGGAATTACCAAAAACAATCTTTGTCTGTCCTTAACACCAGAGAGATTGGAAATTTGACTCAAGTGATATCTTTATTGGACAAACTAATCTATAAATTAATCAAGAAAGAAAAAAGAGTTAGTAGAAGAAATCTATCAAATATATTACTGATTGAAATTGACTAATCACTTGCAACAACATGGCAGAGAATATGATTGCCATCTCATGATTTATGAGCGCTTGGTCTTCTTGAGACCACAGTTGTAGCTTTAACCTGATAATTAGTCTGTATAATCTGTACTTCAGTAGTTATCCTGCCTTTTTTGTTTGTGTCCTCCACACACTTCAGTTTTCCAGGAATAGTTTCTCATCAGTGAGAGCCCTCATTCCAAATTTACCCCTTTTCTGCTCTTTTCTCACTGAATTATCTTGAACTACTTGCACTCTCTTAACATCATCTGGTAACTTGTACAATGAGACCAATAGTGCTGGTCTACTTTGCAGGCTTCTAATTAAGCTAGAAAAGGTAACGACTAAATGATTTGCAAATTAACAGCTGTATCTAATGCTGATCGGCTTTTTAAAAATTAAAACCATCACTGTTTAATCATTTTAGAAGGTGCTTTGAAACCAACAGTTCAAAAAAGTAAATGAGAGTAGAGGGGTTACAATTTGCAAGGCCCGTGATGTAACCATGGGAACAGAAGAGGTCTCTGTCTTTTCATTTTGCAGCATCTTCAGTTTTTTTGGGTAGGAAGGTCAGGTTGCTTCATTACAACTTGCCCAACTGTGTTAAGTGTTGCCGAAGGTGCCATGAAGTGGGGAGGGTTTTTGTGAAGAGCCAAGTCAAGACAATTATTCCTGAAAGAGACAAGCTGAGAAAATAACTGTTCACACCTATTAATCCCTCAGCCCATCCTTCTACCTAGAGTCCAACCCTGTCAAGCAAGGGACAGCACGGGAGCCTGGGAGCTGTGCCAACATGTGTTTTACAGTCACTGCATCAGAGTCAGGCTGTGTTAAGCTCACAGCAACACTGAGAATGAAGTGCTGGTCAGCAAAAATTGCTGCAAAGGGCTCCCAACCTGGAAGCTGCTTCTTGTTAATGAAAAAGGGGATAGATTGTTTTCCTCTGTTAATGTTTTCTAGGATGTTATTAGTCACTTCTTGCTCTGTTATTCCTCCTAAAGTCTACTACTGTATTAACGTATCACATGTCTTTTGCACCTTCTAGCTAGTTACTAAAGACTTATTTTATTTTATTATTTGTTTTTGTTATTTTATTTTATTTATTATTTAAAATTTGAGGCCACCCAATTCCACAGCAGCTCTGGGCAGCAAATAGCATATCGCAGAGAAAAAGAATATAGCTGACTGAAAGACAAAAGCCAAAAACATGAAGGGGCTGAACCATCATCCTAGTGGCTAGCCCAAGACCTGAAAGAAAAACCAGATCTTTAACAATCTGCAAAAAGACAAAAAGGGTAGGAGCAGTACAGATTTCCAGGGCAATATTTTTCCACAGGGCAGGAGCCATCACTGAGAAGGCCCACTTGCTAGGTTCCACAAGGTAATAGTGCTTATTCTATGGGATTTGGAATATGTCCACTGTAGCTGACCTCACCAGATAGGCAGAACTATATGGAGACAGGGGGCCTCTCAACGAACCAGGTTCTATACCACAAAAGACTTTGTAAGTCATAACCAGCACCCTGAATTGTTCTTGGAAGCCAATGGCAACCAGTGCAGCTTGTGAAGCAGCAGGGAATCCTGGGCATACCGTGACACACTGATGACTGTCTGCACTGCTGCATTCTGGACCAGTTGTAACTTCCAAGTGGCCTTCAGCGACAGCTCAGTGTACAGTGAGATGTCTACTGCATCACAGTAGTTCAGTTGAGAAGTGACTAAGATCTGAAGGGCCTTCCAGTTTAGGAACAGATGCAACCAGAACTGTGCAAAGGCCTGTGCAAAGCTCCTGCGAAGAAGCCACCTATTTTTTAAGCATGGGCTATGAGTCTAGCAGGACCAATGGATTGCAAACTAATCCCAAACAGGAACATCCAACCCGATTAAAGACTAAACATGGACTATCCCTAGAACCAAGGGGGAGAGGACATACAAACAAAACCACACAGTCTTGTCAGGAATGAGCCTGGGCCTATTCTTCCTTCTCCAGGCCTACATAGCCTCCCGGCAGTATGTCAGAACTTCAACAGCATCACTTGGTCAGCCCAGGGCCAAGATATAATTGGCTGTCATCAGCACATTGATGATAGCTGACCCCAAACTGATGGATGACCTCACCCAACAGTTTCATGTAATGTTAAACAAAAGGACAGAGAGTCAAGCCCTGCATCATCCCCTGTCAACAACAATTGAAACCAGCCACAGAGAAAGGAGAACCACTGCAGAATAATGCTTCCCAGTCCCAAATGCTGAAGATGGCCCAGTAGGATACCATGGTTGATAGTACTGAAGGCTATTGAGAAATCAAGGAATACTAAGATGTGTACACCATCCTTATCCTGCCTCTGCTACTGGTTGTCAACAAGCATGATCAATGCTGTCTCGATATGAAGTCCTGGTTCATGCAGTAATGATATACAGATATTTCCTTTAATTTGTTTCATATATATATATATATATACACACTTATGATAAGATATATATGAATGAATATGTATGAATGTGATTTTAGAAGTGTGTTAGTTTGGAATTTGAATGATTTGTGCTATTAGCTGAAAGCCCAAATGTAGGCAGTAGATATTGGTACTGATGATGCAAAAAGCTAGAGCAAGTAGATGAATGTATATACTTAGACAGATTGCTTACTAAACATGGGGAATTGAATGGAGAAATTTTAAAGATTGCTGGTAGAAAAGTGATGTGAGCTTAAATTATCACATATTCAAAGGCAAACCACCAGATTCCAGTTTGAGGAGCAGAGTTGGTGGATTTTCAGTTCAGCAGATCCAGAATACTGTCTGATTCACCTTCATTGTTAGACCTTTCTGACCTGAATTCTGACATTGGAAAGATCCAGTACAGAAGCCAATGGATTAAGGACAATGGATTTCCATTTCAAATCCGACTTCAATTTATTTTAACCTCAAAAAGGGGATTTAAAAAATGTGTAGCATTATATACAATGCTATATAGCATGGAAAGCATACTCCAATCATGGGATTTGCAGGGAACAAATTGCTCAAGTTCCCAGACATCTACACACACCAAGTCTAGCTACCAGGCATTTAAAAATGGATGCCTGAGAAAGGCTAATGTTTAGCACAGTGATTCTCAATCTTGACAATTTTAAGATACGTGGGCTTCAACTCCCATAATTCTTTAACCAGCATGCTGAGTAGGGAATTCTGGGAGTTTAAGTCCACATATCTTAAAGTTGCCAAGATTGAGAAATACTGGGTTAACAATTCTGCATTAAATTTAGATTTAGTTGACTCAACCTTGAATGTGAAGGACCTGGTAGGTTCAGGATAAATCTGTAATAGCCAACTGTGCTTGAATACAGTTGGTAAAATGAATTTCTAGAGGCATTTGTAAAGGGAGTGGCCTGCAAGCCCAGTAAAATGAATACAAATAAATAAATTTCAAGAGGAGGAAAACCACCGTAGGCAAATGCAAAGTTGTAGATTCAAAATACAGCAGGGAGACAAAGAAGGAGAACTAGACTACCCATATTGGAAGCAGGGTAAGGAGAAGAAGAACATCTCAGTTTTTTTACAATTCTCCCTTATGTACAAGGCATGTATCATATGAGTGAAGAACAAGAGCTATATGGTTAAGGCACCAGGTTAGAAACCAGAAAACTCTGAGTTCTAGTCCCATCTTAGGCATGAAGCCATGTAGGTGGCTTTGGGCCAGTTCCTCTATCTCAGCCCTGGGAATGAGACAACATCAAATCTCAAAACCTTACTGAGAAATCTGCATGACTTGCCCAGGCAAGGAATCAAGACTGATCAAAGGCACAAAACAAACCAACAAACAAATAGTACAGCTCAAATACAATTTTAGTTACTCCCCAGAGATTTAAACTCCCCTTAGTCACAATAAAAATGCATTTCAGGACAACTTTCAGAGACATTTGGGGTGCTGCAGATAAGCCTAGCCTCAGGTTGTACACTTCTAATTCAAAAGTCTGATTTTCCTGGTCTCGAAATCAAAGCATTGTTGAGATCAAGAAGCTCCTCATTATACTAGTCATGTGAAAAGAACAAAGCTGAGATAGGGTTTGGTAGAACTAACGCTCTGCTCTGCTACTCTACTCTACTCTACTCTTTATACTCTACTTTTATAAAAACTGTGTATTGTAAGCATACAAGCATTTGAAGATGCTTAACTTTCTTAAGATTGGAGCCAGAAAGAGCTAACATTTGTGAACTAACTGCTGCCATTAATTGATCCCTTGAGTATTACATTAAGCACAGTATTTTTCTTATGATTTTCAAGCAGATCCTTTTGCAGTTATGTGTGATGTCATAAAATGGCCTCCAGAGTCTGTGCAGAATGAACTGTTATTGTGAGAATTATACATAGATAGTGAGCTCTATCTGCAAAAGATCTTCTATCTCATTTAAGTCCTAATCTACCTCAAAGAAGTTTCTCAAAGGAAATGTTTCCTAAATGGGAGGAGGAAGGAGAATCTCTGGCTCACATTACAGTAGAAGGAGATTAATGATTTCAAGACCCTTTGCAAATCCAGGATTCACAAGTGCCACAGAAACTAATTGCTATTACAACAATTACCAAATACTTTACAGAATCCTATTCCCTTCACTTACACAAGTCAATGGTAAACCCAGATTTGTTTGTTTTTAATCTCCCCCTCATGCTTTTGCAGATATTCCCCTCTCCTCCAGTAGAAATTTTATCTTGTTTTGTTGTCATTTAAAGCAATCTTTGCTGGAGTTGTCATGGAAACTGGCTTGTTTGTTTTCCTACACTATGAAGAAAGCATAACTAACTCTGACAATCCTAAGAGTCACTTGCTTCCTCTGGGAGGAAACATTTGGCAGTTTTTGGTAGGGGACAGTGATTTCCTCCCCACAAAAAGGAGGAAACATTTGGCAGTTTTTGGTAGGGGACAGTGATTTCCTCCCCACAAAAAGGGACTTTAATCCTGAAAGCAAGTCCATCGTCATATCAAGACACAATTGCATAGATCAGAACTTCTCAGAATGTGATTTGCAAGCTCTGTTAGATACTCTGTTGAAATGTTTAAAGGCATGGTTATTGTGTTGAATTTGAGTTACATAAATGTTTTTATTTACTGTACAGAAAAGCAGCAAAAATTTAATATGAGACACCATGGTGTCTACTTTTCAAGTGATTTGTGAAGAATGGAGATTGAACAGAAAGTTAGGCCTAGATTTCTCCTTGCCCTTTTCATACTTTTCTGTAACAGGTGATGATACCCTGGAGGCTTATACCTCATTCCCACCCAATATATGATAGGCCATAATGATGATAAGAGTTTTATTATGACATACCCTGAGGTGTCAAATTGTGAAAGCTATTTTAGGGCATTTAGACCATCAGTCATTCTAATAATTTTAATTCTTGAGGGACTCCTGATAAGTCAAGATAAATCACATTTATGTTTTTTTAATCTCACTTTGTACCTCCTGGCTGGTTCTTTTCCTGGTTGCTTTAATAAGATGTGTTCCAGCATAAATTGTTTTTCCATTAATTTTTTCTGTCTTCTCAACTGGCAACACAGTAGGTGGTAATGGATACATGAATACAGGAGGGTTCCAGTGTCTTTTCAATGCTTGTTTATTTATTCATTTAGTGTTCAAACAAGGTACCATGGAGGCAAACAGGCCTAGCATCCTTAATCCATCTGAAAACATTGTGTTCTGTCTGCCCTTTCAAAATCCAAGCTTGCAGTTTTCCCCCACATTTCTCTGTAAAGCTCCAGTCTCAGCACCACTATGGAAATGAATTGCTCATCCGTGGACCATTCATAGTCATTAAGGAACATTTACTATTTTGTTACTCCTAAACATCTCAAGGATCATGGCAACCAAACTCCTTAAAATAACAGTAGCAATAATGATTTAGCAGAGATGAAATTATAGATTTAATTTACCATATATAAAATATAACTTCAGCCTTTATGCTAGGATTACAGAGTGAAACCAGGGATTAAATGAGTTAATAACTATGAATAAAAATAAGGTTTGTATTAAGCGTAACCCAATGTATATGAAATGGAAAATTAAAGAAGCAAACAAAAACAGTTCATTGGATATTGTCAGAATAATTATTTGGGGTTCCAACTTGAGCTGGGGCCACGCAAGAATAAATAAAAATGAGATCTAGACAGCTGTGAGGAAAGAAGAAATATTTATTCCTAAAAGCAAACAGTTTGCCTTTAGGGGCAGCTGCAGAGAAATGGGGTAAAGCAACACAATTAAATAAGGGAGCTTATCCTGGGTGTATGTGGAAGTATCTATGTGCTGATTCTAGGATGACACTTGAGGGGGTGTATGTGGGGAGGTATGTATTCTTGTGAAGATGCAATTCCACTGGGAGACCTAATTTAATTAACTCTATTTATGTTTGTAGACCTTATCCTTTGATATGTGGATTAGGTCTGGGTAACTTATTTGGAAGTTTGAGGAAGTTTGGATAAAGGATTTTCCCGATTTGCTATTTTTACTTGACTAATTTAGTTTCAGTTTGACAGTCAATTATATAGTGGAAATGCTGATTCTCAGGCCATTGTGTTTTAAGGGAAGATGGAACAGTATAAAGAATAAAATATATTTGGATATAAAACTTCTCACAATAGGTAAACTGTCCTTTAAACAAAGTTTAAAATCCATGCAGTTTTCTTGATAGAAATATGAACATGGTTTACTATTGTCTTCTTTGACAATGTTTTTCAGATCTTCCCATCTTTTATGGCCCTGAGATTTTCTCACAGCCTCCCATCCAAACCCAGGCCCAAATCTGCTGAGCTAATCCAGGCCCGAATCTGTTGAGTTTTTAAAGATAAAGATAGGCTGGGAGCAGCTGAATCCTAACTGCCAATACCTTAAAGTGAATGGATGTAAGTTGAATGGGCTTCATTTGGAAGTCGTTTCAACCATGTGGTGTGTTTTTTTTGGGTTTTTTTTTAAAGTTCTGTCTGCAGAACTGTAATTGTTGTACCTCATCTCAAGTATTATGCTCACTTCTAGACACCATACTTCAGGAAGGATTCAGACAAATGGGAAAATATTTGGAGAAGGGCAAGGAGAATGATCAGAGAACCAGAAACTAAATCCTTTTGTTGGAAGTCAGCACCAACCGACCCTCCTACAGAAGGAAATATTTTGAGGGGGATATTAAAAAGGCAGAATATTATATTTCCCCAAAAGGAATAATAGAGAAGATCTTTAAAAAGGCAGAAACTTCTCCTTCCCCCCAGCCAGAAACTCAGCAGAAACCAGTTCTGTAGAAATGCAGATTTGATAATCCTTTCAAAAAGATTGGAGCCAGGAAGCTTAGAGCTGATGGGATTAGAAAGACAAAGATCCCTAGAACCAACAACCCCTTACCCAGAAAAATTCAACACAGGACATAGCCATTAGCCACAGCCACAGGGAAGCAGGATATGAGCTTTAGGACATAATAGGATTAACCCACCACCACCAGAATATCAAAAAGGACACACTCAAAAGCTCAGGTCAAAGTTCATGCCACAGGAACAGGAAGAATAACTCCAAACACAAAAGCCCAAGAAGGTATAAAAACCCACCACTCCCAGCTACATGTGGTCAGCTGTTCCAGAGCCACGTCTTGTGGTTCTGCTCTTCAATAAACTACAACCTTCTTTCTAAAGCAGTCTCCATTTTGTTTATTCCTGGCTTGGACTGGACCCTGATGAAGATTTTTCTTTCAACACTTTGAAAAGAGATTGAAGAAACTGGGACTATTTTGTTCTAAGAAAAGAAGATTAATAGCACTCTTCAAATAACTCAAAAGAATGTCTTTTAGAAAAAAATCCAAATCTATTCTCCATCATTCTAGAATGCAGGACACAAAATAATGTATTTAAGTCAGAGGAAGATGGATTCTTATTAAATGTTAGAGAAAACTTTCCAACACTAAGAACAATTTGAAAGTTTAACTAGAGAAATAATGACACCCCCCCTTCAATCAGAATCATCTGTTGAAGATACTTTAATTTGGATTCCTCCAGTAAGCAGGAAGTTGGACTTGATAGTCTAAATAATTCCTTCATATTCTATAATTTCAATTATTATAATAATTAAATTAATAATATAGTAATTATGTCCTGAAAAAATATTGTTGATCACTCATGACATTCAGATGATAAGTCTCACTGAAACTAAGACACTTTCAAAAGACATAAAGTAATAGGCTGAAATGTCCTTTTCTCTTAGAGCATAGGTGTCAAACCTGCCACGTCACGTGATGTGTCGCGACGTATCATGACGTTTTTTACATTGCCGGAGCTGGAGTGGGCGCGGTCTCCGTATGATGCAACTGGCCCGTAGGCCGGCAGTTTGACACCCCTGTTTTAGAGCCTCTTCTCCAACAACCTTGCTAGATGAAGAGAATAAATTGAATGTACATGCAAGCCTGTGCATACTAGAACAGAACTCAAGAGCAGAGAAGTTTTTCATGATAATTCTATGGCACAGTGGTCCCCTCAAAATCTGAGGCTGTTGTTGAGTTGGAATGAAATTAGATTCCAACTACCTCAACCTGTATGTTTGTAACTAAACATAAATATCAGAAAATGCCATAAACATCCAGTGACATCCTCCAAATAAAATCAAATTGTCAATATGCTTGCGATGATGGGATTCTCATTGATTGGAACATTTGAATGCATCTAACAGTATTGTGTATATTTGTAAAAAGATGATGTCTGCCAAATACAATTCTTATTGATTATGTGCAAGCTATTTTATTGGCAGTATTATGGAAGTGCTTCATCACTGCCTTCTTCCTGAGAGTTTTTTTTCAACTCCTCAGTCTAGCCAACCACCCTGGAATTTCTGGGCAGGACCCATCCAAATACCAACCAAACTGACTTTCTTGGCTTCTGCAATTAATCAAGTTGCACTACTTAATTTTGTTTGCGTGCCCAGGAGAAGATAATCTATTGAGTTACACGCATGGCAAGGTGGATTTAAAATCTGAGAGGACATTTAGAAGTCACAACAGGTTCTAGGAGATTATAGACAAACTGAATAGGATAAGAGAGACATTTTCCATATGGGACAAGGAGCTGGAGGTTAAAGTCCAGCTTGTGCACACTACAATCTCTGTAAATTTAATTTTAAAGGATGATTTAACTAATTTGTACAGCATGCAAAAGCAAAGTTATATATGATATATCAAAACAGGACACAGATTTCTAATAGCAGGATTTCTTGTTAAACAAGAAAAGTTTGTAGTGTCCGCTCCTTATTTTACCTTTCAATAAATGGTCTCTACTTAAATAGAGAAGAATGCTCAGATTCAAAGAGGATAGTAAAAAATAACTTATAGAACGCTGAGAAGTTCAACAAGAATCAAGGGGATGTGCAAAATTCTGATCCCATTAGTGCCTATAGAATATTAGCCTGTATGAAAATGGTTAAGCAGTAATTTTTTTTCAGCTGAGATCCTTTCTTGGTCCTGTGTTGGCTATCAGTAGCCAGTGGTTGTTACCTCTGGGTATTTATTATCCCAACAAACCTAGAGGCACAGATTGTCATGTTAATAAAAACAAACATAAGGGAGAAACATGTTTTAAAAAGTGCTTATCAGGATCAGATAACTACTAAGGTGTACAACCACCCTAAAGGTCACCTTAAAGAGATACCTGAAATCTGTGCATCATGTACATAAACCTAACTACGTATCAAAATTGTTGCTGTCCTGATTGAATGTTTTCCTAATGTTATAATTGATTTTTTGAGAGGTTCATTGATATGACTTCATTCTTGCTGGCAGTAATGGATTAAGGTGCATCTCATAAAACAATGTTTTTACTGCCTACTTCTCAGCTCCTTCATGATAACCAATTTCGTATGCTAATGCGGACACTAACCAGGAGATTGCCTATTGCAAAATCTGCATACTCCGTATAATATTTTGCTATATCATGTTATGTTTCCTATCTTAACTGTCCATGGTGTGAATTGCTTTTCCCCCAAAGCATTAACTGAAGCTGAAAAATTAGGAAAATGAAATTTTAAATTCTCCATATATCAGCTTTTAATAAATTACCAAGATATTGTCTTCTCCAGGAGCTTTGCCTGATGGCAGTGCCAGTATCAAATGTTCAATTTCTTTTAATGAGACAGGGGACCAGGGTGTAGCATCACAAAGTTTTAGATTAATTGGAGAATTATCTGAAGTGGGATGACAAGCAAACAATATAGTGTAATGGTTCTCCCATTCCTCTTTAGACACTCAAGCCTGTAAGACTTATTGTCTTCACTCAAATTATCATTTCTAGAATGTTTGTTGTTCAGAATCTATTGCAGAAGAGTGCCAAAGCCTCATTTGATGAAATGTCTTCTTGTGCTTTAGAAGAAGTTTATATTCCCTTTTCTTCCTAATGAGTTCCCTACCCATGAGGCACAACCATCTTTTGCTCTCCTTGCCAAATTTCTAACTGTACAACATGCCATTCTACATTCCATATCAACTCAGCAGCTATGTTGTTGGCAAGTTAAAATTAATTTAGAGGTTTCCTACCTTTGTTCTGGTTTTAAATAGTCAACTATTTGCTGACAGTGGCTCAGCATAACTGGAGAAGTTGAATCAGCCTTAATCAATTTAAACTGAATACCTGTCACATGGTTTGAGTGAAGTAATGCAGTGATTTATACACAGACACACAGACACCCACATGAACACAGACTCTTAGGCAATAGCAATGGGCAAATCATATTAGGAAAATCTATGAAAACCACTCTTCATTCTGAACAGGTCTTGGCTATGGTGATTTATTCCTAACAGTAACCAAAGCTTCTTTCGGTTGAGAGATATACAGTATTTGCAGCATCTCTGCTCTTGTCCCAGCTTTTCTTATACCAACAGAAAAAGCTCTTCTTCCCACATTTCCATACCCTCAAAGAAGAACTTGGAGGAGTGGGCCCTAGGTATGTGCTTGTATGTACATACACAAAAAGAAGCGTCAAAACAGGGAATTCCTTGGCAGCTTGTTTTGACAAATTGTGCAAAGGCCCAAGATGAAGAAAGGAAACAATCTGTAGGAAATGAACAGGTCGCTGATAGCTGCAAAAATCCAGTGGCTGTGCCAAGATGAGGAGACAAGATATGAGACTCAAGTTTTGTTGGATGGGGTTAATGTAGAGAAGTGTTTCTCCATCTCAGCTATTTTAAGATGTATGGACTTCAACTCCCAGAATCACCCAGCCAGCATGGGAGTTGAAGTTCACAAATATTAAAATGGCTGAGATAAACACCAACATAGAGTCTTAAAATATTAAAATTCTAATCCAAATCATATGTTCTACTATGGAATAAGCTTACTTCCTTATGATTTCAGAGATATGCAGGATTATACTGTAAAAATGACTGATGACATACATTCTGTCTTTTAAACAAATCTAGTTTTCCAGTTATTAGAATATTCAAAATTTCAGCTGATTGATCAATGGCAGGATAAAATATTTCCCCAAATATACAATATGTACTTTGCAAATATGTTCCTGCATAACTACAAATTAAGAACACATCTGTATGTGTTAGTGTTATCCCTTCAAACTACCCTTTCCACAACCTCATAGGTTGCACGGCACAAGGAAAGATGAGAGGGCCATATCCTCACCCTCTTTCCCACTTCCCTCTGGTCTCTGCATTCAATCAGCAAGGCCCAACAGGTGAGCATCGATTGGCATTTTTAAAACTGAGAGTGAAATTTGAAATCTCTTAACAGTGATGGCCAGGATGAGAGAGCAATTTGAATGCCAGCTTGTGAGGTAGGACTGGTTGGGGCACACAGCAGTCAATAGATGAGCCTTCTTGTTCTCTGGAGGGAAGGTATTTTGGGTGACAGGCAGACAAGGAGCAGGGATGCAGTTTTCCTTATAATTCAGGCTCTCTTTGCTCCCCCTCCCCTCAGCAAAGTGGCAGGCAACTCTACAGGTGAGTCAAGAAGAAGAGGAGTAATTTCTGATAGTCCCTGCCAGCTTCCACAATCAATGTAATGGGAAAGCCAGCACAAAGTTGGAAGTCACTCCTGTTCCACCAGCGGTCAATCTGTTTCTCCATTTAGGTAAAGAAATGTATCTTAAATGATGACCTAATGGGATATGGGTTATTTAGTATTTCTTATTTGGGGTTACTAATTTTGTAGCAGCTATGAAGAAATTATCTGTTACATTTCTAATTTCAAGAATTTCTTAGGTCATTAAATAACATCACTTGAAGATTTATTTCACTTTTAAAACATGTCTTCTTAAAGCTTGGTGCAGCATTATCTTACTATTATATATGTATGAACCTGACAGGAAACCTGATAATGCTAATTACATACAGATAGTCCTTGTTTAGTGACTTCCTCATTTAGTTCCATTCACAGCTGCAACAGTGATGAAAAAGTTACTTTATGACCAATCCTTGGATTTACAACTTTTGCAGGTCTGTAAAGCAAAGGAAAGCTAAAGTCACAAGCATAACTATGGTTTCACTTACCAATTGCTTCACTGAACAATCGAGTAGGGTCCCAATTGTGATTGCTAAACAAGGAGTACCAGTACAGCATTCTTGTTGGTATACAGGACCAATGAATATCTTCTGCCCAGCACAACCCATCACTCATAAATGTATCTCAGTTTATATACATTCTCTTTCCATTGTTTTTAGTATTTGTCATCTTTGAGGATAATTACCATCAAACACCACACACACACACACACACACACACACACACGTATTTTGATGCTCAACAAACTTTATTCAAAATTGTTCATATTTCTATTTACATCACAATATTTAGCTATTGATGCTATTGGGATAATATGGAAGTCCAGGTCCCACTTGATAAAATGAGCTGATAGTTTGAACATTCTGAAATGACCAATATAAATAGTCCTAGTTTTTACTTCCCTTTAAGTGTGTGTGTTGTGGGAGAATATTAAACACATAGTCATGGCATAAAGTTTTGGAGACTCAATCGTGTCTTGGACACAATTTCTATTCATTTCCCCATATCTTCTTTTCAGAGTTGTGTTAATATATGTGAACTGACATTACATTTTCAAAACGAATGCAATTGCTGAGAATAAATTTACTTTTTTAAGGCACAAGGGAATACTGTTCTCACAGAAATTAGCTTACATAGCTTAAATCAAGGTGTTTTTTTTTCCAAACAGCTTTGATTAAAAAGTACTATGGAATACTATGAACAGTGTTCCTTGACAGAAAAGTCTTTGCAAGTGCACTGTATGCTTTTTGCTGATGTTACACGTGGGTGTTTGTCACATTTGTGACTAAGTAATAAAAATCTTCCCAAAATACTGCTCTCTTGTGTGATTAGGTTTGGAATTGCTTATATTTTGGTGCTGTACCTCTAGAAGATATCACCAAAAACGTTTGATAAAAAATAGATGCCCAAAGCAATCTAGACTTTTTTTATGATGAAGTACCTACTTAGCTGTTGTGCCCTGCACAGATCTTTAATTTCCTCTGTTTTTATTTATAGCAGTAGAGCACAGAGGATAATTTCTATAGCCTGTATCAAACATATTTCTAGCCAAACTGAGCTCATCGCTGTTAGTTTTGTTCTGCCAGAAAAAAAAAACTTTGAACATTTGTTAGTGCACAGAGGCTAATTCTCTAAGTTCTTTTGAGCCTATAGCCATTCAACCATGATATTATCAAGCAAATATGTTTTTACAAGGCCATTCTTTTTTGGGACAGATAAAAAAATAATCCAGAATATTTGGTTGATAGTTCAAAATAGGCTAGGAAATAATTTTCTGATAACAGCAATCTTGGCATTCCAGTGGTATAACATGTACTGTATATAGAAGAGCTTTGACATCTGCTGAAATGTGTATATACATGGTTATCTGAATAACAGCATTTTGTTATTCTGAAGAGGCAGAAAAGAATGAGAAAGCTGGAAGTGCTTTAAAATACATATGGACTGATGTCTAAAGAGAACGTATCTTTTAGATTGGATTATCTGTAAAAGTTTGGAGTACTTCTGCCTCCATTTTTGCTATACTTGTACATTTAGACATAAAGATATAATTATAGATGTTTTGGCTGGTTTATAGAGAAAGCAAATTGTGCAGCTTCTCATCAAAAGATATTGAAAAACGTGTAATAATACAACTAAAATGATGAAATGCAGTCTGGCTTTAGACATTAAGTTCATTTTCAGAAGCAAAAACATATTGAAAATATGCCATGATTGTGCTATGACATCACACACATCCATACTATAGAAGTTCAAACGTTGGCATTCTGCCTTGTGAGAAATTATGACTTTAGTCTTGCCAGTTCAGGAGAGACAGCGCCTCAAGGAGAAAAATCCAGGTCTCATATTTCTCTTTGATAAAAATGTCCTTGGGGGCCATTTAAGGCACAGCTGTTCGGATCAAACACTATAGAATATGTATGCATTACCTACTTTGCATAGAATAGTCCCATTTTTAAGAAACACCATTTCAAATTTAAATGGATTGAATTCTGATGGAGTCAGACTTACCACAATCAATCACTTTAACTTAAAGGTCTCTAAAGTTCCAATGATTTAAGTAGGGCTTCTTTAAGTAGGACTTCATTTACATCTAATCCTAACCTTGTTCAATAAACTATGGTTATCTTATTCCTGTTTTTAAAAACACTGATGACAAAAAGTCCTTGTAAGTAGTATGATTTGTATAATAGACCTTGGACAATATAAAAGGAATTAGACTCTCAAGAAGAGCAACACAAAAAGGCTCCTCTGCTGCCCTTTAAAATTAACCCCCCCCACACACACACACTCCCTTTCATTTTGTAGCAGCTTCCACTAATATTGAAAGCAACACCTGCCAACCAAAAGTATATTACCACTTGAAGCTTCTGCTTCTCACCTTTATGTATTTTCTCTGCTCCCTATTGAATTAAGCCAGACTTCCTAATCTGCTGCTCTTCAGATGCATTAGTCTACAGTTCCCAACTTCCAGGGTCAACATACCCACCATTCTGAGAGGGATGGTGGAAATTATAGTAAAGCACATTTGGAAGGCAGCAGGGAGAGGAAGTGAATGAGAATCGGCAGACTATCAGGTGCCTCAAACTGTTGCTTGTCCTCTTTAGGAAATGAACAATTATGGAAAAGCAGGTGTGAAAGTCATCCCAGCATCTTCCAGCTCAGTGTCAGCTACATTTCAGAAAACAACAGAACTGTGGTAGCCAGTTTGGGATCCCACTATGATCTGTTTCTTCTTCTGTGTATTTGCCAATGGATGAAAAAAATAAAATAAACCTCCCCTTAATTTCTTCTGAAGCTTGTGTTTTACTTCCTTAAATAGTGTACCCCATATGATAAAGAAATGTTCTTGTTCTTTAGTCAAACATGGTATCATGGGCAGCTATAGCTCAATTACATGCAAGCCCACCGCCTCAAATTGCCACTTGTCATTCCTCTGAGTCTTACCAACAAGGAGAGAGAAAATGTATTCATTAAACAATATGAAACACATATAAGCTTAGAGCAAAAAGACCAGCTTGGTCAAGGAACACAAACCATACCATTATAGGATTGCCATCAATGAGTCAATCTTTCTCACTTTTCCTCGAAACAATATTGGATCATTATTGGCTTTTGAACAAAAGAGTGATATAGGTCAGAATGATTGTTTGACACAGGCTAGGTTTATAAAATACACTGAACTTGGCTAAAGTGGGTGTGAGTAGCTTGTTGTTCAATGTGCTGATGGAAACTAAGCATTGTCCTACCAGCCATCTGATAAGGCTATATTATGCTTCTTTGCTTGTCAATTATGCATTATTTAAATACAGCTAATGATTTTGGAATATTTGGTACATCAGTAATTTACAGGTAATGCAGCAATAGAATAGGCTCTCCTTTATCTGAAACTCTTGATATCAATATGTTTAACTGTTCAATGAGTTGAAGTGGACATACTTTACCTAGGGATGCAACATAGGTATCAGAAGTGGTGTAGTATTCTGCTAGGCACTGTGATTCCTTGCGGACTTCTTTTTAGAGGAAATTACTGAGATCAATTATAACAAAATAATAATAATAATAATAATAATAATAATAATAATAATAATAATAATAATAATAATAATAATAATAATAATAATAATAATAATAATAATAATAATAATAATAATAATAATAGTTAGAAGGTATCTTGGAGGTCATCTAGTCCAACCCCCTGCTCAGGCAGGAAACCCTATACCATTTCAAACAAATGGCTGTCCAATCTCTTCTTAAAAACTTCCAGTGTTGGAGCATTCACAGCTTCTGGAGGCAGGTGGTTCCACTGATTAATTGTTCTCACTGTCAGGAAATTTCTCCTTAGCTTCTCTCTTTGGTCAGTTTCCATCCATTGCTTCTTGTCCTGCCTTCAGGTGCTTTGGAAATCAAGAAAATAATTTTTGCAAAGTGCCCTAAAATCCAAAGATGGACATTAAATGGGCATGCCCTGCAACTGAACAAATTATTTAAGTATGTGAGGGTGACATTTTGCACCACAGGAAGCCACAAAGTGTATAGAAGACATCCCACAAAATCTGAAATGAGAAATCAACTTTGGATGCTCAAGTTTTTATATATCATGGGGAGCATTATATATTTTAGCTTGAACTATAACAAAGTATTCATGTATTTTACTATAAATACTAGTTTTAGCATGGAAAGTTAATATATTCCTTTTAGGTTTTGCTATTAAATCATATTGATTTTATAGATTTAATTCTTATAATTCTTATAATATAATACAATACTATACAATACAATACAATACAATACAATACAATACAATACAATACAATATAATATAATATAATATAATATAATATAATATAATATAATATAATATAATATAATATAATTCTTATAATTCTTATAATACTTAACAGTTGTATAAATATATCTTATTTGAACCCTACTATATTTTATATTGTTATTTATTGGTCATTAACTGAAATAAAACTTTTACTTTTATCCTTCTCAGCAGTGAGAGCAGTTGGCAAGGCTAAGTGATACAATTACAGCTTTCTAGTTGTTTTATGTCTATGTCTAAGAGAGTAAAATACACCCACCCACTATATTAGGGAAACTCAACTTCTGCCCTTTCTGAGGGCCACAAGAGTGAGTGCACAGTTTTTTGTTTTGAAAGCAAGATCAAGGGTCAAACGCTATGAGGAATAAATCCAATCCTTGCCAAATTCTGGCCAAAGGCTACTGGTTAATACAATAGCAAGTGAAAGATCTATCTAGATCAAAAGACAACTTAAAGAGCTTCACTCTTAGTGCTTTCCTGGTGGCAATTGTCAGACTTCTTAACCAGCATGCACTTTACCTGTGATGACTTGAAAGTCTACAAGCTGCTGTCCCCGAACATCTGGATGGTGGGATACGGGTTGGGGAAGGTTGCAAGAAAGAGTGACGATGCTTGGTGTTAAGGGCATTCAGACCTCTGCAGGATGGATAAGAACAATTGACACAGTAAAGGCCAGAAGAAGGCCTCCTCAGTCAAAGCCTTTTTCAAGCCGTTAATAGCAAAACAGCTAAGATATTAGAACTTGATGCAGTTCAGAGCCTTGAGGTTAACTGGGATCAATTTAATCCTTCCCCACAGTGCATGGCTGTAATTGTTGATCTATTAAGATCTTAATTGTACTGGGAGAATGCCAGCCCTAAGAAGCAATTAATGTATTCACCAGATTTGAAAGAATGAATATAGCTTTGGGACATCTACCTTTGTCAGTACATCTACCTTCGGGAGATGTATACTGAACTGCATCGACCAAAATATTTGGCCTTCCGAGCCTACAACATTTAACATTTTAGATTACCTAGCCAAAAATAAAGTGCTACAAGAGTTCTTAAATCACACCTATCAGAGCTCACCGTGGCAAGGTAAACTATCCATTTAATAGATAAACAGAAGCAAGGGCTATCGGTTACACAAAAATGTCCATTAAGTCCATATTTTGCATATTTCTGTGCCAGCACAGAATGCACATTTTATGCATTTATGCATACAAAAGATAGGAACGCGATTTTATGCATGCTATTTTATGATTTTTTTGCACAGGTAACATGGTGAGTGGAGTTTTATTCAGGCTCAAAAACATACTGTATGCAAATTTTGCCCTGGATCCAAAGCTTCCTAAACCCAGGTCCATTAAATTGGGGATATTATAATGGTAAGATAAAGCTATTACAAAAACAGCTTTCAATGCAACAGACTTATTCCTTCAGGCTCAGCATGGAAATAAGGCTCTCTGATTGCTACTGCTACCATTTCATGGTCTTTCCCCTCTTACTTGTTTGTGTTTGTCAAAAAATTATCCCATTGTATTTTGGACATGCATGACTCCGTGAATTTACTCTAGTCTAGTTTACAAAATTATATGCCACAAAAAAACAAATGTAGCCTTTAAGTTCCCATTTTGTTTCTGCTGTAAGGAAGCTATTATCAACCACTTCCAGGTTGATTCTCTCAGCCTGGTTGCATTCCCTGGTTGCAGACAAGAGATCCCAAACAAGGTAGCTTTTAGTGGGATGATGGGGAAAAATAATCTTTCTTCTACTGAGATAATGATGATGCTCCTTATTTTCTGTCAGGCTATGTTTTTCAGAGCTTGTAAAAAGTAATTCAACATCTCATGTGGAATCAGTGTTGAGTGCTAAAGTATAATTTCCCTGAAATGTGGTGCAAAGTTGTAACACCAGCTTTCTGAATTTTCATTTTCTCTGGGAAAAAGTACTTATTTTTAAATGTATGCTTTGCTTTGCATTTCGTTTAAAATCTCAGAGTGACTTAAGAGTGAAAACTGTCAGAAATACACAAATAATTCAATAAGTTAATCAAATTCATAAAACACAAAAACAAATACAGGCAGTCCTCGACTTGAGCCCAAAATTTCTGTTGTTAAGCAAGAGATTTGTTAAGTGAGTTTTGCCCCGTTTTACGACCTTTCTTGTCACAGTTGTTAAGTGATTCACCACAGTTGCTAAATTAGTAACAAAGTTGTTAAGTGAATCTGACTTCCCCATTGACTTTGCTTGTCAGAAGGTCAAAAAAGGTGATCACATGACCACAGGCTATTGCAACCGTCACAAATATGAACCAGTTGCGAAGGATCTAAATTTTGATCACGTGACCATGGGGATGCTGTAATGGTCGTGTGAAAAATGGTCATAAGTCACTTTTTTCAGTGCCATTGTAACTTCAAATGGTCACTAAATGAACTGTTATAGGCGAGGACTATCTGTACTATCCTCCATGAGGATAGCAAGACATCCTCAGTAGAACACCAGCTGAGCAGACAGCTTCTCAGATCCTGAACTGGTGTCAGTTATTTCTGTCTTATAAACCTAAAAGAATTTCTGTAACATGGCTTGAAAGATAGGCATGGAAAGCCTTCCACTCCTCTCTTACATATGTGCAGTAAGACCAGTAACTTTTTCACTTGCGATAATTTTTTATTCATTCTTGAAGGAAACCTTTCATAAATAAAATAAACTTTGCCTCTGGAAACAGCTAGCTAGATACTTCCAAAAGGTTCAGAAAAAGACATGTCAAACCCTTGCAGACAGGATTGTCATAAAGGTTCAAATCACTTTCTTTCTCTGCTAACCTAGTGTTCAGAGTGCTGTAGTTCCTTGCTTAAGATTTATGTTAATAAATCTTAAGACCTGGACCCCACATATCAACAAGGAAGTGAAATTTCATAAAACTGAAATCAAATGTTCTTTTCTCCATTCTACTTGCTATGGATGGGTCCTTCTGTAGGGGAACTAAAGGTAAAGGTAAAGGTTTCCCCTGTCCAGTCATGTCCAGCTCTAGGGGATGGTGCTCATCTCAGTTTCTTAGCCAAGGGAGCTAGCGTTGTCAGAAGATGCTTCCATGTCCTGTGGCCAGCATGACTATAGGCTAAGGCACACAGAACTCTGTTGCCTTCCCACCAAAGTGGTACCTATTTATCTACTCGCATTTGCATGCTTTCAAACTGCTAAGTTGGCACTTGCTAACAATTGCCACTCTAGGCAAACAGAATAAGTGGGGGATTGGTGGTGTTTGTTTTGCTACTGCCCACCTAGTTTACCAATTTCTGCCTTCAGATTATGACAAACCTAAATGCTAGAAAAGGCAAGGACCTCTTTCTATGATCAACAAAGCAGTTCTGGTTTTTTTGCAGCAGAGGGCAGTGATATACATGTTTTGAATTGCAGTTACTATTCATTTTAATTCAAAATGTATCATTGGGGATTTTTACAGCAATTTTATGAGGCATCTCCTTAATATTGCCATTTTGCAGTTAAAGAACTATGGCAAGTTTCAAATGAGACCACATCAAGGATTTGAATATTGTTCACCCAAGTTCAAAATTTCTAATAAATCTTATATAAATGTGCAATAGTTTTCAGGGTTTAGGAGAGGTCAAGAGAAGCTCCAATTATATTTAAATGAGTTTTTTTCAAAGTTGGCAACTTTTAGACGTGTGGTTGGAGAATTCTAGGAGTTGAAGTCCACACATCTTAAAGTTGTTAAATTTGAAAAACACTGATTTAAAGCAAAGTCTCTTTCAGGTTGAGCTTAGCGTTTCATAATCTCATGGCCATGTTTACAACTTTTCTTGGCAACAATACAGAAATGCATTTTACAGCCATTTTGTGGGACTCTCTCAGCTAAGACCAGCCAGGCTAAATTCTGCTCAGCCACAAAGATCAGCCAGCTGCTTCCACATGTTGAGACATATAGCTACATTTACTGTACCTCCTTTCTAATGTTACTTTTCCAGGTGAGCCAAATTGCTATCTGTGCCACTTAAAACAATATACTGCTTAGTTTAGTCTCTGTTCCATAACAGCAGCAACAACAACAATCTTCTTTTTCTGAGATGCCTCTATATACAAAACATTCTTTGTAGGCAGATGCTATTATAGGATACCGGACTGTGCTGCGAATCTGAGGTCTACTAGTAGCAGCAATGAGCCAAAATCTTATACATCCTGCCACCTTAGTACCCATGTAGACATGCCTAACTATGATTTCAGCTGAGGTTGAGGAAAGAGTTGTTTGCCAAATTGTTAGATTAGTTTTTACTTTTCCTCCAGGATCTCAAAACAGTGTACATCTAGTATTATTTTTGCATATTCATAAATCTCATGTAGTAGGTTGAGTTAAGAGACAGCTTAACTGATCCAAAGACACTGAGCGAGATTCCATGGTTGATGGTGGACTTAAACCCACTTTCTGCACCTAATATAGACCTATGACTGCCCCCCACTACACCCTGCCCTATACTCTATCAAGTTTCATGTTTAGACTTATGCCCAAGGTCTGCTTGTGAAGAATGCCTTCCACTGATTCCCATTTGTCTCCTTAATATATATGTGTATTACAGCCGTTTTCCTTGATCTGTGCCTTTGCATATGTTAGAGTTGGGCTATGAGTTATTGTTTACAGCAATCTTCAGTTTTTTTTTTACTTTCTGAAGTTGGTTGTTTTCTTTTTGTTTTTCCATGCTGCAGGTTAAGTTTTATGGAATACATATATTATCTCAATAAACGGCTTTTGGTCATTTTTTTAAGAGGATATATGTTTTTGAATGAATAAAT
This sequence comes from Azemiops feae, assembly GCA_023970755.1. Taxonomy (NCBI): domain Eukaryota; kingdom Metazoa; phylum Chordata; class Lepidosauria; order Squamata; family Viperidae; genus Azemiops; species Azemiops feae. Next base: position 1,506,475 of record JALGBA010000019.1, read on the forward strand.
AATTGAATGAAGAACAAATGAATAGCCAGGGAATTTATAGCTCAGATATTGATGGAATCAAGGCTCATATTCCTAACTACTATAGTATATCACTCGAAGGATATTGCAGTTCAGGTTTTAATACATACTGATGAAGAGGGAGACAGCTCGCAACTGTGACTTACATAAATAGTAGTCTGAAACACCATTCTCCTAGGGACAATATTTTTCAGAGGCAGGAATATGTTTAAGACAGGAGGAGAAATCTCAGGCCCTGCTCAGCAAAAGCATAATAGATATTTCCATCTAACAAGTTCTCCCTCACCAAAACAAAATTAGGCCCAGGATCTAAAATTATATAACTACAAGAGTGTTCAGAGATCATGCTTCTATGTTTGATGGAGATTTGATTGCTCAGTTACTATTCTGTGCAATAAAATCCTAGTTAAAAAAACTCCACAGGTGCTCTTTAATAAGCCATTTCATTGCCCCAAAATTGTAATTCATGTCATTTTAGCATGTTTATTGTCAGCTGGACAGCAAAACTCATCCCCAGGTGGATCTTGATACTTTGTATAATTTATCTCTTCTATTTTTTACTTCTTCAGATGTCAGCACAAGGCTATTTTACATCTTATCAACTGAAGTTTCTCTTTTAAGAGGGATTGGATATCTACAATTGAATGTCATACACACAGACATATACCAAATACAAGCTCAAATGTATTAAAATATTAAACACTGAATACAGTCTAATAAATTTAGCTCACTTGTTCTATTAACTAGATGCTAATACTTCTATTTTGTATTTGCTCGCAGTTCAAACGTGCATATTTCCTTTTCTTAATATTGTTTAACTACAAATTCTTATTCAAAATTATATCTAAATCCCCTTCTTTGTCTTAGTACAAGGAATTTGGCTTAACTGCCTTCTTTTATGAGAGAAATCTCCACCTGGTATCCCCAGAATTCTGACTGAGCCAGTTCTAAGAATTCTAAGAGTTATAGGTCTCAATATATTCAACTGTGGAAGTCTGGCAATCAGCCTTTTCTAAATATGGTCCAATACATAATTATAACGAAAGGAAACAGGTATAATTTATATACAAATGTTTGCCAGGATGCCTTAAGTTTAGGGGGGAAAGGAAGGAATCTGAAAGTGGATTATACTTACATGGACTTTGGATTCAATTTGTTGAATACAACAGCCCCAAATCAAAGTTCAGTGTTGTTATATAGTACTTTCTTTTTTTGGTGACTTCAAGTCAAGTCTTGATTCCCGATTACCATCTGGATTACTCTTTGCATTTTCTTAGCTAGATTTTCAGTATTGCATGAAACTCGTTATGATAATCACTTCATCATCTGTGCCAATTGCAACTAATAATGTAAGGAAAGTAAGGAAATGTGTAGAGATACCAAGACATGAAGTAAACTAAAGTTTACATTATGGATGAGCTGGAAAGGAGCTTGTGCTGCTGTTTGAGGACCGTACTGACTAACACAGATATCTGCCCAGAGGATTCTTGCTAATATGGTGCTGAAAGCTTAATTAATTGGTATGTGAAGTAAATTTGGAGACAAGATTCACAAGACAATTCTATCTGATCTTGGAAACAGATTTGGTTCCCTAATTAGATTGACCCAAATCAACCCTTCGATTTGATCATTTGAACTAAATCAACAATTTGAATGGGATCAAAGCTAATCTACACCCATTTATCAATTATCAAGCCCCATTCAATTTTTTAGGCTGATTTCTAAGGCCTTACAAAGGGATCAAGTTGCCAGGAGATGCTTATGGATTCTTTGTGCTTTGTATTCTGCAGAAGATGTCTTGATTATGTCTTAGCCTGCTGAAGTCTTCCATTTTGGTCCTTGCCGTGGATTATTTCTACCATCAATTAAATACGTATCTTTTCATCCAGACTTTCCTTCTTAACTATCTGATTGCCCGTTAGTTTAATAATTATGATGTTGTAGTTTTTAGTTTTTAATCATTGTATTGTGCTATTTAATCATTTTATTGTATTATTAATATACTTGTGATTTGACTGTAAATTACTTGGAGATATCTGACAAACGTGTGTGCTATTTAAATGTCTCCTATTCTTCAGTGAGGCTTACTTGGAGTTACCGTACTTACTTTATATGTGACTTTGCATAAGTTTGGAAAGGAGAACATAAAAAAAAAAAAAACTCAGCAACCGTATCTTGGATTCAACACACATCATTAATTTCCAAAGGAATTATGTGGCTTAATTGAAAATCCAAGGAAATTGCAAAAATAAAGGAATGGAAAAGCAATGTACATGCTATGTTAAACCATAAAGCTGATTTATTACTGGATGTACCACAAACTGCAGCAGATATGAGCAGGCAAGCCATCAGTCACATGCTTTGCTAAACTTAGTTTAACATGTAGATGTGAGAGTCTGGCTGTTTTCCTGGGAAAGGTCAGAGGGCAATGCCATGGTAAAGTCAATTCAAGCTCACATGCTGAGTTTGGCTAACCCAGCTACAAATGGCTCAGGTGACCACTCAATGGCAACACACTGACTATTAAGCCAGCATTATGGCATCAATATGACATAATCATAATCTATTTCAAATAACAGTGCATGAATGTGTAATTTAGTGTACCAAAGATAACATCAAAATACTTATCTTACTCATCTTAATCAGATCAATATAAATGGACTTCTATTATAACCCATAAGATTTTGTAATTTAAAAAAAACTAGAAAAACATTTATTAAAATATATGAGCTGTAAAAACTGTTGTAAATTAGATTTATACATCAGCAGAGTTTGAAGCAGGCTACTTTTTATTATCTTTTCCATCTTTTGAGATGTGTTCTTAATCTTCTTTCCTTACTATTTTGTATTGTCTTCCTTTTTATTGTTATTAAGGCTGCAAACAAAAATGGGAATTCTCTACACCCCCATATCATACTCCTGCTAGAAATGGGCTATGGTTCAGTGGAGCATCAGCTGTCACCTTTATGTAAGATTGGGAAAAATTCCTGCCTGAAATTCTGGAAAACTGCTAGTTAATGTAGACCAGTCTTTCCAAATCTGGATATATCTCCAAATGTTTGGAATAATTCCTATCACTTCTGACTATTGGCAATATAGTCAGGATTCTAATGGGACATGGTGAAAAGAAATGGAAAAATGTAGTTTATGGGCAACTGGGACAGCTAGCACTGAGTTACCTGGGCCAACTGATTTAGATGTTTTATTTATTTATGTTCCCTATTCCTTGAGTATTCATTTTCTTATTAAAACAAGATATTAGATACATGTAGGATATAAAGGAAAATGTAGGAAAAATACTTCTATTTTTCACTACAGGTAGTCCTTGCTTAATGACCATTCATTTAGTGACTGAAGTTATGACAATGCTGATAAAAGTAGCTTAAAACCACAGCCCTTGTTGGTTTTAGTGTCCAGCATATTGAGTTTTCCATTTTGGAAGGCCCAGATTCTGTATCTTTCAGCAGACACCTCAGAAAGGGACAAAGGAATGGAAAGTAAAGGATACTGAAAAAATTTGCTTTCTCAAATGCTGCATTTCCCTGGAAAATGCATTATAACAGAAACAGTTCCAAGTAACCACTGCCAACATCTTTGGAATTTCAGAGATCTTTATATTATTTTATTGCTGCAAGATTAAATCTGTTCTTGTCAGTCACATCTTATGTCTTGTACAAGCCTAGCTAGTATCACTTAAGAGACGTAATCTCTTAAATTTGGTGTAAAATATGCCAAGTGAAATAAAGACTGCTGCAGATTTGTTTTCCCTCTGGTCTAGTTCAGTGGCAACCAGCCATTCAAACATGAAAAGGTTCCCAAGGCAGAGCAGTTTAATGTATAAATAAATTTGGCCCTTACCATAAAAATACACCACAATACTCTACCAACTTGTGAACAGTCCCATCATACGAAGCAAGCATGTTGCTAAATAATATAACGGGGGTGGGGGAATCAATATTTTTTTCAACATATTAATCTGAGATAAACTCATGCAATTTACTCAGATGATATAATATCAGATATTATATGAGGAAACTCTTGAGACAATTATCCATTCTCATGAATGTCTGCAACACCCCCGCGTCTGCATTTTAAGCCCAGTCCTGTGAAGTTCTGGCATTCTTCTCACTTGATGAAAAAATCAATAGAAATCTAATGGATCTTGGTGCATTGCCCCTTAAAAAAAAAATGTTGGCCCTGACAGCATTCAGCAATTACTCTTTAAGCAGGACTAATAATGCTGACTTCTGCTCCGGCTTCTTTTCAACTCTGATATGGTTGCCTGCCTTATTAATACAGTATTATCAGGTGCTTTATGAAGACAGAGACTCCCAGCTTTCTGATGCTAATAATAGCCAGAGCACCACTGGACAAGAGAGTCAATAATTGTAAGCTGGAGAGCTTATCAGAGGTAGACTTCTCTGCATACAAATCTTCTTTAAAGAACGCCTAGTGTCAGTAAACAATTTTATTACTGACTATTTATATTGGTTTCCCTTTATCCCCACAGATCTGATGGTAAATTACCCACCTGAGTGCTATTCATTCAGGGTCTCTCATAGTTAACAAACCAGTCACAGGCACTCCTGTAGTGGAACACGTGTATTGATTTCCCCCAAATCAAAGGAGAGGGTCAGGAGTAAAGGTATGGGCTTGTCATTATAGGGGAAGCCAACTATGGAGAAGGCTCTTTTTGCTGCATTTGAATGAAGGAAAGTCAATCTGGTGCAAAAGACTCTGGAATAATGTCTTTCCACTAGGAAGGATGCAAAACCAAAAAGAGTATGAACCCCAAAGCAGACAGCTTAATATTGGAACAAGATAGGCTAAGAAGGGGAGGCCGGTGTCTCAAGAGACTATCATTACCATGCAGGTGAAATAATATATCCCATTTTGCACCTTCTAACTCTGCCATGGAACTGCACATAAGTGAATATTGCTGAACGAATTCACCAGATACCAGTATTTACAAACAGCTCAGGATTCATCAGCATCCTGAATATAATTAGGAGTATGAATGTCTCATTTGGACTCTAGAAATTTAGACTCAAATAAAGTTGAGTTGTAAAGATGATCTGGAGCCAGACACCACCTCTCAGCCTAACCTACTTCAGAGAATTGTTGGGAAGGTAATATGGCATGGAGCTTTATGGAAATTATTGAAAGAGAATGTTGGAGTGGAGGCTCAAGCTAAAAGCCCCTAACCCAATACACTTTCCCAGAGAAGCTAAAACTGTCAACTCAGCCATAAAAGATATAGGAGGCCAAAGAATGCTGATAAGCTAGAAACAAAACTTTGGAAAACCAAGCAAAAGTGAATCCCTTGAAAGAAACTATGCTAATGGAATTCTGCCTCTTTGTTCTTTCAAAGCCTCCTTGTCTTTGTAGTCCTGCCTCATTGCCTCATAGTTACATCTGATTGCCTCACTAGGCCCATGATGTGCTATAGCCAATCAAATACTTGCTTTTGTTCCTATCCAGCCACACACCTTGCTACGGTATTCAATTACATGTATACTCTAATTTGCATAAATCTATAAAAAAGCATGTCTTTTCCTCCAGGGCTTTCAATAAATTTGTGCTTCAACATAACGCATCCTAGTATTCAGTTCAAACAGAGTCTGGGAAAATTCTCTGCCACTATTAAGATCTCCTTAGAAGAAAGGTAAAAAGGTAAAGGAGTCCCTGTGGATTTTACACCACTAGTTGTTGACGACTATAGGGAGCGGTGCTCATCTTTGTTTCAAGGCCATTGAGACAGCACTGTCCAAAGACATTTCCACGGTCATGGGGCCAGCATGACATCATGGAATGCTGTTACCTTCCCACCGAAGTGGTACTTATTTATCTACTCGCATTTGCATGCTTTCGAACTGCTAAGTTGGCAGGAGCTGGGGCAAGGATGGGAGCTCACCCCATCACATGGCGCTCAGGTCTTGAACCTGGCCTATCGGCTTTCCAGCCAACAAGCCAAGCATCTTAACCACTAAGCCGCTACGTCATCCCTTTCTTCTCCTTTAGAAGACAAGTGGGATATAAATGTAACTGTTACAAGTCTGTATGTCAGTTTGAAAATAATGCAGCATCTGACAGATTACGGATAGTTAGGCAGGTTTTCCAAAAGACACCAGGATCTAAACAGCATTTCAAAGGATGAGAAAATATTTTGTGTTGTTCTCTTGGTATGAAAAAGATGCAAATGAAACTAGATCATGCACATATACCCTAATTGTGTGCTAATTGTGTAATTTATAGGGCGCATATATATGTATATTATGTAGGCAGTTGAATAACGTATTATCTCTTTATTCAGGAATATATAAACTGCTCTTCATCCAGTCAAATTTATAATATTTTACACCCTCCAGATATGTTGGGACAACTTCAAGAATTATCCATCAGCACTGGAATGCTAATTTCCCATCTACTCTGTTTTAAATTCAAAATGCCCTGTTTTGAGTTCCAAATATTTCCTTTGCGTACAAAACAGGGTATTTTAAAAATTCTGAAAGTGTTTCCAACTCAAAACAAAGTGTTTTAAGCTCTAAGCAGAGCTGTGTTGAGTTCAAACATTTTGAAACTCGTTTCAGTGGTAGTTTCAAATGCAAATCAAAAATTACAACCTGAAACATCTTGAATTCAAAATATGTTTGCCCTTTACTACCAGCAACAGGGTGCTATGATGAAAATGGTTGTATGAGTTTATTCTGCTCATTGAAGATTTTACTTTGCAAAGGAGCTGGGAACAAGTCCACATAGAAATACTGGGGCAGTCAAGGCCAGCTGCAACAAATACATATCATCACGGCCAAATGTCCAATCCAAGGCCGGAACAGATGAGACATCCAAAGCAGGTAAAAGTTATCCATGTTATTAATGCCACCTTATCTCCTACTGACAAACTGAGGTGTAGAGTTCAGCTGTGAAACTTCAAGGGAAGCACAATTCAAAGGGGAGCAGATTCCAATTTCTTATACTGTACTTAAAAAAGGATCCGCTCAATTCACTCAGTGGGCTGACATAATCCAGACCTGAAGTTTACCCGTAGTAACCCAAGAATTCCTTCGAGGTCATAAGTAAAAAAATCCCTTTTCTTCTTCTCTTAGGATATATTGTTTCCCCGCCCCTCCCCCCCCAGGGCAAATCCTCTAAAAATGTCCTTGTTCCCATTGTTCAATCTATGGAAACAGGACCTTCTTTGGCAAAGCAGACAGCTAGAGTATAACCTGTACTGTAATAACAGTTGGCCGAAAGATACCCTTCGATCTAAGATAACAAGCAGCGGGGCGTTGAACTGCAGCTCCCATCGTCCCCCAGTGACGGCGCAGAGTCCCCGCTTGGCTGGCTCGGTCGATAGGGGTCGCATCTGGAGGGCATCAGGTTGGGGAAGACGGAAAGGGCGTCACAGGCGTTCTGAGAAATTGATGTGGAGAACCCTTTGCGTAGGGAAGCACCCTCCTTCAGGGGAGGTCCCTAAATCTGGGCGACAAGCTATCGTTCGCACCCCGGCTCCAGCAGGAAACCTCCTCCCCCAGACTCCAGGCGAACAGCACGGTCCGCGCTCCCGGAGCAGACGCCTTCCGTCCGGAACCCCCTGCCCTGCCCTGCCCTGCCCGCCCCCATCCCTCCCCCGCGTGCCACAGCTTTCGCAAAGCCCCGGCGTTCCCGGTGTGGGCGCCTCGCGCGTGGCCTTGGCTTCTACAACCCTCCTCTCCCTCCCAACAAAGGAAGGGGAGGCTCGTGCCGTATCCAGCCGAGACCCCCACCCTCCCACCCCCGCTCGCAGCCGCGCTTTCGCCCCGCAGTTGACGCCGTCCTTCAGCCGCCAAGTAGGTCCGGCGTGAAAAACTGAATCCTCCCAGCCAAGCTCCCAGCAAGAGGCGTGCTGCTGCTGCTGCTGCTGCTCCTTCCGGGTTTTCTGCTGCCAGGCTGAACGAAAAAAACCCGGAATGCTGCATTACTCGGCCCACCCATGCCCTGCGGCTTTCACCTTTGCTAGGGGAGGAGGACGCGAAGCCCACTCCTAGCAGGACTCTTCCAGCGAAAAGAAAAGCGGCGGGCAGGGAATGCGGCAGCAGACCAGCAGCTCGGAGCGGATCGAGCGGCCGGCAGGCTGCAGCGCGGGAAGGGTTAAGCGGAGGGAGACATTCCGCCAAGGAGAATTCAGAGCTGGGGGTCTCAGTCTGGGGAGGCGACCGGGAGAGGCCGGCGCTGCTGCTTCGGAGAGCCGGTTGGGGAGAAAGAGCCGCTCGCGGGCAGCGAGAGAGCGAGCAAGCGAGAAACTTTCCCCGGATCTTTCCTCGGCGCGATCTGGAGGAGAGCTACCCTGCACCCGCCGGGTGGGGGGAAAAGCTGCAGCGATAGCGCGGGGGGCCGCTTCGAGCAGGGATTCCGCGGGCCCCCCTTGCAGAGGAGTGAAGCCGGCCAGACGTCTCCGAGGGGAGCGTTAAACTAAGGAAGCTGGCTACGCTTCGGCCGGAATTACTCCCTGCTTCCGTCTCTTTCCTACAGTTCAGAATCGCGGACGGAGCGGCAGTCACCACAGCGGCTTTGGTCGGGGAGAGGGAACCGGGGCTTCATCAGTCGCAGAGAACGGCCAATCTTCTCCCGCTGCGGAGAGCCCGAAAGTATCGGAGGGAGGGGCGAGACTCGGCTTCTCGGGAAAAGGGGGCCGTCAGCCCCCAGCCTGAGCTTTTGACACTTCTCAGCCTCTCTATTTAGCACACACGCGCCCCGATACTTCGCCTCCCTCCCTGATAAACGGGGTCGATCGAAGAGATCCTCTCTCTCTCTCCACCCTGGCAGATCGTTGTTCGTTGCTGGGAGCCGACCGGATCCAAGAGGAGAAGAGCCTGCCACAGGTAGCCAAAGTCGGAGGCGCGACGCGACGCCACACGCGCGCCCGAGAGCTCGCGTGTGGCCCAAAGGGTGCGGGTCGGAGCTTGTTGCTGGCAGGCTCCGCTCCTCTGCCCTCCCCCTCCTGCCCAGGCTTCCCCCGCAGCCGAGGATGAAACCTTTCCCCTGCGCCCGAGGAAGGCCGGACGAGCAGGCGGCGGCAGTGCAGCAGGCGGGGAGTCGAGCTGTCGGGTGGGCTCTTGTGGGGGAGATCGCGGGGTCGAAGACTGCGCCTGGCAAACCGCGTCAAACGGCGAAGGGAAAAAGCAGCAGCAGAAACGGCATCTGCGGTTGTTGAAAAGCTATAAGTCAAGAACCGAATTGCGCACGGCCGTGGGACTTTTCGCTGGTACCCAGGAAAGGGGCGGGGTTCCGCAAAAGCTGCAACCCCCACGGTTACTTTTAAAGCAATTAACTGGTGCAAATCGGGATTTCAGAAGATCCTTCTCGGCTACAGCGAGGGCGGAGCTTGATGTTCAGGATAAGATGTAAAAGGGAGGGATCCTCTTCCTACAGGGATCTTGTTAAGAAATAAGACTTCGGGCACCCCTGGACTCTAGATCGAGAAGCACCCGATCCTAAATAACCCAGCCGGGGGCGTCTAGGAAGTTGCAGTTGGATCTGCACATTCTCTCCTGAAAGCCTAATGCTGCTACCTACAGCTTTGCTCTGCCAGAAAGGGAATGCAGCTGTGCTCCAGTCACAGCAGAATCTGCTCTGTGCCAGACAGACACCCCCTTATAGCTGGATCTAGAAAAAGCCTGAACTTAGTAGTAGTGGGGCGCATCCTTCTTTGGCCCCTGCTGGTGGCCCATCTGGGGAAACGGCTATAAGAATGCTGGCCGGTTGGAGAGAGCTGTCTACCAGGATAAGCGCTATACTTGGCTGTCTCCTCTTCTTCTGGCTCCTTTACTGCCATCTGCCCAAGGAAGGTAAGTTCAGAGCTGTTTCACTCAGCACCTGTCATGATTCTGTCTTGCAGGAATGAGCTTTCCACCTCTTTTCCCTCCAAGGCCTGCACAGAGAGCTGTACTTGGAATTGCCCAGGATGAGGCCAGGATCTTATAATGGAACAAACTCCTCTCTCCCTCTCCCCTGGTCACGGTTTGTCTACCAGAGGATAGGCACCCTTAAAGTGTATAACTAATGAATCTATATATATTGGGGCCTTTTATATTTAAAAAACCAAGAGTGAGACCCGAAGATCATATCTGGCTATGGGTTTTATGGATCTGCTCTCTTTTCTTGGGGCCAAAGATCACCCCATCCCCATCCTCTAGTAGTTTTACAAAGGCACTGTGTATATTTAATATCAATGGTACTTGACTCTGAGAAGACAGGAGTCGTATTTAGCTCCCACCCCAGGCAAAATGTCAGGGATATGATATTTTTACCAAGGCAGCAGAAGTAAAGAAGGATAGAAAATAAAATCCAGCTAATGCAAACTAGCTATAATGTTAACAATTTGGCACAGTGACATTAGGACTGTCTAAGGTGAACAGCTGGGGCAACCATTAAGACCCCATGTTCACCAAATCAAAACAAAAATACAGATTCCAAGATGAGCCAAAGCAACCTGCCCAACTTCAAAAAAACTGCCTGGGTTGCTTTGGCCAATGACATTCCATTGCATTCAAAGTTTGTTTTAGGGAGTCAAGGAGCGAGAGTCTGCGCTGACATCACCTCCAGCTGATCCCAGACCTTTAGCTGGGCCATTTTACAATTATTTTATTTCCCACAAGTTTTTCATATTGGTACCGGGATAAAGAGAATGATGACAGTAGATATGCATGCGGCTATTGGGGCTTTCAACTAAACACTCATGGACTCAGCCTATCTGTGGCCTGGCAGAAGATTTAAGGAACATAGATTTTAGGTCTGGAAAGGCTTTGAACTTGAAGGAGCGCTAAGAGCAAGGGAGAGGTAAAAACGACTCTTCTAGCTTTGAAAAACCAAAAATAGCTCAATCAGATACACAATCATAAAAAGGGAAACTTTCACAGAAGAGGAGAGAATTCAAGGAGCAAGGAAGGGGAAAACTCCTAGGATTGAAGGCCAAGATGAGGCATGTCTAATCTAGACTTGCGGATTTGCATTCCCCCCCCCCCTGAATCAGACTGATTTTCCTGCCACCGTTTTTGCAGTGAATTCACAGTGGTTTCACTGCTTACAACATTTCTGGCTATCATATTTATGTGTATGATGCTGTAGAAATATAAAGAATGGGTTTCTCTTCGGCTCTCTTGAATCCCTTGACATTTAGACAAACTTTACAGTTTGAATCTCTTGATGCTAAGGCTCTCACAGAAAGAAAGGTTATCCTCGTAGAGCTTGCTTATGCTTGATCTAGGCTCAGTGTCTATGGAAAGGTGGTACAGCGAACAGCATTGGTTTGTGGGTGATGTGGCCAGGATATACCTAAGGAACAAGTGACCATTGAGTTTGGGAATCTGCAAATTAGAAATCTTAAAAATTAGGACAGGCTTTACTTACGTAGCAGACAGGTAAGACATGAGCAAAAAAACATCTCTGTCTAGTGAATGGCTTTCTCATTGTTTTGGCTTAAATAATAATAATAATAAAGTTGGAAGGGACCTTGGAGATCATCGAGTCCAACCCCCTGCTCAGGCAGGAAACCCTACACCATTTCGGACAAATGGCTGTCCAGTCTCTTCTTAAAAATTTCCAGTGTTGGAGCATTCACCGCTTCTGGAGGCAGGTTGTTCCACTGGTTAATTGTTCTAACTGTCAGGAAGTTTCTCCTCAGTTCCAGGTTGCTTCTCTCCTTGATTAGTTTCCATCCGTTGCTTCTTGTCCTGCCTTCAGGCGCCTTGGAAAATAGCTTCACTCCCTCTTCTTTGTGGCAGCCCCTGAGATATTGGAACACTGCTGTCATGTCCCCCCTCGTCCTTCTCGTTGAGTTGCCAAATTCTCTTCTTGGCTCCTCATACTTTCTTTCTGCTTCAAATTTAGCATGCCCTGAACCATGGTATTTTTTTGTTGCCAAGAGACATTTCTGTGCAGTTAAAAATTGTGATGTAAGGTTCTGTGATTCCAGGTCCTGCTACCTGTTAAGCCATGAATCCCACCTTAGATGTTTCAATGGTAGGGTCAAAGTAGGCTTGGATCAAATAATGGGGAAACATCTCTGCCTGGCAAACTGCTGTTAATTAATATCAGAAATTGTTCATGTGATGAACAATGGTCTCTAAGCGGATATAAAGGTAGTTTCTTACAAGGTAAGGGTCTAATTCTGGTTATTAGTTTGAAATGGTAAGTTTGAAATACGATTTTATCAATATCTCTATTTGTTACTACAGTGCACATATATATATAACTCCCTCCAAGTCAGTTTATGAGATTTAATATGAGACTCAATGTTATAAGTTTAATTTCTGTTTCACAGTAGAGTAGTCTAGTCTTTTGTAACCTGGCCTTCTGGATGTCTTAAGACTATATTTCCCAGAATTCTTAGCCAGCACGATCTGGCTGGAATATTTGGCCCTTGAAGTCTCAACCCATCCAGGAGAGGCAGATTGGGGAAGGGTGAAATAAACAAAGGGTTTACTTTTATGTTTAAATTGTCTAGTTTAAAATACCCATGTGCACCCATGTATCCCATTAATATGTGGAGAAGGCATTTTTGTTCTCTGACAAAGTCTTCATCTCTCAGTCTTTACTCTCTTTTTTTTTATAAACACACTGACATACTTCACCCTAACATGGTGTCCTCCAGTTGCTCTTGAACGGTAAGATTCATTGACTCCAAGTAGAAATGGCCAGAATTGAAGGTTACTGAGTTGGAGAAAGCCAATATAAAACATTCAGTCCTCTGATCTATCCTTTGTCTAGTGACTGGATGCACAGAATTTCTAGCATATGACATTATGGGGAGAGGAGCAGATAATCAGAACAAGTTAGGAATATGATAGTAACCAGCGTTTCTATGTTTTATTTCTTATATGTATGTATGTATGAGAGGGCATAGAGGAGAAGAAGAAAACCTATTGGGCAGCAAGCAAGCACAAGCCCTGTTAAGCAACTGATTTGTTCCTGGGTTTCCCTCTTTCTTTCTCCCAGCTCTATACTCTGTAGCAGTCCTGCCAGCCCAGCAACTGCAGAAGAAATCGTGAGCTGATGTTTACTTCCCCAGAAACCTATAAAGATCACTGTCAGCATAAATGTCCCATGGAGAGCCCAGAAACAGGGGCCTCTTGCAAACAAGGATGCAGTAGGTTTGCAAAATCCATGCTGATCCATTAATTATATCACAATTTAACAACTGTAGCTAAATATTTATGCAGTGATTCAAATGATGAGAGCTTATCCAATCAAACCATAGTTATTTCAAAGCTAGCCTCAGGCATGCAAGATTCAAGACAGTGCCAATTTGCTTGCCACCTTGCCAGAACCCTAAATCACTTACAAGTCACAAGGCTGTTTCCTGTATAGCTTCCTGCACTGGGCAATCTGCAAAGCAGCCAAGGTGCAAATTACTTGCACTTCATTGTTACAGTTTTGTGGCAGGGAAAAGTCAATGCTATACTAAAGCTTGTTCAATAACAATATAGCCCACTCTGCAAAACCAAACATTTTAAATCTGTGACATTTACTGTCTCATGGATATATAGATAATGAATATGAGATATACTAATGCTGGTTGCTAAGAAAAGCTTAATAATTTGAGCATAGCAGGTATGATGCTGTTAATTTTTTTTTACTTAGCCTTTTTTTTTTACTAATAGAGATGAAATTTTAACCACAGACAGCCTTGTGGTATTCTAAAGATCATAACACATTTATTATAATACTGCAGCATCTTAATGAGTAACTTTGTTATGGTTTGGCCTCTAGGTTTGGTTTAATTAAAAGCTGATTTAGCCATTAAGATTCCACAGAAATTCTCTACCTTGGTGGGTCCAATTCTTTCTCCTGTCCTGCAGAAGTTCTGATCAGCTTTCTTTTAAACTATAACATTTTGTCCAGTTAAATGTAATACCTTTTTGTATCTCACCTTGACTATAACCACTGTGGCAATCATCCATCATTTTTATCAGTTTGAATAAGGTCAGAGTTTGAAATCTGGCAGACTTTTTAAATAAAATCTTAAGTTTGCTTTAATTGTACTAAGAAATGTACACCGAATTCAGATTTAGATTCTAGTTAAAATGTGAAATGTACATACATTTGTACTATATTAAAAAAAACAAACCTGGTACTTTTGTTCTAGATAACAACCTACGTAGATATTTCATGTTAATGTAATATAATCACATATACATTAAGCTTTGACTATTAAGCAAAAGTAGAAATTATGCAAACCTGGAGAGGAAATATTTGAATTAAATCTGTGAAATATATACAGGTCCAAAACTGTATTTGACTGTCTGCTTTTGTCAATATATTTAAAAGGTATCATGATTGTTCCAGAGATAATTATGATGAGAATTAGCCACATTAATACAAAATGCATCAGGTGAAAGAGATCCTCAAGTATTGGAAGCTGTTGATTACCTTGATAATTTGAGAAATGGGGAGAGAGGTATGGTAAAAGAAGAGACTTACCAAAAAACAAATCCTAGCAGAGAACAGAAAAATTATAGAAATCAAAAAATATTATTTGTCAGAAAACATATCCCTCCCTTCTTTAGCCTTTGCAAAGAGGACCACTGTTGTTACTCCTTTTATTAGACTTGAGGGGCGTTCTGAGACCGAAACTACTAACTACTTTTGGGAACCCTTTATGACTCTGCAGGTATGAGAATATGAACTGCAGACATGCAAAATGTTAATGTCTGTTCTAAATGAGAAACAAATTATCCTTGGAATTACACAAGTTGGGCTCACATGAAGTGTCTAGTTTGTTCCAGTGCTCTGGCTTGATTAGATCAGACCCAGCAGAGGAAAGACTTCAGTTTTGTAGGATATGCTTTATTTTTTTACTAGTATCTTGGGGCACAAACCATCCAGAGCCAGGAGCATAATATTGTAGAGGCCAAGCAAATTGCAAAGTGATAGTTCAGCAGGCAGGCAGAGCCTGAAATCCTCTGGCCTCCGTGAGCCACACATTGGGATGAAGTTTATATACAAGTCAGCATCTGAAAGGCTATAACTATTCATTTAGGGATAACAGGTTTGGGTATGTCTGTGCCTTCAAGTCAGGGCTGACTCCTGGTGACTACCTGGAAAAGTTCTTGCAGTTTTCTTGGCAAGATTTTGGAAATGGTTTGCTATAGCCTCCTACCTGGGGTTGAGAAAAAGTGACAGGTCCAAAGTTACCCAGTTTTGGGCCTAAAGTGGGAGGAGAACTCCCTATCTCAGTGTCTTAACCACTACACCAAACTGACTCTGTTGGAGTTTCTGTTGATTGAATAATTGCAAATGAAAAACATTATTGCAAATTATCCAGTGATTTGATTTTACTTAAACTTTGTACCATCTCACGTTTATAAGAACTGTTAATCTTTAAGTCTACCTGTTCCAATCTGATACAGTACTCTCAATAATATTGAGCTATAGCTCCCATCATTTAAAAAACAATAGTATAAGGATGGTAGACGTTGTAGACCAACGCTTCTGAAGGATATCAGGTGGTGGAGGATCTTTCTAAATGGGTTTGTGTGATGTGGTTTGGGACTACTGTATCTTGGCTGCAAATATCCAGATGCTGGCAGGAAAGAGTTACAGCTCAATGTATCTCTTTGCTGCCTTCTAGAGGTCATCCTGATTGTTACAGCCCCAATCTGGTGGTCATAGGTTAAAAATTGTGCATGAACGTAGTTATCCCTTAATGTACTGTACTTCATTCATTCTTTAAATAGTCAATTAAAGTAATTAAAGTAATGGAAGCATCTATCTTTTTTAATCAATATTTTTCAAAATTTTCCATTTGTTCTCAGTTCTTCATTCTGTGTTCATTTTGATTTGCCCTTCATCCCCCTCTGCTTTTGGAATTGCTTCAAAGGGTACATATCTTCTATAATACCTACTTCTAGGCAAGGAATAGGTAGAAAGGTGTAATCACAAATGCATTTTTCTTAAGGTACTGTTACGTGGCCTTTAGTGTTCTTTGAAGTGTCTGCACAAACATTGTAGAAAATAGTATTAAAGTATTTGGGTACACAGCCCAGAAATAAACAGCTGGATAGATTTTTTTTTCTTAAATAAAAACACCGAGAAGAACATATTTTTTCTCTTCAGTATTTTTAGGAATATTGAAAACAGAGCCCACTATTTACTGGCTATGGTTTCTTAAAGCTTTGGATAGCAATGTTTTCTCAACCCAGCCTGGAGAGACCAAGGATTGAAGATAGAATGCCTGTTTTCCAACTTTGGTTTCAACACTGTTCTTGTTGAAGAAACTAGCCAACTGGATGTGATTTTTTGCTAAGCTTTTGCAGAGTAGCTCTTTTGAATCTGTTGCACTATACAAATATACCTCAGCCCTTAGAACATGGGCAGATCATGAAGAGTTAGGGACTTATTTTTCATTTGTTGAATGATATATAGGACACTCACAGCTTTGATCCACAAATTGGGCATTTTATAGCATTCCTTAAAAAGCTGTCACAGTGAAGAACTGCTATGTACGGATACAATCTTTTTCAGCATTCCTGTCCCGTCTAAACCGTCTGGAGGAAGAGGAATATTTTGCTATTCCTGCTAGTAGGGCTCTTCTTGTAAAGGTCAGTAAAGATCTGGTAGTCATAAGTTAAATCATAATTTGGTAACTTGAAGTTGGCAAGCTGTACAGAGGTCAAAGTGGCTCTGGAAATGGACTATAAAGCCCCAGGAAGCAGCCTTACCTGTTTTTGCCCATTATCCAGCTAAGTGGTTATCAGCTGGAGGAAGGAGAATATGAAGAGCAAAATTAAAACTTCCTCAGTCAGCATTGCATGGAGGCCCTTACCTGTTGTGCACAGCATGGGAAATAATTTACACAAGAGAGAAAATGTATGAGGATGATGAGGGTGAAGTTCATAGCCCCACACACTGCTGTCCTCCGGAATTGAACATTCCTTTATAATAATAATAATAATAAAGTTGGAAGGGACCTTGGAGATCATCGAGTCCAACCCCCTGCTCAGGCAGGAAACCCTACACCATTTTGGACAAATGGCTGTCCAGTCTCTTCTTAAAAACTTCCAGTGTTGGAGCATTCACCGCTTCTGGAGGCAGGTTGTTCCACTGGTTAATTGTTCTAACTGTCAGGAAGTTTCTCCTCAGTTCCAGGTTGCTTCTCTCCTTGACTAGTTTCCATCTGTTTGCTTCTTGTCCTGCCCCTCAGGCGCCCTTGGAGAATACTTGACTCCTTCTTCTTTGTGGCAACCCCTGAGATATTGGAATACTGCTATCATGTCACCCCTAGTCCTTCTTTTCATTAAACTAGACATACCCAATTCCAGCAACCGTTCCTTATATGTTTTAGCCTCCAGGTCCCCTAATCATCTTTGTTGACCCTTCTCTGCACTCTTTCTAGAGTCTCAACATCTTTTTAACATCGTGGTGACCAAAAACTGGATGCAGTATTCAATGTGGCCTTACCAAGGCATTGTAAAGTGTATTAATACTTCACGTGTCTTGATTCTATCCCTCTGTTAATGCAGCCCAGCACTGTGTTGGCTTTTTTGGCAGCTGCAGCACACTGCTGGCTCATATTTAACTGATTGTCCACTAGGACTCCGAGATCCCTCTCACAGTTACTACTATTGAGCAAGGTACCCCCTATACTATACCTGTACATTTGGTTTTTCTTGCCTAAATGTAGAACCTTACTTTTTTCACCATTGAATTTCATTTTGTTAGATAGCGCCCAGTGTTCAAGTCTGTCCAGGTCCTCCTGTATCTTAAGCCTATCTTCTGTAGTCCTCTACCTGTATAGCCCCCAACACATTGCTTTGCCCTTAAAAGATTCCTGTCTCCTGACCTAAATGGCCACGTACCTAAACTTCAGATAGAAAACCAGAAAGATATAGAGAAAACTATATATGCCTGTCACCATATTCAAATTGCCTGCAAGTTAGAAGGTAGCACCCAAATCCGATTCACCCTTCACATATAGCCCTTTAAAACCAGGTTTTTGAAGGATTCTGCAAGAAGAGCACTCGGGTCTGATGGGCTATAGTCACTGAGCACAGGCTCCACTGCACAATTACATGCAATTGAGGTTCAACACATATCCATCCCCTCGTTCTTTTCGCCAAACTGGATTACAGGAATTCCCTCACAAGAATAACCCAAGCAGGCAGTTCAACAGGCTAATGCTGGGGGGGGGGGGGTTATGGATCTTTGTTGCATGAGTTACTGAAAGCCCAAGAGATGATGAATATATTCCCTTATGACACCAGTAGCACTGAATAGTTGGAGAGGATCAGGACCTAAGTCATCACATGCAGGAAAAATAACAAAAGAACAGGTAGCACAGTAAATCACACCCAGCAAATGTAGTTCTAATAGAAATGTCTTAGCCTCTCTGATCTACTTATTCAGATAACAAATAACTCGCTCTAGGAGAGTGAGCAAGCCAGAGATTGAATATACATATTATACAATTCAAAAAATATATATGAAAAGGCTGCCGTATGTGCCTGTATAAATCGAAGTGATCTCGTATGTTTTCATTACATAAATGCCATTGAAGAAGAAGAAGTGAAGAAATGAGACACTGTTGCTACTCACCTAAATAAGGAAGCAAGGAAACAGATAAGGGGTTGAACCTATTTAAAAGGGTAGGTTATAAATACAGTAAGCATGTATTTCAAGTATTTTATATTTAGAGCATGCCAAAATATGGCAGGGATGCAGACAGATTACCCAAAAAGTTATAGTCCAGAATAAATTAGTGGTCAAATTGTATAGCCTTTGCAGGGAGGAGAACTCAGTCTTTGTGCCTAAACAGCAGTTAATAATAAGCAAGTTAGCAAGGATGTCTGTAGTTATTGAACAAACCCATGTGATTTCCCCCTTTTTTTAATCGAGGCAGGTCTAGGGAGTCAATAGTATGGAAGTATAGTATAGAATATACCTGGCCAACCTATTCTACAAGCAGGAAATCAATATGGAAAAATTAAGACAAGGAAGCTTTGCCATTGCCCAGTCCTATCATGAACTTCCTTGGATGGGAGAAAGGAAAGGAAAGAAAGAAACATGGTCATTATGGCTGAAAGTGGTTCTCTAACTGACGATCTATTCTGTTTCTCATATCACACTAAGGTGCAAAATGTTTGGTATAATGAATTGTGTAATCCCACTACTATGGTTTGCAAAACATAGCTTATGATTTACTTAGTTGTGTGAATACAACTTTTTTTAGTTATTTGGCAAGCTATGGTTAACCAAACCATAACTTGGATTTATGAATGCTGAATTTTTACAGTCAAGTTTCAGCAGAGTTTTAGCAACCAGAATGTGGGTTGTGCAATGATGGTAAACTGATGTTTCTTTAAAATTCAATCTCTATGGCTCTAAGACAAGAGGTGGAAAATGCTTCAGTATTTTCTGTCATGTCAAAAGCTGATGTAATAGGTTATTAAACTGAAAGTGAAATGCTTAAATTCTTGTATGGCAACTATCACCTAGACTTTTTTTTAACGAGAATAAAATTGGAAGAGGAAGTATCTATGCTGCCTTGACCTTGTAAAGGAAGACCAAAGACATGATCGTAATACAGGGGCCTTCTAACTTGGCCCTTTTATGACTTGTGGACTTCAACTCCCAGAATTCCTCAGCCAGCATGCCTGGCTGAGGAATTCTGGGAGTTGAAGTCCACAAGTCATAAAAGGGCCAAGTTTGAAGACCCCTGTCATAATATATAAATAAATAAAGCTTGCAGCATGAATCATAACATTGTAGTGCAGATGAATGGCTTTGGAATTTCCTCTTGTTTGGCTAGGTTGGAGAGTTTATCAGGTTTGCCAGCAAGCCAAGCTTGAATGGGCTCATGTTTTTCAGTGTGGGAGCATACAAAGCCCCAGCACCTTAGAAATAATCATATCCTCCCAGCCAATAAAAGAAATGCAGCACAGCAATTTGGTTGGTGATATTGCAAGAGTTATCTATAGGCATACCTGGATACCAACGTGTTACATGAGAAGGGGCTACATTTGTGGAGTCTGCCTATGTGTGTTCTACAAATTAGTATGAATATACATAATGTCCTCATTTAGTAGAAGTTACATAGAAGATCTTGGTACAGTTTTGCCTAAGTGTACTTGCTCATCATATTGGCAAGACTGATTTTGGACTCCCATCCGTTAGATTTAAAAAACTATGTGTTTCTACTCAATTGAATTGATGGCCTGCCATCTTTTTCTGGGGCACCAGTATAAATCAGAGCAGTTGCCACTACAGGGACTATCTTTAGCTTAGGGTCCAAGATCCTGACTTCCTTTTCTGGTAAATAGGCTGCATTATTTTCCTGTTTTTTTTGTGTGAGAATTAAATCTGTCTTCTATCCCAATGCCTTCTCCTAGGAAAGGAGCTGGAGGTGGGGACATGTGAGATCACAGCCCTGGATAGAGATATGAGCCATCCCAAAAGGATGATTGCCCGACAGACAGCACGGTGTGCCTGTCGAAGAGGACAAGTTGCTGGAACAACAAAAGCAAAACCTGCCTGTGTAGATGGTAAGAAAGCAAGGCTGCCTTCACTCTTGTTTGATTGCCCCAAAGGTCTATCAATCTGGCCAATGAGGATCAGCAATTTCATACAAATGGCTGAGAAACATTGCAGGGACTCACAAAGTCTCTGAG
Source organism: Azemiops feae (assembly GCA_023970755.1). Taxonomy (NCBI): domain Eukaryota; kingdom Metazoa; phylum Chordata; class Lepidosauria; order Squamata; family Viperidae; genus Azemiops; species Azemiops feae. The sequence goes on from JALGBA010000019.1 coordinate 1,527,138, forward strand.
AGCAACTTAATAGCATCAGTGATGGCTTTTCCAGTCTGGAGGCTGCATTGTGAGCTAAAGCTAGGGGCATTCCCAGAAATTAAACGTTTAGCAAATTATTGAGTTTTGTTAGTGTAACTCAAGGGGAAAAAACAAACAAAACAAAAAAGTGGGTGGGGGGTTGTTTTGCCATCACTAATCAACACAAGAGATGAGGCATTTGTCTTCTGTGACCTTTTGAAGGAGTTGGTACCCTGCCTTTGGATTCGATCAAGGCACTTACTAAAGTGGACCCATAAAAGCTCCTCCTTTGCCAGTGTTTGGACATGTTTGGAACTAAAAGATTGCCCTTAATCATTTATAACACTGTTACTATTTGTCCAACAACAGACAAATTGGTGTTGGCAGAGACAGATTTCTGTTTGTGTTATTAGATCATTCTATTAAAAAAAGAAGTCAGGCAATGTTTAACGAGATTTAACAGCAAACTCCCAGACTAAGTGCATGCAAAAAAGTACAGATGTTTCCTGGAATTACATTGCAGTTCAAGAAAACCAGCTGGCATGTAACACTGTTCATTCATGAGATTTTTGCCTGATGCAGAGCTGCTTTACATTCTTGCTGCAAGACCTCTCTCTCCCACTGAGGAGATACATCAGGACTTCTTTTTGATGAGTCTATCACTGTAGGTAGTTTAATGATGCCTGTTTAGGGGTTGGTGTTCATCTGAAGGGGGATTCCTGTCCTTTGAAATACTACCAAGGTGTTCGGAATAGGAGCCTCCACCCTCATGAATCTCTCTCCAATGATGTCGTTCCCTCTTAATATCTAGGGTTGGTGGGCATAGGGAATCTCTGTATGTCCCAGTGAGCAGGAATTAGGGTTTTTGTGTGTAGACAGTAGTATATTTGCAAGCACATCCATAAAGGTTTCCCTCTGCAGATCTCTCTGTTTTATCTGTGAAAATCTTCAGCAGGTCAATCTCCTTTGAGTGAGGTCAAAGGGGGAAGCTTTTGTTGGTAATTCCCACACAATTCTCTTTATTTTTGGATGCCCAAACAAAACTTGAATATGTGTGGGTGCGAATGTGGGTATGTGAGAGAGTATAGATTCTGTGCTATGATTATGACCACAATAGCTGAATGGAGCAGCTGGACTGTTATTTCCTGTAGCTTTTCCATGAGTGGAAGGGCTTCTGTTTCTGATAGAAAGGCAGTCTTGGTTTGGTCCCCTTTCCCCTGTGGTCCCCTCCATTTCCTCTCTTACTAATCTGGAGAATCCCCAGGGCTATAGAGCACTTCCTTCCCCCTTCCTTCCTAAACAAGCAGAACTTTGCTTCTTCTGAATCAATGTGTTACGGAGCATTAAAGAAATACATGTGATTGCTGAAGACCCAGCCACTGCCTAAATCAAAAGTCAACAAACTGAGTTGCTAAAGCCACATGTGGCTCTTGACTTACTATCAAGTCAATTGCAGCTTAATTTCCAAAGCCTTTGGCAACCCTGACTTTGGACCAAAAACATCTACTCTGCCCTCTTCCACTCATCAGAGATAAAAGAAGCAGTGAAAGAATTAGCCAACCACTTTTAAGTCTGCTTGCTTTGACTTCATCAGCCACTGGCACACAGCCCCCCCCTCCCCGACTTTTTACATTTGTAGTTTTTAGTCCTGGAGGATGTAGCCCTGGAGAGATCAAAAGTTGCCCACTGCTGGTGGGCAGCCAGTGTTACTGACTTGAATATGTGATGCCAAAAAGCTCTTTTCCAGGCCTTGCAGGAAGGTTTCCTGAGGTTTTGGAATACAGGAATCTGTTATCTTGTGTTGCTACGTGCTGTGGTTGTGCAACAGTAACATGCTCCCTAGTGTTGCTATGTAGGATGGGGGAAGGAAATATACAGGGCCTGTGAGTAGGTGTTTGATATGTATGATGAACATGAGGCTATTCTGAGCCCACAGGTGGTGGTTGTTATCTCATATTTGAAGGAGTTGCAGGAGAAAGCACCATAGATGTAATCTCTGTTCTGCAGCTCTGCATTTAATCCCCTACACTGCTCCTCCATACTGCTTTCCCCCCGTTTCACAGCTTCTGTTGTTTCCCAATACACTTAGCCTCTCTTTTGAAAGATTTTTCTCAATGGCAAAGAAAATAAGTCCACAGCAGAATTCCAAGTGATCTAGACTCAAACATGAATCCATTCTGTTCTGGAGAGTTGGTGCTCAGAGCCCTGTAGCCTCGAAATGGGACAATTCACCACAGCCAACTTGCCCCGGCCAACTTGTCATGGTCAACTCTCCACAGCCGATTCACCATGGGACAACTCGTTGCGGGACTATTCAACAATTTAGTTTAATTATTTAAAATAATTTCAAAAATATTTTAATTTTTGTTATTCGCATTTCAATTTGTCCCTCTTTTGGCGTTCTTTCTTTTATGATTCTATTCCATTATTTCTTTGATATTAGTGTAACTCTTGTCCCATGGTGAGTTGTCCTGTGGCCACGGCAAGTTGGCCACAGCAAGTTGGCTATGGTGAGTTGGCCGTGGCCAGTTGGCCAAGGTGAGTCATCGTAAACCCCCGCAGTCTTAACCTTCTACTCATCCTACGGTAGCTCCATCCCAGGACATCCCTTCCCAGAAGTCTCCACTTCTTGCTGCAAGGACCAGAGAGTCTCATTTGGAAGGATGAGAGCTTCTCCAAATTTGAAGTTATCCAAATGTTTTCAGACTTCAATTCCTAGACATCTCAGTTTGGCTTAACTGGAAGTTTGCACTGTAAAACGAATGACCAGGGTTTAAGTCTCATGTTTTATCGATAATTCTGTTAAATGTGTGCCTAATTTTCTTTCTTCCCTTTTCTTTCCCTTTCTCACTTTCAATGTTTCCTTCTTCTTTGACTTCCCTGCTGATGTCCGGCAGCCCAGATCATTGTTAATAAACAGTGGTGTGGGATGGAGCCCTGTGATGAAGGGGAGCAATGCACTTTATTAATCAATCGTTCTGGCTGGAGTTGTACTAGGCAACTGGGACGAATAAAAACAGTCACGGTAAGTAAACTGCCCTGACTTCTTTCATCCCACCCAGCAAATAGCCAAAGAAGGGCAGAAAACTGTGTATTGCAGGCAGACAGAAATATGTTGTGTCTGCCTTATAGAGTGAAGATACAAATTTGTTTGGGGATTGTCTTAGGCTACGGCTCCCAGAAATGTGCTAAAAAAATTGGGGTGACTAATAGATGACAGCAAAAAGTAAGGGGTTATCCAGATCCATGACAAGTGTAAGGTCCTGTTTGTAGTAATACTAGCAGTGGACAAATACCAGAAACATACATTCCCTGACGTGCATTGGCACAGAAGTCTGAATCACATCTAAGGCACCAGGCTGGAAACCAGGAGACGGTCTGTTCTAGTCCCACCTTAGGCTTGAAAGCTGCCTGGGTGACTTTGGACCAGTCACTCTCTCTCAACGCACCTTACAGGATTGCTATTGTGGGGAAAAGAAGGGGAGGAAGGGGTATGTATGACACCTTGAGTTACTTATCAAATAAAAAGGAGGGATGAAAACATCTAATAAATAAATAAACTGATGCAAGAATCTGCATGTGTACTACCGGGAACTGGATCTGTATTATGTGCAGATCTCAGAAATCCCTAATGCAAATCTCAGAAAGTCTGGCAGGAAGACAAAGATAGCTCTTTAGACCTTTTTATGAATGAAGGAGAGAGGGGAGATCAAGCTTTCCCGGGTCCTCCCTGGCCTAGAAATGAATGAGACACTTCTCTGGGAGGGGCACCTATCTCGACTTGGAGTTATTCATCAGCATAGTTTGAGGTACATTGTGAATAAGCTGAGGTTCCATTTTCCCAGTTGTTTAACAATTAAATACATTCCTTCCCCCGCTGAAGCCATTGAAAAAGAATGCTTGAGGGAAATCCAGAAATGGATTATTGTGTAAATAGTTGCCCAATTGGCTGCTATTGATCACAAAATGCTGCCCTCAGAGGCCCTCATTTTCTTAATTCTCCATGCAAATATTTTTATTTGGGTCACTATTGCTCCTATTCCTGGCTAGTGAAGGTAGAAATAAAAGTTTGTTGCTAGCTTTGGCTGATCTTCAAAAAGCTAAGCAAAGTGAGAAATAGGGAATCCTAGTACTATTGCCAAGAAAACAACTTGGACATGCCCAAATAGATACCAAGGGGGAGGGTTTTTTTTGGCTTGAAGGGAGTTTTTTCCTCTATAAATAATCCTCAGTTAACAATTGTAATGGGGATCAGAATTGCTGTCACTAAGCAACATGGTTGTAAACTGTGATGCCACATGACTGAGCCACTTAGCAGTGGAAATTCCAGAAGTCCTAGTTGCCATCATTAAATAAATCACTGAGGGTCATTAAGTGAGGATGTCACATGGTCACCATTTGTAGCCTCCTTTCAGCTTCCCAATTGATTTTGATTGTTGGAAGCTGGCAAAGAAGGTCACTACATGAGCATGAGACATTGCAACAACGTAATTGTGAGTCAGATGCCAAACACCCGGATCCTAATCGCACGGCCACGGGAATACTGCAACAGCGGAAACTCCAAAGACTTCTCGTAAGTATCATTTGTTCAGCATCTTGGCAAATCTGAATGGTTGCTGAATTGAATGAATGGTCATTAAGCAAGGAACACCTGTATTTTAGAATGCCCTAGGGCAGATATCGGCATGCCCTGGTATTGAACAGTGCAAGTTCAGATTCCACAGTCCAAAAGCAAAATATAAGCAACTGATTCTGTTTGGCCACATCTCTCTCTCTCTCTCTCTCTCTCTCTCTCTCTCTCTCTCTCTCTCTCTCTCTCTCTCTCTCTCTCTCTATATCCTCTCCCTCTCTTTCCTCTCTCTCTCACCATCCCTCCCCCCTCCCTCCACTCTCCTCTCTCCCAACCCTCCCTCTCCCTCCCTCCCTCCCTCCCTCTCCCTCTCTCTCTCTCTCTCTCTCTCTTTCCCATGCCGGAAAGAATGCAAATGGAGATAGACTTGGATGGAAATGTGACTGAATATTATCAGCCTGCATTCAGCATGCAGAACATTTGGGAGGGGTTGCTTCCTGTCCCCTCAGAGTTGGGGAGGGGAAGAGGCATGCCACAAAGCAAAGCAAGCCTAAGGCGACACGACATTTCAGAAGGTGTTTTCTCCAGTTTATCTGGGCATGCAGGGAAGCATTGGTCTACCCCTGCTGCCTGAGGGGAATTAGCCTTGCTAATAGAGTTTGCACATGAACCATGCAGGACTTTGCCAGCTATTAATCTCACTCCCAGGCAGGGACCTACGTTTTGTGGAGTTCGCTGCAAGCACATCAGGGACTGCACCCTCCAAGGCCCTCCTAAAAGGGGCTGGTGCTCAGACAGGTAGAACAGGATTTGGATGCATCTTAAGCAGAGCTCTCTGGTGCAGAGGGAATGAGAAAGCTCACCCACCCTGGCACTGGGCCTGTCTTTGCAACATGAGAGGAAAACAGTGCAATTAAATGTCCTGGATTATTGCCTTGGGTCTCTGCTAAGCAGCACTGAGAGTGCTGCAGCTCAGCCCAATGTTGGCATAAATAAGGATGCCTCATTACTGACTCCAGTCACCTTCAGTGCAAGTAGTGATAGCTTTATCTGGAACAAATACCAGCACTTTTTTGAAGTCCTAAGGAAAATGTCTTCCTCACTGTCTGGCACTGTTGTATCCATGTTTGCAAATGTTTTGAAGCACTTCCCTCTTTGCTGTGCTGTTACTCCTTCCTGCCAAGATCTTCTCAAGGCATTTTACCATCCCAATCACCTCAGGACATTTGTCTGGCCTGAAATAGAGTGACTCATCTAAGGACACTGACCATCAGATAAAAAGCTAAATGGTTGCTTGAGTTGTTGGGGAAAGGGAGAGAAGGGACATAGATGGGGGCAAAGAGAGCAGGAGGGAGGAACAGGAGGGAGGAAGAGAAGAAGGAACTGAAAGAGAAAAGAAGGAAGAAAGCCATAGGTAGAGAGAAGGGAGGGGAATGAATGGATAGTCCAATAAGAAAAAAATCACAATTAGACTGTTCCATAGAATTGAATCAATTGTCTGTGGGAAGCCCACTGAAGCAGGACCGTAGCAACCGCCCACCCCCATACCGTGGTTCCTTAACAACTGAGTTTGTGGATATGTCTTTATCTCCATGCATCTCCATGCATTTTTAGATTCAGCCACCGTCTGATCTTAGATGGTGGGGAGGCTTTCCATTCCTAAAATGAAAGTTGTCTATCTGCCTCAAATTCACAGCTTTTAAAAATGTGCTGATTCTATCTGGGAAACTACTTAGGTCTTAGGAGGTGCATCTTGTTTCTTCCTCATCAGGTGTAAGCAACCTTTTGTAGTGAAGTGAAGCAGGGTCAAGTTTGGTTAATACGTGGATTACAAAGGCCATGCAATAGCCTGGGAATATGAAGAGCAAGAAGGCGGCCAGGGATTGCCTTCTCTGTCACTGCCAAGAAAATTACATGGAAGATACGTCCATGAAATCACCCAGTGTTGAGCTTGGCTTGAAGGCAACTTACCTTTGTATCCTATTTAAGTAGCTAGAAGCACTGTTGAAATTTAGAGCTGAATGGGAAGTATAATATGGTAAGGCTACAGAAAATCAAATCCCCAAAATGAAATTCCCAATCCTGGGAGTTGAAGTCCACAAGTCATAAAAGGGCCAAGTTTGAAGACCCCTGTCCTAGAAGAAGAAGAAAAAAGTTCTGATGCCCATCATTAAGCCCAACAGGCCTGCACTGCTCAGTCATGCATTGCATTGGGCATTTGGGCTGCCAAGACTAGTGGCCAAAGAGCTCCTGTGCCTGTAATAGCTGTACTGAAATACATTCCACCAGGTGCAAATTTTCTCAATGTTGTCATATTCTGTATTCCTGTGCAACTTGTAGAAAATATTCTGGGGATCTTATTTGCCATTGAACATGGAAGCCCCTGCTGAAATGGATTTTCCTCCTCCCTATTATATTGTTGCGTACAATGGCAATGGGTGGAAAAATGCACAACTGAATGGCATTGCTAAATGCTTCAGTGTGTAAGAAACATTTGGGGAGCTGCAGTGTGCATTTTTTTGCTAAATGTGTGCAATTGAAATAATAACATATTATTGAATTGAAATTGAAATAACAACACATAACCAATCTAGAACTAAGGAGAAATTTCCTGACAGAATAATTAATCAGTGGAATGGCTTGCTGGCAGAAATTGTGGGTATTCCAACACTGGAGATTTTTAAGAAGAGATTGGACAACCATTTGTCTGAAATTTGTCCTGCCTGAGTGGGGGTTGGACTAGAAGATCTCCAAAATCCCTTCCAACTCTGTTATTCTGTTATACATTATTCCCCAGAGTAACTTCTGTTTTTATTCCCCTCCTCCTCCTCCTCATGTGTTTCCTTGTGTTGCTACTTAGATAGCAGGTTTCTTGAATTTGGGACCTGACCAATCTTTGTGATCATATTATTATTGCAGTTATAATGATTTGAAAAATATAATTTGGATACATATACCTGGTTTTTAATAGTTGGCTGTAGTTCTGTCCATCACCTCTAGTTACTTCTTTTTGACTTAGTTCTTCAAAAACTCTGCCTCAAAAAGTGGTTTAGGAAGAGTGAATCTCTATCCAACACCTGTCATGAAGCCTTAATAAAAGCCATTTGGCTTCTCTGCAGTCTCTCCATCCTCTAGTAAACCTTTCCAGATGGCCTTATCTAACGACCTGCCTGGCCTCCCAATCCTTCTTAGAGTCTCTCCTGTAGTTGAATAGTTTTGTGCTTTGTTTTACTTGTTTTATGACCAACTTAAATTGGCTTTTCCAGATTTTTTTCTTTAATTGGATAAGGTTTACTTTTAAGGGAAATCTTATCATCCTTCAGAGTTGACTTGACTGTGCTCATCAGTTATGTTGGCGATGTCTTGGGCTTGTTAATCCCTGTCACTTTTTCTATTAGCCACCTTTCCCTTATGTGGAAATAGTTTGGTATTATCACACAGCTTCTTGTGTGAAACTACACTCTCTGCTTCAACTTAATTTTAGTTTTCTTATTTTTAAGCTCAAATTCAGTTACCTGGCCTCAGGCACTTCCATGGGTAACTCTTCTAAGACATAGTTATTTATTCTGTCTAGGAATGTCACAGTTTAAATGAATACCTACTCCTTTTGAGTCAGATTAATATTACATTTTTATCTTTCACCCAACTTCATTTTCTTTTGTTTGGTTTTATCATTTCATGCCCCCTTTGATATTTAATCAGGGAAATTACAGTAATAATATACAAGTATACTTTTTAAGCTGAACATTTCTATCACTTAAGATTATATAGAACCACTTAGGAAACCTTGTGAAGCCTTTGACGCCCATATGTGGTACCAATAAAGGAGAATATTTGTAGCTCAGGGTTGAAATAGCAATAGCACTTAAGACTTATATACCACTTCACAGTGCTTTACAGCCCTCTCTAAGTTGTTTACAGAGTCAGCGTTTTGCCCCCAAAAATCTGGGTCCTCATTTTACCAACCTCAGAAGAATGGAAGGCTGAGTTAGCCTTGAGCCGATGAGATTCGAACTGCAGAACTGCTGGCAGCCGGCAGTCAGCAGAATTAGCCTGCAGTACTGCATTCTAACCTCTGCGCCACCATGGCTCTTGAGGGACCTTGCTGCTTTCTGAGCTTGGTTGTTTTCTTGCAGTTATTTCATTACCCAAACTAGGTAACATTATTAGTACTGATGTAATGAAACATCTACAAGAAAACAACCAAGCTTAGAGAGCACCAGGGATCCACTCTTTTCCCAACCAAATCTTCTCAAGATCTTTTGCAACACTAAAACATCTGCAGGACACCAGGATGAGGAAGGCAGCTCTTAGCATGGCAGGTTTTGAAAAATTAAAGTAGGTTTGGAACTGAATAGTACCTGGATGAGAAATAAGCAGGAAATCCCAGGCCTCTATCCCAGTATGTATTCAGAGGAGGGGTAAAACATGAAATGCCATGATAACCCCAACTTATATATTTTGATTTAAATTATTTATATGATCATCCATCCCATAGCAGTGACTCTTGCGTCAGACAAAGAGATGCAAATACACAATGGTAGTATTTATGTTGTAAGACTACAGATAGTCCTCAACGTACGACCACAATTGAGTCCCAAATTTCTGTTAATAAGTGAGTCATTTGTTAAATGAGTTTTGCCCCGTTTTACAAACTTTCTTGCCACAGTTGTTAAGTGGATCACTGCAGTTGATAAGTTAGTAACATGGTTGTTTAGTGACTCTGGCTTCTCCATTGATTTTGCTTGTCAAAAGGCTTCAAAAGGTGATCACATGACCCTGGGACACAGCAACGGTCATAAGTATGAACCAGTTGCCAAACATCTGAATGTTGATCACATAATCATGGGGATGCTACAAAGGCCGTAAGTGTGAAAAACAGTCATTAGTCACTTTTTCCAGTGCCGTTGTAACTTTGAACAATCACTAAAAGAACTGTTGTAAGTTGAGGACTACCTGTATTATACTTGTGAGATTTAAAACCCCCAAAATTTTATACTCACAATATGAAGACAAGTCTGGTTAACAAAACAAAGTTTTATTGGAGAAAAACATAAAAATAATAAAAAGAAAAGAAAAGAAGAGCGTTTGTAAACGCGGCCTCTTAGACCCTTCCCAAGTTGGCTTGAGTTCTAAGAGCGCAAAGAGCAGGTTTCAAGCTTTGCATTTTATACTTTTTACAATGCATGTCACATCTAAGAAGCTCTTTCAACTCCATAGTCATTCTTTGAAGTTGTTTTTACACTTAAAAGTTCATCCTTCCAATTTCCTTCCAATTTCCATCCATCCGGGTCATAATTCATTATCTTTGCTGATTACCATTTGTGGTCACTTTACATAGGCAGGAAACAGTAAACATTAGGTCATAATTAATTATCTTTGCTGATTACCATTTGTGGTCACTTTACATAGGCAGGAAACAGTAAACATTCCTTCTCGTACATTGGCATTGCATTGCTACATTTACACTATATTAATACATTTGTGCTAAACATACAGTCTCATACATTGTTACATTGGAGCTTTATTGTTACATTTTGTAAAAGAATAACTTTTATTTCCTTCATACATGTGTTGTTGTTTTGTTATTATGACAATACCATGAGGTTGACTGGGAAATCCAAATAAATCCAGGAAAAAAGCAGTAACAAGTCATCTTCATATTATTGCCAAGATTATTGTACGGTTGTATCCATGATGTCATTGAGAATTGAGTTCAACTCAGGAGAGATCCTTCATAAAAATATTTTTTTTTCCAGATCTAGAGCTCTTTAACAATGTTACATTACAATTTTAATGTCCCTTTAAAAGGTTGCTATTTTATTCTGTCTGTATACTCATTGTCAAGTTCTGTTTGTTTGCAATTCAAGGCTTGAAATATCCCCAGTATTAGTCTTCAGAAAAATCACACCCTAAATGAGGTTCTGCTGAATTCTTACATAAGTCAAATATGTAGCATGTAGCTGCCCATCTGTCTGCTTGTTTATAATGCTGCAAGAATTTGGGGGCTCAGTCCTAATAGCATATGGAGTGGGAGCTGCAGTCTGTCCATCCACCCATTTGCTTTGTTGTTCTTCCCTGGAGCTGGTTTTAAAAAAATAAACCATTCTTTCTCCATTGGCATCAATTGAAGCTGGGTTTTTAATATTTATTTTAATCATCCATAAGAGGGTTTGCAGCTGTCAAATAGGAAGGCAGAAACGCCTATTTGTGCAAACCTCAAAGAGAATTGAGGCCCCCCACACACACTTCATACTAACATAAACAAACGGAAGGGGAGCTGCACATGATGGATTTACTGTGTCATACTGTTTTGTCCTCTGCTCTTTCTCTCCAAAATCAGTTTGAAAACCACTCTGCTACTTTCTTGTCTCACTGTAGTTCAAGTGGCACTTGTCCCATTTGTGCTGGCTCAGCTTATTCCAAGGTTCCCTAGTGCCTAACAAATCTAAGCCTTTCTCCCAACACCACTGTCGCATCCATGCACTGAGACTTCTCTGTATGCAATTTTCTGTTTCTGGAAGATAAATCCACATTGGGCATTGGAGGTGTGGGGGTGGGGAACGGGTTGATGGGAAAGAAGAAAGATTTATCCATATTTATCAAACTCCATCACAGATTTGGCAAATCTGCCTGATCACCCCAGCTATATTTTGCATTATTAAATATTCATACAAGCTGGTCGACAGTGTGGAGTTTGTATGTTTTTTTGCTCCTGAATCATTTATGTACAATCAGGGGAGGCAGGGGCAGCATTTTTCCTTAACATCTCTTCTCTCCCACCCAGTATCACGGGAACCATGCAGTCTTTGGACTCCATCATTGTTATTAACTGAATTTGTAGAGCAGAATATTTAATAGGGAATGGCTTTCAAAAGTTTTCAAAATGGAACTGTTGAAAGGCTGCAGAACTTTTCAGGAAAGGAGAATTTTCTGGTAAACTCTAAAATGAAGCAGCTTTATGTTGTATTCTGCAAAATTTGGGCTGAGGGAATCCCTCCCTCCCTCCCTTCCTTCCTTCCTTCCTTCTTCATACAGGTATTCCTTGACTTAATGACCACAACTGAACCCAAAATTTCTGTGGCTCATTTGTTAAGTGAGTTTTGCCCCATTTTCTTGCCACAGTTGTTAAGTAAATCATTGCAGTTGTTAAGTTAGCAATAAAGCTGTTAAATGAATCTGGCTTCTCCATTGACTTTGCTTGACAGAGGGGTGGCGAAAGGGGACCACATGACCACAGGATATTGCAACCGTCATAAATATGAGTCAGTTGCCAAGTGTCTCCATTTTGATCACATGACCATGGGGATGCTGCAATGGTCATAAGTATGAAAAATAGTCATAAATCTTTTTTTTTTTAGTGCTGTAGTAACTTTGAACGCTCACTAAATGAACTGTTGTAAGTCAAGGAATACCTGTACTTATTTTAAGAACTGCCTGCTATAGGGATAGAACTACTACCATTCCCATTGTAGAGCTCCCAGCTCATATGTTATCCAGTCCCGAAGAGAAAGAACGTAAACAGAAAAATTTTAAAGGATTATATTTCAAACTTGTATAATCCATCACTTGACTGTGGAGTAGCTGTTGGAGAGCCTTAGCCAGAGAACTGCAAGCTAATTAGATAAAGGTGGCTAAGTGTATTCCCATTCTGCACCATTTCTTTCTGAGTGTAAAGGGCAAACTCCAATTCTTTCATAAACAACTACAATTTTCTCAGATTTAGGGGATAGGAATCTGAATTCCTCTCCTTTTGTCCATTTTTGAAGTAGGGTTGACAGAGTGGCTACCAAGCTTCGTCATCTATTGTGGGGCACTGTAACTATAATTATAAACGTTACATGGTTCCGGAAGGTATTGCCGCTTCTCTTGTGCATCTATACTGTATCTCATGGCCAATTAATGCCTTTTCCTCCCAGGGAGAACCTATATTTTCAGTCTTAAACATTTTTTTTTCTTTTGCCCATCCAGGTGGGTAGGGGCAGAACCGGGCTCCATTGGACTCACTGAAATGGGAGCGGGGTGATTGGGACCTTGGGGAGCTGGGGGCTCAATGCAAAGTAGGCATATTAAACCTAGAAGAAGCTTAATGCACCAAGCGTCCAGCTTCAGAATTGTATAAATCAGTGTTTCTCAAACTTGGCAATTTGAAATGTCTGGACTTCCAAGTTGTCAAGTTAAGAAACATTGATATAAACAGCTTTCTTAAGCTGTCAGATCAGAGACATGGATGTTATATAGGACATGCCCTCAGGTATGAATTTCCCCCCCCCTTAGAAAGTGAGGATTTTTTAAGTTATATATTCAGATTAATGCACCTTATTTTCATTGTTATTTCTAACAGAGAGAGGGTCAGAATAAGAGCATCTCTAGATGGTAGGAATAGTGACCACATACTTATAACTAATATGTCCTGGTTTTTTTTCACTGTTTATTATCACATAGAATGCATTTTAAATGCACTAAGTAATCATGCAGTGAAAGGAACTTCATATCATTCCATTCACCCCATTTGAGATTTACTGGCACAGGAGATTTTGCTTGTTGTAAATCTTCCTATTAGTCTTTCACTTTCATGTTAGGAAGCCTCACAATTCCCTTAAGAAAGTTTGAGATCCAATAAAACATAAAGATGGATCAGATAAGTCTTTGACCATGGATGAAAGTGGACATGGAAGAAAAACCCAATACATTTTTAAAAGTAGGGTAGGATCAAGCAACGTTTATCTGCCTAAGTTCAGTGTAATTCTGCACTACTGAGATTCATAAGCAAAAGATTTTTGATGTTTCTGAGGGACCTATTAGACTTTGCAAGGAACCAGAGGAGTAAGAATCAGCAAGGAATGCAACAGGAAATCAGAAGTGAGTTTCTGTTGTAACACATTTAATGCCAACATCATTTTGGTACAATACATTGCTGCATATTTTGCTGGTCCTGGAATAACAGAACCTTGGTCTACCAAATAAACCTTTGAGCTAAAATTGGATACTGCTCTGGGTTGAAAGACTGATCTTCTACAAAGCTATTTGTGTGATGTGCTTATTTAGCAGAAAATATCCACCGAAATCAGGATATCTTTTTTTCAACTTAAAGTGCTGAAAACATTTTCAGGTTTGAAAATCATTCTCAAGATAAATCAGTTTTGGTATCATTTCCTCAGTCCCAATTATATAACTATCCATCCTCTGTTTGGTTTCTTCCCCCAGGTTTCTTGACATCAATAGAGCACTGTAAGAGCACCTTCTCCACTTCCTGTGTGCTGATCGGCAAAGTTCAGAGGTCACCTCATCATGAAAAATGGGACAATCCACTTTCTCAGTATGGGTTTATCCCCATAAATCAGGGCCCATCTCATCTGTATTTCCTCTTGTGCCGGCACATTGGATGCAGAGGCTACTGAAACAAGCATCTTTGTGTTATATGTACGAAATTAACTTTTCTTCCCTCTCCCCAAAGCAAATATATCTATAGTTTATGTTGTGTATTTTTGACTTTAAATGCACTTTTTGGTAGACTTTATTTCCTCCCATGTCAACAGAAGATTTGTGTCTTGGTACCCAGGAATCAACAGGCCTTTCAGATCTGGGGGAATGATGGCCTCTTTGAGACATATGGGTGTAACAGACTGAGATACTTGCTAAATGTCTGGGATGCTATATGAAAAAAAAAACCATTCTCTTAAACCTCTTACTTTCCATTGTTTCTTCTCCTCTGATCCCAAGAAGTTGAGATGGTGCTAAATGATGTACAATTGGGTCATCACTGCTGTGGATATAGAGGGAAGTATTCATTAAAAGGAGTGGCCATCTTCAGTATAAGGCACTCTTCACAAAGGAATAAAATGAACTAACCAGGTTAAAAAAAACCTGGACAAAAATGTGTTGAATTACAATCTTCCCCATTTGTGTTTTAGCATCTTAATTAAGTCCCCTTTCTCATGGTATCTGCCCAGTCACCTGTTGAGAATAATTCTTACTCATCAGCAGCTGGGGCAAATTCAAAACAAGCATAATTTATTTAATTATACTTCATTATGTATCACCATTGATTCATTTTGGCCTGAAGTAGTATTCTGGGAGTTGAGCTTATATATCCAACTTTCTGACTGTTTTGTCCCAAGATCAAATTGATAGTCTGTCAGATGGATTGCCTTGGGCATTTCTGACCCACTTATTTTTGCAAGTCATAGACTGTAAAAAGGCACCTAAAGTACATTTCTTCTTGATTATGGTACTTAATGGAACACTGATCCCTTAAAGACGTATTATACAGGGAGCAAAATTGTACCCAAGTAACAATTTCTCCCACTATAAATTTAGTATCATTATGAACAAGAACTATAGATTAATGGTTGTCATAATCTACCATAATCAGCATGGATATTGGTAAAGCCCACTTGTGATTGACAGTTCAGAGAAAAATACACAGATCCAAATAGAACTTTTTCCTTCAGGCTCAGTTCCATTCTCAAATACTGGGTCCTAAAAATAATTAAAAGACTCCAGAGACTACTAGTTCATAGTGATCAATGACTTGAAAATTAATTCTATAAAAACAACTCAGCATTGCTTGTGCACGCCCATCTGTAAATATGAAAAGTCTTGGATTCATTCTCATGCCAATCTTATTTTTCATTACAATGTAAATTGAATCTTTTGTTTCAAGAGCTTTTTCCTCTGTAATAAATTTCCACAATTTGTGATGTCAAAAAATGTAAGGAAATAAAATTCTAACTTTATTAGTCAAAGTGGTCTCTAACCTTCCTGTTTTCATAATTGCATAGCTTCTTTTGCAAAGATGCTGTGTGGCAATAACTACTGAGAGATCTTTTCAGTAGGAGGTTTAAGGAGGTGTGAACATACCACAGATTTTCAAAAATTATCAAAGCAAAATATGTAAGTCCTGGAGGAGGAATCCCATATGTATGGAAATATGCAAAGATTTGTTCTGAGACACAAACATAAAAATAAAATAGAACACAAAAAAGATCCCAGGCTTATACAGTATTTCAAGGAATTGCCTAAAAGGTTTTGGATATAATACACTAACAACAAAATACAATTGCTGTGCTTCTGAGTTTAGGATAATTCATTGGAATTATCCTATTTGTGATGACTATGCAGACCTTTGAAAAAGTGGATGCTCCAAAGTGGTATTTCTGGATTCCTGGTCACCAGTATGAGGAATGGATTCAAATCTGTTCTGCTTCTAGACAGGCAGCCTTCCCCAGGATGGGTCTGTGCTGAGATGAACCCAGTCTGAGTGTGCAATGTTTGGGAATGTCTCAAAGGTGCTTTTTCTCAAAAAGCAACTGGACTGTTCTTCTTTTCATTTCTCATCCAAGAAACTTCATCAGTTGTTATGGGGGGGGGGGAAGGGAATGGAAGGATAGATACTGACAGTTGAGACCGGATGTTGGGGGGATGGAAGGATAGGTTCTGATCAGATGGTGGTGCAGGGAAATGGAAGGATTGCATTTCTTTGCAGTCATCTGGCCGTTAGCACTCTCTTGCCCTCAGAGTCACCTGAATCAGAGTGCAAATGGCTGTGGAATCTTCCTTGAACTTCTGCAAGGTGTGTGTTGTAGACTGGATATAGGTGGTGTCTTATCCCACACCCCTCTGTTGAGAGAGGGCTGCTCAATGTTGACATAAATGACTTCTTTTTAACCCTCTTTCAAACCAATGATCCTCTCTATCCGAAATGTGTTTGGGAATGATGAAAGTGGCCCAATACTTGGATGGTATCAAATTGGTAAAAATTATTCTAATTTTTGATAGTAAAATGAAAAAATTACCTCCCACCTCCAACAACATATTAAAATGAAAAAGAGAAAAGATTCCTGATCTCAGACAAGAAGAAGGAGGCCAGTCAAGTTACCTTATTAAAAATACACAGTTGTTTTATTTCAAGTGCTTCCAACCTATTGCCTCCATATGGATCTCACTGCAATTGACATCAGTCAATGAAGATTATGTATTTTAATGTATTTCTAGACTAGCCTAAAGGTGTCCGATGTAAGTGGATGCAGAGGCAAAGCAAGATAATGACAAGTTTGGGAACTTTTATTGCTCCGTTGTAAACATTTTCACAAGGCATGTGTTTAGACAGAGAGCCATTAAGGCCTGGGAAGTGCAGAGAGTTTTTAGCTCCCTTAACATGAGTAGTTCTCAAGCTGCTAGCAGAAACTATTTAGAGGCAAAAACATGAAAGTAGTTCAAAGCAGTCCAAAGATCTAGAATGTGTCAGTTCTACAAACCGGTCTAAATGTCAGACTGAAAATCTGAGCTAGCAGGGCAATGGAGCAAATGGGACTTGAAACAGGCTGCCACAAGAACATGGGTCCAAAGCAGGAAGGTGTTGTAAGACCAAATTTAGAATACTGCATCCAATTTTGGTTGCCACGATGTAAAAAAGATGTTGAGACTCTAGAAAGTATGGCAAGCTATTTAGGGGACTGGAGGCTAAAACATACAAAGAACGGTTGCAGGAATTGGATATCTCTAGTTTAATGAAAAGAAGGACTAGGGGTGACATGATAGCAGTCTTCCAATATCTAAAGGGTTGCCCCAAAGAAGAGGGAGTCAAGCTATTCTCCAAAGGCAGGACAAGAAGCAATGGATACAAACTAATCAAGGAGAGAAGCAATCTAGAACTAAGGAGAAATTTCCTGACAGAACAATTAATCAATAGAACAACTTACCTCCAGAAGTTGTGAATGCTCCAACACTGGAGGTTTTTAAGAAGAGATTGGACAACCATTTGTCTGAAATGGTATAGGGTTTCCTGCCTGAGCAGGGGGTTGGACTAGAAGATCTCCAAGGTCCTTTCCAACTCTTTTATTTTGTTCTTATTCTGTTACTCAGTTGCTTAGAATGGATGGGCAGGGGGCTAGAAGCTGCTTGTGTGTAGCCCCAGTTAGGGCATAGCTTCAGTCAGAGCATTTTCTTCTCAAGGAGAAAAGCTGACTGCTTTTGCTCTTCCCTCCATGGCTGTTGGCTGGTTCTTGGGTGAGGCATCCTGCCAGAATCTGACCCCTCTGAGTCATCTCCCACCTCGTGGCTTCCTGAGCTGCCTCAGGTGTCTGTGTGCCTGCCAGCTCCTCAGGCTCACAGTTCGCCTGGCCTGTCTCTCAGCCTCTGACTCAGAAGAGACCGTCATAAAAGGGCAACAACATCCAAGGCAGCTCCCGTAAAAGGCATAAAACATTGATAAACCCAAACACTGCAAAGTTAAAACACTTCTCCAAAATGCTAAAAATCTCATTTACAAACAAAAGCCCAGACAGACTGTTCTGTTTCCGAAGAAAAGACATCGAGGCGATTCAAACACAACTTCTTTATTGAGATCACGAACAGAACAGAACACAAAATGGCGCCAGGGCCTTTTATACTCCCTTGCAAGGGACAGCGTCAGCCAATCAATGCAAGGCTAGTCTCCCGCCTTGCGCATGCGCACAAAGCTGGAGACAGCCTATCTGGTCCCGGGCAACCACGTGATTTTCCCGGGCCTTCTGCAGCCTCCTGAGCCTGCTGAGTCATTCAGCAGTCCCAGGACATAACACCCCTCCCCCCTTGGATAAAACAATAAGTGAATACTTCATATTGTTTCATACTATCAACAGAACACCCTTCTATGAGTGTGTCCTGAGTTCTGGAGAACTATTAAGCCTCCCTTAAACTTGACAGGAACCTCACATAGTCCTTTAGATATTTGGGTGGACCCTTGGCCCGCTCTGACCTTCTTGGAGCCAGCGTATGTGCCTGGCGTGCCATCTCGCCTGCTAGGCTAGGCAGACCAGGACTTTGATGCCCCCAAGACCCAGGCAACCCTCCAAACTGCTGACTGGCTGGATCCGCTAAACCCAAACCAGAGTTCCTTGGTGGGGTGGAATTCCCCAAGTCCAGTGGTGGGGTGGAATTCCCCAAATCCACAATGGACCCCTCTTGGGAACACTGTCCTTCGAGCTCAAGACCAGCAGCTGGAGTGGCCTGAGTAGCAGATTGACAGCAATGTCCCCTAGACCCGGTGCCTGGCCAGAGTCAGGAGCCGCCTCCATGGCAAAACCCCCTTCAGGAACATGTGCAGGAACATTTGAAGGTCCACCTTCGCGGAGAGACTGTGGTCCACAATCGTAATTGTGGTCCTCCTCCCCCCCGAGAGCAGAGCCAGGAGCGGAAGAGTGGCTGGAAAGCCTCCAGCGCAGTTGGTCAATGTGACGTCTGAGCACGCGACCATCATCCAAGGCCACTTTGTATGACAGCGGCCCAGAGACCTTGCATACCACTGCTGTCACCCAGAGATGTCCAGGTCCATAGTTCCTTGCCCAGACCAGATTGCCCACCTGTAGTCTCCTAGGTGCCCGCGGCTGTGACACCTGTGAAGCCACCCGGTCGGGATGCAACCTGTCCAGCTTAGTGATGAGTCTGCGACCCCAGCGGAGTCCAGCTGGGCTCTTTCCAGTGGCAGTGCAAGGTGTAGTGCGGTGACAAAGAAGAAAGTCAGCTAACCTGTGATGCCAGTTCCCGTGAGTGATTCTCTTTAAAGCATCTTTGGTAGTACGCACCATACGCTCAGCCTGGCCGTTGAAAGCTGGATGGAACGGCGCAGATGTGGCATGCCGGATCATGTTGGCTTGGAGAAAACCCTGAAACCCAGAAGACGTGAATTGGGGTCTGTTGTCTGAGACAAGGACATCTGGAAGACCATGTGAGGCGAATATTCCTCTCAGCACCTGGATGGTCCTAGCAGTAGTAGTGGAGGAGACAGGAACAACCTCTAGCCACTTGGAATGGCTGTCCACGAGGAGAAGGAAGAATTGCCCCTGAAAGGGCCCAGCGTAGTCGATGTGTACCCTCGACCATGGGGTATGTGTCTCCTCCCACCTATGTACAGGGGCCTGGGGCATTTCTGGCCTTGACTGTTGGCACACTTGGCACCCATGCACCTGGGTCTCGATCTCTTTATCGAGCCCAGGCCACCAGAGGTGGCTACGTGCAAGCGCCTTCATCCGGACTATTCCCGGATGTCCCTCATGCAGAGAGAACAAGACTCTAGTCCTCAATGAGGCCGGGATGACTACCCTGCTACCCCATAGGATACATTCTTTGAAAGTGGAAAGCTCGTGCTTCCTTTGCCAGAAACTCTGGAATTCTGCACCCGGACACATGTCAGGCCATCCTGACAACACCCATGTCAGCATGCGTGTAAGCGTGTGATCAGTGGCAGTTTCTGCAGCCACGTCCCTAGCATTGAGGGGAGATTCAGGCAATTCCTGAATGGAGAGAATGTGAAGAGCCGGAGCTGGATCTGCCTCTACCTGCTGTAGAGGTAATCTGCTGAGGCCATTTGCATGGCCCATTTCTTTACCATCTCAGCATTCTTGGAGATATTATGTGAGTAGTTTGTTTGTTTGTTGTAAACAAACCCAGCAAAGGCTTATGGTCTGTGTAAACCGTGAAATGGTGGCCATACAAGAAATCATGGAATTTCTTTATGCCAGCCACTATTGCCAAGGCTTCTCTGTCAATCTGCGCATAATTATGCTCTGCAGAGAGTCCTGGAGTAGTAGGCCACAGGGACTTATGTCCCATCAGCCTTGAGGTGGCTCAGCACAGCCCCAACCCCATAAGGGGATGCATCACAGGCTATGCATACAGGCAATTGCTCATTGAAATGGGCTAAAACCGCATTTGAAGAGAGCAAGGCCTTGACCTCTGTGAAACTCCTTTCATGGACCTTTGTCCATTTCCATAGAGCCTGTTTGTCCAAGAGCCAGTGTAACGGCTCAGCCACTGCAGCCTTGTGGGGAAGGAAAGAATGATAAAAATTTAACAGCCCCAGGAAGGCTTGAAGCTCACTCTTCGACTGGGGGCTTGGGGCCTGCTGAATCGCTTGAAGCTTGGATTCCGCAGGATGGATGCCTTCAGCATCAATACAGAATCCCAGGAACTCAGTGGAGGTGACTCCAATTTTACACTTATTTTGCTTCAGCTTCAGCCCTGCTTGGCGGAAACGCAGCAAGACAGCCCTCAGCCTTTCAGCTAAGTTCACAAATGACTCCCCAGCGATGAGGACATCATCAAAGTAGGGACAGACCCCAGGAATACCACAGAGCGTTCGCTCCATCATGCTTTGGAATATGCCAGGGGCTACATTAACCCCAAACTGCAGCCTTTTGACCTTAAAGGCTCCCCGGTGCGTCACTATTGTTTGGGCCTCAGCCATTGCCTCATCAACAGGTAACTGTTGATAGGCCTGAGCCAAATCAAGCTTTGCAAAGATTCGCCCCCCTTTGAGGGAGGCCAAAATATGGTTCACCACAGGCACCGGGTAGGCATGCTGCTGCAATGCTTTATTAAGTGTACATTTATAGTCCGCACAAATCCGGACTTCTCCATTGGCTTTCAGTGGCGTAACTATAGGTGTTTCCCTTGGACTAGAGTCCACAGGCTCTAAAATGCCCTGCTGGAGCAGCTTATCCAGCTCTGCATCTATTTTGTTTTTTAGGGCAAAGGGCACTGTTCGGGGCTTGATCCTGATGGGTGTGATGGCTGAGTCTAAACGTAAAGCAATGGGAGGCCCCTTGTACGAGCCAAACTCTGAACTGAACACATCAGCAAACTCCTTGCAAACTTCTGCAAGGCCTGACGTTTGCAGATTGTGAAGTCCAGTCACTTGAATCCCAAGGGCCTCGAACCAATCGAGTCCAATAAGGCTCGCACGATCACCCCCAACTACCACCACATCTAGCAGCCCCTCAAAACTCCTACGCTGCACCCTGAGCATGACCTCCCCCTTCACGCTGACTCTGGAATTCTGGAAGTCAGTAAGGATTAAACTTGAAGGCCTGAGTTTAACTCGTAGGCCACTTCTGTTGCAAACCTTATTGAAGGTGTCAAAGGAAATGATCGATAGAGCGGACCCTGTGTCCAACTCCATCGACAAGGGAACCCCTTGCAACTTCACATCAATGTGAAGCTTCTTTTTAAGTGGCCGGTGAACGCCGGTTTTGAAAACGCCCCTACAGGACGCGCAGAAGCCCGCCCTGTGTTGGCTGGGGACCTTGGTACCTTTCAGAGGCAATTCTTCTGCAGACCGTTCCCTCTGGCGACCCAAACAGACGGATGCAATGTGGCCTTGCCTGCCACATGCCCGGCAGATAGCTAAGCGGAACCGGCAATCATTTCGCTTGTGGCGTCCTCCACAACCGAAACACCGAGGGGATGCTGTCGCTTTTTCTCTGTGCCCTTGAGGCCTCTTCTCTTTTGCATGCTGAAGCCTGTCCACCTCCTCTTCTGGATCCACTTCAGATTCCTCTCGAGCGACATCTTGATGGATGGAGGCCGCCACTGGAGGGTTCCTGGTGAGCCGCAATGCCTTCACAGCACTGCCCGCTGCTTCTTCAGCTGCAATCTCTCTCAAAGCATCTTGGAATGAGACATCTTCTTTTGCAAAAAGTTTCTGTTGCAGCTCACGACTTCGCAGTCCGCAAACCAAGCGATCCCGAAGCCTCTCTTCCAGATCCTTGAACTCGCACTGCCTAGCTGCTTGTCTTAAGGCAGCACCAAAGTCCGCAGCAGACTCACCAGGTCTCTGGTCCCTCTGCTCAAACGCATGCCTCCAAGCAATTACTGAGAGCTTGGGTTCGAAGTGCTCTCGCAGCATCCTCTTTAAGTCAGCATACACAATTGACTCCAGTGGTGCTGGGGCTACAAGATTCTCTGCAGTATCAAAAGTCTCTTGCCCACAGACACACAGCAATGTAGCAGCTTTAAGGCCGTCTTCCTGGATCTTATTTACTTGCAAGTAATTTTCCACTCGCGCCACGTAGGAACTCCAGCGCTCAGGGTGAGAAGTGTCAAATTCCGACAGACGGCCCAGCTTTGACATCGCTACAGCCTGTAGCCTCTTCGATGCCTCTCGCTGCAAGGAATGAGAAGGGGTCCCTCGAAGCGGAGGGTCACCTCCAGCGTTTTCGTACTGGCAGGCAATCGCTTCCTCCGGACGCCGAACTTCCCAGCGCTTCAGGCCTTCTCTGGTAAGTCAGCCTAGCTTCTCCTGTTGTTCTGCTTGCAGCGGATCCCACCTTCGTCGCCAATGTTCTGTTTCCAAAGAAAAGACATCGAGGCGAGGCAGGAGTAACAAACACAACTTATTTATTGAGATCACGAACAGAACACAACATGGCGCCAGGGCCTTTTATACTCCCTTGCAAGGGATAGTGTCAGCCAATCAATGCAAGGCTAGTCTCCCGCCTTGCACATGCGCACAAAGCTAAAGACAACCTGTCTGGTCCCGGGCAACCACGTGATTTGCCCGGGCCTTCTGCAGCCTCCTGAGCCTGCTGAGTCATTCAGCAGTCCCAGGACATAACACAGACCATTTCAGATGCATTCAGGGGAAAGCTTGAGAGAGGAGCTGAACATTTTGTGCTTTCTTAAAAAGTTGGCAGTTTACAGCTTGAGAATGGACTCACAATGGAGAAAATATTCTCTTTTCTTTAACAAATCTAATAGTATTCAAGTGAGCACAGGAGAAAAAGGCTCCTATTCCTAAAGGGAGCTGCTTTTTGAGTCCTCATTGCTGGTCTTTGGGAAAATACTAAGAACAGAGCTAGTTCAGAGGATATTCTTGTAATTTAAGCATGGTGCCTTTGTTTTATACATTCTCTGTTTTTCAATAGTTTGCATATGTTTCCATCAAGACTTATGCAATTTATAATACAGGAGTTATTATACAGTTATTATTTAGTTATTGTTTTTAACTATACTGTGGATATTTTAATGTTGTCGTTTATTCATTTTTTAATATTTCCCAACTACCAGCAGCCCCAGGTGTTTATAGTTACTATATCAGCCAGTGACAACTGTTGATTGGAGCAGGATATAAGTTAAATATATGGATAGCATCTAATCAGAGCATACAAAATCTAGGCAATTTATCATTTGGTCAGCATTCATTCCTATGTGCAACAGGTGAAATACTGGCAGGTTCTAGTATTTATCCAGACTGAGAACATACTAATATTTAAAAATAGAAGAGTCAGTGTCAGATGACTCTTTGCCCTTATGGCTCTATGATGTGAAGAAAGGCATTGAACCCAGGCAGTAGAACAGTTTTTTTTTTACCTTAGTCACTTTAAGATACATGAACTTCAGATCCCAGAGTATGCTGGTTAGGGAATTCTGGAAGCTGAAGCCACACATTTTAACATGAGTAAAGTTAAGAGGATGTGCTGAAGGAGTTTAGTGCTCACCCTGTTGACGTATGCCAAATGTCAAAGGCATCCCACCATTTGTATAGGTAAGCCTTCACCTCTGCACAAATTGTAAATATTACAAACAACTTGTTGTTTTCTACGAGAAAAACACATGTAAATGAAATAATATTTTTAATAGGATTCAGCACATGTACATTTAAATCATGACAAAGGTATTACTCTCTCCCGTGGGACTTCTGACTTCTAACAGCATCATGACCACTAGCAACATAATATCATGATAAAGCCATCCCAAGTGCAGTTGAGCAAAGATGAAACCTCAAGCTACTTATATGCAAAGTTTCTGGGAATAAATAAGATTATTTATAGAGGTATCCAACAATCTGCTCACTACTGATCATAAAATAAGACAGGACTATGTTTTTTCTAATGGCCTGGACTTATAGTGGTGCCGTCTCAACATCATGTGCTAAATTCAAATTACAGTAAATTACAGTTTATGGAGAATAATATCTTGCAAGAATACTAACAAGCATCAACATTTCAGAGTGGAAAAGCAGTTAAATAACAAGGATAGAAGCAACCTGACTTTTGTTATTATTAAAACCAAAAATTCCAACACAATATTTTAACCTGGACAAACATCGAAAGAGATGTACAGTAATACATATGCAATTAGGCAACAATAGTTAAATACCTGGCAATTCTGCTTCTCCCATCTTCTCCAAATCAAAATGTAAAAATCATCTTTCCAAGGCATTAATTCACTCTCTGCTCAATTATCAATGAGTGGATTTCCATATTCGACTGTCTCTCTCATTTTCACGGAATTCTTGGTGCTCTCTGAGCTTGGTTCTTTGCTTGCACATGTTTTATTACCCAACCAGGTGTGAGTGAATGGGATTTGTTCCCTATTTATATACAGTAGCTTTCCCTGCCAGTTTTGATAGGTGTGTAGCTTACTCCTTGGCAATTCCATGGTTAGGATATTGTTTTTTGCTTGTTTGTCTGATGTTAAGCCCTGCTTACCTGGTTGATGACTGCTGGAGAGAATGGTTCTGGTCTTTTGTTCCCTTTTTAGCTTTTTAATATCTCCTTTGAATGGTGTGTATGATTTATCTATATTGGTCTATTGATGTCTGATTTGTCTGAATGCCAAGCTTCCAGGGATTCCCTAGCACAGTGATGGCGAACCTTTTAGAGACCGAGTGCCCAAACTGCAACCCAAAACCCACTTATGTATCGTCGGGTGCCGGGTGGGCGTGGCCCATTGGGTGGGCGTGGCTGCGGTGGTAACGGCAGACTGGGTGGGAGTAAAATGTTCAATCAATCAATTCCAACTTTGCGAGATCTTTTTTTTCCCCACGAGAAGTTAAAATTGATTGATTGAACCTTTTTTTTTTGCACACGGTGGCGGAGGCCTAAAGCGAAAAGGTTTTATAAAACCCAGCTGAAGGCCTAGGACTGGGGCGACAGCATGCGTGCCCACAGAGAGGGCTCTGCGTGCCACCTGTGGCATGCGTGCCATAGGTTCGCCACCACGGCCCTAGCATTTTTCGGATTTGGCTTGGTTTAGGATGTTCACATACTACAGAACCCTTCAAAGATGTCCTGCGTGAGACCCTCTTAAAGAATACATTGAAAGAGCAGAAAGGCTGTTTGCAGTTTGGATCTGTGAGATTCTAGACAGCAGCCACCTGTTTTACACGAAACATAGTATGACTGAATATGCTTCATCTGAAGAAAGACAGCAAGCCGTCTGTGTGTTCAAGTGAGACCTGAGTCAATATATGAAGTCAATGGATTTAAACTTTCCATGTTTATCTCCGGACAATGTTTGCTTTTTAATTTTAATTAAGTGGGAAGTCAATATTTTCTATCCTAATACCTGCAATTTGGAACAGAGTTCCAAAAAACTACTATGTGGATGGAGAAGCTTGCTACTCATATCTGCCAATCATAAAGTCCACCATCCCGTCTTCATGTAAGGCTCTATAAGGATGTAGTAGCAATGTTATTTTCCCTGAGAAAACATTTGGCTTTTTATAGAACTATACTATTTTATTCCAAAGTGTACATCATATGGATACATGAAAGGTTGAATAATTGCTTGTAAGAAGTCATCATTTTATTTACTAGCTGCAATGAAAACTCCCAAGGTGTTATTTTCAGAAGGACGAAAGTCATACAAGTAAAAATGCTGCAAAAATGAATTTGACATGCACAAAATCTTACATCTTGGTTCTGAGTTCATAGTCTATGAGATCTTTCTAAGATGAAGTTAGACTTTAAAAAACAAATGTTCTTTTAAGTAAATAAGACATGTGTGGAGGTTTCTAAATTATTGTCAACATGGACTGGAGATCTATAACTAACATGTATTTTGTCTTGTTTGTCAAACAACAGTGCTACCCTTTTCTACAGATGTAAAGAGGTAAATTCGTTAGCAAGGGGAATGCTACATAAGCACCTGGGAAGTTTAGCTGCAAAAAACATGGTTGCTACAGTCCCTTATTGCTCAAATGGTTCCTCCTAGCCTTCTCCTCTTAAGAATGTAAACTGAGGAAAGCAGGGAGTAGGATGACCTGCAAAACTTTCTAGTTGTAAAGTACATGAAATAATAAGGAATTACTTAATGAGTTTTCATAGATAAAGAAATCCTGGAAATATAGGCTACTGTGTGACAAAATTAATAGCTGCATAACTATCATTACCAGTTTTGGCTGCAAAGCTCTGGGTCACCCTTAGATGGCAGGAAAGAAATGGACTTTTCTGTGTCTCGTTACTGCCATCTAGTAGTCATCCAGAGTTTGCAACTCTAGTATAACATTATTAACATTAGGACATACAGTAGCGGGCATTCTCTTTCTCAGTGAAATCAAAATGGTGAAATCAAATCTTTATTAAGGTGACAAATTAGCATATTAAAATGGGGAGACATTTGCCAGGTTGTCACAGTCAACTCTTTACATTCAGCAAAGACTCGTCCTTAATGCAACATAGCTAGAGGAAGAATTTTTTTAGATAGAGCTGGGGAGAGTTAAACTGCTCTCCTTATGTGCTGTGATGGTCTCAATAAAAATATTAATGCAGCACATACCTACTATTATGGTACCATCTAATTGCCACTCAAATATATATAACTCCTCCCAAGATCAGTGTAACCTGAAGGTTTAAATAGCTATGATGCTAGGTTTGTTGCTCCAAAGTCAGTCTTTATAATTTTATGTTCTCTCCCTAGTAGCACTTGAGTGTCTTTGGTAGTGCCAAGAGTTTGAAAACAGGATCCTTGGAGGAGAATGACCACTTCAAGTTGAGGAATCCTCTTCCTGTGGACAAGCCTGGTTCCTGAAAATCTTGCACTTGGGTTTCTATCTTCACTTTTATACTTTGGCTTTCAGCTACATTTTCTACTTGCCTTCCTCTTTTATGTTCTTACTGTGGTTCTGACGATTATTTTCATATACCACATTTTCTCTCCTTTGCCTGAAGGTGGATTGCTATTTTGTGATCCTCCCAAGCTTTCTCTGATTGCACCAATGAGATTCATATTGCTACAATTTGGCACCATTTGTTGTCAAAATGTGGCAGCAGTTTTCCAGTGAAATTAGATGGTGAACCACTGTTCAATAGCTGGAAAGCTAATTTAACCTATCTTTGTTTTCTTTTGTTTGGAAATTGGTGGGGTGTGGGTGTGTTCAACTCTTTTGCCCAGAATTAAACTGTTCTGCTCACAATTCATCATTAGCTGGTCTCTGATCATGCTGCAGGTGGTCCTGCCCCTAGTCCTAGTGGCTTTCACCAGAAAATACAGGAGAGACAACTTCTCAGGATCCTGAAGTGATTCGTGTACTATGAGAGACATGGTAATCAGTGCAAAATGGAATAGAAATCTAAAACATTCTTCCCCAGATGCTTTCCATGCTGGCTTGGTATGATGGAATCAGTAATATAATATGTGTGGTGGACATAAATTAAAGAAGGCTGGACTAGATAGTGGTTTTTTTGTTCTGTTCTGCAGATTTTTTCTTAATTTTTAATGTTCTTGATTTTTTCCTCCAAAAGACAATAACTTATGGTCTTCCAGTGAGTCCTGGAATCTATTCTTCACCGACCTCAGCCATCCAGTATATTAATAACTAAGTAATTGAGAGCTGAGTGAGGTATAGTTAGTAATCATAGTAATCACGGAGTTGGATTTGGACTGGGGAAAACCAGGTTCAAGTCCAGCCTTAGCCTGGAAGCTCACTGGGTGACTCTGGGTTATTCACTTTCTCACAACTCAAGGTTGTCCTTGTGCATAATGGTATTTTTTGAGAGCAGAATGCAACGAAATTTCATTTTAATATATGCTGATTAGTGTACATTTAAAGTGACAATAAAGATTCTATTCTATTCTATTCTATCCTATTCTATTCTATAACAAGGTTGCTGTTGCGGAGAAAATTTGGAGCAGGGAGTTCTGTGTTTGCCACCTTAAGCTCCTGGAGGAAAGACTGGATATAAATGTATCAAATAGTTAATGAACAATTAATACGATAATGAGTGTTGGAGTCCAATAGCAGCTCTAAAGTTTTCTTACTCCTGCACTAAAGGATACCTGATCTCTCTCCATTTCCAGCAGACACAGAGAGCTTAGTAAGGAACGTGAAGTAGAGGCAAGTGGGAAGGAAGGGATGGGTGTTGGGCAATAAGTTGTAATTTAAATCTTCTTGGAAGACACAAATAATAATAATAATAATTTGCTTTGTGCTAACCAAAAATGAGAAATGAAAGTTCATGCTTCGCTAGATGCATCTGCCTGTGAAAATTTATTTTATTTAGCAATTCTAATGGGTCAATTAAAATATATTAGCATGACAATTTCATTTCTTTTCTGATCAGTTACAAAGTAAACAGACAATTTTAAACCCTTAAGCTGTGAAACAACCTTCAAAATACCTTAAAAAGAATGTCAAGAGGGAACAAGCTTATTATTTTTACCGCTATGCCTCTCATAAGGTGGCCTTCCAGACAAAAGGTCCTAATATACCTGGAATCTACAATCAAAATTCCCATTTGCTATCCACACATCAGAAGTCTAACTAAGCCCATCTAATATGTAGCGATAATGTTGGCCTTGGACTGAGCAAAGCTACACTCAAATCCCACTGACCACAATGCTCACCAATGCTCACTTGACCCTGGTTACTACTGTATCTCTCAGCTCAACTTTCTTCAGAGGATTGCAGTGGAGATAAAACTAGGACGGTGAAAGACTCAGGTACACCACTGGGAGATCTCAGAGAACAATTAAAATATAAATGCCATACAAGCAAGAGCTTCCCCCCTGCACACTTCTCACTAGGCATCGTCCACAGAATGGCATGATACAGCCAAACTGACATTGTTGGATTCTTATGTTCCTGAACACTCATAGTCCCAACATGTTCCTTCTCAGCACAATTTGAAGCAAGTATTCTCACCCCGCTTTCTATTCCATTTTTATTTTTCAAAAAGGAGGCAGCTGAAGCCAGTGACCTGAGGATGCTTCTGCAGCATGGCTAAGATCATCTTTAATCCCCGTCTTCTTCTCAATCTGGATAGAAATCTCACTGCTCTTACTCTCATCCATTTCAGGATTGCCCCTTTGTACAACCATTTAAATTATGGCAATGGCTGTATTTGTAGTTGGTCCCTTCCAACTACAGCAACTCTGGGATTTATCCCACTCCCATCTCCATCAAGCACCCCTCCCTTGCTATTTTTAAAATAGAAAACTATGCTAGTTTTGAATTGCAAAACTGTTATAATCATTCAGAAGAATGCAGACCTTCGCAGAAGGAGTCTCTCTCTGTGTTCCAGGGAGTCCCTCTGCTGTTGAAGCTCAGAGGAGCCTTGAAAGAAAGAAGTTGCTTGGGGCAGCACTAAACTCTGGAACTAACACTGTGGCACACAACAAAGGAAGGTTATTTCTGCCATGCCATTCATGTGTTCCACAGGACAACTTTTCCTATTGTGTCTGAATTGCAAATTGTCCTGTCTGTGCCCACTAAAAATTATGCAGCTACTCTGTTGTGCCCTTTCACAGGGGGCTATTTTATCCTTGGGGGGGGGGGGAATGGATTCAACAGCTCGAAAAGGCCAGGCTGATTACTGATAGATCGTTATGTCATCTGGAAAGGAGGCAGGCCTATTGCAATATAACATCTTCCTAGATCTCTCTTTATCAAAAATAGACTTTTTTTTTCTGGTGCCTTCAAGTCAGTCCTGGTTTGCCATTGTCTTCTTTGTAGACCTGAGAGAGAGAGACTGCCTTCTTGCCTAAGACGAGTCTAGAATTTGCATTCTAGTTAGATGACTTAACCATTACTCTGAACTGGCTTGTATGTTCTGTATACACACACACTTATATGTACCATGCATGGCAAAGGGACTTTCCTCCCTTTTTCCTCACATTATACAAATGGGAGCTCATCCACTGAAACCAAATCCAGAGACCATCAGGGCTGACCAAAAGACAGACTTTCACACAATGGGTGGACAATTTCTGGACCTTCCTTCCAGCCCATGTGCGCGATGGCAGCCAATCTGGATGGTTTTCAAAGGAAGCCAGAGAGAATCAGGGAGGACCCAGATGGTGCTGTTTACCAAGCACCTAAGCTTTAGTAATCAGATGGACATTCCAGGTCCCTTCTCTTAAACATTGCCATCTTGTGGGACTTAGCAAGTGTATCTTTTCTACTCCATCCTCTGCCCTGGGGAATACCAACTCTTGTAACCTTTCAGAAAGTTTCCCCAAGCATTGGGATAGGCAGAGGAGAGTTTGGTTGTGGTGCCAGGCTTTTCTGGTTTTATTGTCATTTGTTTTTATATTTTGTGCAATATTGTTTTATGGTTGTGAGTCACAGAGAATTCTGATTCTAAAATGGACAGCCATGTAAATATTTTAAATAAATAATCACTCTGGGAAACAGCGCTGGAAGTGCCTCTCCACATACCTCAAGCCCAGGCTAGTCAGAATTGCTTAGTTCTTTTTCTGTTTAATTTACTACTGCTCCAAATTCTAAAACACCACTTGGCAGGATATGACCAGTGAATTTATTAGTTCCTTGGACAAGAAGATGGAGAACCTTGTAGAGAGAAACTTTTTTTTCCTATACTATATGAGAAGGTAGAACATAGATACATGTTGTAAATAATCATATTTACAACACATTTGCTAACTCTGCTTCCTGATTCTCCCACGTCCTGTTCTTTTTCAATTGTGATCTGTGCTTTATGTTTTAATCTCCTACGTATTTTGATTATGATATATACTTATCTGCTCTTTTACTGCCATATTGGTTGCCTTATATTTATTGTTATATTTATTGTTGTATACAGTCCTTTATATTTATTGTTGTATACAGTCCTAGGCAGTTTAACTGAAAGGAGTAAAATGTTTAATAAATAATCACGCTAACCATTTGAATTAATAGCTTCTTCCTGTTTTTTTTTCCTCTAATAAGTTTGATACAAAAGTTCTGAGGGCAGAAAAACTAAATTACAGTGTATTTTTTTTATTGAAAAACAATAATTGTTTCACCCTGCAAATTCATGCAATGTTCTTCCAAGCAGATACTATTCATAACTCAACTAGAATGGCTACATGTTCTAATTAACGAAGAGAAGCCCTGTATTTGAAGCTATTTTCTGCTTGCAGAACCATCCGGTTTAAGTCCTGGGGCCTCAAAGCTACTTTTCAAAAGCCACTATTGGACAGAAATCCATAGCACATAGGCCATCAGATCACACTTTCCTTCATTATGTTGAGATGTACAACTATTTAAATTATGGCAATTACTATATTTGCATCTGTACATACAAATGACACACAAACATGCATATTCTTTTGTCTTTGGAGTATGATGCATTTCGGGGTGGGGGAATTCATAAACGGCTACTCTTAATTGATATCCCTGAATGTATTATTGTATTCGGTATTACTTCTATTACTAAATCTCTTTAAATTAGTTTTCTCCAACCTGATGCCTACCAATTGTATTGGACATGCTGGCTGAGAAGGCTGTACCATACTGGGGGAAGATCATCTTAGTTTGAGAGTTAATTTATATTTTACACAGTTTAAATGAAGGATGTGCCTACCACATGTATTCTTTGAATTTACACAGGATCCCCCTACCCCCATTTATAAGTCTCCCTCAAGGATCAGTTTGAAACTCTGGGGAAAGCAGAGCTACAGTTGCACGGTTTCATTTGGTTTAAATTGCAATTGATGGAAGGGTGGACCCTTGCGTGAGATTCTACAGGCCAACATTAGACCCACAAGGCAGTTCTTCCTCCCCATTTTAAGCATCCTTTGGGAGATACAGGGTCTGCAGAAAGGTGTTGCATAAAACAGAAATCAGTCCTCAACTCACTTTTCAGTGACTTCATATTACCCGAGTCTAAATGTATTGTAGAAAAATGGGCTATCGGTGTCAATTTTTAACAAAATCTGTATAATATGTAATTCAAACAATTATTTCTGAGCTTTTAATTTTCTAAAGCTTAAATAAGGTTAATTGTCACAGCTACATACACTCATACTGTGGGACAATTTAGAATTTCTTTTATGGAAACAGCTGTAGAAACAGCACAATAATATGGAATTAGAATCAACACTTTCATTTTTAAAGATGCTTGAAAATCAGATGTGGATTCCAAGAAAAAAAGTGAATGAGGCTTCCAGCTAGTTCAAAATTAGAAATCCATACAAAGATCACCAAATTATACAGTTGGAAGGGAAGAAAAGGCTCACTTGGGCTGTGCAAGATCCATTAGAGCAATGTTTCTCAACCTCAACATCTTTAAAATGGGTGGACCTCAATTCCTAGAATCCCCCAGCCAGTTGCTGAGGTTGGGAAACACTGCACTAGAGCATCTGATAAATGACCCATCTAGCCTCCGTTTGAAGACCTCATGCTTCCTCTTTTACTTTAGGAAAGATTTTTTTGCTGGTGTTTATATGCTGCTTAACCATTTTCATGTTTCATAACCAGCCTCCTTATCCCATTTTCACTCATAGATCTCTCCTTAGACCATTAGGGTGATGCCTACCCATATTGCAAAATTCTTAAGAATGGCAGCAATTGACATAAGGCTCTTGGATCCAATGGCCTCTGAGGAGCTACGGTACCCATAGCACCTTCCCAAAACTGAATCCAGGAGTTCTTTCAGCAAACCATTACAGATGAAGAACTCAAGTTGTTCAGATTTGCAATAGAGAGACTGCTTGAATTCTAGCCATGTACAGTGACCTCCCATTGCCCACTTTTATTTCTGAAATTGTTGGCTTCAGCTTCTTCATCCCATGCCAGGGGTCACTTCACATGAGAGAGTTGAGACCTCCTCTAAGGCAGCTTGCTACATGGACAGTGTTGCATCTGTTCTAATCATGAAAGTTGATCTATGAATACTGATTGGAGGACATTTCTGGCCGGCTATGTGGGTGCTCTATACTATAATGAGTATTAGGAAAATATGAAGAGGTAATGCCAGAAGAACAGAACAGTGTCTCATACTAATACCTTCTTTTCAGCAACATAAATTCTAATTTCCCATTTTATCATACAATATTACAATCCCTTTATTCCAACTGTACCTAATGATAGAGGATCATTGCATCTGACAGATGCTGATGCAGCAGAGTGACAGCTGCTCACTGCCCTTTGATTAAGGAGCTGCTTTCAGGCTATCCATAGAACTGTTGGAGTCAGCCCAACAGATGAAGACTATGCCCATGCTTCACTGTATAAGAAAGCATGACCAAGAACAGCTCCCTTTGAAAGAAATACGATTTTCTTCTTAAATCTACTGTTGTGTTTGGCTAGAATACCCTTCTATGAGAAGGGGGGCACGACTAGCATAAAACATTCCAATAAAATAGGCATTTATACAAAAATGTTCAGATTCATCAAGAGCCAAAAGTAGCATCTGACTAGGCAGTGCAAGCAGCAAGATTTCAGAGGTTCTTTGGCAAGGGAAACACATCACACTATTCCTATACTCCCAATTGTCTTGTACATCCTGAGGAAAATAAAAATAATGACCCACTTGAGCAGAGATGTCAGTAGGATATAGCCAAGAAAGTCAAGATGGCAGCTGTGAGGGTGAGATTGAAGTACCATTTTTGTGTGTGTGTGTCACCTGTGTGTGTTACACATAAATATCAGATAGTACTTCTATCATATTGTTACAGCCACCATTTTGACTTTCTTGACCATGCCCTGCAGAAACCCTGGCCCTGAGATTGGGAAGGCAAGCTGTTAGCCTTGCATTTCCATGAAATGCTGATTCTCTAGGCCTAATGCCATGGATTCCTTATGTATCCATTTTTCTACTTCTCCTTATGCTCTTGAAACTCAGCCAATTCACAGAACCATAAAGTTTAAAAGGACCTCAGAGGTCATCAGGCCCAGTCTTCTGCACATTGTAGGTTTCGGTATATTATCCCCAATGGATGACTATCCAGCCTCTGTCGGAAAACCTCTTGTGAAGGGAAAAAACATTCTACATGGTAACTAATTCCACTGATTGACAGCTCTTAGTGACTAGAAGTTTTTCTTAACATCAAAACTGCATCTCCATCCTTGAAGTTTCATTCCCTTAATTCTAGCCTTATTCTCTAGAAAAGTAAGAATTAGTCCAAATTCTCTACAAAGTGTCAGCTCTTTAGATATTTGAAAAGAGCTATCATGTCCCTTTCAACCTTCTATAAACGTATCTAGTCTTTTAAACATTCCTCCTAGGACTTAATATTACAATCCTTTCACCATCTTAGTAGCCCTTCTCTGAACTTGGTCCTGTTCATTAGTCTTTTTTAAACCCCCACTTCTTGGTAAGCTTGTGCACAATTTTAGGGTAATTCAGTTGAATAGATTGGCAACAAATTCAGAACAAGCAAAAGGATGTCTTTCTAGCCACAGCATTTAATTTTCTTATGGAATTCATTAGCATAAGATGTAATAATGTCAGGAGATTAGATGGCTTTTTAAAAATAGTATTAGGCAACTCCAGGCAAGAAAAGTCTCCCTCTGAATGCTAGCCATGAAACAATAGATAGCCCATCTTTACAGCCAGGATACCCCAATTCACAGTGCCCTCTTTCTCCATATGACTATATGTTGACCCATCTCCAACCTGATACTCTTGAAATGTGTGCTGTGTTTGTGATTCCCACATTCCACAGCTCGGTGTCTGAAGAATGACTTCTAAAAATGTAAGTTGCAATACATGAGGGTGAGGGTAGTTTTAAGAGGTTGAATGTGTAATCAGACGCAGAGGTCATCTTCAGACAATGTTCACTTGCACATTTAAGATTGGTTAGCTTTAAGTTCGACATTTGTTTAATACTCTGGGGTGCAAATCTAAGCTATATGATTAGTTCCTAATACAATGAATGGTGTAAATCCAGAATATGGGTTAAATCAGTAATCAGGATAAATAGGTTTCAAAACACAGTCAGGAAAAACTCCAAATGATTGGCTCATGCATAAAATAAGGTGATACAGTTGTACATGTGAATTTGCCTTCATTTGTTTTAGCAGCCATAAAAACTGATGTGGCACATGGCCTGGCCAACTTGCTATATCTAAAAAATAACTCACTCTGCCAGCTTATTATCTATATATTTACATACCATAGGCAGAAACAAAGGAATACCAACCAGCTTCCTATATCTGCTAGATTAAATAGAAGATAGGTCAGTGGTGGCGAACCTATGGCATGGGTGCCAGAGGCGGCACTCAGAGCCCTCTCTGTGGGCACACATGCTGTTGCCCCAGCTTTGCCTCACCCCGCGACCCCCTCCTCTCCAGCAGCCCCCCTGAAGGAGAGTCGCCCTCGAGCGTGGCCCACACAGAGCAGCGCAGCCAAGGACATGGCAGCCAGGCAGCGTAGACAAGACTCTGCCCTCACACCCCATCATGCAGTTGATGCTGCAGGGCGCGGGCAGAGGGTGTGGCTGCCATAGCGCTGCTGGGCTGCCTGGGCGATCTCCGGCGGGCCCTGGAAGCAGTGAGTGGTCCTGTGGGCAGGCAGGGCGGGTGATGGGGGGCAGAGCGGGGGCGGGGCAGGGGGGTGGAGCGGGGGCAGGGCCAGTTTTTGGGCACTCAGTCTCTAAAAGGTTCGCCATCACTGAGATAGGTGAACCACAGGTAGTCCTTGACTTACAACTATAGTGGAGCTGCCCATTATAGTCATATGTCATGGTGATCATAAAGTGGATTACCCACATGACCAACCTGATTTTACAACCTTCTTTGTGATGGTTGTTAAGCAAATGCTGTGGTCCTAAAGTGAACCAATTATTCACTATAGGCCAGTTTGCCCAAAACCCAGAAGTAAATGCTAGTTTTGAGCAAAAACTTGTAAAATGCAGTCACATGACCATGGGATGCTCCAAATGGCAATAAAGGTGGGTCAGTTGCTTAGCTCCTGACATGCAGTCATGTAGCCATCATAACTTTAGAGCTGCGTCATAAGTACCATTGATGAGGTCCATCATAACTTCAAATGGTCACTAAGTGACCAATCATAAACCAGGGGCTAACTGTACTACTATAGAATATGCGAGCACTAGTTTTCCTGCCTCAAGCACAAAATTAGACTAGTTTGCTTATAAGACACCACACAGTTTTATCATTTCATTTGATAAACAGCAATTTATCAATTGCTTCCCAGAATAATGGCTACTAAACTCACCAAAACAGGAGTGGTACGGTGGTCTAGAGGTGAAGATGCTTGCCTTCCACTCAGTAGGTTGAGAGTTCAATTCTAAGCAGTGACAGTTTCTCTATCAGGGCGCAAAGAGAAAAATCTGCTACGAACTCCACATAGGCATCAGGAAGGGCATCCGGCAAGTAAAGGCTCAGCTTCAGTCACCCCAACTCCACCCTGATAAAAAGGGATTACAGGGCTGTAAAAAAAATGTTAAACAGCAGTAGAGGATTATTGATATTAGGGTCTGCCCTCCAGCTCTGTTCTTTAACCAGCTTGGGAATTGGGAAGTCATCTCTTGTACACATGCATTCCTTCACACGGGCAACTGACAGACAGATCAGACTCACACATACATTTCTCTCCTTGCAAATGTTCTATAGCAGATTAGGGCCACTTAAAGCATTGGAAAAAGAGGTATACAGAAAGCAAAGCACCCCTCAGGCATAAAAGCAGCTACTTCTTTTGGAAGGACTCCCATGTTTGCTTCAGAAACTGTCCTTCCTGTGGGACTGCAAGTGAATTAAAGCAGCCATGAATGCATTCACCACATGCA
The DNA here is from genome assembly GCA_023970755.1 of Azemiops feae. Lineage (NCBI taxonomy): Eukaryota > Metazoa > Chordata > Lepidosauria > Squamata > Viperidae > Azemiops > Azemiops feae. The sequence continues at coordinate 1,564,228 of JALGBA010000019.1, forward strand.
GACAAAAGGGGACATCTTTTGACACAACTGTAAGAGCTTTGCAAAGGATGTGGCTGCTTTATGTTTCAGTAAGTATTTTGTTCAAACCACCCCCCAAAGAATATAGTAGCTTTTTTCCTTGGGTTCTCTGTGCAAAGCAATTATTTTCAATGCTTTTACAATTTTACTATAGATTAATGGGCGGCTGGAGGTCACTGAGAGACAAAAAGGCAATCTTAATAGTCACGTGACCAGCTGAACGGAGGGAACCAGATTGCTCAGTTTCTGACCATTAGTATCAGAAGGAAATGGATGGTTTATTTCCTGCCAGCCAGTAATTTAGATGAGCACAGCAAATGTAACTTGTTAACAAGACTTAAGATTTGCATTACAGTATGAACCCATTGAATGAGACTTATTCTAAATGGACAAAGATAGGGTTGCCCAACTAATTTTTAATAGTATGTTTAGGATTTTTTTTTAATATAGCTTTCCCCCTTCAATTCATGTATAATTTATTCTTCCCTTCAGCTGGAAATTATTTGGGCCTCCGAAATTACTTTCACTTATATAGTCTAGTTGTCCATTTTCCTTGTATCCCTGCAATGAACAATGGTCAAGTCTCTTGTTCTCCTTGATATCTCTTGAAGAACAAGGGAAGCTATGCAATCTGACTCCCAGATGGTCCAAGATGCCTTTCCTCTCATCCATAAAAGCAGTTCCAAGGTCACAAATCCTTTGACTTTCCTACCTGAATATATGGTTTTGGTAGAAGGAAGTTCAACCACTACAGTTTTACCCCCAGACATCTGTTGAAACACTGTAGTTCTAATTTTCTAATATCTCACCCTGGTAAATCATTGTTCATTTTTCTTTTCAGTTCTTGTTAAAGAAGCGTTATCATGCTTCAGAGCTCGCTCTCTAGAAGCTAATCCTTTGGGGAGTTCTCTAGCACATGAAGAACACTGATTACAAAACATTGGGATGCCATTTGATATATAGCAGGCAGATTCGCGTCCCTTATAATTTGGAATAGCACTAGTTAAGTGGGGACATAGAGTACAATACCTGTGACATAAGAACTGAAGTGTTAAAAGATCATTTTCATTTGTCACCATGAAACAGTGAAGAGTGTGTTGCAGACAGTATAAGCACCTGAAAATTGCTTCCCAGAATAATGGCTACTAGGCTCACCCATGAATTACCTCTAGATGCATCAGGCTACAGTACTTATAATTTCTCCTCGCCTTCTCTTCGTATTCAGGCTCAGATTGCGCGGTCCATTCTGTCTTTCTCTAGAGAAGACTTTCTCACATCTGACCATCACCATCACTATAGATTCATAGCAGCTGTTTTTCCCCATGCAGAGCAAAGTCTGAGACCTTCTGTGCAACTCCCCAACTCTCCTGAATAGTGCGGCTTGACTACAATTCTTGGTGTAACTGAAGAAGAAAATCACATATGAAGATCAATGCCAGTATTTAATTTTCTTAATTTTGAAGCTAAGTCTAAACTTTGACTTTCATTCAAGGTTCATTGAACCTTCTTGTCCCAGTTCTGACCCAAATTACTTGTCACTCAGAGGACAAGTGCCGCCTCAGCGGGCAGAAGGTCATCTACTGCTAGTTTATCTTACTCTCAAACAGTGGCACTCAGAGCTCTAAAGAAGCTCAAACAATAAGCCCAGTTGTCTGCATTTCTCCAGATGCTTTTTAATTCCCATGCCATTTCCCAGTAATGAAACCCACCACAGGCACCTATTTAAGCCATAAAAAGACAAGCTTCTGACTTGTACTGTTCAGAGGAAGAAAATGATCTTTTAGTGTTCTGGTGTCTCCAGATGAACCCTGTGTGGCCACTTGGATACTTCCCAGTCCTTCCTCCAGCTTCCCTTGGCAAACTTAATTGAAGAGTGTGTTCTGTTAAAGAGCAGGGCTTCCTGGACCTTCAAGGTCATTCTAATTGCTCCCTTGTGTCTTAAGCAGCCTCTGTTTCAACCCATTTTTGCAAGAATGATAGAATTTCTCAGTTCACTGGTTCAGATAATCCCTCTGGTCTCAGAAACAAACAGCAGTAATAAGAGACTGTAATGCCCTAGGAACTTATTTCAGATTTCTCAAACTTTCAGCAGGTTTCTCATTTCAGGGAGCCAAAATGAGAAGCAACTAACCTTGAAGGACATTCTTGCGGCACCATCCCTTGTTGCCTGGGAGGAGAGCGGCGATTTCCAGCATGCCTCCTGGTTAGTGCTGAAGCGGGCATATAGTGGCATCCATCACATCTTTCCTTTGGGCAGCAGCCAGTCCCCTCAGCTGAAGTGCAAAACAAAGGGAAATGGATCAGAATCAGGTGAGCAGGGATGACAGGGAAGCAAGCCATGGAAAGAGAGGTCAGCCAGAGTTTTTCCCTTTGGCCCTGCAACGTTGGCTTCAAGCCAGTTTGCCCAGCTGCTGTAAATCAACCACTCCAGTAAAACGAAGCTAATATTAGGAAGGCTTATTCTCGTTTTAATGTAAGCTTACCTCATTCTACCCCTCCGGATGAGCATAAGAACTGAAACCATTATTTTTACTAGGTTGTTTCACAGTGATGGTGTCAATTCTTTTTGCCATTTGTAGTAGCCTTGAACGAAGTTGAAATGGAATTGTTACCAAGAATGTAGTTGTTGTGATATGTTAATTGTACCATGACTGTTTTAGTTGATGGAATTAAGATTCATTTCATAAACTGCCAAGCTTTGTTGATATCTGCCAATCGGTAAATCAAAAGTAGGACTACTGTATATGGATTGAAAAAACCTGCACAAAAACTAGATGGCAGAGAAGAGGTGTGTTATGTATCCTTTAGTACCATCCAGTGGTCATCTGCAATTCTGAGTCTAGAATAGCTCTATAATTGAGCTACAAAATTCATTGTTCTGGGTCATCACAGGTTTGATCCTAATTCAAGTAATATATGTAATAATGTTAAGGATCTCACAGAATGATGTTTTTTTCATTGTGGCTTGAGTATATCTTCTGAAGAAGAAACTTCTGTTTCTCAGAACAATTGTAAAATCAGACCAAATGTGGACCATTCATTTCACATAGATACAGAAAAATATACAATGAACAAACAATAAACAATCAGACTGAAATGAGAGCTTTAGACTGCGACTGTTATGGAATATTTCTTTTCTCATGATGTAAGAATTATCTGGGATACCAAATTGGAGAAAAATTGCTATTCCTGACCCAGGATAGATCTTACCTCATGAAAAATAGTTTTTTTTCTTCATCAGAATCACAGTTGTTATAGTGCTAGATTTGGATGTGTAAGCCATTGTTTTATTACATTTAGGGCCATCAAGCCTCTGCAGACTTCAGAAGTGACATTAAAGCAGTTGAACTTCTGCACAAGCCTGGAAAAAGCTGCTACTGCTGCTGCTTTAAGAAATCCACTCATTAAGTCTGAAAAAGGTCTGGCTGCTCCAAGAAGTAGCAGAGATGTTGTCCTTGCATCTGATTCAAAGCATGTCTTTTGAATCATTTTCAAATCAGCCTTAGTAGCCACCATTTTCTAGGACACGGGCATAAAGAATACGGAGCTTGGCTCTTGGTTTTTTTTTTTTTTGTTTGTTTTGTTTTGCCCACCAGTGAGTTTTGCACACCAATTGATTATACCCGCTTATTTCAGCTGTCTCACACTTTTTTTATTGATAGATGATTGACAGTTACCGCTGCAATTTTATGTACCCATACCATAATCACCAGAATTTTGCGTCAATTGATTATCTCCACAGCACGCAAAAACTTTTGGGACATGAGATTTTAACAGAAGTGGTAGGCAAAAAACAAAAACAAAAGCAGAAGCCCAGGTGTTTTCCTACCTTTTACGCTTACGACAATCCTGTGAAGTGAGTACGATGGAGCAATGGAGAACAACATGTTCTCTGTGAATGACATGCAGATAAAACTGGGATCTGAGCCTAACTTCTACTTAGCCAGTCCTAAGCAAAGGATTAAATATTGTGCAAAGAGGCTCATCTTTCTGGATGATGCTTATTGTTCCATTTTCAGCTTTGTTCAGACCAAAACTTCTATTCAGCTAGAGAAGCAGCTCCCAACCTTTTCTATACCCCACACCCCTAGAACGCTTCTGATATATTCTCGCACCCCTTACAAAAGTTCAAAACAATGGCAATGAATTATGCATATACACTATAATTTTGAAAACCCAAGTTTTCGGACCCCCTGGAATAAACTTGCACCCACAGGGGGTGCGAGCACCCCCAGTTGGGAACCCCTGAGCTAAAGACTACGGTACAGCTTTAGCTGAGAACTGATGGCTCATATGATGAGCAGTAACTGCATTTCATGGAAAGGGCTGTAAGTAAAGGAGAAATCCCTTTCTTCTCTGAACATATTCATTGTTAGAGAATCTTTGTAGGGAGATGCTCTTCTATTCAAGAAGGGAGGCAAGGAAGCGATATTGCACATGAGTACATATATCCTGGAAGGCTGTCAAAAGATGATGAGAATCTGTTACCTACTAGGGATGATATCTGGGTCGAACTCCAGCTGGTTCTACTGACAAGTTTGGAAGATGAGCAAGTCCTTCCACCCCATAGCTGCCCCAACCAAAGAAGAAGAATCCAAAGCTCCTCATGATATCTTCACAAAAAGCAGCCTTCGGGTTGCTTTGCCCCTTCCTCCCCATGTGACGGGTACCAATTGTGCAGGAAACGGTATGTGCATAAGTCAAATATCTCTGCACACTGTATTGTACCTGTGGGAATTGTTCCGACGTGAGAGTCACACCTGAGAGTTGGAGCACATGGGTTGGGGGCCCATCTGAGTTTGGCCATGTGCCATGTGAGTTCAGGCAACATGCAGCATGGGAGTGAGTGCCAGGAAAAGTTTAATGTTTTCTTTGATCTATTAATCAGCTAATTTAATTGGCAATAACAAATTTTAATCAGCAAGGTAGGAAGTTTAAAGATATTAAAGCTATTTTAATTTGTAGTCCACCATTGTACTATAATAGCAAAATGAAAAAAATAAATTATAATAAGGCCCTTTAACAATGAGGAGTAGCCTTTCTTTATTAAATGGTCACTTTATCTTAACATTTTTTTCAGCATGCTAAAAGGTTTAGATGACATGAAGATTCACTTAAATTTAATTGATTACTTTAAACGCAGGGAATTAATGAGCAAAATCTTCTTTGATGTTGGCTTTATTATAAACATCTCAGTCATTGAGTTGCGATTATTGGCGGTAGTACTATTTCTGAATATTGTAGAGATAAAAATTATAGAACTTTTTAATTAGCTGCAAATTCAAAGTATCTCATAGATATCTCTGAAGTTTGTCTCCAAAAAGTTTCAAACTGCACTTGGAATTCATTTACTAGTGAAGGTCCATTGAACATAATAGGACTGATTTTTTATTAAATATGCATAAAATTGCAATCATCCTACAATGGGGATAGAGGAATGATGGATTGTCTTAATGCTGCATTTGAAAACCATTCAGGCTCTAAGCTCTGTTTTTAATGCATGGTTTCAACTATGTAACATGTTAAATAATATAATATTTTTGAGCCCATGAAAACTGCCTGTCTCAGTGAGATATTTTGATTAGATAAAATGGTTTTATAGGTAAGGTAAGGTAAGGTGTGATATTCAAACAGGTTAAGGTCACTCAGTTCTTCATTTGTGCAAGTACAGCCCTTAATGTTTGCATGGGTTTGTTTTTGTTTTCTGTAAGTAATCCCCTCTTAATGATAGTAATTGAGACTGGAATTTTCATCACTATGCAATGCTGTTCTGCAGCACAATGTCATATAACCATCAGCTTATGGATGGAGGTTCCTGCAGTCCCCAGTTATAGTCATTAAGCAAATCACTGTGGGTCCTAAAGGAAGAACCTCATGTGACTGCAACTTCCAACTGACTTCCACATTGAGTTTGCTTGTGGGAAACCAGCAGGGAAACTTGCAAATTGTGATCATGTGACCATAAAACTGGGGTCTTCAAACTTGGCCCTTTTATGACGTGGACTTCAACTCCCAGTATTCCTCAGCCAGCCACAAGTCATAAAAGGGCCAAGTCTGAAGACCCCTGCCATAAAACATGGTGATGGTCAGAAATCTGGACCAGTTACTGAGTGCCTGGATCACAATTATGTGACTGCAAGGGTGTGGTGATGTCCACAACATCAAGATTGGTTGTAAGTACCTCTTTTTCTGTAAGTCTGAATGGTCATTGAATGAATGGACATCAGTGAAGAACCACTTGTATTTTCTTTTCATTGGTTTCATATTTGATTTTCCTGCATAATTTCTTCTCTGCCCAAAGAAAAAGGTAAATATTACACCAGCTGCCAATGGATAAGAAAGCCATAATTATCTCTTAGGACTTTAAAGCCAATTTCCCCCAGTAATCCTGCCAGTAATCCTTACTAACAACACTCAGGTAGCATCACCTGCAAGCAATGACATATAACTTGTCTAAGTATTTAAAATTGTCCTGCTACTCATAGTGCCTTTAAAATACACAGAAGGATGCTACATCTTCAAAAATTCAGTAATAGAAGACAAACCTACAATGATGAATCTTTAGAGCCTAAATATTATGACTGCAAATGGAACATGCGACTTTACTAGAAAGGTAAAGAGCTGTGGTTACATTATAACTGTGAGGTTGCAGTAATATATGGGAAGATCATCAGTTACAGCAATGCTGGATTGTGCCTTTGGAAGTATTTATTTGTGTATTTATTTGCCAAATTTATATGGTCACCCGTCTCCCCCACCCTCATGCCCACCCCCTGCTCTTTTCTCAGCAGTTGAAAGGGTCTTTGGTTTTTCTGCCCCTATTTACCTTGTTCCTGTTTTACAGCCAGCACAATAGCTAATTAAAAAAAGTTCTATATACCCATCCCAATTTGTGCAATGACAAAAGAAGCCTATTCACATTCAGGATCTTTCTATCCTTTTTCAATATAGCTGCTGTAAATGTAGAGTCTTAATTACTTGACAACATCTGCTTAGCAGTAAATCAATGCACCCATATAGTTGATTTAGTCAAAGTCTGTGGTCCTGGAGGAACACTTACAAGGCACACTTGCTAGAGCCACTTATGGGCCAAGCAGCATTAAAAGTCCTCCTGCTCATCCTGGGTTACCCAAAGGCATCGCATCTTAGAATAGGAATCAGTTCATGAGCTTGAAGTCAGCTTTCCCCATTAGAAATTCCAGATGTTTGTGCTGACAGATTCTTTTTATTAATTTTAATGGAGCCCAATTGAAAAAACCTCTCGCCTCTTTCAATGGACTTTTAAAAGAGATTGGAAGTCAAGCTGTTAAGCAAAAGTGCCCTTGGGTTCGGCACAGGAGAAGTTGTGAGAGGGGTATCTCAGACATCTGTCAAACGCAGACCTTTGATAGCTTTTATCTTTCACAATCAGGTCCTTTGCTATGAAATGGCATTCGATCTTTCATTTTCCTGCCTCATTAATTCACTACACACAGGCATGTGGCACTTTCCAATAACAGATCTTGAGAGATCTCTGCTCCAAAAGATTTGCCGTTTGAAATAAATGCAGAAAAAGAATAAAAGAATGAAAATAGAGGCATGGGGAATACTGTGTGATTAAGTCTTAATTAATGATCACTTAATTTTGGTTTGTTGTTTAATCAGGCAAAAGCCAACACTGATCTCCACATTTCAGTGGTGCAATAACAAAAAAGACACAACTATCATCTCAAAGGGCCACAGATAATTGGAAGAAACCAGAACAACTAACAATTACATTGTTACATACCAAGAAAATATGTGTCTATGTAATCATCTAATTTGGCTAGAGGAAGATTTCACTTTTTCCCTGAAAATGAAGGGTCTGCAATCTTCTCTTAACAATTTATCCTCAAAATTAAGATCATTCTCAAGGAGCCTTACTTCAACATTTGTATAGTTAAGAATGGGCCTTTTTTTTTATCCCCATTATATAAAATACATTCAGATGAAATCCTTTTCTCTGAATGTCCTGTTTTCCTGCTTACCTTCTGTATGGTAGATCAATTTCACTATTATAGAACTATTAACTGAAATTGAGAAGACCTCTTCTTAGTATAGGGAGGGAACACAGTTGTTTGTTTACTGGTTATGATTACACATGCAATTGTGTACTCTGTATGTGATCTAGCCAATGCAATTGCCATATTGTGCATATTGGTGACAGAGCAGGTTTACATACATGAGGATGGCCACATGTGTGGTTTGCATTATTCTGATTGTCAGATAAAGAATAACTACCCATTTCCTTAGAGCTCTTGTGTGTCTGATCAGGACTGAAGGCTTTCACCTGATTGGATGCTGTGAACATTGATCATGGATTGATGAATCTGCACTGTCCCACTGAGTAATTACAGGCCATTCCACAGCGTAACATCATCCATCAATGTCCTGATACAGTAAAGGGGGAAAAAAGCATGCATGGAAAAAGCTTTTTCTTCCTTGTCTACGTTTTTTTCTCCTTCCTTAGCCTGGCCAATCTAAATACATTTCCTCTTCAATCATTTCATCCATGCACTAGAATTTGAATATATTTCTGAGTCTTTTAAAAATAGGTTGGTTCATGCAGTGATCCACCTAACTTTGAATTCTGTGGTAAGAATATAAAATGACCCCTGTTGGATTATATCAAAGGCTCATTTAGACCAGGATTTTATTTCCATAATGGGCAACTAAATACTAGTAGGAAGTCCACAAATCTAGGGCTTGAGTGCAATGAGGCCTATCCTCCCTAATGACTACGACATAGAGATACTGGCTATTTCTGATAATAAACAGCTGCTATAAATGAAGTCCACTGAATCTGTCCAATCTTTCCCAACTGATAACTATCATATTCTAAAGAAGCAAATTAAATAAATTACTATGCAAAGCAGTCATTCCTTGATTCCTGAAACTTTCACCATTGTACTGGACATTGGTACCGTTATGTAGTAAAATTTGTTTCTATTCCCTTTTTCCACCATAACCCTGACTCTTTCCCCAGGCATATGATATTTTGGTAACTTCAAAAAATTCAAGCCTTGATCATTCTGGCCACCTTTTCTGAACCCTATCTTTTTTTTTTTCTAGCTCTAAATATATACTTGTTGAGGTAGAATCTAGAGTTGTACTGGAAGCCATGTATAATATTATACATGCATCATTATAAATGTATAATATAAATATCATAAACACTGTGGAGTTGCAAAACTGGGAGTTTAATCTGTTAAACCAGAGTTCCTAAACTTTTTGCCATCACACCTCCCTTTAGTGTAATCTTAATGTACACACCCCTCCTAAAAATCCAAACCAAACGCCACAATGAAGCAAAGGAACAATGAAAACAATACAGTGAAACTTTGGGAAAATGAGTTTATTGTAACAATGTAACGAGAAGGTTCTGCACACATCCCCTGGACTCTGTCTGCATCTGCCCAAGGGGTCTATGGCAATTTGCTGCAGCCAACTCGCCACAGCCAATTCATCATGGCCAACTCACCAAGGCCAACTCACTGCGGGACAAGAGTTACACTAATATCAAAGAAATGATGGAATAAAATCATTAAAGAAAAGATGCAAAAGGAGGGACAGAATGAAATGTGAATGGCAAAAATTAAATTTTTATTTATTTTAAATAATTAAATAGAATTGCTAAACTGTCCCACAGTGAGTTGTCCCGTGTCGAGTTGGCCGTGATGGCAAGTTGTGGCAAGTTGTCCCATTCTGCTACCCAAGGCAGGTATGTCCCACAGTTTGGAAAACCCTGTGTTATTCCTTCTTTTGATGCTTTTTCCAAACTAGTTGCCTTTAGGCCAAGATTTTTATCTGGCGACCCTCCCAGTTCCCTTTCCTGGTCAGTCAGTGGGAATTCAGATCCTATCAGCATGTGTGTGAAATGGGGACTGTTGTTCCAAAGTGCCTGCTTTGTTATGTAATTAAATGTTAAAAGTTATTCCACCAGTTGGGTGAGATGAGAACTTTTCTAAAATGTATGTGAACCACTGTCAATAAGGAATCAAGAACCTCTTCAGCTAAGACTTCACAGTCTTAATTATTTTTATTAAGGACTTATAGAACATAGGACATCAGAATTGGAAGGGACCTTGGAGGTCTTCTAGTCCATTTTCCCACTCAAGCAGAAGACTCTATACCATTTCAGACAAATACTGTAGAGCCTGTCCAGTCTCTTCTTAAAAATCTCGAGTGATAGAGCATCCACAGCTTTTGAAGGCAAGCTGTTGATTGTTGATTCCACTGGTTGATTGTTCTCACTGTTTGAAAATTTCTCCTTAGTTCTAGTTTGCTTCTCTTCTTGGTTATTTTCCATCCATTGCTTCTTGTCTTGCCTTCTGGTGCTTTGGAAAATAAATTGACCCCCTCTTCTTTGTGACAGCCCCTCAGATATTGCAATACTGCTGTCATGTCATTCCTAGTCCCTCTTTTTACCAGACTAGACATACCCAATTCCTGCAACACTTCATATGTTTTAGCCTCCAGTCCCCTAATCATCTTTGTTGCTCTTCTCTGCACTCTTTCCAGAGTGTCAACATCTTTTTTATATAATGGTGATCAAAACCGGATGCAATGTGGTCTTACCAAGGCCTTATAAAGCGGTACTAACACTTCATGTGATTCCGATTCTATCTTTCTGTTAACACAGCCTAGGGGTGCACTGACTTTTTCAGCAGCTGCAACACACTGCTGTTTCGTATGTAAGTGATTGTCTACTAGAACTCCAAGATCCCTCTCGCAGTTATTGCTATTGTGTACTTGTATTCTGTACTTGTACATTTGGTTTTTCTTGCCTAATGTAAAATCTTGCTTTTCTCTACACTGAATCTCATTTTGTTAGCTAGGGCCCAGTGTTCAAGCCTGTTGCAATCCATCTGGATCTTGACCCTGTCTTCTGGGGTGTTGAAAATTGCTGCCAGCTTGGTGTTATTTGCAAATTTGATGAGTTCCCCTTCTATTCCCTCATCTAAATCATTTATGAAGATATTGAAGAATATTTGGCCTAAAACAGAACCTTGGGGTACCCCACTGCTTATTTCTCTCCATGTAGATGTAGTTTCCATTACGATTTAACCACTTAATCACTGTTTTGCTGTTTGGGTGTTCTTGTTGTTTTAAATTAGAAGTTTCCCTTGACATAAATGCAAGATATACATTGTAAAACCATCTATTTATATATTCCAATTGTATGGCCCCACTGCTTGCCCAATGGGACTCTAGCAGCTAATATCAGCTTAAAACAACTATTAAAAATGTCTTCAGAAAACCCAGAAATAAAATCATGGCATATCGAAAACCAATCTCACTCCAAGCAGTATCCTTAAAATAGGATCATCTAGTACCCTGGCTCAATGTGTAGCATTTATTAATTTGTATTATTTCTTTATTTAACTGACTATATGTCTAACTATGAGATTTCTTAGTAGTTTACAATAAAAAAATAAAACCACATTTTAAAACAGACATACCGAAAGCAATTAGAATAGCACTTAGACACAGAAAATCAACCATTACACTCAGTACTAAAAGACATGGTTTAAAAACATGTCAGGAGTGTTTTTAGTAGTGTGCAGGAAATGAAAAATATGTTTTATTTTGAGCATGGAATGAAACAGACAAACCAGAAACATTGTATTTAACTATTCCCCATTGGAACAGTTCTCAAAATGTTTCCAATATTCTGGTCATATGTAATAATGGAACTTGAAAAGGTTTAGCAGTAGATTATGTGGAAATCCCTGTTGATTGCTATCAGCCACTAATTGGCCAAAGGGATTATTTTTTTAAAAAATCAAGAAAATTCCCTAAAGAAAACAATAAGAATATAGCTCTGGTCTCATCAGTGATAAGTCAATGAGTTTTAATTAGCTCCACTTTCCTGGTTCTTATTTCAGTAGAGAAATATTTTCATTTTTTTAAAGGCTTGGAGATATACAAATCAGATAGTCATATAAAGAGGTACTCTTCATTTCTATAGTATTTTGTTTTAATGTTGTTTTAAATTGTAGTTCAGTGCTGTACTTAAAAAGAACAGTATAGCACTATTGCATAAAGAAGCTTGCCAGATTTTAGCCCTACATTTTGATTTTCCAGATACTCAGAGACTTATTTACAGCAAATGCTCAGAGGGATAGATGGACACAGCTAGAAAACTTATGTTGTTGTAAGCTAGATAGTCATAAAATGCACATAAAATCTGCCTCTTGCAGAACCCCAAAATCAAGCTCTCTATTTATCTACCCACCTATCTACTGTACCTTCTCCAGAGTGTAAAATCCAATTACTTTCATCCCATCACTTTGAATAAATAGACATTTGGTCCTTTTCTTTCTGACCTTGAGAATGGGGAATACCTGTACAATGTTTACATAATGGTTCAGTCTAGCCTGAAAATCACTAGATTCCACCTGATCAGGTCCAGCTTTTACAGAAATGAATAAAAAAAATCTCATTGCCACATTCTTCAACTAATGAGTACATTTAAATATCTCTAAAGGTCATGAGGATAAAATAATAATAAGAAACTTCAGCAACAATATATTCAACTCAAATAGAATCTTTATCTTTATCAATTCACTTAGAACTCAATAAGGCACGAGCAACATGCATAGGATATGTTGCCCAAAGCTCAACAAAGCATCCCAAAACAATATAGGAAGCTTTGTATTTTTAAATGCATGTTAAAATTCAAGAGGCCAGTAGAGCATGCATATAGTGCACATGAACACAAAACAAATCAACACTGCTCTAAATAATTTTTGCATTTTTCACAAGTTCTTCATTGTGAACAATACTTGTCCATAATGCAAAGTACTACAGCTGTATAGACACATCTTTGGATCACTTGCTAACAAACTAAAACACAGTATAAGATACACACCACACATCCACATAAACTCTGGTTTCCCCGTATCACAACCTTTTTTTTTTAATAGCCAGAATTTATCAGGAAGGCAGTTAGTCCTGCAGCTGCAAGTAACCTTATGTGCTTATCAGCTACTTTACCTTTACTGAATCCTACATCACTCCATACAGTCTAAATCTATACAATAGCAGCAGGAATAGAGCAGATTTTGTTGCTATATTGGTGAGGCTGGAAAAAAAAATTGGAAGAAAGTAGCCAGTCCCGAGTCAGTGTGTAGAAGAAATGGAACAAATGAAACAACATAGCTCAAAACAGCCAGGTTTGGTTCTTGGTTGAAATACAACAGATGTTTCATTCTGAACTTGAATTTAAAAAAAACCCTCTCAAACATTCACCCTTCTGACTCAAACTTGAAATACTTGAGATGGTCATTTCAAGGACAGCGATGTTTTCATAGTGAAACATTTTGCATACCGCTTTGTTTTTAAAAAAGCAAATCAGGAGGCTAAACTCTCCAAAAATATTCTCTTAAGAGTCTGAAAGGAAGGGCCTTTTTAAAACATGCTTCAGTATTCACAAATATATAAGGCTCCATATTTTGTAAGTGCTGGAGAATTCGATGAAGCAGCTTTTCTGGCTTTTGTAAGTGACAAATGTAAGAGACATGGGGAGCCTTGGCAGACTCAGTAGTGCAAAGCTTTGTACAGGCTTCTGATTGCTCCACAGTGGCCATCCAGCAGCCAAACCAAAGCATGGGATATCACTATCTGCCTCCTGTTGCTAATCCATGGCAACATCCCCCTTTTTCAATACAGTTGGTCTTTGGATGTTCAGTTTGTAATTCTTAGTAAGTCTCTCCCTCCATGGATTTATGGGTCTATCTTTCCATGTATTTTTCTAATCATTTGCCATGACAGTTGCTGTTCCAAATGCAGTCTTGAGATCGGATTGACTTTCAGCTGTACCTTAAGATAGTCTTTGAATCAAGCAAGGTAATCACAATGACAGACTTCACAACAGGAGTAGATTGTGGCTGGAAAAAAATACAGAGAGTACAAATCATAGGGGAGACCTCAGTTAGTTGTCTGTTCTGCTGTTGCCACTGCATTTGAAAAAAAGTTCTTTGGAAATATCCTATGAATATCTGACAGTAGACACCTTGGTCTCTTGAATAATTTATAAATGTTATTTATTTCTATGGATCAATTGATGGCTGATTTGCCTGAATGCCAAGCTTCCAGGTGTTAGCTTGGTCTAGGGATGCTCACAGTTTCCAAGCTAAAACTATGGTTAGAGTTAGGATTAAGTCTGTAGATCTGTTGCACAGTTTTTATGGAGTTTTCATTCTGTCTTCTGATTGCTAGTTGGTATTTATGGATGTGCTCTGCTAGTTTTCTGCCTGTTTGCCCAACATAGTGTCTGTTACAGTCCTTACAATGTATGTTGCAGATTTCTTTTCTTTTCTTCTTGAGCTACAGGATCATTTGATTTAGTTAAGATGTTTGGAGGGCTTTAGTTGATTTGTGTGCTATGATGATGCCATGTGGTTGTAATGGTCTGTTGACAGTTTCTGAGATGTTTATGCATCACACATTTACACACTATTCAAACAATAAAATAAAAAGCTAAAAAGGAAACAAAAAAAATCAGAACACATCTCCTCCAGCATTCAACATCCAAATAAGCAGATTAACACCAGACAAACAATCAAACAAACAGAATACAATACAAAACAATATCCTAATCAAGAAACTACCATGGAGAAAACCACACCACCAACACTAGCAGGGCAAGCTACTATATATAAACAGGAAGCAAACTCCACACTCACTAACACTGATGATGTTACCTAGTTGGTTAATGAAATGTCTGCAAGCAAACAGCTCAGAGAGCACCAAAGACTCCACAGTTCAGCCCCGAGTTACTTTTCTATTGAAATATCTGACAGCCTTTCAAAAGATGACTGCTACTTAAATGAGCATTTGTTTGCCTTTTTAAATGCTATTCTTCCTCCTGGTCTATAAAAGAGCACTAAACTATCTTCAGTTAAAAAAAATCCTTAAGTAATCAACAGTGAATTAAGCTGTACAAAGCAAGACAATAAAAACAGCAAAAGGATGTTCCTTTAAAATATTTGAAAATGTTCTATGGATAATGTGGAAAGAAGAGCACCTTTCCATTAACAGCATGCCTCCGGTGAACCTTTTGAAATTATGAAAGAAGTAGCACTTCTTTTTAAGAGCTTGTGCTATGACCTATGTTGGATGATTAGAAAAACTTAAGAAAAAAATGACTAAATCCATCAGCAACGTCTGATCTCATATTCCATGCCTACAACATTTATCCACATGGGATTATTCTGACTGCAATCTGTAATTATTGGATGCTTTCACGATCATGTAGAGGTAGGTGAGCCATGCCAGCTTCCAATCCTACCCCCCCCCCATCATCATCCCTGGTGCATTCCCGCCAAACCGCCCACATTTCCATTCCATCTACCCCGAGCCAAAAGCACTGGCTCCGGAGTGGAGTGACCCCCGGCTCCTGGCAGGAGTCCTGCAAATTAATTGTGCAGCCTTAATTAAAATTAAGTAATTTTTCATTTGTGGCTGAGCCGGTGCTTTCCTGATGATTTATTAAAGCAAGCCACGGGTAAATTAGTCACACTCTGACTGTCATTTCTGTGTGATGGATGGGGTGGAACGAAGTGAGCACAGCAAAGGAGGGATGCAGGCCACCAGGACATAACATGGCTGACCTTTCCCCTTCAAACAAGCTTCTCTTTCTCTCCTGCCTCTTGCATATAATTGGATGGGTCCTGCTTCTAAGGTTGTCTTCCACTACTTTGTAGCTCTGAGCAAGTGAACTAAAATTTCTTGAAGAATTGATACACTGCTACTCTGGTTATTGCACCCACTTTGGATGCTACTAAGGAAAAGATTATTTCAGCTCTGAAATAAAAGACAATTTTATCCTCTAGGATAAAAATTCCTATTTCTCAACAAAGTGGCTTTTTAAAATAACCTGTAGATAGTTAGATATTTCTAAAATGCTCTTTGAATACACTATATCTCATATGCTGGGTTATTTTAGCCTTGCATTCATTATACAGTACATATACATATACGTTATATCTGAATGACAGTTGAGGAAATGCATACCTTTAATAAATAATAAATCACATGACATCAGACAGACTTTTCATAGCAGCATTCAAGTCCTGACTTAATAGCACAAGTGACCTGGACAATAGATCTAAAAGAATTCACATAAATATCTTGTACGTATAATAGTACACATCTAATCTTTATTGGTTTCAGTATTACTCAAGACACAACTACATTGATCAATCATATGCTATCACATCAGTGTTAACTCTTAGTAACCAAATAAATACACCTTCTCTATGATCATCTATACTCAACCTGTCCCTTTAGGTCTTCCAGTGATGCAATCATTATCACTCTGGCTGTATCTATCCACCTTGCTGTTAATCAGCCTGTTTTTCTCTTTCCTTCCATCTTTCTCAGTATTATAGACATTTTCAGACAGGTAGGTCTGTTTATAATGTGTCCAAAATATATCTGAGCCTGATCATTTGTGCTTAAAGTGAGAATCCTGGATTAATTTGTTCTGTAATCTATTTGTTTGTTTTCTCAGCTATCCATGGTATTTTCAAGAGTTGTCTCCAATACCAAAGTCCAAAATTGTCAATATTCTTTCTATCCTGCTTCTTCAAAGTTAGACATTCCTTTCCATAGAATGTCACAGATTCTGATCTTTGAAGATATAGACATGTCACTGTAGATGAATATTTTTTTTTCAAAGCCTTCATTGATACTTAATCAAGTGCTGTGTATTTCTTGACTGCTGGTTCCTTGACTGTTCATAGTTGAATTTAAAAGGCAGAGACTATCTACTGCCTTAGTATGTTCATTGTCAGTTCTGTGTTATTTGCTATACTTGCGATTAGTTCTGTTTCTTTATACTTACACTTGTATTTAATCTAGAGCTTGCAGATCATTTACATTTTTAACAATGACTGTACTGTCCTCAGCATCAATGTTTCTTTCTCCAGTTTGTACTGTCCTCAGCATCAATGTTTCTTTCTCCAGTTTTAAAGCGATGCTAACTTCTGCCAATCCAGCCCATAAATAAAGAGAGAGAATGCTTCATTTACTTCTTTGCAACCTGGAGTGAATCTGTTTTGCCATGTTCTATCCAAACTGTGGCTTCCAATCCTGGGTATAGTGTCACAGCAGGACAACCAGCACGTCTGGCATTCCCATTTCCCTAGGAGTATTCTACATCTTGATATGGTGAACTCAATCAAAGCCTTTCTGTAACCAATGAAGAATATATTAACATTTGGGGGGGGGGTTATGCTTTGGCTTGCTCAGTTATGCAGTCGCTATCAGCAATAATATTTCTTATTCTTTGCCTTTTCTAAAATCAGTATTTTCCTTTCCAGCATCTCCCTTTCTATATATCATTCATCTGCCTTGAATGATTCTAAACATCATCTTGTTATCATTTGAAAATTGAGGATATTATACAACAGTTTGCTCACTTTGTTAAGTCTTATTTCTATTGCCCTGGTGCATGGACTGATTCCTTCTAGTCTACTGGCCACTGTGTCATTCTCTGGATTTGCTGGCATTATTTTGTTAGAAACTGCTGATTCTTCTGCTGCTTGCCATATTTCTGTATAGATATTCCATCAACCCAGAAGTAGTAAATGGAGTGCTGATCTAACTTCATCTTCTAGTACTAGAGGTTTTTATAAATAGGGTATATCTTCTAAGGCTTCTTGAACGTTAACATCTCTATTGAACAGAACTTTAATGTACTCCTTCCAAGTTTGTTTGATACCTGGATCAATTACTATTAGTCCATTGGCATCTTTTAGCATATCAATTAAAGGTTGCAACCTCCCTGTGAGTTCAGAGCTCCTTTGAAAGATTTTCCTTGTTTTTCTATATCTGTTTCCATCTTCAGTGTCCTTACAGAAGTTGTTGTAATGCTGACTCCTGTCTCTTAAATCCCTTTGTTGAGTTCCTTCCTGATACTTTTTTTTTCTTTTTGGTTTTTGGCTTCTCTTCTCCTCTTGGCAATTTCTACTCTTTGTTCTAACATCCAGCAATTTTCTTTTGTTTCTTGGTCTGTGGCAGTCTCTTTTCAAATTCATCCTAATAAATCCTTCTTTGATTTCATTCCACAGTTCCTCTGGCTCCCTGTCAGTGAGACTCAGAATTTCAATATGATTTCTGATTCTCTCTTTGCAAATAGTGAATATATGCTAAATATCATACTATGGAAACTGGTTGGCTTTATTCTTTCACTGTAGCTTGACTTGAAGATGCACCTGAGCAGTTTGTGAACTATTCCATAGTCACTGGAATAGTGGCCACTTCTTTACTGTTGTAACTGAGCTCTTCCATCTTTTTGTGCCAACAGTATAGTCAATTTAAATTTCCGTGTACTCCATCTCATCATGTCCATATATATAGGCATTGTTTTGGTTGTTTGAAGAACATTAACAATGAAGAAATAATTGGACTGGCAGAAATTGATAAATCATTCTCCCATTTCATTTCTGTTTCCTAGGCCATGTAACTATCTTTCCTGCTTTCTACTTCCAACGTAAGAATTTCAGCCTCTAGTCATGCACAGCATGTCTTCTGTGTATGTTCTGTCACCTTCAGATTGAGCTTGACCATAAAAACCTGTCAATTTCTTCTTCTTTTATATCAATCGATGGAACATTAATTTAGATAGTCATCATATTAAAGGATTTTCTAACGGGTATGATGTGGTCACTGAATGCATTTGTACCCAAGTACTGTCTTTGCTATTTCCTTTCTGACTATAAACGCAATCCCATTCCTTGTTTGGCTTTTGTTTTGTTTGGGTCCTGGCTAGTAAACAGTATGATCTTCTGACCGAAAGGCTTAAATTCTAGTCCATTTCAATTCACTGATACTAAGATGATAATGTGTGGTTGATTCATGTAATCTTTCATTCTGTTGAGCTTTCCTGTGTTTCTACTGTTTCCATCCCATTTTCCCAGCATAATTCTGCCTTTGTAGCTTTGGATTGTCTTTTCCTACCTATCAATAACAACAACTAGATATCCTAAAGGCTTTAGGAGTCTAGGAGTTTAGGAGTTACCTCCTAAACACCATGATTTTAAATATGTGTTTGCATCTAATGTGTAAGGCCTTTTTTAAAATAAAAACACAAAAAACAATGGCCTTGTGAGCAAAAAAAGTATTGGGATTGCTACTTGCATGGAAGAACTATTTAACCCTCTCTGCCATAAGCAAGAGCTTAAGGCAAATTCCTGCTCTTCTGCAATTTAGGATGATATTTTAGTTAAAGTCATTTCTGGGCATGGGCAACTTAGCTACGGTAGTTTATGTATTGGTAATCTTACAGCTTAAATATGTGATGCACACTAGGTAAGACTAATTTTATACATGGTACAGATACAGTATTATTGCAAGATGTTTCTGCTAGGCTGCTGTGTGTTCAGTCTAGCCTCAGCTTTGTTACAGTTCTGTACTAGCTGCTGATCAATTGTATAAAATTTTGTATTAGCTAATTACATCCTAAAGCAGATAATGCCTTACCCAAAGAGTGACTATTTAACCTAACTAACAACCCAAAGCCTTACTCCTGCCAACCTTGAAAAGGGACCTCCTGTTCATGTTTGCACCTTCTTGGATATTCACTGGGCTTCATTATTGGGAAATCCAGAAGGCAGAATACCTCTCTCAAAAGGAAGAAAGCAGATAGCCACCTTATTTCTATTTAGGTGCTTGTTTTTATTTACCTGGATGGATAACATTTCCTTGTAGTCCTGCCTTACTCATGGCCAACTGATTTGTTTTGTATGTTTTAATATATTTTAAGATATAAATGAGTTTTATTTTAACTTGTGTAATAGTTACTTTAATATTGTACATTGTCTGGTGCTGCAGTGTTTAAAAAGCAGTGCAGAAAGATTTCAGACAATTAAGTTGTGGGGGGGAACTATGCCATGGGTATGAATGGAGAACTTTTTCAAAATATACCACTCTGGAGAATGAAATTTTCTCAGCCTCACATCAGTGGATGAAAATGGTGTATTTTCACTCTGGGGCTGCTATGAGCCTTAGCCCACCACAAGAGCAACTGCCATTAAAAGACTATTTAGCAACATGCATGGTTAGGTCTTCACTTCTCCCAGGCTTTGAGGCCCCAGCAGGAGTGATAGCAATCTCACTGCTGGCGGAATAGTCTACTCTACATAGCACAGAGTTTTATATCTTAGCATGAGAGTCTTTCTCTGCATCCCACACTTCTGCCTTTGTGTTCATGCAATGAATATTTAGTGTGGGAAGAGTCTGAGCAGATGCACTGTCAGGGCATTTTAATTTTTTAAAAGGAAAAAATTAATCGGCCTGCAGAATAAATGTAAAAACTGATCTGAAGTAACCTCTACTATACTAACAGAGACAGACAACATAAACAGTGCAAAGGAAGCTAATGATTAGCACATAATGGGTAGGAAATAGAGTGTCTGGCTTTCCAGTCCTCTGAAAGCTATCAAAAGATCCTTCCATTTTTGAGATACTTTCTTCCAGTTCTTGTGTTTGAAGAGGGAGTTCTAAAACAAGAAAGGGAGGAAAGCTGCCCATTGAATAATACCACCTAGGCAGACTGAATATAAGCAAGCGTTCAAGTCACAGTGCTATTTTAGTGATTAATATTTATATGTTACTTATATGTAAGGGTGTAGGTCTATACATACGTTGTATATAGTATGTTTTAAATGTGCATTATGTATGTGTACACTTTGAGAGGAAGCAACTAAATTTCATTTTTAATGTGTGCCTTAGTACCCGCAGGAAAAAAATGACAATAAAGGTTATCTGTCTGTCTGTCTGTGTCTGTCTGTCTGTCTGTCTATCTAATCCTCATAGCCAAACCCCAGCCCTGAGTCAGCAAAAAAAATAATAATCAAGTTTTGCCAGCCCTACTAACCTGATGTCCAGTAGGTATACAGGCCACATCCATGGATTAGTGGATTTTCTCAATTTTATTTCCTTTATTTGTATTCCCCACCAAATGTCATCAGCCAGCCAGAAAACATCCACCAAATCACTTTCTTTAAGTGGGATGGGGCTGGGGAAGAGATGAGTTTTGTCACATGGCTACAGAGGCAGATTTAGCACACCGTTAGGATCAAAAATCACCTTGAGTTTGCACAAGAGTTTTGCTTGGATGCATTCCAAAGGTTTAGTGCTATTCCAGAAAAACAGTAAACCCATGTTCCAAAGCAGCCCAAACAACAGGTCACAGGCATGGAGGGGATGTGCTATGATGAAACAGACATATTTTCTATCTTTAACTTAACTGTGCAGCCTCCCTCAAACTGCCATTAGGCTGACCCAGGTCTTTAAGGTGGGATTTGGCTCAGGGAGTGATGGATACAAAGGGGAAATCCAATTCAAAAGAAATGGACTCTTACTGCCCAAACCAGAGAGGTCCTGGAGGAGAGTCCCCAGGATATGTTGCACCAAACTAAAATAGCCTATAAGATCTGGGCCAGTTCCTGTTATAGGAGTAATCCAACTATATCAGCATCAGAATGATTTATAAAGCAGGCCAGATTGTATTAGGTAAGAAAGACAATACTACTTTAAGACTGAAGCAGCTAAGCATGACTTACAATTGCCTCTGGTATGGACTGAAGACACAATGAGGACAACTCCAAGAGGTCATAGCACCAAAAAAGAGATTACCGGGAAATGCCCACGCCATGTTTAGGTACATTAAGAAAAACTCCCAGTTTCCCACACCAACAGTAAAAAGTATTGAATTTCTACCAAAATCATATTTCAAAATGTTCATCTATACATGTAAATAAACGTGCAAATTGTTGGCTCAGTTTCTGCTCCTTGGCTTGAATATTTCTGGCATTTGCAGTGAGGTATTGTTTGCTAGTCCTAGTCCTTGCTTAACAATCATTCCCTTAATGACAGATCAAAATCACAACGGCCTTGGGAAAAGGGCTTTATGACCTGTAAAGCGCTTCTGATCATTGCAAAACATCACACCATACTTCCATGGTCACATATCCAATCTGGATGCTTGGAACTGATTCGCATTTACGGCCAGTTGGCAAGCACCCTGTGTTTATTTGATCACCATTTGCAATTTTTTTTTCTGTCAGCTTTCCCAGAAGTCAATAGGGAAGTTGGCAAGGAAGGTGCAAGCTGCTGCCGCTTGCCGAAAGAATTCCCTCTCATGTTTGGGGGCTGGCTAAAAGAACTCCATCAAAGGATTACAGCTCCATGCAAGCAGATATGCAGCTGAAATCATTTTCTTCCTGCCTCTTCATGCCTGTAGAGATGTAGGTAGAGAAGGATTTTGTGTCTGCTTGAATTTCAGCTGCCAGAGAAAGTATGTAATTCACTTTGTGCTTGCTGGGGGGAGGGGGGGGCGTAGGGAACAGGGCCAGAAGGCCGAAGCCTCCCGGGCCTAATAGAGTGAGGAACAGGCTGGAGCCTCTCAGGCTTGGCGAAGTAGAAACAGACTGAAGCTTCCTAACCCTGGGGAGAGGGAGCTGGTGGTGAGGGGAGCAAGTTGAAGAGTCCTGGGCTGCAGCAGCATCTCCCCAACTCACATGTGGTCTGCACCAGGCCTTCCCGGACTCCCCCCCCCAGGTACCACTGAGCTTCACTTAACCACCACACAATCATTTAATGACCACAACTGGGAGAATCAGGATTGCAGTCATTGAGCAAAGCTGCCGCTTGATATCATACTTAATGACTGCTTCACTCAGCAACTTAGATTATGGTCCCAATTGTGGTCATTAAAATGAGGACTACCTGTAGTGGGAAGGCAGCCTTTTTAGTTTAAGCTAGGTTTGAGAAGATATGCTGAATTTGCAGATTTTAGGTAATGTAAAAAGCTCCTGCCCAGTTAACAGTTCAAAAGCAAGCAAATGCAAGTAGATTTATAGGTACCACTTTGGTGGGAAGGTAAGTACGTTCTGTGCACCTTTGGCGTATAGCTATGCTGGCCACATGGCCATGGAAATTGTCTTCAGACAACACTGGCTCCCTCAGCCTTGAAATGTAGATGAGCATTGTGCCCTAGAGTTGGACACGACTGACAGGAAAACCTTTATCTCTTTGAAAAAAATATTATATATAAAGACATCCTAAGCCCAGTGAAACAATGCGCTTCATTCATGGTGGGAAGTGTCACAGTATTTCATTTATTTCAAATGGTTGCAAGATCATGGGGTTTGAGAACCCTGAATAAGAAATCATTCCTATTCCTAAAAGTTATCACAACTGTTGTCTTTAAGAAGAAAGCTTATACGGAGACAGAATATTTGCCTTTTAGATGATGGGAGACGGAAGCAGCTGGCTGCAGCTCACTTTCCCAAAACATGCTGCCTACTCTGCACGTTGTGCTGCTTGGAACCTTCCCCTCTCCCCACCTGTTTTGATTACCATTCTGCCACTGTAAGCAATGCTGATGAGAGCACAGCACTGTCAGTTGTGAAATATGGCATTAGACAGCTTAATGGCACAGAACTCCTGCAGCACTACTGTTTGAGAAACCCCATTAGCTGACTGATAGAAATGTAAGATTATAAAATAACTATTTATTTTGAGCCCAGTGACACGATTGCAGAGGCAGAGATAGCAGAGGGAAAGGTTGCCCCTTTGAGGAACAGCACTCGGCCAGCAAACAGATGGCCCAGAGTGAAACTTTCATGGCTGAAGACACCATTGTGCCTCCTAATGCTGCCTCTAACATTCACTAGATTTCAACAGGTGTTGCAGTGTGCAGGTATTGTCTAGTTCAACACATATCTTTAGTAAATTTACTACTTTCTGGACCACAGATTGGGTATATTTCTCTAAAATCAGGGCTGAGCAACATCACAACTGAAAACCTGAACAGATTTAGAGCCATGGATGGCAAATGGGATAACCTTACATGCATACAATTTCCCTTTTTTCTATCTTGGGGGCATACACTGAAGGCTTTCCTTTTTTCTTAGTTCTATTTATCCCATTCTAGATCTTACTATAACCATTTTATTATGTTTTCCATCTACAAACAATGGGAAATCATTTATTTTTTAGCAAACATAGCACCAAAACCTATCCCTGAGACAGAAGCAAGCCATGTGTGTACTTCCATAGGAAGGAGGAATTAATACTTAGTCCAAAAATAACAACACTAGATTTTGTCACAAGATATCAATCCATCTGCAATGAGCTCACTTCATAAACCCGTCTCTTGTTTTATCATTGGCAGATGAACTTCAGGACAGCTCTTTCCAACAGACCATGGCTGAGAATCATATTGTGGAATTCCCTATGATTGATGTTCCGCCGAGACCTGGGGTAAAAAAGACAGAAGAACCTATGGCTAGTAAATCAATGTTGTATGACAAAGGAGTAGAAGCAGCCTGCTCAGACAGGTGCTACAAGAATAGTAATGAGTGTAGTGCAGTCACTAGAGAATGAGAGTAATTATCTGTGTTTTACTGTTCACACATTGCTGCTAGGCTAAAGCTGTGGTATGACTGTCTATCTTCTGTGAAGTTAATCAGCTGCATGTGGTCCTTATTTCTCTAACTTGCAGAAAGTGACAGACACACATACAACTCAATCTTCACATTCTCTTGTTGTTTTGAGTGATGGAAATTGTATTACAAATATGAGTAATATATTCCAAATATAATCTAGAGGGGCAAAAGGCTACAGTAGCTGAGTACAATCATATGACAATAAATGTGAATGAAGCCCAGAATCCTGCAAAATAAATTGGTTTTTTTGGATTTTCTGAATGTTTGCAAATCTTTGCCAGTTAATATTATGGGCACTTCAAGTGTGTGCATCACTGTAGGTATGTTCATATGTCCTTTGATTACCAGAATCTCACAGAGAAAGCTAACTAATTAGGACAGAGTCAGATTTAGGGAAGAGAAGTTCAATCTGAATAAAGCAGTCAAGTCTAAATAGAAATTAGGTAGAACCCACTCAAGAGCATCAGACATAGTACATTAAATTAAAGTGGAAACCCACTAAAGGACAATTAGGACCAGGGATAGCTCCAATACCATCCCCTGCATGGTAAAAGACTGCTTTAACCATATAGCAAAAGCTATCATTTGAGTGAAGTGAGCTTCCCCAGGGAGAAGCCAGTTGGATTGCTAAAGGGCCCTCACCTAATTTCCAATTTCCCTGAGACTGGAGAAATATATCTACCATAATTTCATTCTAAAAATCAGAAGATAATGCCAAGTCTGCATCATTTAAGTCAAGACACAGGGATTATCCATTTCCCAAGGAAGTAACCTCAGCAATATTGTTGTCAGAGATTTCTGCTACATGATGAAATATCTAAAAGCCTTGAATCATGGTAGGTCATATGTAAAAGACAGATGTCAATCATTTGATCAGACATTGATTCTCTTTGAAACTGAAAGTAGCACTCAAATAGGCATTACAGATCATGTCACTGAATGTGTAATTGTAATCCTCAGAAAGATAAGATATAGGACAAGGAGAAACTTGTTTGCATTATATGTGAGAATGTTCTGTTTTTTTGCTATATTAATGGCATCAGAAGAAAAATATATATATTGGGGGGTCAAAATATTAGTTAGATTGGCAGTTGGATCTTTCTTGAATATTGATAATAGAATAAACATCTATACCACTGACTCTGAAGACAGCAAGTTAGCTAGTGGGCAAGTGATAGTTTGACTTTCATACAACTGCAACTCCAGAAACTTCCATCTCCCAGAATCAGCAATCTAGGGCAGTGTACTGGCTGGGGAATTCTGGAAGTTGAAGTCCACACATCTCAAAGTGGTCAAAGTTGAGAAACATTGATTTAAAGTAACTACTTGTTTAAAGTAAGATAAATTATTGTCCTGTAATCTTTCTGTACATCACTGGAATGAACCCTTCACATGCATTACTATTGGTTTGTGGATCACAGTCGATTCACTTCCTTTTTGCATCATGTAACATAGCCTGTGCTCATTAAAGGCTCATGTGATTTAACAAATACTAGCCAGAGGGATGTGCAAGTGTTGTGGGTTCCTTGTGGAAGGTTATAGGCAAGAATACTACACAAACAGATTGCAGTGATAGTTTCTTTTATCAATATCTATACCAGAAGTGAGTATAAAAAAATTAGTGATATAAGAAGATGACAACAAGGAAAATTATTAAGAGATGAGACTTTTCCCCATATAAATGTGATATAAATATTAATAGGGGGCACGATCTGGGTAGAGTACTGCTTCATATCCTTTAGTATCATCCAGAGTTTTATACAATGGTGCCATAAATGGCATCATAATTGGAAGGATGGCTTAGTTCCATTGTCAAGTCATACTGCAAATTTCTCCAGTGTTAGAAAAGCCCGTTATACCAATGAAATCCTATCATACTTGCTAGTTCGATTTGCAGTGCTCTCAGAGCCATATTAAATAAAACATTTTTTTAATATGGGGTAGTATAATTATTCTCTTATGGTGTAAAAAAATACATGTCTTGAGTGGATCCAGTAATGTATCATGAACACACACCCCTTCTATAAGTCTGAGGCACTTTTCATAAAGAAATAGATTCATTGTTTATTTGCTACAAATCAAAGTGAAGTGAAACCCATGTTGTATGTGGTAGGTCTTAATTCTGTTTGAATCAAACAGGACGAGAAAGAAGGAAGGAAGGCGTTGCAGGAAAAACAAATCACAGGAGGTCAAGACATCTTTGCTTCCCTAAACTAATTTCCACCATCATCTGGCGGTTGGTCTATAGCTATTTGTGATGTGCCTTTTCCATGACAGAAAGCCTGGGAAAAGTGATGAGCGTATCTGAAACATTTGACAGCAGAGGGCAAGTTGTAACAAGTAATTAAAGGGAAATTAAAGTTTTACTTAGGGTTTTTCAAACTAATTATTGCCTTTCTCCAAAGATACTGTACCTCCAATGACACACACAATATCCTGTTATTCTATTAGCTCTATAGGCAGTGACATGAGCTGGATGCTAGAAAGATGGTTGAACTGGTCAAGCAAATGCAATGGAAATACACCCTCCTATACCTTTCTGTCTGCTACTTAATCAAAACCACCTGTTTCAGAGAAATATCAGTGATGGTGTCACAGATAGTTACAGCTACCAAAATGATGAGAGCCAGTAGAAAAAATAGACTTTTAAGGGTGGATTAAACCACTTTTGGGTTAATATACAATAGACTTATAAGAAAAATCAATGGGGGAGGCAAGCAAGGGGATGATAGAGCACTTCCTTTTTGAAATGTTAAATGCTTGTAACAATACTGTAGGACAGGGGTCCCCAACCCCCTGTTCTATGGAATGGTACCAGTCCACTGCCTGTTGGGAACCAGCCCACCCAAGTGGCAGGCAAGTGCACAAAATTCCATTTGCACATGCTCAGAATTAGAAACCATCCCCTCTCTCCCCTGTCACTGCTGTCTGCCGCCACCGCCAATCCTCAGAGCCAGAAAGGTTGGGGACCACTTCTGTAAGATATACTATAGCTTACCTTCTAGTTGGCTCAGCTGGTGGAAGTTCAAACTTTTCACTTGGGCTCAATTCTGAGTTACAACTTCACCCTGTATGGTTTTCCCATTGACTATAATTCAAATTTTTCAAATGCTTATATAGTGTGGGGAGAGAGAAAATTGCATGCAATTGTGGGCTTGATAATCTCTTCTGGAAAATGAGGCCTGCCAAATGTCCAATTGTTGTAAAAGCAGTGTGTGTTAATGTATCTTTTCAGGTTGTTTTATTTTATTTTATTTTAAAGAAAGTTAATGAATGCCTTTGGGGGTGCTTTGGAATATGAGGCAAGACACAATTCTCCTTCAGAGTTGAAAAATATTTTAATATCTGAGCAAAATCATCCCACTATTTGCACCACCAGTAAAGTTTCAAAATAATTAATGAAAGACTGAGCAATGCCTGAGCAATTTGAATATCTACCATTGGGTTCCCATCACATTCACTTTATAACCATTCTTTTTCCCATTTGCCTGACAACATGGGAATAAAATGTCTATCTGCCTGTTGAATTTTTCATACCCACCTTGTAGGGGCAACCATGTTAATCTCTTGTAGCAGAACATCAGGATCATTCTAAGTCAGCCAACATCTTCATGTCTGACCTAGAACAATGCTTTCTCAACTTTTATGCTCCAAATCCTCTCTTGCATAGTACTTGAGATTCATTGATGACATTTTCATCTAGACCCAAGGGAATAAAGCTCTCATCAAACTACACCATGACGTCAACAATTTTCATCCCACATTCAACCTCAGCCTAGGTCTTTAGAACAAGTCTACTTTCTTGAAGTAAAACTACACAAAAAATGGACACAGACACCATGTTATACAAAAAAAACCCTACAGATTGCCAGGCATCCCCATATGTTTCAACTTCCACCTAGATACCACTAAATCTGTCAGGCTCTGTGCTACAACCACATTTATTTTGACCCACATGATAGAGATGCTAAACTGAATGAATGAAACTAGACATTCAGGATACTCACCCAATAAGATCAATAGAAAATTAACAGAGCCAGACTGATTATCAGGGAGGGCCTATTAAAAGAAGACCACAAAAGCAGCACACCAAAACACCACTAGTTGTCACTTACAACTCAAATCACTCATATTATTAATAAACTACAGCCCATACTGGACGACCCTGCTCTTTCTCAGGCATTGGGTAACAGGCTTGTATGCAGACAACCACTCAATCTGAAGCAAATTCTCACAAGCAGCAAGAAAGGACAAAGATAGGACAAGCCTTTCAACATTCCAGGATAGTCTTTTGCAGATCTGTACATGAAAACAAGACTTTAAGAGCATCACTGAGCAAGAGATTGCTGAACATCTAAAAGCAGATGTTTTGATCCTGATACATCAAAAAGTTTCAGGCTATCTCAAAAGCCTCAACAAAATGGGGTTTTAGGATGTTAACAATGTTAATTGAGAAAGTACTTATAATCTATCTCACATGCATTTGCATAGCACAGCTGTTTCTCCTTCTCCCATCTCTAAATCCTACATCATTCTAACCACTCTATACATCTAATGAACTGAGCTGCAGTTGATGAAGTTATGTTTTTTAATAAAATGTGTTAGTTGGGGAAAAAACACTACTTGATGCCTCCTGATTTTCCATGCCCATCTAGGCCAATATCACTTCTAAAGTCTTGCCAAGCAACCCGACATTTGTCCAGGACTTCACAAGCAATGAATCATAGATAAAGACAGTCTTAAGATGTGGCTAGGCTGCAAGGAAATCATACTCACTCTAAAGTCTCAATTTCAATTTCATGTTCTCAAAATGAGTTTAAATGCATTAAGCAATACTGAGTAAAAGCCCACCAGCCTAAGAAAGTTATACATATATTTCCTTTGAAAGGCATTTCAAGGGAAGCATTTGTGGGGTGATGTTATACTGTCATCATTAGCTATAGGAAAAAAAATCAAAATAAGATATCTATGCAAAGTGATCTTCTGGGTGCTGAATATAAAACATGCTGATGTCAGGTTTTGATTTCAAAAATGGTAAAGCAAAGAGTCTTTGAAATATACATACTGAAAAGCTTCAGCAGTACCGCATCTGTCTAGCAAAATAAGTGTTGTTTTTCCTTGATGTAAAATGCAAAAGGCAGCTTGAAAACAGTCCACTCATCCATTGCATGCCGTTTGGACTGTGATAGCTGATCGCTTAGTGTCTCATGGCATTCTGGCTTTAGCTCTGCTCTGTTGTATCAACTGTTAGTATTCCATCAGTAAGAACTGAGGAACTATGCTTACAGAGGTGATTGCCTGGGCTGGAAGACAAAGAAAGCAATTTAACACTGAAATTAATCAAACCCCACACAGGAGATAGTCCTTAAGACAGAGCATTACTTCCTTCTCTTCCAAAAGGTGAAATGAAAAAGCAGTATGTCTTTCCCACTCCAAGTTCTTTCATCAATGAAAGCAGATCGATCCTTGCAAGAGGAAGCCCCTGCCCCCACTCCCACTTAAATCTATTAGGAAGAACAGGCATTTAATTACAGAGTAGTTTATCAGGAGTTTGAGTTGTGGCATATGAAACACAACAGAAGAGCCAATGAGTAAGAAAGATTTCTAGAAATTTATTGGTTTCTTTCTCTAAAAAGAGAAGCTAAGAAGACACTAAAAGAACAGGATAAAGAGAGGAAAATGACTTTTTTCATATTTGGGAGTAGAAATTGGCCACCATATACCAGGGCTACCTAGGACAACATGAATAACACAGCATGATCAGACTGCATGTGTGTAGTTCAGTATTGTGTAGCAAATATTAGGTATTAGGCATTGTGTACAGGCAAGTGTACAGTTTTCATCGTGTACAGGCAAGGCAGATTTTTCCTGGGGACACTCCACCCACAATTCCTATAATGAGGGGAAATTTCTAGGTAGCCATCAACACTTCAAAGTAATCCAGACAATATGCAAACCCAGATGAACTAACCCTATTTTACAGTAATGGAATTTTTGCAAATCTTTCCTTTATTTTCCAGAAAACTAGAAAGGGCCTTTTTTTTAAACACTTCCCACACCTCTTTTCCTTCTGTGGACTGGGATATCTTTTGCATGATGATTGTCTAGACTGCTAGTCTTTCTCCCGTCTCTCAGGGTCATTCCTACAAATGATTATAGTACCTTACAGGACTTTCAGCTCTGTACTTCAGCTCTGTACTTTAGCTTTCTTTTATGGTGCTCTTGGAGCAGAACTTTTTCAAATGCCACATTACTTAAACTATGAAGTAATCTATAAGGGTGGGGGGAAACCTGCACTGGATTAAATGGTAGCATATTGCATGCAAATTATTGCCTCTTTATCTTCCATTCATTTTCTTACCATTTATTTTCCATATCACTTCTAAGGTGGGCCTTACCTATGTTCTAAGTTTTATAAGAGAACAATTGAGTTGACTTAAGTTGGAGTGCTTTATTTTTTTAAATCTCTTTTTTGACTGTTCAGTGCAAAAATGTGCAGGTGACCACATGAGTTTCTGTAACTGGGTTGCTTCAATCCATTCGGTCAATAATGATGGTCATGATGATGATGGTGATTAATTACACATATGACACCCAGCTCTCCATAATCAAACAAAGAAATTACAATCAAATCAATAAAGCATCAAGATAAAAGATGGCCAGCACAACAGACCAGGTAGAATGAAGTGAACGGTTTCACTCTCCCTTGCCAAAGACATGGATGAAGATGCCAGAGGCACTGCTACAGGGAAGTGCACTTCAGGGATCCTAATAAATGACATTGTTCAATCAAAGAACCCAACATGTACCAGTCCTGCAGGATCAAATTGGCTGGGCAGATGCTTTGGGATACAGGCAGTTGTTCAAGTAACCAGGCTCTGTGTTGTGTATATGCTGATCAATAGAAGGCATGAGCTTCTATTGTGATATAGATGCTGCCTGAGATGAAAAAAGTTCCTAAAAAGAAAAGTAAAATGATGTTGCAACTTTACAGTACAATTTAGGCAAAATAATCTTTTACACTTGCATTACAGAAAAGAGAAGTAGTTTTAGACTCAAAGCCTAAAGCTTTGGAGGATGGGGGTCATGTATATATTACAACTGTCATGTTCTACAAATACAAACATATGGAGTTTCTCTCCCAAAAAGACATCTGGAAATGTTTGGCACCATTTTCCATAGCCAGGTCTACATATCTTCTAGCCATGGTGCCAGCAAGCCAGATGGTCTGAACAGAGCACTGCTAGAGGCATGCTATATTAATGCTGCAGTGTCTGCATTCTTTTTCATATTCTTTCAGTAACCGTTTGAGGTACTTCTTGATTGATAAAGCCCTCAGCAACCAAACCTCTCTAGCAGCCGCCTCTGTAAATCTACTCTTATTTCTAACTCTGAACAAGTGCGCCCTCTTGAGGCTAGATGCATGACATCAAGGGATCATCCTTAGCAAGTAAGGCAATGTTTCTGGTAGCTAAATGAGTAGACAGCCATGGGTTCCCTTTTCTAATTAGGCTTTGTTCAGCTGTAGTTGTTTTAGCTGTTAGTCAGATATTTTCTCTCTGTATTGCAGAAGCCCTCCCATTTTATAGTTTTGGGATTCTATGAGGTTATTCAACGGACTGAAAGAAAGGATTGTTAGGAAGACCTAACCATCATTACGAAGAGCTCCTGTTCCTTAAGTGTACTGCTCAGCATTCCAGGTTGGCATTATCTGAATATATTGTATTGGATTATAACTTCTCGGTCTGCAATCAAACATATATGAAGGGGTTCATTCTCAAGAAAGCAGCTTTGTTTGAGCACTTGTTCAGGAAAACAGGCTACCTCAAAGTTGACTTTGCACAGAGTTGCTAGAGATAGCACAAAACACTTTGAAAGACTGTGGTGTGGTTTTAAAAGTAATAGCAAGTAGAATGATGCAGGAGATCTGAATAAAAGTGGTATGATGGAGTGACGGTGATGAATCAATGCGTGGTACTGAAGGTATAGGTTTATAAAAGGACTAAAATGGAAGTCAAAAAGTATGAACCGGTATCTCCCAAATTGTAGGCATGCGCCTATAACTTAAAACCCCCATATATTGCTGTGGAAGTTATTTGTTTTCAATGGATTGCATCAGGAACTGCACAAGTGCAATGATACTTAAGGGACTTGTAGTCAAACCAATTAAATTTACCAAAAGTTCATGCTGGCTAGATGCTCTAATGTTAACAGTCTTACATTGGAGTTGCAGTGCGTACTTTTATCACACTGACTGCCATAAGAAGGTTCTTATAAGTCATACCATTAATGTTAATTCAAAAGTTAACATTTTGTGTCAAAAGCAAATCAAACAGTTTATGTCAGGGATCCCCAAACTTGGCAATTTTAAGACCTGTGGACTTCAACTCCCAGAATTTTGGCTGGGGAATTCTGGGAGTTGAAGTCTACAGGTCTTAAAAATGCTGAGGTTGGGGAACCCTGGTTTATGGAATGTATAGTATATGATTAATTTCTAACCAGTACAATTCTAAGTTTAGCATAGAAACCAGATGATAGACAATCCACATACTTATTATTAGCAGTTCTTCCCAGTCTTATCCAATATCTGCAACTCAGGTCTCTCTGCCTTAAAAGATCGTCTACTTTCAGTACTGGCAACATTTAAAAAGTAAAAGTTCCTTGTTCCTTTTTCATTACTATCATGGTGTATTGTAGATGTCATGATGGAACCTGGTGATGTCATAAACCATGTATGATCCATCTAACCTTTCCTATTTAAGGATCTGTGGAAGGTCAGGGCCCAGGTTGAATCTGGATCCCTGGGAATTCAAGAAGAGGAAATGAAGTATTTAGAGCTGGTAACAACAAGAAACATGGTATCTGCTGCTACAGGAGCTGGGGCTATTTTCCTGGTGGCCAAGACCATCATGGAAGGGATCAAGAGTCCTCCTCATAATCCAGAACCTCTTCCCTTAGCCAGTGAGTAATATGGATTCAGGGAGATATCAATGTATTTTGCTCTGTTTCAGAAGTGCTTGTGATACAGTTATTCATCTGTATGGCAGTTTCTCTGAAGCCTTGGTTTAACTATCAACTACCAACCAATAGCACAGAGTCTTCCCTGGGGCTGTGGTTCAAATAAACAGTCTCAAACTTTGCCAAGCCACATGAGGTGTGATGCCATGTGGTATGAATCAGACATAAGATTGATTTTTGGATTATTTACCAAACTTTTACTCAGTTTAGGCCTTTCCCTTTCCCTGTACTGAAGCTGATGGTTTACTATCTGAATTACATCTATATCAGTCTTTCTCAATCTAATTCACCCCAGATGTATTTAACCATCCCCAGATAGCCCATGATCCATGTCCATGTGTCAGGCTCAAGAAATCAGGGACCAGGGTTGTTCAAATGAGTACAAGTTTATTTCATGTTATCTCTAACAAGAATCTGAATTATTAATGGTCAAGGCAAATTGGCAGGAGATAAGAGTCAATGGAGGGCTGGACTTAGATCTTTTGTGGGCACGAAGAGACTCCAAACTAATGATGCACTTGACCCCCCCCCCCTTGGGCTCAGCCTGGTCATCTCCTACACTGTTCTTTGGAGTTGCAGTCCAATCCATTTGAATACTGGCAGATTGGATGGAGAATGTTAATATATATGACCTCTAAAAGAGAGCGACTGTGGTTTCTTTTATAGCAATGATTCTTATACTCTCTGAGGTGACACATTACATTAGGCCATGGTCTAGTTCCTCATATTTTGTTGACTAAACCAGATTAGTTCAGGTCATACAGAGCTATGTTAGAATCATGGGTTAGAAACTATTAGTCATGACATGTAAACATAGCTAATTGTTGTTTACTTAATAAACTATGTTTAAGATGCTTTAGCACGTTGTGTGAACTCAGTGTTGATTTTATCCTAGTTCTGTCCATCACTCTGAAGGAATCTGCTTCATTCTGATGCTTAGAAATTATGTAGTACATGTTGGGAGAATACCAGGTTGGAGAAAGCTGGTCAAAATATATCACCAATTTTACTGAGTCTCATTTATACTCCATTCATCTCTAGTTACGTTCCTCTGATCACTTCTCATTTTTGTCTTCCTGCTACTCTCCTCCCCTTTTCACTCTTAGAACTTGCTTTAGCTCACCAGAGTAAAACTGTGGTGGACTCTGGAGAACTCAGAGGACTTTTGCTCTCTCTCAGTCCAAAGCTAGATGCTTACTCTAAGAATATGATACTCCATGGAATCACCCGTTGTGTTTATCTATTGGAATCAGAGGTGAGTGTCCAGAATAATATGATGTATAATACAATGATGGAAGACTGAGCCAAAGTAGCTATAAATAAGCTACTCAGGGCTTAATTCAAGGAACGAGGTTCAGAATGAAACTATACTAGATGATGGCAGACATGCATCTTTAAATATAAATAGCTTCTCTGAATCCTGTTTATGGGGATTACATTGCAAAAGAGAAATGAAAACTAAAGAAGGATTCATTTCTTCATTCATTACAAGCACTAAACCATTTTATTTCTTAAGGATCACACATTCGGCCAATAGTCCTGCATTCAAACCAGCTGGTGCAAAATGTGATGCAAGTCCCTCAGAGGAATGTTAATTGGTTCAGAGGATCTATGGTGACACTGCAGTAACTTAAGTGAAACTGGTGAGGTCAGCACCTGGATGGGTGATTGCATGGAAACCCTGTTTATGTTATCTTGAGTTCCATGGGAGAAAAGGGATGCTTGCTCCCGCATTTAGATATGAGTTCATTTAAACAATGCAGTACATTAAATTCATGAAATCCTGATCCCTAAGGGGGAAGCTGGAGTTAGTTGAGGGCTACCAGATCTGGGCTGTAGAAACCTGAGTGACTACTAGAGGTAGAAAAATCATTCAGACCACTCCTTTCACCCGTGCAATGGTTGTGTCAAACCTGCAGCCCAGATTTATTTATTTGTTTGTTTGCTTGTTTGTTTGTTTATTTATTCATTCAGTTTCTACAGCTGTCCCTCTCAATGACTTTGGGAGGCTTACAATTCAAAATATATATATACTATAATTAAAACAAAAAAGCATTTTTAAAATGATAAAAATTCAAAATAAACATACACAGCAGCCAAGATACTTGGCCAGAATAATAAAAGCCAGGAAACGGGGTCTTTGACACATTCTGTACCCCCACGCTAAGAAACACAGCCAGGTTTTTAGAGCCTTAAAAAAAGGCTAACGGGGTTGGGGCTGTTCTAATCTCTGAGCTAAGGATATTCTACAGAGCAGGGGCTACCTCAGAAAAGGCTCATCTTCTAATCCTCACCAGCTGACACTTGTTGGCTGATAGGATCTGCAGTATGCCCAATATGCTAAATCAAATTGGATGGGTAGAGACTGTTGGAAAAGGCAGTCCCTCAGGTAATCTGGTCCCAAGCCATATAGGCTTTAAAGGTGACCACTAGCCCCTTGAATTGTACCCAGAAACTTACCAATAACCAATGCAGCTCACGCAGTAGTGATGTTACACGCGCAGTATATCTGGCACCATTTACTACCTGCACAGCCACATTCTCCACCAGCTGAAGTTTCTGAATGCTCTTTAGGGACAGCTCCATGTAGAGCATGTTACAGTAGTCTAAACGAGAGGTTACTAGGCCATGAGTCATTGTGAGAGGGGCTCCTATCCAGAAATGGACACAACTGGTGCACCCAAAGGTATACAAAGGCTGTCCTAGCCAGGGCTGCCATTTGTTCTTTGAGCGGGAGCCATGTATCTAGAAGTAATCCCAGATTGCTCATTGGGTCTGTCTGGGGTAGTGCAACTCCATTCAGAAGTAAAGTTGGAAAAACCTTGTCTCTGGAGGGCCCAAATACCCACTGTCTTGCTAGGGTGGAGACAGTTCACCCCATCCAGTCCCCAGTAGCATCCAGAAGCTGGGATAGGTCATCCATGGCATCCCTCAAGGAGCCTGCAGTAGAGATATAAAGCTAGGTGTCATTTGCATATTGATGACATCTCACCCCAGACTGATGGATCACCTCACCCAGCAGTCTCATATAAATGTTAAAATAGAAGGGGAGAGAGAACTGAACCCCACAAAATAGAGATCCTGGGCTGGATCTCTCTCCCTCTATCAATACTGACTGGAACTGACCCCTGGAGAGAGGAGGAAAACCAGCACAAATCAGTGCCGCCTATTCCCAATTCCCAAAACCGGCCCAGAAGGATACCACGATTGATCTGGTAGCCCTACTAATTCTCCTTTTTCTGTGAGAATTAAGCTTTGTATTATGCCTTGCTTCTTCTGAAATGGAATCTTTGATTGTTTTATACATCTTTAACTCAGTTTCTAAGTTAACCATTTTTCCAAATTCACACAAAGTACTGAATCATAAACAAAATAAAAGGACTGAGTTTTCACACCTGTGAAAATTAACCAGAGTTAAAATTAGCTAATATATTATGTCAATAGAGTTGGTAGGTTTGTTTAACTAACACAGTTAAGCGTGATTAATATTAGCAATATCAACACGCCTTATTTATTGTTTACTGCATGAACTCCCGACTCCTTGAACTCCCCACTTCAAGAAATTTATTTCACAGTTATCATACTATCATAATTACTTAGTTGGCAAGCTTCAGACATATGTTCCTTAATTTGTTTGACTCCTCCTTGTCTTACAAGTTTTGGATTCTTTATAAGTTCATCTTGTATTTTACTCTTTCTTGGGATCTTTTTTTTTTTTTTTAAATCTCATGATAGCTGCTCTGATATGTTGGAGTTTGGAAACCAGAATAGCCAGGAATAAATAGATAATAATAAATAAATAACTGGTTACTTCAGATCTTTTAAAATAAAAATGTTAGAGTCATTATTTGAATGTGAAAAATTACAAAGTATTAAATGGAATTGAAGATACTTTCTCGCACTTTGTTTTAACTTAGCCGTACATGCATCTACACACACACTGATTCTGAATTTTTTCCCAGGCATCTGCATGTACTTATGAGGATATTAAACTTGTAGCCTCATTCCTGGATGATTCAGACATGGGTGTCAAGATTCAGACAATGCATGCTCTCAAGGCTTTTGCTGGAATCTGGAAATTTAGAATCAGAATTCAGGTGATCATTTGTATAGTACTATATTTTTGTACTAGACGCATACATATATCAGTATCAATTCACATGTGAATGATTGTCATTTGATATTATGGTCATTGTCATCTATAAGCGTGCAGCTATACCTGTGAATTTTCTCCATAGAAAAGCATATCCTATGCTAAATATAAAAGAGCTGTGAATGTGCTGGCCACAAAATTTGATCTATGACTGTGCTTTCATTAAAAACAACCAAAATAATCACTTTAGCTGCTTATTAGTTTATCTGTAGATCTCCACTTACTGTTCAGCCCCTGGTTAGATGTGTACTTATACACTATATAATAGTAGGATGTACAGTTTGCAGTGGATTTAGTTTAAATGCATTAAAATCAAAAGAAAGCATTTAGCATAGGAATGAGTTATGTACTTTTTTTTTTGCTAAATATGTCTAATACAATAGACTTTTAGAAAGAGACATTTCCAATCGTAATTAATCTGGCAACAAATAGGTTATGTATGGGAAGTTTGGTTCTTTTTTCTTTTCTCAGCTACTAAATTATGTTTTGAACTCTCAGAAAAATACAGGGGTTGTTTTCCCCATAGCAAAAGCAAAACACACAGGATATCCTTAGGAAATTGAACATTTATCAATGTTCATAATACATTTGAAATAAAATAAAATGTTCATGGACCAATGACAACAACAAATAAATTGCTGGAGGAGGTGGGGAGGGATGTTTGTCTCCCAGAAAAATCTGCCCAGATTTTCCAAGGGGATATGCTAGTTGCTGTAAAAAGAATAAATTATAGAAAGCTGCATTATTTTAATCTGCATGATCAGTAGTTAGGCATAACATACTCTTCTATCACCAGAAATTAGTCCCATCCAGAAATGTTAATCTGATGTTGATTTCAACCTTACAATTTGCAATTAATGAACCCTACCCTTTATTAATTGAGCTCACAAGTATAACTAGAAAAATAATGCAACATCAACAAACCATACGCAAAACGCTTCTCTAAATCTCTTCCTCTTTCAACTGGATGGGATTCTTAGATTCATCATCTGGTCTACTTAAGATTTATTCATGATAAATCCAACTATGATCCTTGGACACTATAGCAATGGCGCTAAGACATCTACCATAGCTTTATTCTTAGGGCAAGTCATAAGATGCTTTATGCATGAATGTGCCAGAGTAAGGCACTGGGCTTAACCGCTGGCTGATGTTGGAACAAGAGCCCCATTTTTGTTGATCACCTGGTTTATCGGTGACAAATAATTTTGTTTTCCAATACCTTAGAGTACTTTTGTGTCCCACAAATATCAACTTGGGGGCAGCTAAAGTCTTTGACAGCTGTAGGTGCACTGTAGTTTACCCTGCGCAGCTATTGTCTTTGCAGCTGCTCTCAAGAAAGGGAAGTCCTGTAACTTCCAAATACCCTGCATATCTTCAGAGACTGCCAGTTTGTAAGTTGTTTACTAATGCCATTTGGCTTTATTTTACATGGTCTTGGCGCTTGTGTTTCCTTTCTGGCTCAATAGAGACACTGGTGCTGCACATAAGTTGTGGAAAAACACTGCTGTTAGTGTCACTTCAAGGAGCTCTTGGGTTCTCCAAAGAAATCACTCCTTTCCTTTCATCACCCAACTATAAGGAGGAACAGATGACTTTACAAGGAGCTACTTTGCTCCTGTGGGATTCCATCTCTTCTTTTTTAAAACTCAACTTCAGGAACTGGTGTTAGAAGGATACTATTCTTCTCTAGAAGGTGAAACCAGGAGTGGAAAAAATGTTTCCTCCCAAAGGGACAGGAAATAAATTCCTTTTCTTGGCTTGCTTCTCACCTGAAATTAAACTATTCCTGTGATACTCTCTGGTGCTCAAGCATTGTTCTATTTATATTTTATCTAACACTCATCTGGAATAGTAAACAATTATTAAGCAACGAAATAATTCCAAGAATAAGTATTATAGGACTGCTACTAGATCCCTCAAAACGAACCACCCAGTATGTTTATGCTTTTTCTGATTTTGGAAAAGAAAATCCATTTTTTTTTAAAAAACAAAAAACATTATTTATAGTAAAATATTAGTGTTTTAATGATTAACAAAAACTGAGAAAACTGAAAGCATCAGTTCTTATACAAATGGTGTTTGCAATGATACATAGTTTGAAATACACAACCTGAGGCTTATTCTCAGTGCATGCAGCACCCCCAGAGTGCTCTAAATGTTGTATCAAATTGTAATTATTAATGTGATTGAAGGGGGAAATTATTAATTACATGACATGAGGATAATCATATTAACTATATTTAATTAAAATGTAAGTGAAATGAATCCAGTTTCAATTTTTGTTCTGATCTCACTCACTACTTTTTGCAATGCAGCCTCTGGCCTAGCACTTAAAGGCTACTTGTAGCACATCTCTGAAACAAAGGATTTCTGTCCTATTATTCACAAATATAAATGCTGTTTTGTTCTGTGCAGGAATTTATGCCCACGATTCTTGAAATGATCACTGAATTATGGGATACCGACGTACATGTTGCTGGACTGAGATTACTGAATGGACTGCCGTGGCCAAGTCACATGCAACCCCTCCTGAAAAAGCTCTTACCCACATTAATGGACATTCTACAGATGGGGACCAATTTGGCCCAGGTACTATACGATTCATATAACTGTCCAACACACTCTAAACCCAAATTCCTAATATTATCAGCTTTTTGGGAGGGTACAATGAAGAAGCCATGTATACATAAGCACCCTACCTTTAATGATTATATGGTCTGAAAGGTTTTGTTTTTTTTCTTTTCAGGTGCAGATTCTAAAATTCCTTAGCACATTAGCCCAGAAGGAAGAACTGTTATTTGATATCATGAATTGCCAGGTAAAGATTTCCTCCCGACCACCACAGGGATATTTGGGAGAGGAAGTAAAAT
Source organism: Azemiops feae (assembly GCA_023970755.1). Taxonomy (NCBI): domain Eukaryota; kingdom Metazoa; phylum Chordata; class Lepidosauria; order Squamata; family Viperidae; genus Azemiops; species Azemiops feae. The sequence goes on from JALGBA010000019.1 coordinate 1,604,772, forward strand.
ACCCGAGAGCAAGAGTAGATTTTAAGTAGTTATTTAATCAAAGAGACATAAACAAGTAGGTAATTGGAAGATACCCTAATGTGTATCTTCCAAACATGCTGACAGTGCAATTCATATCTGAACATTCTGTGGATTGCATCCCAACATAAGAGTATGTCAGATTTCAGAAAACAAAATACATTTTTCCTGTCGTGAGATAATTTCTTATAAAAGAATCTGAAGTCTCTTACCCTCAAAAGAAGATGTAATCAATTAGCCAGTAGAACGTAAACAGTCTGTTCGATAATTGTTTTATCTTTTTCTTTAAGGCTTACATTTCATTACATTTCCTTTTTTTAAGGTGCATCCAGAATTCCTCAGCCTGTTCCAACCTTCCCAGCTTGGAAGCCTGCTCTTTGAGCTGCTAGTGCTCGTGGAACGACTCTGTGAGGGCCGCCTGACTCCCCACTACCAATCAGGGCACTGGCAATACAATGAGTTGTCACTTCACGAGGTCCTTTTTGGAAACAATTCTCGGCTAGCTGATTGTCTTCTCTCCCTCATCATTCATCCCGAGGAAGAAGTGCAGATTCAAGCCTGCAGAGTTATTCTGAAACAGCAATTAAATGAGGAGGGGGAAATGGCTGGCATCCAGAACACCAATTCTTCTTTAAGCAAATTCTTCTGTGAGATCAATGCTGATGGCCCCAGTGCTGAACCTATGTGTTAGATCCTTGCAGAATTTAACGCAGAATTAAATTATCTTTAGAAATATGGAAAGAAAATAATTATTTTGAAAAAAATAAAAACTTTCAAATTGGAAAGTATATATAGGAGAAAAGCAGGTTGGTAATCAGTCAAGAGGCCAAACAATCCAAGTGGCCTTGCACCAGTAAAAGCAGAAAAACTCTTCCTCAATAATAATATTCCAGAACAGAGCAATAGTGACAGCATCTCTTAAGGAGGTCTTAACTGGTAGAACCAAGCCTTGGCCTTCTTTGTGATGGCTCCCTCCCTGTGGAACATCATCTTTGCAGAAATAAAATTGGTCCTCACCTTGACACTCTTTCAAAAGGCCCTGAAGACCTGATTTTGCCAGTGGGCCTGGAGACCCCAAGGTGGTTGGTTTAATTGTTCTTGCCAGAACAGGGGGATGAAGGTTTATTGGGTTTTGTATTGGATTTTTTTTTTGTAAGACCTGGATTCACTGTGAATGAATTGGGTGGCCACATAAATTCAATAAATAAATAAATTCAATAAATAAATAAATAAAATTACCTATAACATAAAAACAATCAGTTTAAACCAATCACATGCCAACATTTCTATGCCTGAGAGTCAAAGAAAATGTAAGGCTACTCAAGATGCAAACATGGGATTTCCCTGTTCCACCATTTATATAACATGTAGTATAATCCACCCAGTAGGATGATGACCTAGTGTTTTTCAGTGCATGAATTAATGAAGTTCAATTAGGAATAAACAACTAGAAGTTCTTATACTTTTATCACTTCACTTATATTCATCCCAGCCCATGCATATTTCCTTTGGATCGAAAAACAGAAATGGAAGAACAAGCAACGTAATACAAGTCCTGAAAATCTCTGTAGCTGGAGGTTTGCATATAGAATACACAGTGAAAACATGAACATCCAGCTCAAAGGCCTGCTCTCTCATAATCACCCAAACTGATATGACAGGAAGGACAAAGATTAGTCTTAAGCCAAGATTTTAACAAGATACTTGGTCCTCCTCCTTAATATATTCCATCTTGAAACAGGCCAATGTGGACTGGGGAGGAGACCTTGTGTATTAACGTCTGATAAATTAAAATACTCATGGGGCAAAGTAAGTTCTTTGAGTTGACATCTTCAGAAATCAGTATGCATTACATTTATCAATTTGGCATATAACTGCCCTTTCTGTGCCTGAACTATCAATGGTGATCCTATTTTTGGCTATTTCACGGGCAAAGTTGCTTTGGCATGCAGATATTCTAGTGTGGAAGTGCATCAACATATCTATACACCAGCTTTGTTTGTGCTTGGAGTCACTTTTCCATACCCCATGGTTTTCTAGAAAGTGTATCTGGAAACAGGAAAGCTCTTTGAAATGGCTTATGGTGTTTTCAAGAGCAGCTACTCAGAAATCTTCTAAATACATTGACAAATCATTTCATTTCAGAGTCCAACTCAGGAAAGAAATTTCCCCAGCTAAAATAGTCCAATCAGATATTTTACATTAGAACATTTATTTCTCAGAGAGAAAATATAGTTTCAGACAGTCAGATTATAGTAGGTAAAATTAGCATTTTTTCTTTACAAGCATAGAATTTATTACCTCTTATTCCATCTAATATAAACAGTTCTAGAAAGCAAATAAACTCACTTTCTACAATAAATAGAGCCATCTGTGCTTTACAGCAGACTGACAAGTCACATTTAGGTCCCATAGCAACAGCAGGATATTAGCCAATTCAAATCCTTAAATTGTAATTTAAAAAAAAATAGAAGAAATTAAAATGCAAGATCTTAAAACAGTTAAACATAAATCACAAGTCAACAGCCAGGCTACAATCTGAGGAAATGTATATTTCTTTAAATTAATTATATTGTATGCATACAAAAGACCCAGCAACACAACTGAGGGCTTAAGGATTAACAATCGGCCTGAATAATTTAGAACAGTAGTTTACAATTATGTACAAAAGTTCCTTCTGTAACCACACTCTTGAGATATTAACTATTTTTTAAAAAAAGATTCCTATTCATGTTCTGTATATGTTACAGATATTTCCCATATAGTGTGGTTTTATGTCCCAATGTACAACATGTGGTTCTTGAAAAAAAAGACCACATAGAAATGGCAGTGATTTTCCCACAATAACATTTGTTCCACAATCTCTTCATAAGAAAATAACAACAATAATGAAGTGAAAAAGGGGGGGGGGGACACAATGGTTTTCAAATTACAATCTTGCTCTGTACCTTTGGTTTGAAATTCTTAAAGAAAAAAAAACTTCATAAAATCAAATGTTACATATGAAATGCATTGTCAACTTGCAGGGTTCAGCTCTTCCTCTTTTTGTAGCATATGCAAGTTAAAAAAATAGGTTTCTCCAAGGGGTTGTGCTCTATTTTTAACAGATCCCAATAACGGAAGCTCAGAAAGCATGAAAGCAAATGCTGAAGTATTTATGGGGTGGCCAAGAGTGACTGCAAGGAATTCTGGTGAATAAGATGACAAACACATTCCAATTTAATTCTCATTTCTTCAGGTAAAGAGGAATCATGATTCTACATGATTGCCCTAGTCCAGAGCTGCCTACATCAAAGTACATATGGCACTCTAAATAAGCAGATACTTACTACTGAAAGCTGGAAAAAGCTCTAAATGTGCAATGTGATGCTTAATGGCCCAAACCCAAACAGGGCGATGCTTCCATGTCTAGAAATCCTACAGAACGGACAGGATGCTGTGGTTTTCTGAAGAAAGGCATGACAAGTGAGACAGGGCTTCAGTGACATTGTTCATGAACAGGGGCAATGGGGGGGGGGGAAATGTTTTTGATACCATAAAGATTGCTTTTTCCTCATTTCACAATAAACCTTCATATCTAGCAACAACATTCTAGCAGCATAAGTATTTGTAAAATAACATTTAAAATATTATTTTATCAATTTTCAGAAGTATACGAATCTGAAATTGAAATGTAAAAATCACAGAAAATATCTCCCAAGGGGGTTTCTTCATATTTAAAGCTCTGTGAATGTGAGCATGACAGAAAATCAGGAAAGGGGCACTACCCCAAAATATTCTATCTTTCTTTTTTATTGTAATCTCTAACATAAGAACATATACAAATTTAGAGATTTCTACACAGGGTTGCAAATGTAATTGAAAGGGGGAGGGGGACCAGTGTTTTTCAAAAATAACATGAAAATATATGGGGAATATTAGTGAACATTTGGCACACAAGAGTCATCAAAAAGACCCTCAATTCATAACAGAAGCAATAAACTCCACAGCTGCTTCAGGACTAGCTGAAGTTTAAAAACTCAAGAGTCTGGTAGGGCTTCTTGTTCAATCAGCAAATTATCTAAGATTCTGTCAGGGTTGCAGCATTATAGTGCAGCTGCTCCTAACACCATCTTACTAGGTCAGGCTGCTACATCACTTCTTTCCCACCTGGATCCTTTGGGAAACATGTTCAGAAAGAAACCAGGCAGACTTTTTGGCACATATCAAGTATGTAACATGAACTTTCCCTACTGTTGGAAATACCGTGTCTCTACTAAGAATGCAAATATGGCAATTGTATCTTCCTGTAGGCAGAAAAACCCCATATTCCTCAGGATATAGTTGATCCACTTTGCCTGTAGATGCAGACATTACTTCCTAGAGGATGGGTAGAGCAGGTTTCCTACAGATAACTGGGTGTGACAAAAGGATGGTCTCCCCGAACGCGGCTCATGTGAATCATTGCACGGTCATATGCAACCTGGACAGACTTGCGGATACTGGTTTTCCGTCCTTCCAGCATCTTGAGTTTATCCACAGTGTCATCTACTCCAAGAGGAAGAACTTTTTCTCGTGGAAGCCACTGCCTAGAGGAGGGAGGGAGGGAGGGAGAGAGAGGGGGGGGGAGGGAGAGAGAGAGAGAGAGAGAGAGAAAGAGAGATCATTATTATGGAGACAATGAAGAAATTGAGATCATTACAAATTGTATAAATCAACCCATTCTATGACTTTTAAATGTTCAAGTTACACTAATGCCCGATAAAGTGTTAGTAAATGTATACTCTCTAGCAAAAACAAGCTAGAGTGCTTAGTGCAGTTACAAACAGAAGACATACTTATGATTCACTAGAATAGGGGTTCCCAACCAGGGGTGCTTGCACCCCCTGGGGGTACGAGATGTCATTCCAGGGGGTGCGAAAATTTGGGTTTTCAAAATTATAGTGTATATGCATAATTCATTTCGAACTTTTGTAAGGGGTGCAAGAATATATCAGAAGCGTTCTAGGGGTGCGGGGTATAGAAAAGGTTGGGAGCCACTGCACTAGAAGAAGAATCCATTCTTGGCTTGCTACTCAGTTGCATGGCCGAAACCTCCCTCAATCATCAACAAGCTTGCTACATTAATTAAAATAAATACTTGCTATTCTATTGTCCAAAGAAAAGAAGTTATTCCCCTTCATTTGTTTATTTGACTCACCATGTCCTCTTGTTGTCAAAGAAAAGGACAAGGAAAAGTTTTTCTCCAGTCTCCGCTTGCTTCTGCTCACCTAATTTTAGCACTTCCAGAGGGGGGACAGGGATTGGGACTCCATTGTGAAGGAGGCCCTCTTGTGGCATCTCAGGATCAATGATCTAAAAGCAAAGAGCAAAAGACGGTGGTGATTTAACACAAGTCACAGAAATTTAGCTCAAAGATATAACTTCAAAAGCCTTGGTTCCAGCATGAAAAACAGATTAACCCTGATAATCACTCTCTTGTACCATGAAGGTGTTTATTGAAAATGTTGCATAAAATATCATTCCTACACGTACACATGAAGCCCTTATGTATATAAAATTTTGTTGTAACGATTTATTTTATTTTTTCATTTTCCTATGGAACAAGGCACACTTTTATATAGCCTGAATCTAATATCTTAGATTTCTGAGGTTAAATCATAGATTTTAACTGGATTTGAGAACTCACTTGAAAGTATTAGCACTTATTACATTTTAGTATTAAAACATGGAATGAAGTTTAAAAAGATATATTAATATGGGAGGATTTACAATTGTGATTGTTAGGGAGAATTTCTGTGATACAAATGAATGTCTTGTGTAGAATGATGTGTTGTTTTAGATCAGAGGTCTCCAACCTTTCCGGGCTAGAGGACCGGTGGGAAGGAGAGCAGCTTCAAAATTGGTGCATGCGCGTGTGCACATGGGGCCTTTTCTTCTTTTTCCAAGAAGAAGTACTGCTGGCTTAGCCTTAGGTACATACCAGGGCTGGGTAAGAAGGATAGCCACGACATTTTGCCCACACAAGCTCCAGAGGTTCTAGGTCAGCATGTTCCTCAAATGACATCAGCAAGTTTCTTCCTAAGAAGTTACAACAACAGCCAATTTAGGATTATGTTGTGCTATGCCAGATTCATCAATCAGAACAATGAAGATTCAGTGTTATTGCTATGGAAGCATAGACTGTACTTAAAGCTAGGTCTTACACACTAATTAAAACTAGATATAATAAAACAAAATTGAACAAAAATAAAAATAGCATATTAGATAAAGAAGGCAATAACTTATAAATTATCCTACCACTTTCTTCTTTTAAACTGATAAAAAGAGTCTCTAATAATGGATTTGGTACAAAAGAAATATACTGCAAATTAGGCAGGACAATCCTATGATGTTATTAGGGCAAAACTCATGAATGTTCCCACAAGGCCAGTGAAACAACTGCCCTATTCCAACCATCCTCAGTCTTCTAAAAGGAGAACAACACAAGACACAAATCTTCTACTAGCACAGGAATGACTGATAAAAGAACTGTCTTATGTCCTTGCATACATAACCGATATTTTCACCAACAAATTTTGGACTACAGGTAGTCATCGACTTACAAGTGATCACTTAACAACAGACTCAAAATAAGTTACTTACAACCTGTCCTCAAAGTTACAACTGTCATATCACTCCCACAATCATATGATCACATTTTGGGCACTTGGCGACCAGTTTATATTTATGACCCATGATCATGTTTTGCAACTTTTTTTTTTGCCATTTTCTGGCAAAAAGCACCCATTGGATAAGCTGGGTTTGGATTTATGACCAGATAATTCGCTTAATGACTGACTGTTTCTACAAAGTCTTGCAGAGTCTAATTGTTTAGTATAGTAAAGCATTTTGTACTGTGAATACATTGTATAAGATTTTAAATGTCTTTACTCAGCATTCCTATATCCATATTCTGTTCCCCAAAGTAACTGTATTCCATAATGTATTATAATTATATAATGTGGAATAGTTAAATGCATCAAGTAAGGGGATTTGATAGAATGAAAATTGCTGGCTGAAGCTATGACTCCTGAGAATCTTCCTCATGATTAGGCCCTCTACAAAAAAGCACTGCTTTTTTGCTGGAGCAAAGGTAGTTTCTCCCCATTCCCTGCTGTCTTTCTGAACTCACTCACATCTTCACCTTCATAGGAATAGCAATAGCACTAAGACCTATATACCACTTCACAGTGCTTTACAGCCCTTTCTAACCGATTTACAGAGTCAGCATATTGCCCCCAACAATCTGGCTCCTCATTTTACCAACCTCGGAAAAATGGAAGGCTGAGTCAACCTTGAGCCAGTCAGGATCGAACTCCTGGCAGTCAGCAGAATTAGCCTGCAATACTGCATTCTAACCACTGCGCCACCACAGCTCGAGACAAATGGCTGAGAAGGATAAGGAATTTGGAAATGAATTCTAGTAGCTGTTCAGGGAAATAGATTATACCACTTGCCTAATTTCAGAAGCTGCAAATTCTGACATCACACGTTTAAAGAATAAATTGACAAACTGTTGTGACTATTCAAAAGCAAGCCCCACTGAATTTGATAGTGCTTAACTCCACAGAAATATGCAGAGAACTGCAGACTTATTCTCCTGTGGCACAATCAACATGAAAAATAGCATCTATATCTTACTAATATTAATTTCGTGCATATTTTATCTCACCTGAGTTGCTATATGCCAAATCTTTATTTACACCATCCAGAAAAGGGACCCGTGTAAGAGCAGGCTTTCCTCGGCTACGTTTATGTGGTGGCGGACTACTGTGAAAAAAGGAGGTATGACTAGAAAGTTACATAATAAATAACATTTGATAGTTAGCTTCAGTTCAGTTCACATAATGTCATGGGGGTTGGACTCGATGACCTCCAAGGTCCCTTCCAACATTATTATTATTATTATTATTATTATTATTATTATTATTATTATTATTATTATTATTATTATTATTATTATTATTATTATTATTATTATTATTATTATTATTATTATTATGAGTCAAGTCACAAAAGAGTGTTATTTTCTGGGATGGTCACCATGCTAGTGTGAAAGCCATTTCTCTGGGCTTGATATGCAATTTCAGCATCCTTTACATGATATGGATATCTGCAGGGCAACTGAAACCACATGAAGAAAAACAAGGAAAAAATAATTGCCAAATGATTGATTGATTGATTGACGGATTGTTTTCTATTTCCTATTTCTAAACTGCTCATCTCCCTCAGAGAGGAGCTCTGTTATGTCTTTAAAATAATGATGAGCTGCTTCCAGGAATTGTATAGGAGGAATGAGGAAGCAAGCAAATGCCAAGTAGGCTTCACACTGTTGAGAACGATAGACTATGACAAGGTAAGAAGAGTTAGCAGAGATAATGTGGCTCTACAATTTCTAGGGCAAAATTTTGGAAGTAAATCTAAAAGGGTTTAGATGTTTACTGGACAAGCCAAACCATTTTTTTCGTAGGAAACTTTCCTAAAAGTTGGATTGGAATTTATTCTTGACCTTACAGTACCCATATATCTTGGAATCATCAGGTAAGTTAATTTTAAAATATTAGTGCTAAATGAAGAAAGAGACAGAAAATAAATATGCTACAAGGCAGGGATTCCTAAACTTTCTGCCACCACCCCTGCCATATCTCCCTTTAGTGTAATCTTAATGTATATACCTCCTATAAAAATCCAATCACCAAAATGGACACAAATGAACAATGAAAATAATACAATGAAACTTTGGAAAAGTGGATTTGTTGCAACCATATATTGTAACTAAAAGGTTCTTCACACCTCCCCTGGACTTTGTCTACACCTCCCCAAGGGAGATATACCTCAGTTTGGGAAACTCTACTATAAGGTAAAAATATATTGCAAATATGAGTCCTACCATTACTACTGTGTTGTAGGTTGCCCAAAATGTAAGGCAGGAACAATCACTTTCACCTTGAAATCTGCAACCTACTACATATATAAAATTAGTAGAATTCTAATTATTTGAATGCAACCACCCAAAAGAGGTCTTACCTGCATATGTCCAATGAAAGACCGCTGCCCCGTCCAGAGCTACATTCTGAATCAGACCCACTTTCTGTATGCTTCCTGAAGCCATTGGTCACAGCTGCTGAGGAGACAGATGACAACAAATCTAGTTACACATAATATTTTTCTTCAAAAGATATTCAGAGATTCATCAAGGAAAACTCAAACACAATTATACAGTCCAACTAATGAGGTTAGATGAGCACATTCAGTTACATTCAGAATGCATTTAAGATTTAAGGCAACAGTTGGCATAACCTTCCGAATGTTTGTGCAGAGTGGCAGCCCAGGGGCATTTCCCATCTGGATATCTACTAGAGACCTGGTTGTACAGTAAAATGAACTTAATGTAACTGTTTTGGCAGTCAGAGAAAAGTTTAGGAACATTCACTTTCACAACTTCATCGTGCTTAGGGAGACTCAGGTGTAGGCATAGCAGAGCTTATAATGTTGCTTTCTTTAGTTTTTCAAATCTGAGCCAGAATCACCAGCATCCAGTGAGTTCCGAATTTCATTTATGATGCCATTGCATTGAACCCAATAAAGCTTTATGCGGTTAACACAATAGATTGCATTAATCCAGATAGAGTAACTGTGGGGCAGGAAAGTGAAATATTTGTAAGAACCCACTTATTAAATGATGCACAATAGACCCTGGGGAAAATGTGAGCAATTTTAACTTCTTGTCCTAATTACAACATAACATTTGAGTTTAAAGCCCAATGGAGATATTTATCAAAGTAATTATTCTAGGGACAATCTCATTAATAGAATCCTACATTTCCTTGATCCTCTCAGATGGTATTTTTCCAAATAAAGTTAGTTTTATATGCACATTTTGCTTTTTGTTTTATTTCCAAAAAATAATAAAGAAGCCAATTAGTTCCAAATTATCCTTTCAAACTAATAGAACTCATTCAAAACACATGTTCACTGCATTTCCAACTGCATTGTTTTTCCCAGCATAAAAGTCACTACAAAGTAATTTTATCTTTCTTTTTGTGCATTATTACAAAAGGAGAAATAGTAGAATAAAACAGATAATTAAATGCAGTAGTTGGGGGGGGGGGAGTATTTCAAGGATTATATTCTGCAATCTTATGCAAGTGCCCTGACCACCAGGAGAATCTTGAATGTACTGTAGTAAAGTTGGAACATTTGTATGTATATGAATATTTACTGTCTTTCTGTAAACATCTCCTAGGTCAGGGCTTTTCAACCTTTTCACCGATTGTACCACTTTTAGGATATGGCAATATTCGAGTACCACCTAGCAAGGTGTCAAAAACTTGATGACCAAAAAAAAAACCCTGTTCAAAGTTGCAATTGCACTGAAATGACTTATGACCATTTTTCACACTTATGACCACTGCAGCATGCCCAGGGTCATGTGATTTATATTTGGATGCTTGGCAACTGATTCATATTTATGATGGTCACAGTGTCCCAGGGTCATGTGATCCCCTTTTGCAACCTTTTGACAAGTAAAGTCAATGGCAGGGCTGCTGGTGGCCAAGTGCTAAGGCAGGACTTCCCTCCTTCCCTGCCTCCCTCTTTCTCATGCCCACCTCCTTCTGAAGGAAGAATTTGACCCCCCCCCCATTTTCTCTCTTCCATATATTCATCAAACAAGGAAAAGCCTCCAGAAACAGAAAAGACAAACTGCTGAGTGAACTAGCTTAAAAAGGCACATTCCCCTTTAAGAATTAGCAACTGGCTAGAAAGGAAAGTAAGGAGCCAGCAGCCGGCACTTAAGGAAGAAAATAAAATGTAGTAAGTGTTGGCTGCTGGCTAAGGCAGCCTCCCCAAATGGCTCCATTCATAAGTAAAGGAATCTACAGGCAAAATCCATTCAGGAGAAAAATACTTCAAAATTCCTTGCAGCAAAACTTACAGCTAACAATAGCAGAGCAATAGAAGCTAACAGGAGACATCAGCCATCAGCCAAATAGAAATTGCCAAACACTCCTTAAGAACACAAAGCCCACATTGCAGAAATCCCAGAACTTCAAAGTCACAAAAGCACATAAGAATCCTTCCACTCTCCATCTCCCTCCCTCCCTCCTCACCTCCAGCCATTGCTGCCTTTTTCATTCCTCTTGGAGGGCAACCCCTCCCCCACCCTCCTCCTTCAAATTCTTTCCCTTCGGTGCAGCCAAACTGCTTCCTTTTATAGCCTCTCCTGTCTCCACCCCCTCCTCCTCCTTTCTCATGGGGGGGGGGTGAGCCAGAACTGAGCCTGGGCCCTTTGTCTCTCCCCAGCCACTGCAGCTCCAGAGGACTCTCTCACTGTAAGTCCTTGCCTGCGCTGGCTCTTTCCCTCCCCCACTACACTTGGCTAGGCAGGGCTGGGTACCACCTGCCACTTGTTAATGTACCACAAGTGGTACACATACCACAGGTTGAAAAGCCGTCCTAGGTCAAGAAGTGTTAAACGTTATAGTTTCTTTAGCCATTTTTTTAAATTAAAAGTTATGTTGGACACAGATAACTGAGAGAATGAAAACACACAGCATGCAAACCTAATATATGGATTATAGATGATCTCTGACACAGTTTTGAGATTACAAAGCATTAGTTTTTAGTATGATTATAAATATATAGTTCATATTGAATTGCGTACTTAATATTTTACATATATATTTATTTTGATTTTGCCTGAATATAACTATCCCATAAAAATAGTACTGTGTATCAGTAATTCTATCGGTCCCTCATAGAATTAATTTTGGAATAGTCTTCATTCCAGCCATTATGCCATGATTTTTCAATTGCTAACTCTTTTATCCCTATCCTTTTAAATTGTTGTTTTAAAGTTTGATTATTATTATATCCATTCAAACAGGAATCCCCTGGGCACCTCATTACTTTTCTTCTGAGAATATGTATTTGTTTCTGTCTTTATTTAATCCCAATATGTTATCATGCATTTGTACTATAACAAAAGTGCTACTTTTCTCCCTACTGTCATTTCCCTTATTATGACGATTCTAAAGAAAAAAATTGTTTAACTATCTTCTATATATTCACTAATATTATAGGTATTATTATAAGTATTATAAAGTTTAAAGGTATAAAAAGTAGTAATATTCGTGGTTCTAGAAGAAGAATGTGCATATAGAGGAAGATAAAGTTTAACATGAAAAGGGTATAAACATATATTCACTTTTGAGCTTAGTTCTTATAGAATAATTCCTATCCAACTAAAGACACTGAAAATGGGAATAAAATTTACAATGATGGTATAAAAGGAAATCCCCCTACAAAAGCAGCTGTCTTGGGAGCGATTAATAATAGCATCACCACATACTGTTTAACCCTCCTCCCTGTGTAAAAGGGGTTTAAATGCTTTAGAGATATCAATATTGCCTTATTTGCCTGATCTGTTTGAGGTTTACATATGCTAAAAGTGTTCCAGACCTACTAAAATGACAATTTGTTGTATATGAGCTACTATTTTTTATTATGATAATGCATTTTATTTAACTAGAATCAAGATTGAGCAGTAAAATCGCCAAAAAGTTGCCAACACCAAAATTATTCCTCTGATGTAAAATGCTCCAAAAGGACACCTTCAGATTTGGTGAACTGGCAATTAAAATGGCAAATATGATTCAAACTGCCATAAACTGATTAAATATTAGACTGAACAGGAACGGGATCTCATGGTCATAGAAAATAGCTAAATGGAACCACTGAATCAGCATTCAGGATGAGAAAATATTGGATTCCATGGGTGACAGAATAACAGTCAGAGGAACAACCACAAACTTGGCTCCCAAATAAAATGCTCCTCTAAGCATTCATGAAATACATTAGCCTCAAGAAGACTCCCTATGGATGTGATTATTATTATTATTTTAAAAAAAGATCCATATCACCCCCTCAAAATACAAGGATGAAATCATTCTATTTTGTAAAGTATTTTACCACTGACAGTAATAAACTATTTGATCTTATTTTCTGCCAATTAGTCTTCATTCTTTTTCTTAACAAATGTGTCCTTATAATTATCATGAGAAGAAAAGCAGAAAACTTCCTTTTGTTCACTATATAATTTTCTAATCAGGAACAAAAAGATAAAAGGGATGGAGTCTAAGGGGAAGAAGTCTGAATGAAAAGAGTTTTCAGCAGAATATTAGAATCCACTGAGCTGTCACACAAACGCCTCAAATGGGAAAAATAACCGCTGCGCTTACTAGTCAAACTAGAATATGAAACTACCCCGATAGTTTATTATTTTAAACAACGGCTGCTATGTAAGCCTAACACAACTAAGCTGATCGCTTCTGCTGAGCTCAGAAGCAAAGCAGGGTTAGGCTTAATATTTGGACTGGAGACCAGCAGGTGATACGTAAGACCAGCTATTGTACGTAAGCCTTTGAAATAAGACTACACAAATGTATAAAGCATGGATGCAGGCACAAACACAAACACACATCACTGATTATGTGACATCACATCATTGTTGGCTCTTCGCAACCACATAGATATTCTTCATGACAATCTGTCCCTAATGTGCTCCTTCAATTCTTCCAACGGCACCCTCATTTTTACTGTAACTGTACCCTCAACAACCCAAACACATAAAAATCAAAACACCTTGGGATATACCTAAGTGGGAGATTTCACCTGCTGCAAGTTTCTCAAAATTGGATGCTCCTGAAATATGACAATTCTCACAAAACATAACTCCTCGGTACTAGATTGAAGAAGACAGACTCATGACTTTAACATATTATCAGAGTTACATACTACTTAAGAAAACATGTCTTTGGTCCTGCAATATATTAAAATTACTGATATATATTTTGTCTCTTTTAGACAGTTTTCAGGGAAAATTTTGTTATTCATAGATCATTCTGTTGCTTTTTACTTGATTATTCTATGCCACCCAGAGTCACTTCTTGTGATATGGGCAGCCATATAAATTTGATAGACAAATGAAAGTACTCTGTGGAGCACATAAGTAAAAAATACTGCTTTTGGAATGGTTATCCATTCAACATTCCCAAACTGGATTATGAAGGAAAAGCCTCTCATAAAGCCTTGTTTCATAAAGTAATCCTCTCTCTATATATAAAGGATAATTTGATCCTCTCGCTTTTAAATATTGAAATAATATTAGGGCTCACAGATCAATGTTCACTATGTAATGACTGCAGCATCAAATGTTAACTGCCACATGTGAATAAACTATTAGAGATCAAATATCATTGGCAGAACTTCAAATATGAGTATTTTCAAATATGTTTTTCAGGGGAGCCTGATCACACACTCACTTATGAGTCATCACATGAGCCCTAAATTCAGAGACATATTCACGGAAGTGATAGATCCTGCTGTTTAATATTTCAGATCTTATAAATAAGTGAAGTTTTAATATTGTTGCATTCTTCCAGGCACCATCAAACTTGTGTTTGGCACATTATTTTGTTCTATTCTAAAAGCAATGGAGAAGATTCTGGTGTTGACAGCAAATGTTCACTGAAAAAAAATCTCAATAGTGTCAGGATTCATTCCAATGAAAGAGTTATAAAAAGTAATATACATAATGACCGATCCCCAAATAAAAATATGAAAAGAGGCCTAGGCAAGGGGAAACATTTTTGGGATGAAAATAAAGAAACTTATACCCTTTCTGCTCTTATATCTCAAACTATCGAATGTTCCAAATCCTCCCAAAAACAGTCCTAGCAACAGAATAAATAATAATAATAATAATAAAAAAAAAATAATCCAATCAATTACAAATCAAAAGGTCAGCATATCTTCCGCAACTCAGGCTAATCTTCTCTTTGGGGCCCATAGCTTTCTCTCATCCTTAATATCACTGGAGCCTGGTGTGAAGGTTCCTATGACAGAAACTACACAGAACCCAGTGATCAAAGTGACTCAGGGAAATGTTGGACGGTATAGATATATGGACATTTCTTGCCAGCCAGCCAGGAGATACCCTTACTCTGGAAATCTCTGACTTTCCAAAACATCAGAGGAATGAAAGCTCAGGGGAGTCACCTGTCACTCCTGCCTGCCTGGGGGATTTCTCGTCATCGCTCTCGCTGTAGCTCCCACTCTGTGGCTGTTTCCGAGATGGCTGCTCACCCTCTATGCTGGAGGGGGAGAGCTGCCCACTTTGGCCGTGGTCCTCTCCATTCTCAAGGGGACAGTCCAGATCTCTTTGTAGTTTCACCCCGTTCTTGGCTTTTTTAAAAAGGACAGAGGTCCGCCTGCCCACTCCACTAAACGTGGGGCTGGCAGAAGTGCCCGTAGCCTGAAGGGCCAATCCATTCAGGCCGTTGTCGCTGAGCAAGCGCTGGAAGGCGTGGTGGCTCTCCCTCTGCAGCGTCTTCTTATCAAAGAGCTCACCCTCGGATTTCAGCCGTTTATGCAGTCTGTTCAAGGACTTGCTTTCGCTAATGGGTTTGAGAGTTGGAGGGTCCTGCAGAGAGTCCAACTCCGATAGGGAGGGTGCAGGTCCTGTGGGCTCCAGGGTAGGGGGAAGTGGGGGCTTGGTGTCATCTGCTAAAGAGAAAAAGAATCTGCTTGAACATTTTACAAAGTATTCCCCAAAGTAGGATCACAGCTTTCTGTTTCCTCCTATGATTGTAAGTCAATGGTACATCAGTTAAATAACTACTTTTTGTATTATGTATTTAAGGGAGGCATTCCAAATATGGGAGAACAAGGGAGAGAGAATCTTAGCTAAGTCTTCAGAAAGAACTATTATGACTCACAAGAGCCAAGAAATATCATTTATCCCATAGTATTATTTAGGATGGAAACTCTATGCAAATTTTCTTAATCCTCCACACATTAAATTTAGAAAGATTTACTTCTGAGTAAATATGCTGAAAACACTGAGCTGCATGAAATTCATTTTCCCATCTTTCTTTACTCATTTTTTCAGATACATTTTTTCTAATACTTTTTCAAGTACTGAATTCCCTACCTAAGAGGATCCGGACATATGGAAGATCTAGAGATTAAAGAAGGATAATTTCAAATGCAGTTCAAGTCTCCTTAAAGAGATGAAATCCTGCTCCATGCACACTAAAAGCAGTCACTAATGTTATTTTTTATTTCAAACAAAACAAAACTGTCATTGTTCCTTGCACAGTCACCAAAACATTCAGAACAGTCCAGATTTCAGACATATTTCTTGTTCTCTGACACGACTATGGTATGGTTGAAACTCATTAACAGAATGAAATCACACTTGCATTCTTTTCCCATTTTCCCATTTAGATTCTCTTTACATCCAAGCATTCAGTCTAAGTTAAATATTCTCTCCGTGTCCTAAACCATATAGTTTTCAACACAGATGACCAGGGCAGAAAGTCAATGCAACAGATGATGAAACATGCACGATGATGTCATCACACAAACACAACATACTGTACATACTTGTGTCAGATACTAGGACGCAAGTATGTAAGGACACATTTGTTTGATGGAATCATTGGATTTATGCTGTCATTTTATCATCTTCCTCATGCTATTCATTTACTATACTCATGGAAGAAGGAATGACTCAAGAATTTCCTAACAAAATTAGAGAGTGCTGATTGAAAAATACCATACCAAGTATTTTATTTCTCCATGAATGAGAATAAGACTTTTAAATGTTATTATAATAAAATCATCTCAAAACACTGCTACAAGATAGCAACATTCTGTAGTTGCTTCACTAACAGTTAAACATAATTTAGTTCCCCTTTATGGGGCAGCTGACTAAGTGTGTAATTTCTGGGGGAAAGCGTGTGGAGAAGACAACTTCAAAGTATTCCTGCAATAGAAATTAGAATTGTGAAAGTCATTTCAAAGGTTTTCATTTGCTGCCCTATCTTTCTTCTGGTCTACAGAACAGCTGTTTCACATCTTCTGTTCTTATAATTGGAGTGCCGTTTGAATAACAATAACTTTCTCTACAGTTATTGTTCCCTTGCAAAAAGTTACAGGAGCCTAAACATCTGATATGTGACAAAATACTAAAAATCTTAGTCTATATTTAGAAGGGTACACATATTTTTATATTACAGGATTCTAAGAAAAAATACATTAAGCAATTTATGAACCAAAAAGTAAAAACAAAGAAACATGTAATGAACATTTTTAATTAAAATACCCTTCTCACTTCCAGACTAGTTTTTAGAAACAGCAAGGAAAGAGGATGTTTCTCTGTCATTTTCTCTTGCAGCATGTAGTAATACTTACAAATCAATTATAAGCCTTGGAAAACTTATGTTGTATTAAAAAAAACACATTATGCTACTAGTCATGGACAAAACGGAAGTGGAAATGGGCATAACATTCTGAGTAGATATGAATAGGACTACTGTATACTGCAAAATCTCCATATCCTAATCAGAGGTGTTGTTTTTTTAATGCTACTTCTCTTTTAATGCATTTGTCTCTCCTTTCATGACAGTCATGAAAAGGGTAGGAAGAGAGGTAGAAACTTATTGTGTGAATTTGGAATTGGCTACACTCCCAAAATGGCCAAAGGCTGCATGGAAACACAAATGTCACAATGCAGAAAGAAACTACAGACCAGCAATATAAGCAGTCCTCATCTCTGAGGTACCAGTTAGGGAAATGCTGAAACTGCTATATAGGTAGTCCTCAACTTACGACGGTAATTGAACCAGGAATTATGATTGTAAATCATGTCGGTTGTTAAGCAAGTTATCATGTGATTTGATGACTTTTATGGCAGTCGAAAAAGGAACATGGCAGTCATAAAGTGAACACTGCAGTCATTAAGTGAATGGGATTGAAAAAAACACTGGTTTCCAGCAAAAAAATGTCATAAATCACAGTCATCTGACTGTGAGACGCTACAAACACCTATAAATGTGGGGCATTGTCAAGTACCCAAAATGCAATTATGTGTCTGTGGGGGAAGGAAGCAGCTGTAGAAATTTTCAATCTGGATTGTAAGTACTTTTTTGGGGGTCCATTTGGGATAACTTTGTATGGTCGCTAAGTAACCAGTCATAAGTCAAGGGCTATTTGTAATTGCTCCAAAATGCATGCCAACTTATCCTGTTGCAAGCTTAGGAAAAAAGATGGGCAAAAGTTTGTCATATTATAGCTGAATAGCTGAGAAATTCTAATCCTGAAAATAATTAGCTTTGATAAATGGAACTTTATTCTGAGGAATAAATCAAATCAGCGGTAGATAGCTACAAGGCAACTTGTGTGAATTAACAGATGCCTGAATATTTTTGTTGCAGAAAAAGGACATAGAATACTCTAACTCAGTGGTCCCCAACCCCCGGTCAGTGGACCGGCATTGAGCTGCAGCATGCCAGCAACCAGTTCGCACAAGCAAGCGAAGCCCCATCCGTGGGATGCAGGCAGCATGCGAAACCATGCCTCCCCCCCTTCGGTCCACAGAAAAACCTCTCTCCACGGAACCAGTCCCTGGTGCTCAAAAGGTTGGGGGCTGTTGCTCTAACTGAACAAATCAGTTGATAACATACTATATTGTGCAGTTTCAGAGCAAACAAATACAGGTAGTCTTTGACTTACAATCATTTGTTTAGTGACCATTGAAAGTTACAATGATGCTAAAAAAAGTGACTTATGACTTACATTTTTACACTTATGGCCTCTGCCACATCCCCGAGTAATGTGATCAAAATTTAGGCAGTGGCAAGTGGGAGATATTTATAACATATTGTCTCCATTCATGTAATCACTATTTGTAACCTTCCTGGCTGGCTTGTGACAGAGTCAATGGTGGAAGCCATATTCGCTTAATGACTGCATGATTTACTTAACAACTGCATTGACGACCGTGGCAAAAATATTGTAAAATGGGGCAGAACTCACCTAACAACTCCCTTACTTAGCAATGCAAATTTTGGGCTCAATTGTGGTCGTAAGTTGAGGACTACCTATAACAGACATGTCAAACTCGCGACGTCACGTGACGTCGCACAACGTATCGGGACGGTTTTGCCATTGCTGGCAATGGGGTGGGCGCGGCTTCCGTGTGACGCGTCCGCAGTTTGACACCCCTGACCTATAACAACAATAAAAAAAAACCCACATGAATTGCCCTTTCACCTTTCCTCACTAAGTACCGTTGATAGTTTCTTTTCACATGCAGACATATATTAAGCCTGCAATCAAAACCAACTTGAGAATAATAGGGCTATACTGTAAAATATCTTTACAATTATATCTTTTTTTTCTTGAGGGTAAAGAGAAACTTATTTACTATCACAAAAAGGGAAGAGACGAAGAATGGGATGTTGCCCAATACACAGCACTAAGAATTCTCTATCAGGAAACATCCAGCACAAGTTTTCTTAGACTTACAAGCATTTGTGTAGTAACCGTTCGAAGTTACAATGTCACTGGAAAAAGTGACTTATGACCATTTTTCACACTTACAACCATTGCAGTATCCCCATGGTCACGTGATCAAAATTTGGACACTGACAACCGGCATGTATTTATGATGGCTGCAGTGTCCTGGAGTCATAATATCACCTTTTGCAATATTCTGACAAGCAAAGTCAATGGGGAAGCCAGATTCACTTAACAACCGTGTTACTGCTGTGATCACTAAACAACTGCAGCAAGAAAGGTTGTAAAATGGGGCAAAACTCTCTTGCTTAGATATGGAAAATTTGGGCTCAATTGTGGTTGTAAATTGAGGACTACCCTTACAGCAGTAGCCAATTCATGCTGAATTTACTGATGACTATTATGTGTAATGTATTAATGATATCGAACCTCAGCTAAACTATTTTTGGGAAGGAAAGCAAACAATGTGAACAGCTCTTTTTGTGCTACTGCCATAACATTTCTGTGTAAATCCCTGAATAGCCCAACTCAGAATCAGCCCCCTGCCTGCTTTTCTATATACAGCGTTTTCCATTTTCACTATCTCAAAACATAAGAATTATGACTTCACATCTTTCTTTGGGAGAGAACAATCAAGTTCTGTCAACTAATGTCACTTGAAAAAAAAATAATAACCCCTGGTTCAAAAACAGATTAAGATTCTTGCTAGCTGAAATCACTTACGGCTGGATTTACACATCACTTTAAATTACTATGATTCATTTTAGTGATGGTTTATTGAACAAGTCACGGGATCCTGATTCATTCAAAAATCCTCAACCACTGTGTACATAAATCACAGTGTTTGGTTTTATGTAGCCAAAATAGAACCCATTTTGATTCCCACTGCCCATATGATCAGAGTTCAAGATTCCTTGAATTCACTTATTTACTATTAATTGAAGAATGCATGTATAGTTTCCTTCGAAATCTCATGGTACAATATTCAGGGCTCATTTTTACAGATTGCAAAAGACTTCTTAATCACAGAATAATAGACAGGAAGGGAACATTTAGGCCATCATGCATAACACCCTGCTCAGCACAAATTAAAGCATCCTCAACAGGTATCTGTTTAACCTATGTTTGCACCTACACAGTGAAGGAGACCCTACTACCTTCTCTTGTTATCGGGCTCCATTGTCAAATGCTTTTAACATTAGAATTTTTTTCCCCCTAATATTCAATTGGAATTGTCTTTCTATAATTTAAATCTGCTATTGTGTGTCACGTCCAACATTTTGGAACCACAGAAAACTGATCTTTTGGGGTCAGTGGTGATTTCTGAGCTTGCTTTTCTTCTTGCAGACATCTAATTACTAGGCTAGGTAATATCATTGATGCATGGGGAAGTTAAGTCTTCTTGCTGTTTAAATATGGTGGCTCCATTGGGGTGTTGTTTCTTTCTCAACTGCTCTTTGAATTGAGTGTAGTTTCTTCCTTGGTTGTTCCTATTCAGGTTTCAGTTCCTGCTTTTCTAAGTGTTGGTTAGCATGCATGTGTTGTGTGACTGATTGTAACACAACCTGCATAACCTATGAAAAGGATAGCTCTACCACACATTAAAAACATTTTAAAAATTACCCCCAGATGAGTATAAATTGTTGGCATTACAGCAGCCCCTAAATCAACAGTATCTATCCAAAGCATCCAAAGCAAACATAAAGACTCAACAGCCAAAGAAGACAAAACACGTCAAGTTACAACATACAATGCACGGACCATGAAGATTGCTATATAGGATAAATTGGCAGTACGTAACCCTGAAAATCAATTGGCAGCCAGAAGACATCAGGAAAATTCTTTAATTTCACTACACACTGACAAGTACAGGTAGCCCTCGACTTACAACTGTTCATTTAGTGACCATTCGAAGTTACAAAGACACTGAAAGAAGTGATTTATGACTTACAACCGTTGTAGCATCCCCGTGGTCATGTGATCAAAATTCAGATGCTTGGCAACTGACTCATATTTATGACAGCTGCAGTGTCCCAGAGTCATGTGATCAATTTTTGCAAACTTCTGACAAGTAGAGTCAATGGGGAAACCAGATTCACTTACTAACTTAACAACTGCAGTAATTCGCTTAATAACTGTGGCAAGAAAGGCCATAAAATAGGGGCAAAACTCACTTAACAACAGTCTCACTTAGCAACAGAAATTTTGGGCTCAATTGTGGTCGTACGTCGAGGACTACCTGTACAAACACAATTTCAATTGGGAAATTATAGATGTTCTAAGCCAGATCAATCTATCACATATAAACAGATAACAAACTCCAGTGCCCCGTGTACTAATGATTTAACCTAGCCTGGTAATAAAATATCTGCAAGAAGCAAATGGAAGCTCAAGAGGCCAAAAATTCAACTCTCAGTTACATATATTCTCTACCAGAAAACAGGTCTCAACCTGCTTTTCTGTAAAGTCCTTTCAGGTACTTGAAGAGTGCTATTATATCCGCCCTTAATCTTCTTTTCTCAAGGCTAAACATTACTCAGTTAACTCAATGCCTCCTCAGAAGTTCCTCTTTATACCAGTTTAGTTTTTCTAAATTTGTTTTGAACTGAACACAAAAGCCGAGATGGAATCTGAATAAGGCATAATAACCAAAAGGCAACTATTACTTCCCTTCATTCTACTAAGGAAGGCTAAAACTGCATTTATCTATTTTGCTACTCTTTTTGCTAGCCCACTCTGGTGACTCATAGTTTCTTTTTCTTTCTTTCTTTCTTTCTTTCTTTCTTTCTTTCTTTCTTTCTTTCTTTCTTTCTTTCTTTCTTTCTTTCTTTCTTTTCTTTCTCTTTCTTTCTCTTTCTTTTTTCTTTCTTCCTTCCTTCCTTCCTTCCTTCCTTCCTCTCTCTCTCTTTTTCTTCCCCCCCCCCAAAGAACTAGTTAATACTTCCAGTATACAGAATGTTCCCTATAGAAGCTACAGAGATATCAGTATAAGGACATATTCTGGGCTGCAACCAAGTAGATTCAAGTCTGGCAAATCTGATTAGCCTCTGCTGTTTTCTTCCAAACTCACCAATTTATCATGAGGTACAATTTGTACTGTGCAGTATGATAAATATCACAAATCCTGAAGATGTCTCTGATTCAATGTTTAAATAATTTTGGTATGCATTGTTAAAAGCAACCATTATAGCAAGGATTCTTCTAACAGACGAATGTAAGATTAATATGAACAGATTCCTGGGGGTATTTTCACTTAGTCAACCCAGTTCAGCCCAGCCTAAATTAAATCTCTTTCCTCACTCACCTACTGAAATCCAATGAAATCTCTCACCTTTCTCCCTGTCTTCATCACTGTGCAGTATTTTTTCCAGACCTTCTTCCCATGGAGCCGATTCTCCATTTGGCACGGCTTTACTCTGCTGCTGAGACAGCTTTTGCCTGACAGAGTTGATTTCTCGTCTCAAGAGTCGAACGCGACGGGTTCGGGCACCGCTTGACCTCATGGTGCTCACTACGTCCAGCTTTTCCAGTAGTTCCTTCAGTTGTACTTCCAAGGAAAGATGAGCTCGGTTCTCAGCAACAAGAATGTTGTCAACTGCAATTAGATATATTGGGTGTGTGTACTATCAATTGAGAAAGTTCTCTGCATCTCAAGCCAGACCTACTCACCATTCTTACCTAGCTGAACATTATACTACATTATGGACTTTATACCACAGGCAGGAAAGGCATCACTTAAATCTGGAATCAGTTAAATATAATTTTATATAGGATACTTTTCAAGATGACTTCTTGAGTTGCTTTACATTTTTATACACATGTAGTTGTCTTTCATTACATCAGAAATTGCTCAGAAACTTACCATCCTCCCAAGAAAAACGATAAAAATCTTCTGTCTTTGGAGATTCAGGCAAATGAATCCCCACTTGGGGGTCAAAGCCAATATTCTCAGCTTGCCGTCGTGCATGGCGTAATATTGCACCTCCAAGGTCTCTGAGCCGGACAGCTGCTCGATGGAAAATTGTGTCTTTAGAATTATACTTCATGCAATTGGCAAGAATGAGGTTAAAATCTTCTTCAAATTCATCCAGTGTTTGGTACTGGTGGGACTCCAGCTTCTTCCTCATGGTAGAAAAATCCATTGGCTTGGAAATGAATTCCAGGTAATCTGGAACCTAAACATATAAAACCTGTACAATTACAAAAATCATTTACTAGCCAACCAGGGTATACCCATCATAAGTATTCTGTATGTCCTCTTATTGGCACTGGGTTTGAACATAAACTTACAAGAATGCCGCTCATTTAATTACATTCCCTTCCACTCTGGTAAACAGAACTATCTTACTGAAAGGTAAGAGTCAATTTCCAAATAGACAGTACTCTACTTGGGATAGTTTGGCAGCTCTTTGTGTAAGCAGTTTATTCTTCAAAAATACTTTATTTTATGAAACAGTAACATGAGATAATCAAGTAACAAGACTTTATTGTCGCCAGTTGTATTTTTATATTGTCCAAGAGCTGGCAGGATTTTATTTTATGATAAAAGAGCAATAATATTGCATTATTTATCTCTGTAAAAATGGGAGAAACTTTGGAAGAGCAGCAGATTTTGTGAAATTTCAGCATTTGCACCCCTTGAACTCTTTATAATATTGCAAGGTTATCTTTAATTTGTGGGTCCTGGAAAAGTTTTTTTTTTATTGTCCAAATGATTCACTGCTCCCAAGTACTGCATTGCCAATCCCTGATGCAGCCATTCCTCTAAACAGAGCCTTCAGATCATCCTATGTATCTAGGTACTTGCCTCACTCAGGTTTACGGGATCTGCAAAGATCTGGGCTGGATCCTTTTCCTGCAGTAGATCCAGTGTTGTGCGCAGAAGAACATTGAATGGTGTGAGTCGTAACTCCATAGCAGCTTGCTGAATCTTTACCTGAAATCAGAATAATAATACTATTTAGAGATACCAAAGACAGAAAAAAATGAATATTTCCTTTTCACATATAATTAATGTACAAAGCTCAGTCATTCATCATTTAACACTATAAAAATGGACTGTAAACTAATCGCAGGGAGTTATGTATGAAATTGCTTGATAGCACATAGGAGCATAAATTTCAAGAAAGCAAACTTCTCTACTCAACTTATATCACTTTGTCAGAACAAGACAGTGATTATTTAAAGCATAAAACAGCAAACTAAAGCAGACTTAGCTGCAAAATGGCATTTTATATGACTGTGAAATCTAGAAATATAGCTTTGTTGAAACCCTTAACTTAAACCAACTGGATAACATATAGTTATGCCTTCCCATCTTTATGCAGGTACATAAAGGTCCATAAATAGATAAGTGATAACTGGAGAAAGGAACATGTCATGTCTTCTGCAGGGAAGCTCATCTGGAGAGCCTGCTGTTCTTGTAACACCAAACAAAAACATTCATATTTCCCCGAATAATTCAGTTATATAACTAATTTTACAATAATGATGTAGTTCTACGGATGTGCTTGTTTTCCTAGATTTTGTTTCTAGGTTTTATCTTTGCTTTTACAATTTTAATTATTAGTTGACTATGCACCACCCAGAGAAAAATCTGGAATTGCTAACCTTTTTGAACAAATCAAGAATGCACTGAAGCGTTTTTTAATGACACAAATTCCAATCCATTTCCAGATTTATCTTTGGCTGCAATTATATGGAAACTTAATGGAGTGTAAGTCACACTAAATAAAGTGATGTTTGATTCTGAATAAACATGCTTAGGACTGGAAACCAGCACAGAAAAAGAATTATATATTCTCCTTTCCTGGTCTAATCAATATGAAATACTATTCATATTTATATGCCACCTGGAGTTGTTTCGATATGAGATGAGTGGCAAATAAATTTAATAAATAAATAAATCCATCCTTCAGTAGCTATAAAAATCTGCAATGCATATGCAACTTTCAGTAGCAATTAATATACAGAAACAATGCTAAAGCACCATCAAGTCATACTTCTGTTTACCTGTTCACGTTTGAGTTTCTCACGTTTACGAATTAATTCAATGAGCAGCCGTGCTCTTTCTAGGTCATGTCGAAGTTTCTGCCAATATTTAAGCTCTTCTTTTACTGCACTAGTCTTTTCATCCTGCTCCTTCTGTGGAGATAACATTTTATTGCTGCAGATTGTATTCTGTCACTTCAGATCTCTCACTTTTCTCTTTCTCAACACAATAATTCACAATTAGGGTCTACCTAAAACACAGTATCTAATTCTTAACCATAAAGATTTAATCCAGGTGAATCTTAAGTCTTGGTGCCAGATTGCTTATGTGATTGTCTTTCCCAGGTTGTTTTTTACCCATCTATTCAGTCCTGTTTTAGATCCTGTCTGTTTTAGAGTGTCAGCCAGTGGGGCCCAAGAGAAGAGCCTTTTCTGTTGTGGCACCTGCCATCTGGAATATCATCCCTCTGGAAACTAGGTCATCCCTCTCCTTGTTGGTCTTTTGTTAAGCCTAGAAGGCATGGCTCTGTGCTCGAGCCTGGTACCCCAGATGTGGATCAGATCCCATTTGTCAATTGTGCTGAATGTCTGCTTATTGCTTTTATCACTTTTCTGGCAGATGATATATATATATATAATGTTTATATTTATATAATTTTTAATATTGTTAGTCACCCAGAGTCATATACTTGAGATGGATGCCCATGTACATTTATTAAATAAATAAATCTGGATAGAACAAAAAGATAAATACCATATTACACTCAGGGCACTGTGATAAGTAACTGCACTTAAAAAGTTAGAATTGAAAAATATTCCTTTATAGGAGAAAGAAAGACTTAATAACTAATAGCCATAATCCAAGTGTTAATATCTACAATGAATAAAAACATTGCTCTATACAGAATGAGTTAACCCTATTTCCAGGCTTAAGGAATAGTTTCATGAACATAACTAATCTCATCTTGGTTTTGCCTCTTTTCTATATTATGTAATGTAAAAATTGACGTTATGCACCCATAACTGATAGTAAAGTAACTATACAATGCAAACATCCACTAAGAGAAGATGTAATAATTTCATTACTACTATTCATTCAAACTTTCAAAATTAACTAACTTAATCTAACTAACAATAGGTATTCCAGAAAGGATCATTTTCATCTAATTCTTTCCTAAACCTTCCCATTCAGTTTATCAAACATTTCTCCCTCATACTACTCCGTCAGCACTATCACAATGAAAAATTCTTATACCAGTTCTGCATTTCTTTGGGACTGTAAGTGAGAGTGTAGCCTCCGTATCAGTGGTACACCATTTCTTGACTGACGTTTCAATAGCCAATAATTGTGCAGCCTCTGCATGAACTGATTCTTTCTCTGGAAGTTGAGTCCACTGCAGATTTTATTCAGCCTGGGGAAAATAATAGCATCAAAGGAGCTTATACCTTATTAAATCCAAATTCAGATCCCGCAAATCCACATGAGGCATGGTAACTCTTCTACTTCAGGCAATATGGACCACTGCCCAATTCTCTAGTCACCTGAGGAGCTTTAAATACAAACTATACAGTATCTCAGATTAGAGGATTTTCAACTGGAAAATTCATGCCACTAGAAACAGTTGTACAGATCCAGTTCAGCAGCAGTAATAGTAAAATGAGCAATGCCCATCCACCAAATGAGCTCAAACGAACAAAATTTACTTCACAGTTTTAATTAACCAAAGCAATTTAGTATTTAAAAAAAAAATATTCTACAATATGAACTTTAAGAAACAAGTTTACTTGTTGTGGATCAAGGCTATAATCAAGCACATAGTTAGGCTGTTTCATTCATCCTGAAATCTGTTTAGCAAAGTCTTTCTAATTCCCCTCTCACAGGGTCACTACCACCACCCACCCTGCAGGAATGAGCCCTGAGAGAGGGGAAGGAAGGCTAGATTTCGCTCCCCCTCTTCTGGCTATTTAGAAGGGATCCTAAAAGTTTATTTATTTGCGTGTTTCAAATAATATTTATTTTTATCTGCCTTTTTAAATTTCTTGTAAGCCATTTGGAGGGATTGTTTATTCTAAAGGGAAGGACATAAATAATTGGAAAATGTACATAGCTTGTGATTAAGTCCTGTTGAGATGAAAGCAGAAACCAGGGCAGACCGAAATAATGACTGGAACAGCTGCGCCACTCACCGGTAAGAAGGGATCTGTGTGACCATTAGCAGAGGCACAGAAGCACTGCTTTCCTTTTTCACCTTTTGCTTCCAATTTACTTTGTTTTTATTTTTGGGACTGACCCTCTCCATTGTCTCATTCTTTACAATGTCCTCATCTCCTTCATGAGCAGTAGTTGCATGTCCTTTTTTCATGGTGCCAGGAGGGGAATGTGCCTCGCAGAAAGCAGTTTTGCGCACAGTGAATGTAGTGCCATTGAGGCTGGTCTCCCTCATGGGCTCAATCTTCATGAAGAGACCAGCTCTCTGGGCACAGGTAACATGGAAAGCAGTGTAGCAGTTCATTTTGTGGCACTGGATAGCTGCCCCCATGCCCTTCTGCTTGCAGATGTAGCAAGTTAGTTTCCAGCGGGCAGGTGGGATGTTTTCTATTCCCTCAATGGGTTCCAGAAACACAGTGTTTGCAAAGCAAATTTCTGGGATCCAGATGGCACAAACAACATGAGCCCAATGACCATCACTGGTCTGTTTGAATGCTCCACCTTTGTTTGGACACAAGACACAATCAACAGGGTGGGAAGGGGATTGTAGGCAGCAGCGACAAAGCCATTGTCCCTCAGGGATATAGGGAACTCCATAACACTCCTGGTGCACAGCCAAGTTGCAAATGTCACAAAATAAAATGACATTGCTGTTATGACATTCATCATCCATGCAAACACAACAAACAGCATCCTCATCTATCATGGTCTGCTGGGCTCCATTATTACGACTCTCCAAATATGACTCTTTCTCCAGACGATCCAGTAGCAATTCAAAAGTCTCTGCAGAAATTGACCCATACCCATCATTCTTCCTTTTTTCGTTGATCATGTCAAGCCAGGCCAAATCCTCCTCATCCAAATCATACTCCACTTCAGCATCAACATCCTCGGGTGGTTTCTCAATATACTGATAGTAAGCTGAAGGCAAGGGTGGAGCATCCAGCTGGCTGAAAGAGTCAATCATGCGAAAGCTGGGCTGTGGTAGAGGAAAAGATGCTCCAGAAGCATGTTTGGTGCACGTCTCTTTTTTTTTGCCTTTGCACTGGTTTTTCCTGGATTTTGAAGGAAAAAGTGGTTGTTCACTGTTTTCTTTGTTACTGTTGCATTCTGTGATGTCCTGGGCGGTTAGCTCATCCTCTGTGATGATCTTTAGAGGATCATAAATGCTGATGCGATGGAGACGGCCATCAATATCAACTTCCACTATGCGCTGAGCCTGGGCGTATGTCAGGGTCTCTCGGGTGGGTGAGCATTTCAAGCTGTATGGTGAAGGAGAACGTCTTCCTTCCAAAGTCTGCCGGGACCTCCTCCGAGGTTTCCTCATAGCAGCAAGTTAGAAAATCTATAGGAGAGTACAACAGAAAATAATTTGAACACCACTATATTCAAGCATGTGCACATCATTTCAGTACATGGAGTCTAATTCATTACCTGATGAATTGCTTGGAGTGATTTCTAATTGATGGTACTTAGAAACAAAGCACACTAAACAGCAGTTTAGTTAACCATAGTTTATTGAATAAAGCACAACTGGCCAAATTTTAACAATATATAATCTATAAACCAGGGGACTCTATAGAAGCCAGTTTGTTTGTTTAGAAAACCTACATGGCGGCTTATCCTTTACATGATCATTCTAAGTGGCTCACAAATGACATCTAATAAAAACAGAATAAATATGACCAACTAAATCTAGAACAACGTCTTATATCCCAATTTCAGTGCAACAACATCCGATCACGTCTACAATTACCCTTGCATTTGCTAGCTTCACTTCTATCCTAGTCCATTGCTGGGGTGAAAAGCTATATCTTCATAGCCCTGCAAAATGTTTACAAAGTCACAGGAACCAAAATTATTACTATATATTCACACAAGAAATCTTGCAAGATTATCTTTATTATTTTAGTGGCTAGTGATCCCCACAGTGAAAAGATTCGCATAATAGGCTATATCAGAGCTAAGCAAGCCAAATTATGGTTTTAATACAAGCTGGGATCCAGGCAATAAACAGATTTTATTTAATAATAGATCATCTCACTTCCTTCAAAATCAGTCTCTCCTGACATTTTTGTAATATTCCTGAAGTTTTTGTAATATTATTTGTAATATCACAATATTCTTGGGGTTTAAGGCTGCCAATCCTTCAAAGCAGATGCTTCAAAGCATGCCAATTCTTTTTACAAATAAATGAGAATGACTAAACTATTAGAGCAGCCATAATATTCAAATGGGTATGGTTATCTTTTGGACATCAGAAATTGAGTTTCTTTGCTATGCCAATGAACACAGCTAACTAGTTTAACCTAAAAACTCATTAATACCAACCATGGCTAGATTAAAACATCTGATTTTCAAACCATGATTCCTGAAGCTAGTTTGTTTAAGATACCCATAGAATGTTGCAGCTAACTACAACTAGACAGTTTCCAAACACCTCCTTTCCTAACCAGACAGCAAGTCAGACTTGCTGTGGCTTGAATATATTACACTAAACCAGTTTGTCTAGGTTCCAACATCACAACAACCTACATTTAATCTAAAGCATAAGCAAATGTTTTCAAACTCCTTCCAATTGCATTACAGGAGGGGAGAAGCTGAAGAGTTTAAAACTTACTAGGATGACTCCTTGTAACAAAAAAAAAACTTAGTACTGTATTAAATGTGAGCAAAACCTTTTAATCAAAACAAACCATGAAAACTAGGAATTATACTTTTTGACTGGAATCCAATCAAAGTTTGACTGTAATGTTTGAAGTACAGTACAGTATTAGTTAGACACCATGAAATAACAGTGCCAAATGGCTATTGTCAGATAATGCTCCTCTTAAACAGAAATCTGCCAATGTGGATTGGCCTGCAGTTTGGTTTTGCACAAAAAGCAAATCCTGGCTCTCAGGCTTATTATTTTGAAAGGTGCAATTATTATTCAGGGGCAATTTAATTTAAATAAATGAGCTTTCTAAAGCTGCAAAACCATTAGAACTAGAAAAATCTTTAGAAACTAATTGCCAAGGCTAATATATATGAATACAGATACGTAGGATTTTTTTCCCTACATCAATAAGCATTATATTGGATTTTTAAAAAATCAGTTCATAACAGGCTATTACTAGTAGAAAACAAACATTTTGGTCACTAATGTGTAAATTCTGAACTTAATGTAACTGTCTTCCAAGGGAAAAAGGATTGCCAGAATGTCTATGAAGTCCAAGCTTTTCATTTTTATAACCACATAAGATACTTTAGCTAGACTAAACATAAAGTGTTCAGCATACACCGCACCCTGAAAGACAAAGGAAGTATCCATGACCACTTTACTTTATTGAGGTACAATACTGTACTGTTTTAAAAAATGAGCTTTTTGTCTATATCAACAGATACTCTTTTTAGGAACTTTTTTATCCTGCTTACAGCAGCAGTGACACATACATTGCTTGTTTAGGTAGTAAACTAGCAATGGGACACTATCAGTAATACAGATTTCCCAGAAAAAATTGAACTGCAAAATTTTCTGCTGCTTTAAATCAAGCGAGATCCAATCTCACATTACTGACTTCTATTTAGTATTGTCATTTTTACTTTCATTTAATAAGCATGTAAAAAGTATCTTCTACCGATACTCTATAGCACACAAAGATTTCAGATATTTCTCCTGTCGCTAAAAGTATCAGAATTGATCTGGAAATATCTAAATATGATGTGATTTCCACATTTCACCCTCTCCATCCAAGTCCATTTCCAAAACATTATGTTGGAAATTAATGTTCTATTTTAGGTTTCTACTACCTCAGCAGATGGCAGCACTGAGCTGAATTAATTTACTCTCAGAAGCTAAAGGGTGCTGCCCCTGTTTTTTAATGTCTGTCTGTCTGTCTGTCTGTCTGTCCTTCCAACTATCCATCCTATTTATATAACCATCCATATCACAAAACATGACTCTCTGCAGTATACAAAAAAACATAAAAGGACAATATTAAAAATATTCCACACTTAAAACATTAATATTATTATTAAAAGGCTAGAGGAGAATATTAAATGTTACAATGTAGCCACATCATTAAATCACCAATTTATATTGTATGAGAACCAAAATGGAATTTAAGGTAGCTAAGCTGGAGAATTGAGAAAAGAAGGTACTTTTATCACATAGTTACAAAAACTGCCTGTATGTTGTCATCAAGGGTTAAATTCAATAAGAGAATGTCTTCTTTTATAGCATTCCATCTTCTCTATCTTCTCTCACATGGTAAAAGTTATCTAAGAATATGGACTGAAATATCAGACTATATCAGTGAAGGCAAATCCTTTGGCCTCAGCATGTCAAAAATTCAGAAAATAACAGAATAACAGAGTTGGAAGGGACCAAATCCCATTGTAACCAATGGATCAATATCCAGTTGATTCAACAAAAGTTGACCATACACTTGCGGGTAAACACTAGGAAGAAAATAACAATTATATAGCACTTCATATTGCTCTGACTATAATACTAAAGAATGACCTAATATCTGTTCAATAAACAGTAAGTGGGCAGATAAATTCATAAATATCAAATTAAAAGATATTTATAGTACATTCTTTATACTGCACACTCAAATCTCTGGGGTATAGTCTGCCTGTATTATTGAACAAAAAATAATTTTAAGGTATCAAAGAATAGTGTTGCTGAGAATTCAATGGTTAAATTGCTTCATCAAATAAGCAAACATGAAACAGGAGAGGCCAAGGCACTTTTCTTTCTTTTTCTTCTTCCAATCTAAAATAGTAATTAGGCAACTTCCAGAAAAAATGGGGTGGGAGGTTTCAAGCAAGATGGAAAGAGAGGGAAGCATAGTTGTAAAGTATGTACAATATTTATCTTCCAAATTCAACTGTACACAAACTATACTTGGTTTGTGCTAGTTTGCAGATGACGGGAAACTGGGAATGATAGTTAATACTTTAGTGAAACAAGATCCAAATTATATAGATAGACCTGAGCACTCAGCCAAAATGAATACTACAGAATGCAGTAGGGTGGGTCAGGGTGACCTTATTGATTATACATTAAACATGTACCAGGAGTATGATGCAGCTGCTAAAAAGCAAATACTATCTTGGCATGCATTTACAGTAGTGCAAATCCAAATCATTGTCCTTCAAAAGCAGCAGTGACAAATTGGATCAAGTTCAGAGGAAGGGTATCAACATGGTGGAGGGTGTAGAAAACAAACCCTATGAGAAACACTTAAAGGATCTGGCTATGCTCATAAAAGATTGAGAGGAGGTATGAAGCTCTGTTTGTTTCATTTGAAGGCTGCCCAACTCCAGAATTACTCTGGATATTTTACAATTTAAAAGCAGAAAAACAATAGAGGAAGAATCTGAAACATCCAGTTAACCACATTTCATTTTAAAAAAGAACCCCAAAGAGACAGGCACCACAGCTAACCTATCCTGGAACCTGGGAGAACAGCCATGATTTAAAGGACTTCCAGAATATCATTAGGATTGGATCCCATTCCAGAGGGCTACGACAGAACTTTCACACAAAGAGGGAGTGAAATTATTTTTTATTATTGTTCCAGAGGGCAGGACCAGAACTGTGGGTTAAAATATAAGGAAAAGCTTTCAGGCTACATATCAAGATAAATCTCCCAGTAACATGAGCTGACTGCCACATGAAGTGTTGAGTTCTCTTTTGCTAGAATTCTTCAGAGATTGAATATTCATCTGTCAAAAATGCTGTAAGGGATCCTGAACAGGGTAGGACTACATAACCTCTAAGGTCCCCTCAAACCCTATGATTCTCTGCACATGCTAAAATATTGGTTGGTGCTTTTGCTAGATGTATTCATATTATATAGAACTGATTTTAGATTTAAAAGCACAGTGATGATGCTCCAAAAACTACAAAATATCCAGTTGGGTAATATCCTTACTAAGAACAACTAACATGTCACAAAATAATGTGCAAGTTTTCTTATAATTGAACATTCTGAGAGAAAACAGCCAAAGTACATAAATTAGACCGCAAGGTCTGAATTTAAACAGTGATGGGTTTACACATGCCAGTGTGGAATTTATAAGTACTTTGTAAAGCCAAATGAACTATGATTTATTAAGCCAAATATAGATGATATATCACAGCTGACTACAGCTCATTCGCAAAATGAAGACTGCAGTAGTATAAATTTGTGAATGCCAGGAATTGTAAATATCAGGCTCAATACAAGTTTCTGAAAGATGAAAAAATGCCTGGCCCTATTTGTAGAGAGAAAACAAAACTCCCAGCCATTAGTCAAGCAGTTTAGTTATTGAATAGTAAACGTAATATCTCATTGCTTAAAAGCAACATTTATAAGAAACCAATATTCTGCTTTACTGAAGGAATGACTATAAAGCTTCAAAGATTCCAAAGCAATTTTTCCATTTTACATTTCTCCCTTCATTCCTGCCATGAAAGCAGAATATTTTATAAAGGAGATGTAAGAACTTTCCAAGATTTGATGCATAAAAATCTATCAAATAGCTGTATGAATTCAAATGTACTCAATTAGATGCATCAAACTGATTCCATCATTTAATTAGGGAGTTTGATCAAACTGAAGTTTCATAGAGTTCTAATATTCTTCTTAAAGGACTATATTCCATGGTCTGACGATATGTGCTCTGATCCATGAAAGCTGATGTGAAAATGAATTTGTTACTTTTTAAAGTGACAGAATATTTTTGTTTAAACAGAAGATAGAGCAAAGGAATGTAATAACCTTTAAAGTTTCTGTTAAAGAAGGAAAAAGGGAAATGGAAAGCAAATGAGAGTAAGAAAAGAGAAAGCATACAAAGAGGTGGAGGAGAAAGGCATTAGGTAACAGCAGCATTACCTATCAGGTGATTTCCAAAAACTCTGGGAGTTATAGTACTAGTGACATCAGATTGTGAATGGCTGACTAAAAGCAATTTTTTGTTCAGGACATATCTTTATTCATTCAAGTAAAGGTTTACAAAATAGTTACTAACCATTTATTTTCTGAGACTTCTGCACCAGGGGAAAAAGTTAAAGGTCCCATAGAAAGAGGGAGAACAAAAAATCATGTATAATTGTCAATCCATGTCTTTATCAATTTTAGAAAACATTCATAATCTAATCATGCACACGGGCTTCATAATGTACGCAAGTTTTATTAACGTGAACCAAGGAGCTCCCATAATTTCTCTCTCTTTTATAATTTTGGAAATATAAAATTAGAAGTTAATGGCAAAACTGCTCAAGGATGATTCAGAAACAACCAAAGCTATTACTAAAAGCCAACATGGCTTTGTTAAAAACAGATCATGACATACAAACCTTACTGCAATCTTTGTCAAAGTGACTAAATTAATGGACCAGAGAAATGCTGTGGACAAAATATACTTGGACTTCAGTAAGGATTTGACAAAGTAGACCATGACCTACTTATTGGTATGCTAGAAAAATATGGGATAGATAGCATCACCACCAGATGGATTCATAACTGGCTGACCAACTGCACTTAACGTGTAGTCCTCAATGGAACTATATATAGAATAACAAAGTTGGAGGGGACCTTGGAGGTCTTCTAGTCCAACCCCGTGCTCAGGCAGGAAACCCATACCATTTCAGAGAAATGGTTGTCCAGTCTCTTCTTAAAAACTTCCAGTGTCGGAGCATTCACAACTTCTGGAAGCAGGTTGTTCCACTGATTAATTGTTTTGACTGTCAGGAAATTTCTCCTTAGTTCTACATTGCTTCTCTCCTTGATTAGTTTCCATCCATTGCTTCTTGTCCTGCCTTCAGGTGCTTTGGAGAATAGCTTGACTCCCTCTTCTTTGTGGCAGCCCTTTAGATATTGAAACACTGCTATCATGTCACCCGTAGTCCTTCTTTTCATTAAACTAGATGTACCCAACTGTTCTACATGCAGTGGGGTGCCCCAAGGTTGTCTTAGGCCCAATACTCTTCAGCATCTTCATAAATGATTTAGATGAGAGGATAGAAAGGGAACTCATCAAATTTGCAGACAACACCAAGCTGGGGGGAATAGCCAACACTTTAGAACAGGGGTCCCCAATCCCTGATCCGTGGACCGGCACTGGGCCGCAGCATGCCAGAAACCGGGCCGCACAAACAAAGCCCCATCTGCGGGATGCAGGCAGTATGCACAACCACACCCTTCTGGTCTGCAGAAAAACCTTTCTCCATGGTACCGGTCCCTGGTGCCCAAAAGGTTGGGGACCTCTGCTTTAGAAGACAGACAGTGCATCAGCAATTAAACACTGGGCCCTATCCAACAAAATGCAATTCAGTGGTAAGAAAAGTAAGGTTTTATACTTAGGCAAGAAAAACCAAATGCACAGCTATAGAATAGGTGGTACGTGGCTCAACAGCTGTGAGAGGACTCTAGGAGTTCTAGTGGACAACACTTAAATATTTTTGAGTGTGCTGCAGCTGCCAAAGAACCAATGCAGTCCTAGGTTGCATCGACAGAGGGATACTATCAAGATCACATGAAGTGCTTTATATACTACTTTGGCAAGACCATGCCTGAAATACTGCATCCAGTTTTGGTCACCATGATAGAAAAAAGATGTTGAGACTCTAGAAAGGATGCAGAGAAGAGTAACAAGGATGATTGGGGGCTGGAGGCTAAAACATATGATGAATGACTGCAGGAACTAGGTCTTTCTAGTTTAACGAAGAGAAGGACTAGGGGTGACATGATAGCAATCTTTCAATATTTGAGAGGATGTCACAGAGAACAGGTGGTCAACCTATTCTTCAAAGCATCTGAGGACAGGACAAATAGTAACAGATAACTTACAAAGTAACTTATCAAGGAGAGATCCAACCTAGAATTAAGGAGGAATTCCCTGATAGCAAGAAAAATTAACCAGTGGAATGGCTTGCCTTCAGAAATTGTGGGTGCTCCATCACTGGAGACTTTTAAGAAGAGACTGGGTAGCCATTTATCTGGAATGGTATCGGGTCTCCTGCTTGAGCAGAGGTTGGTTTAGAAGACCTCCCAGACCCCTTCTAAATATGTGTACCCTTATGTACTGCTGATGCACTGCTTTTTACAGTTAGCAAAATAACGTTTTTCCATTGCTGATGGAAAAAATAGTGCTAAATTAAAATGATACATACTACTTTATTCTGTGTATCATTTTAATTTAGCACTATTTGTTCCACCGGCAATGTCCTTCATATCCAAGATCATCCTCCCAAGTAAGTCCCACTTAGAAACAAGATTCTGAATTCAAAATGCATTGCCTGTAAATTTTGCCCGTTTTATTGCTTCCTGTAGACCCTAGCCGAGGAATTTAGGAACTCAGGATGAAAGTAAAGACAGCTGCCCCCTGAATAGCCTCTTTTGACTGCCTATTTTTGTGAAAGGGGGAGTGGTTCTCCATGGTTCCAATCACCAGAATTTCTTTTTGTGTACTCAGTTGGTCAAACTAAATATAATATTAAATATACACTTTCTTTGATTTCTAGAACTACAGCTACAATAGGACCCCCCAAATATAGCCTGCAAATAGGACGGAAGAGTTTCCTTTCCAAAGTAACCATTAGCCCTGGGAATAGTTTGCACAGATAGCAATTGACATTTTTGTGCCAGTATGCATGTGATTTTTAACAATTTCACGAAGAAACTGAGGAAACACAAGAGTGTTCAGATACCGAAAGAAGAGAATATTTGTAGCTCATCAAGGACTCCAGTGTGCAGGTAGCCTACCATAGCTTTAATTAATTAGCTTAATATTTAACGTTGAATCTAATCATGCATTTCAGAACTTAGAAACTTGAATCTTCTAGTTCAGTGTTTCTCAGTGTTGGCAACTTTAAGCTGTATAAACTTCAACTCCCAGAATTCCCTAGTTAGGCGCATAAAATATGGTTAAAATCATGGCTCAGAACTTTGTGTGTGTATGCAACTTTAGATTGATCCCTATAGTGAATTCTGAAATCTGGTTTAATTTTTTATTCTTCTGCACTTTGGATGTGACTGCTAATAAACCATATTAAAGATGGTTTATATAGGCCCTTGCAGGTTCAGAGAAGGTAAGGTGCCAATATATTTTGCCTCTTTGGGATTCAGTGAGCTTGTATTCCTTCTCATACCATGTCTAAAATCTATATAACATTTTCTTATCAAACAGTATAGGTCTAAGGGAGTTACAGAGGTTTATAGAGTTATATATATCTTCTCTGTCACCCCATACTGTATTGTTTCTCTCATTTCAATATTCCCAGATATGGAGAGAAAATTGTTAAGGAAAAATCCATCTATTTAACTATATAAATATTACAGATTAAGGGCCAGTAAAAACATGTCCAAGCTTAATAATAATAATAATGTGAAAAAAGAGAGGATATATAAATAATAAATACATTAATAAACAGATGCTTTAGGTTGCAATATTTGATTTACAGTTAAATATTCTAATATTTTCCGCTTAATAAGCAATCTACTAAATGAAAAACTTGCTTTCAGACAATTTTATCAGCCTCCTAGGTACTCTTTCAGATTTTAATTAAGATATGATAATATTTGCTAATGCCACTTTTACCTAGGACTACTGAAATATTTTCAAATACTTCACACTCCCCTTCCTTTACATTGCACATTCATCAGAGTGGGTAAAACTTCACATGCTGCCAGAACCAAAAAAACTCTACCTTTTAGGATTTGTGGAAAGCAGAATTTGAAACAAATACTTTTCAGTTCTAGATACTGCAAATCTAAAATAGTGGTGGATTTAAATGGCATATTAAGCCTCTAAGTTTTACAGCTCGGGTCCAGAAGTTAGTTGTGAAGGTTAAGACAGCAGCATGTACATCCTTGTTAAGGCTATAGGACTGGGTTGGATTTTATTAGCAACAAGGAAACAGGCAGCTAAGAGAGGAAACAGATATTTAGGATCTAGACACCATGATATAGAAAATGTGCCATTCCTGGTGTTTACAGTTATTAAAGTATTGGGACACGTAATATATGAGGACAACAAAGGAAGGGGGAAGAAGTAGAGAATTGTTTTGAACTAATTGGTTAAATATCTGATGACAGGATTCATATTTCCCAATATATCATGATTTGTATAATGCACTATGACTATAGCCATGCCTGCCTTAGCCACTATAATACCTGTTTGTACAACACATTAAGCCAAAACCAAACATTCTAGGATTTAGAATGAAGTATCAATGCAGCCAATGAATTAGACATTAAAGCTATATTTTCATAGCAAGACTTTTTTTCATAGCCAGACAAAACCAATCAAAGCATTGCATGCATAGACTTACGAATTGTGCTTATGTACTGTGTCCCACTTTGTTTTTAAAATGCACTATACCCCAGAAGAAATCAATTGAACACTGACAAGTATACCCAAGTGGCAGGGTTTTCTTGCCTCAAAATGAATAAACTACTTCAAAGAGGGAGGATCACTTTTATTTCATGTGAGGGAACATTATACTGTTGCCATATTTAATTAAGTGGATGAATACGCTTGAGATCTTGTAATGGTACCTTCTTGCAGAGGGGTGGACTAAATGATCTTTAAAGTATATCCCAAATCTTTCTTTCTACAATTCTACAGAAAAAAACTGAAAGTCAGCCTAAACTGACATTTGCTTATTTCTATTCTACCGGCCATTTATATTCAGGGTAACGCATGAAAGCTTTTCAGTCATCTCGGTGTATCTTTTCCAAGATTCCTGTAACTCCCTGAATACGGAAGGGCAGCCATGAATTCCACCAAGGCATTCTCAATTCCTTCAACACAGTAGTGACTCTCTAGCAACAAAATGATATCAGCAGCAGAAGTGTGTAACGTTGGACTATAGACATCACTATATCTAGAAAAAAGCTGTCTTGGTAGAATCCTGCAGGCACTGAGCAGAGTTTGGGCGTAATACGCAAAGCCTTTCCTGAACGAGGCATTGCACAACGTCAAGTATCGAATCCCAACAAAAATCCCTCAGGCCCCTCTACGGAAATACTTTCCCAGGGGAACGATCTAAACTCTGTTGCAAGCGAGCCTCTGTCACGTGACAGAAAATGCAACAATTTTGATCTCTCAAACATCAGCCGTCTCACTTCCTTCCACAGAGGAGGGAGAGGGGAGGGAGGAGAAAAAGTAGGCCTAAATATAAATTTATCAATGTCTCCAAGCCCCCGGGGGGGGGAATC
The DNA here is from genome assembly GCA_023970755.1 of Azemiops feae. Taxonomy (NCBI): domain Eukaryota; kingdom Metazoa; phylum Chordata; class Lepidosauria; order Squamata; family Viperidae; genus Azemiops; species Azemiops feae. The sequence goes on from JALGBA010000019.1 coordinate 1,644,573, forward strand.
CCTCAATTAATTGCAAAGTAGGTAAAGGAATCATCCATAGCCGTGTTCCGATTGGAAAGCGGCGCTGTCCATCATCTCTCAATGGAATCAATCGCATCCTTCAGGTTCCAAACAGGAGCGACGTGTCCCTGCCTAGACCAATGATGAAGGGGAAGGTGGGCGTGGCTAATGATGTCCCGGTTATGAGGGCAAACAAGATGGCGGGGAGAGCTTTCCCTCTTCCCCCGCGTTCTCAGTTTCTCTCCCTTTACCCTCAAATTCGGTATAAGGCGTTGTGGAAGGATCCCTGCCCCACATCTCGGAGGGCTCCAGGCCTTTCTAGTTCTGTTACCCCGCTCCCGCCCAAGCCGGTCACCTTCATGCGATCCTAGGGGATCGTGAGGAAGGGAAGGGGAAGGAGGTTGCGACTGCGGCGGCACGGGGGGAGATCTTGACTCTACTTGCCTGGGCCGCCGCCTTGTTCTTCTCCGCGGGGCCCCTGGTTTTCCGCGGAGCGCTCGGGATTGCACCGTCGGCAAAGGGTGGACGGGGGGACAAGATGTCGGCTCAGCCCGTATCTCCTCAGCGCCGCCCCCTCATGCCCGCAACTTCCAGCCCTCTCGGCCCCGCTGCCTCTTGCCTCAATACCTCCGCCGCGGCTCCGGCTCCTGTTGCGGGGTGGGGGGGTGGGGAGGGAGCGAGGGTAGGCAAGATGGAGGCGGCGGCGGCGGCAAAAGCAGGAGCGCAGCTCGGCCAAACGATGGAGAGGAAAAGAGGAGGAAGGGAAGGAGGCGGCGAGGGAGGGGGCTGCAGCCGCGCTCAGCTCTCTTTCTCGCCCCCCCGACAAGGACCGCCCCCCCCCCTCCGCTTTTCCTCTCCGGACATAGATCTGGAAGGCCTCAGGGCAGCGGTGTGCCGGGAGTGGGGGGGGGAGGTGACCGAGATAGGCTAATGAACCCTGTGTGGTGGCGGGTAGACCTCGAGGGCTGGTGCTGACAGAGGCACTTGTAGCCTTAGAAAGGGCGGGGGGGAGGGGGTAGTCTTGAACTGGCTGCCTAGGAGGCCGGTTTGGGGACTAAGTTGAATTCTGGCGACATGCGAGAGGAAAAAGTGCTGGGAATCATTCTGAGGCAGCAACTGAAGAGCTTGGTCATACCTGATCCAATTCCTACAGGGAGAGTCACTTCCGTGTAAGAACGTGTATCCCATATGTAGATTGGAGCATGTGGGCAATTTGCTGCAGGCTTATGCTTTGGGAGGCCCTGCCCAGCAAAATGACAAGTGTCTGAATATGGCTACATGTGATGTTAACATTATGTGCCACACTGTAATAAGTGAGCCTGTTTCTCATAAATTTGAAGAGCCTGGGTCTGAGCCAGCCTCTCAATCTGCTCTAAAGGTGTTCCCCCTGACACAATCACTAGCATTGATTGTGTCAATGCCCCATTGATTGTGGCACCAGGTTGATTATACCACTCAGGTAAAGGTAAATAGGAAAGATGTGTACTGCTGTGCTGTTTAAACTTTCATTTGTGAAGAGACTGGATTTTGGCTTTATGTCTCATATGTTGTACATAACTTTTTTCCCATTGCTAATTGTTATATTTGCAATAAATTGCAGCCCTATGCTATTACAAGGATTCTAAATGTTGCAATAATAATAATAATAACGTTTGAAGGGACCTTGGAGGTCATCTAGAGTTAGACCAACCCCCTGCTCAGGCAGGAGACCCTATACCATTTCAGACAAATGGCTGTCCAGTCTCTTCTTTAAAACTTCCAGTGTTGGAGCATTCACAGCTTCTGGAGGCAGGTTGTTCCACTGATTAATTGTTCTAACTGTCAGGAAATTTCTCCTTAGTTCTAAGTTGCTTTTCTCTATGGTTAGTTTCCATCCATTGCTTCTTGTCCTGCCTTCAGGATGAGTTATGAGTTAGCTAGGTGATATGAAGGAGTCAGAAAGTATAAGGTGTCTGATTCATATAAAAAAAACCATGTTATATTGCAGTGGTACCCAATTCATGAATGCTAAGTGGAAGGAAGAGGAAGAACTTTGGATACTCATTCTTATGCTCTTATTAGCAATAAGAAAAAAATACTGGGCCGCCGCCTTGTTCTTCTACTGCATAAGAAAAAAATAAATTGAAATTGTTATATAGTTTGCTCACTAACATGCTTACACCTTTATTACCGGCATGGTATAATCAGTTGGCTAAAGCTACTCATGTTATTACTGAATGCAGATTCAAAATGAAAATGCACTGCCTTAAAAGCCAACTGCTATTATAGGGAAGTATTCTCAGTCAAGCTGTAGTAAAATAAATGTGGATACCCAACTATCCAGAAATTGCACTCTGGCAATTTAGAAATTCAATTTGTAAATATTTTAGATTTTCTCTACTATTTTAATAGAAAGTGAAGAGGAACTAAAGAGCCTCTTGATGCGGGTGAAGAAGGAGAGTGCAAAAGTTGGCTTGAAACTCAACATTAAGAAAACCAAAATCATGGCATCCGGCCCTCTCAATTCCTGGCAAATAGATGGGGAAGAAATGGAGGTAGTGACAGATTTTATCTTCCTGGGCTCTAAGATCACCACAGATGGGGACTGCAGCCAAGAAATTAAAAGACGCTTGCTCCTGGGGAGGAAAAGCTATGGCAAATTTAGACAGCATACTAAAAAGCAGAGACATCACCCTGCCAACAAAAGTACGTATAGTCAAGGCCATGGTTTTCCCAGTTGCAATGTATGGCTGTGAAAGTTGGACCATAAGAAAGGCTGAACGCAAAAGAATTGAGGCCTTTGAACTATCGTGCTGGAGAAGACTCCTGCGAGTCCCTTGGACTGCAAGGCGATCAAACCGGTCAGTCCTAGAGGAGATCAACCCTGACTGCTCTTTAGAAGGCCAGATCCTGAAGCTGAAACTCAAGTACTTTGGCCACCTAATGAGAAGGAAGGACTCACTGGAGAAGAGCCTAATGCTGGGAAAGATTGAGGGCAATAGAAGAAGGGGACGACAGAGAATGAGGTGGCTGGATGGAGTCACTGAAGCAATAGGTGTGAGCTTACATGAACTCCAGAAGATGGTAGAGGACAGGAAGGCCTGGAGGAACGTTGTCCATGGGGTCGCGATGGGTCGGACACGACTTCGCAACTAACAACAACAACAACTATTTTAATATATATAATTCTGATTAAGTTTGTTTTATCATAACCTCTAGTTTGTTTAAAATGTTCCACTTCTTATGAGCTCTATATTTTTTATGAAATGCATACAATTTAATAAAAGTTACTTTAAAACTAAAAAAATATCCTATTATTTGTTGCTCTCATCTGTATTATTTATTTACCAGAATAATATTCCACTTTTTGTGTAAGAGTTTATGAGATGCACACCATATAGGATGTGCTCTATCCTATTTTTCCCCCAGCAATCACCCTCTGAGGTACCGTAAGATGTGTGATAGCAAATGATTTTCTCCAAATCAACCAATGAGCTTCAGTGGCTGAGAGTTAAACATATTTCCTCAATACCAGTCCAAAACTTTCATTATTATATCACAATCTGATAATAGCTTTGGAGTGATCTGCTTCCAATGCTTTGAAACAGATTTGGAAATACACATTAAGAAAATGTTCCACTGATGCAACTGCATAATTTAAGTTTCCTTGATAGCAGCTAGTAATTGTTAATATTTATTGTCTATTAATGGGTTGATATTGTTTTTTCATAGATATTTCTATTGAACTAAAATAAAACTAAAATTAGGTATCAAAAAGGGATATTTTTGAGTTCCAAATACAGAGTAGAGCAAAGACTTCGGAGAAATATTTCCAAATAATTTCTGGAGAGAAAAGTCATTTCCAAAATAAGATTGGTTTGCAACTCAGATATGTTTACTGCCAATATGATAATTGTTTTGTGAAGAGTAGAATTAATACATCACTCAAGTTATGCTTCCTCATTGTAGTAGTGGTATGGGTCCTTGAGAGAGATGAGCAAAAAACACCAGGAATGTACATTATGAATATATAGATTCCTAGCAAGATCATGAAAAATGTAAGCAAACAAGTAGCTGTATCAGGCCACTTGACAATGGCAAAGACATTTTGTACAGTATTGCATAAAAGAAAGCAATGGTAAACTACTGTAATTAATAAAGGCACAGAGATAATGTAATTTCTGTGCTGGATGTTGAGCTTCTTGGGTCAGATGGCACTGAACATGCTCCTGAGGAACAGCTGGGGCTCTTTTGGAGTACTACAGGGTTTGTGGTGTGGCTAGACGAAAGCCTTAGGAACATCTAGTTACTGTGTTGGCTTATTGTTATGCAGGAAAAGAAAATCCAAAGCTACAAAGACAGATTACAGTGGGAACATAGACCACAAGCATAAACATGAGAAAGTTCAACACAGAGAAAGATGAAGTAAAGTGGCTTCGTACTGATATTTTAGCCATCAGAAAATGGACCATTCAGTTTACTACTTGGGGCACAAAGATCAAGTGTTGTTTTAATAGGAAGGATGGAGCAAGAACTGTTTGGGTACAATGCAGTCAGTGGCTGAATAATATCAGACATCACAGGCAACCCTTTAGCATGATAGTTATCTAAGTTTATGTTCCAGTCACTGATGTAGAAAAGGAGGTTCTGGTGTGTTTTATGATCAAGTTCAATCTGACATCAAGAAAACATGTAAGATGTGCTTCTATTGGAGACTGGATTGCCAAAGTTGGAAATAGTAAGGAGGAAAATCTTCTGAAAATATTATTAGCCTAAGAAACAGAAATGGATCTGGAGAAAAACTTATCAGTTTCTGCCAATCGAATGATTTCATTGTTAACAGTTTTCTAACAAGCCTATATATGTGTACGTTACCAGATGTAATATCTAGAAATTAAAGTGGCTGTGCAGAAATTATATTGACCTGTACAAGGAGGTGTAAAAAGACTGAAGATGGTATTAGGAATGGAAAACAAGACTTCCAAAATACTCTCTGCGCTCAAATGGAGGTTCCATGCTTGAACTGGTATACTAAAAAACACAACTGGACAGATAGACCTGGCTCTCTGGAGAAGTCTAATGTTGGGAAAGGTGGAAGAAAAGGTGAGAGGACAACCATCAGCAAAGTGGGTGGATTCAATTTCAGTGGCAATGGGTGCAGCTTCAGAAGATCAAATGGGCAAAATGGGAAAGGATCATGCTAGAGAAGTTCTATCTATGAGGTTACTAAGAGTCAACACTAACTTGATGGCACATAAGCAAAATAATAAAAACTAATACATTAGCTGCACAATTTGAATAATTGGTGCTCTACTGTCTGAATATATTTGGAAATCATGTCTTTACAGCAGCCCAAAATGAATGTTCCTAGAGTTTTGTATTTTATCAATACACAAAATACGACAACGCAGAAAGTTGAATGCTGCTAAATTTCAACACTTGTTTACAGGAGCCATTCCCAAACTAAAGCTGCCTCATTTTTACATTGCAACTATTTGTAATTGAAACATCTCAATTTAGAATCATTTTTTTCTATTTCTAAAACTATGTTACAAATCAGTAATAAAACAGACACTGAAAGGAGAACAGAAAAATGCAAGATTTCAACATTGAAATATATTGCTCATTAGTGATAATAGAACAAAGTGTTGATAAAGAAAATAAAATGTTTTGAATTTTTTTTTAATGCAATCTTCCGCATTTCCAAATAAAAATGAGTGAGGAGACTTTTTTGATTACAAGACATTCTGCAGTTTGATTTTCATTTTCTTAGCATTTCAAATTGAAAATTGAAGTGAAAATAAACATAGATTATCATAAAATGCTTCTGAGAATTACAGTAATATGAAAGTACCCTTCATTTCATTGCACTATACATTTCAATCATTTTAAAGTACTAAATATTGCCAAATGAGTCTGGTCTGTAATCCAACCGGATATTCAGCTCTTCCCCTTTTTATTTTAAATTGTAAATCACTGGCTCTTGTATATGTGTGTGTGTGACGCACACAAATCATAAATTACAATAATAGAGTTAACATTCACAAAAAAACATACTGGGATACTTGTGAAAATCATGCCAGATGGGTATTATCAATGCTTAAAGAGATGTAAATACTTCCTATTTACAATACTATATGGCTAATGTAAGGCCATTAAGAAGTGAGAGATCTGTTTCAAATGTAAAATATTTAGTCAGAATGAATCACAAGGAACATAATGTAACTGTTCTTTGCAACTGTTCCTTTATTATATAAATATTTTTCTTTTTTGAAACATTATGCTTTTTTATTTATTTGGAAATATTAGAAGAAAGATGATTTTATCAACATGTAGAGACATTTACTTTAACTTTTTAGACCAAATCTATGGAACCAGTTACAAAAAGTACAAGAAAAGGAAAAGCATAGCCATCACATTTTATCACAAAGAGATTTAATGAGAATCACCTTGACTTGCAACACTCAAGGTTGTGGTATCACTCTGATGTTCAGAGCAAAATTGGCCTCTATTGATTCACTATTCTTGTGCTATATGTATATGGACTTTTTCATCCTGATTTATATTTACTCCTCTTTAGGATCAAAACACCGATGGTTGCATATCATTGGAAAGATTTATATTTACTCCTCTTTAGGATCAAAACACCGATGGTTGTATATCATTGGAAAGATTTATATTTACTCCTCTTTAGGATCAGAACACCGATGGTTGTATATCACTGGAAAGATTTATATTTACTCCTCTTTAGGATCAAAACACCGATGGTTGTATATCACTGGAAAGATTTATATTTACTCCTCTTTAGGATCAAAATACCGATGGTTGTATATCACTGGAAAGGTTGATCAGCGTTAGACATACAAGAGTCTATAAGGTCATTCCACTTCTCCTCTTGGAATCTTTCCGAGCAATTGGGCTGAATGACAGTATTTCACTGTAAATATGTCCTTTAAAAATAAGCAAAATTTACATACATGTAAGTGCACTTTTGTTCAAACAATAAAGGCACACTGAGCACATTTTAATAAATTATAATGGATGGAGGACTGAATGCAGCTGAAAATACCTGTTGCTATCCTAGTATAATTTTTAAACAACAATAAAAACAATAGTAACAGATGGCAATATTTCATCTTATAATACATAGGACCTCCTAAACTGCTCAATTTTTAAAAGGTTGTAAAAGACCAATTTTTACTAGTAGCCCATTCTATTGAATTTCCTCTCACGAAGAGATGGGTAATTTCTCTTGCTGTATTTAAATGATATTTAAGAACATTATTATAGGTGGCATTTTATGTTATTTTTATTAGGTATGGCGTTAGTTGACTAGCTGCTTTTTAAAACCTTTTAAATGTTATGATTTTATGATCCCACTATATTGAATTGTATATTTAGTATTATACTGTTTTGACTGCTATCTTGAAGATAACAAATAATACATGGCTAAGAAATGCTTTAGATATGTGAATACTTAATAATTAAATGTGGACTAAAAAAAATGGACCTGTCATTGATAAACCTCAATTTATTAGATTTATCAGTTCATCTCTTCAGTATAAGTGAGTCCTGTTCTAGCCTGTCATTCCATATCATAGACCCAAGAATGTAGCCACTGCAAGGTGGGCTGTTCACTGCCTTTATTAAGGTTTTATAGGAAGGGATTATAAATCAAGATCTGCTTCTTTAAGTTTTCATCTTATCTTTCAAACTAGGCCATTACCCGCTAGCTCTTACTTTTATCTAGAAGGTTCATTTCCTGCTGCATACCCCAGGCTTTAGGCGTTATTTAATTTTTTAGGGTTATTTAATTTTTAACATTATAAAATGTTATGTTATGTGAAGAGTACTCCAAATGTGGTTTATCCATAAATTCCCAAGAATTTTTCTATCAGTCAGAAAATGGAAGAGTGCCTCATTTCCTTTTTCACTTGCTAGAAAGATACCACCAACCAGTTTTTAACTATATTCTTTCCATACATGCCGTGTTTCCCCGAAAATAAGACCCGGTCTTATATTTTTTTGCCTCCAAAAAAGCAGTAGGTCTTACTTTCAGGGGATGTCTTATTTTTTTCCCGACACCTGCCTTGCCTCGTGGCACTAACAGCCCCGCCCAGCAGGACCCTGCGTGGCCACTGGCCTACTTCTGTGGCCACTTGCAGCCGCTCGCAGCAGGACGCCATGTAGCTCGCTGCACTGTGCCGCCACCATGAGGCGAGGCAGGTGGGGGAGGGGGTGGAGCTGCCCCAAGCACCTCATAGGTGCCCAAACACTTTTTGCACAGACGGAGAAATGACAGAGGCTGGAAGCTTCATCTGCTTGAAAATGGGGTGATTGGAAACGGAGTGAATCCCTCAGTTTCCAAGTGCCCCATTTGCAAGCAGACAAAGCTTCCAGTCTCCTTCTGGGCACAAAGCACGCAAAGCGTCTGGACCACCTGCCTCCCCCTGCCTCTGCCTCCGCACTGGACTTACCTGCGCTGCTTCAAGGAGCCAGTGGGCTGCAGCTGCAGCTGCTGCTGGACACCATTGCCCCCCATGCGGTCGCTGCCGTTTGTGCTGGCCACGCCTACCCACCCCCGGGCTTAGTTTTGGGGTAGGGCTTATATTAGGCCCACCCCAAAAAATCAGGCTAGGGCTTATTTTTGGGGTCGGTTTTATTTTGGGGAAAACACGGTACATGAAATTTAACATGCCCATAGTTGCCAACTAGGCCAATAACCATCATGTCCTGTTCTCCACAAGATTCCTAAGTCTAATGAGAGTTGTTGCTGTTTTTAATATTCTGGTGAGATCTGAGCTGCTTATGGCATATAATTTGGTGGTGTCTTTAGAAAGTATTCCTTTCATTACTCTTTTTTTTCTTTTTCCTTTCCCCTTTGAATAGACCCTGGTCTTTATACTTTAGGAGACTTATTTCCCAAGTGCTTCTGCTTGACACTCAATCTTAAACCTAAAATGAGAAATGTGTTGGTGGATTAAGTGTCCCTCATCATGGTGACGACGAAATGCAATTTGGTGATGTTTCCATATTATATTAAAGTGTGCTGAATTTTTGTGTTTCTTCTTACCCAAAGAATTATGGGGTAACTAACACTGGTAAAAAAGACTGGGAGAGTTACCCACAGGATTTTTCTTAATTAGTATTTGTGTAGGCCAAGTTGCAGTCTATACTCCTAGTTATGAATTTTATCTACTTCAGAGAGAACCTGTACTTCAGACTGTATTCAAAATTAATATAGCTAGTTATTAGGTGTGCAGGAATTGGAGGATTTCAGGTTCATTAATTCTGATGAGGATTGCACTAAGGGCAAGGATATATAAAAACTGTCCAGCTGAACTTACTTCTCCATTCATTTATTGAAAGCTTTGTACTCCCTATGGAATCATCATAAGAGTGCTGGGCTTCTGTCTCTTCCTCAACGTCTCTGAATGGATCAAAGTATGAATGGGCCAGAGCTTGGGTTGCTGTGAGTCGTTTTTCTACATCGAGCTGCAACATTTTGTCGAGCAAGTCCACGGCTGCAAGGAAAGATATAAATATTGTAGAAATTAAAGAAAGCTATAATTGTGTATTATAGGAAGGATAAATCTAAAAGTTTAAAATGGCTGGCAAACTAAATTGGCTAAATTTGCTTCATCCAGTTTTCACATTTCAGTAAACAAATATAAGTGGCTCACTACTATAGCTGAAGCTTATTGTAGAAGGAACTTGAAGCAATATCCTTGAAAAACCTCAGTACTAGATGAGCCCAAATATAAGTTAAGTCACTTGACCTATATATGATAAAGCTTGCAATATAGTTAAATTAGGTGGAAGGATTCAGCTTGATGCATTGTAAATTGGCATGTAACTTCAACGAAGTTTAACTTTTAAAACATCTTTGTTGGAGTTACAGGCCACTTTACAATACATCAAGCTGAACCCTTCTATCTAACTACTTTATCATTCGGAATTTGAGGCAGGGTGAAACCCAAGTGACTTGACCCATATTTGTAAATTTTACCATTACATTACTGGTCAGTTCTCATCATGGAGCCAGTGAAGAGTTTCTTCTCATTAAAGTAGAAGTTTTGGAAAAGTGCTCTTATCCAAACCGTAGTGGGGAGGTAAGAGTAAAATTTAGAAATATGTAGGAAATGGAAAATACTTTTTTATTTGAAAGTCAAAATAAAATTCAAATATTCTTGAAATGAAACAGTGGAAATGGGACCACCTAATGTTCCCTTCAAAATCACAAAACTGTGCCTCGCTTATTTTGGCCATGACGGAGAATTCACTGGAGAAAGCAATTATGTTTGGAAGAGTTAGCAGTAAAAGGAAGCCAGGCTGCCAAAGAACATGATGACTGGACACCATCAACGTTGACACCAGTCAGAGCTTAAAATAACTAAAAGCAGTGCTTTTTTTGTAAAACAAAAAGGTGCCGGAACTCACACACGTCATACAACCCGCCTTGCCTATCCTACAAGTTTCAATCCAAAAAAGGTGCCGGAACTCCATTCTGGGCGTTCTATGACAAAAAAAGCCCTGACTAAAAGAAGTAGTGCTAAATCAGAAGATGCAGAGAGACCTGGCCCATAGAATCGCCAAGAGTCAGACATGACTGAATGAATAACATCATCATCATCATCATCATCATCCCCTTGTTCCCTTGTTTTTCATTCCAAACTCAAGAGGAAATTGCAGTGCAGAGCATACTGACTGCTGCTAGCCAGTTGGCAGAAAAAATGATCAAGGTATGATTATTCAAAAAACAAATCCCCACTTGAAACAAGAATACAGACCTGCTCTTATCCACTGAGAAGAGAGTTACAATTGTTTACAATATGTTAGTAAAATCTACATCCTGTTTCAGCAGGAAAGTTTCTTTCAGTTCTGTTAAATAAATCTTGAGGTGCTGAGATAATCTCTGGTATTCAATTAATATTTTTTTTCCAATCTGAAGATGTAAGGCCACCAAGTGTTCAGATTCTATTTCCATAAATCCCTATCAGGTTTCCTTAATGTTTTCAATATGTGCCTGCCAAACGTCAACAAGCCACAACAACATTATTTTATTTATTGTTAAATCAATTTATTATTATATTTATTTGCCTCCCATCTCACAGTTTGAGATGACTCTATGCATGTTGCGATGTGATAAAATTATGCTAGTATTCTTAGTGTTGATGTAACATCAGCACTGTTAATAAAACTTGTGTCAGAAGCACACAGTACATATGTAGATGCATTTGGCTTGCCTGCTTGCAAAATTGAGCACAGACAGTACATATGAACTTTAACTGGGACCCATTCACTTGTAAATGCTAATTTCCCCTAACAGTTTTATTTTAAATGGGGAAAAAAACATATTGGCCAATCATCTGGCTCAGAGCAATCTTTTCTCTGCTCGTGTGCTTAACTACTTCTCAACACTCACTCCCATATCATCAGATCCTGTCTAAGCAAATTGTAGCAGGGATATGGTTGGCCCCTGCTGTCATACTGGCTCAACTAGAAAACATGTAGGTAAGAAAAGGCAACCCTGTCACAAGGCACAAAGCAGCCCAGTTGGAGTGCTAGCAGTACTTGGAACACTCCACCACATGACACTAGTTGAAATGGTAAAGTTATACTCTGGGATCGGATCCAAACTCTTGCAATTCCTATTTTGTTTTGAATACCACTTGTGCCACTTGTGGCTGCTAAGCTGGAGAAGACTGGCATGTAATACAACATTTACTTTAGAGTATTTCCCCTTACACTCAAGGGATTTATTTTGACAACAACATCCAGAGGGTAATACATTATTCATGCTTAATTACATTTTGAAGATTTCTGTGTTATCAAAGCCGCACAGAATACGCTGGCTCGGCTAGAATCATAAAAGAGATTGTTTTGACATGTTCATCTGTCATCTGAATAAAAGTTAAATAATACATTTCAGTTATATCTTTCTGAGGAATATTCGTTTTATCGTAAATTAAAACATATAAAAAACTTACCCAGAGGACTGGCTTTGGTTAAAAGCAGAGATAAATCCATTTTGGGAATTTTAGGGAGTGTCTGTATGTAGTGTTTAGCCTAAAAGAAATAACATTTTTACACAGCCATACAAATATCACCTTTGAAAAGTTACATCATATAATCAACTCTTTATAGATCGATTAGAAACCCACATATTGGCCATACACTTCTTTTATACTAAGTAGTCAAAGGTCCATATTAGCCTCCTTTGAGCTATGTTGTACATAAGACAAAGTAATAATTTTACTGTAGTAAGAATAATAATATGACTTCGTGGCTCCTAATATTTGCATCTCTCTTTTTATCAAGATGGAAGCTTGTAATCTAATGTATAATATGTTGCCTAATTTCATATAATGAGAGAGTTTAGAAGGCAGACAACTGGGAGAGAAACTATTCAGCCCTCTAATAAGAGTGGCCTCTTCCCCCTGCTAGTTAACTAAATAAGGAGGGCAATATAAAAAGTGGGATTCAGGAAAAGAAATAAAAGACATCTTTAAGGAAGAGAAAGAAAGGGCATCTTTCATCCCTATCTGGCTTTGGTGCTGCTCATCTTAAGAGCAATGATTACCACTTCAAAAAAATATATTTATGATTCAGATGACAGTTTCTGCCTATTTGTCCCGATTTCTCCAAGTAAATAAGGTGCAATACTAATAAAAAATTAAACCAAAGTAGGATTTGCATCTAAATAAACGTGCACAGTACTCCATCTTCAGTTTATGGAAATGAGACCTTTCAATTTACTGATCTCTGAATATCTACGTTCCTTTGCCATTTTCATAAGAAGAAACTGTCTGTCTACAAAGATACTTTCTCATGCTATGTTTATAGCAAGCAGGTTCCAACTTATTTTGGCCTCTTTTCAACACTTTTGTCATTCCTTTTTCAATTTTGATAACGCAATAGCCTGTCCATGACAGGAAAACCTTCCTATAAGGGCAGGGAAGCCGTTTTTCATCAGGCTGTGGCAGTGGTGGGATTCAGCCAGTTCTCACCAGTTCAGCAGAACCAGTAGCTGATTTTTTGTTGCCCAGGCCCAGAATGGACTTCCGGAAGCGGCATCTACACAGAGAACCGTTTGTTCACATATTTGAATCCCACCACTGGGCTGTGTACAGAACAGGCAACCCAAGGCCATTTTCCCTTCGCAATTCTGCTTTAGAGAAGGAAAGTCCATTTGCAGATGTTAGAACACCAGTATTTCATTTAATTTTAGAGTTGGTGTTCAATGATTTTTGTCAGGAGTTGAATGCAGCCAACAATCCTCAACAGCGATGCAGGAATAAACAAGTACTGATGACTATTAATAATGCATATTATAAAACTCAGAAGTTATTAAAACAAAATGCTGGTATAATATCATTCAGCTTTCTTGTCAGAGAAGCTTACAAGGGTGGTAGTTTAAAGCACTTGATTAAAGCTAGGAAGATACCCATCACATCAGTTTTCTCTATTTTATCTGACAGGGTTGTTGGGAAGATTAATGGGGTTATGAGAAAGCACATTACTTTGAGTTAATTGGAGGAGCGGTGGATATATATGTACAATAAGAGCTGACATCATTTTAAAAAGTTGGGCAGAAAGTTAAACCTTCTAAAACAATAAGAACCTATGAGTTTGCCTCTAAAATGCAAAATAGAGTTTCTTACCGCTTTGTCTTCCAGTTTTTGCACAAACTCCTCTCCAGGGCTTCCTGTCACTTTCAGGATCTGGGTTAGCTGATCAAGATCTGGCAGGCTGAATCAAGTATTACTAACAGGGGCCAGACGTTGAATTTGACAAACCCCACTTCATAAGTGGCTCCATTTACCATATATTTATCCTACCTTTTCTATAAAAGGGCAAGGTATATACTCATTGTTTGCATCACTAGGCTGAGAGATATTGAATCTTTCCTGTTAGATCATTGATTGTTGGGGAGAATAAAGCCTGCAACCCACAATTGTTTGTGTTAAAGTATAGATAGTCCTCGACTTACAACAGTTCATTTACTGACTGTTCAAAGTTACATCACTGAAAAAGTGACTTATGACCATTTTTCACACTTACAACTGTTGCAGCATCCCCATGGTCACATGATCAAAATTCAGATACTTGGCCCCTGACCCATATTTATGACGGTTGCAATATCCTGGGATCATGTGATCCCCTTTTGCGACCTTCTGACAAGTCAAAGTCAATGGGTAAACCAGACTCACTTAACAATTGTGTTGCTAACTTAACAATTGCAATGATTCACTTAACAACTGTGGCAAGAAAGGTCGTAAAATGGGCAAAACTCACTTAACAAATGTCTCACTTAGCAACATAAATTTTGGTCGTACGTTGAGGACTACCTGTAATATGAAAAACTTCAGAATATCAATTTATATCAGAAATGTTTTAACAGCATAATCTATGATCTCCTGCCTAAAAATGCCTTTCCATCAACAGAGATAAGTGTGCATGTCAGTGTTCAGACTGCTGAAGAGGTTGGCAGTTATCCAAGCAATGAGCAGATGTAGGCTGCCTCACCTGTATAGAAGCAGCAGGCCTCTTCCCACTTCCTAGCCCCCTCCACCATAGGCACAATCAAGGGTTTACTGACTATTCATAGATGCCTGATTTGAAAGAACAGCAGTTGCTAGAATTCTTGTGTATATAGTAACCTTAGCCTTCCTTCTAGTGCAGGGGTGTCAAACTGGTGGCCCGTGGGCTGGATGTATCATGTGCAGGCCACACCCACCCTGGCTCCACAAAGGCAAAAAACATCGCGATACGTCATGATACATCACGTGATGTGATCGAGTTTGACACCTGTGCTCTAGTGAATCTTGGAGCTCTGCAGAGAAGGAAAGGAGAGAGAGGGGATGCTGGATGTGGTTGTTATAGAAGACTTTATAAATATAAATGTGGTTGAACTATGTCATTTCACAGAAAAACTGTGTTTGGTTTAAGAAGCTGCAGATGGGGCTGTGCAGAAATTGAGATTGGATGAGTGAAATGTCATTTGGAGAACATGTGGACATTCACCAGGGCATGCATGTCAGGAGCACCTTCAGCCAAGCATGTCTTTCCCCAGGATCGTCTATGGAGATTCTCAGTCATCCAGGTCATCGTTGTCCCAAAGATGCTTTTTCACAACTGGACTTTCTTGTTTTTCTTTGAAGACGTTTCGCTTCTCATCCAAGAGGCTTCTTCAGCTCAGTGAAGCGAAACATCTTCAAAGAAAAACAAGAAAGTCCAGTTGCCTCGTAAAAAAGCATCTGTGGGATTTTCCCAGGATCATGCATCAGCTGAAGAGGGCAACTCCACGAGTCTAGAAATAGAGACAACGGTTTTAGGCTGTTGCTGACAAATACAACATGTGCCCCCACGCTTGTTCTTAATCCCATTTTTCCCACCATACCTTGATCTCTGCCCAACCTGAACAGACAGGAGCTATATTGCTGCTCAGTGCTCCCTGAAGTAATTTTTGCTTTTGAAAATGAAGCCTTGCACAGTCTATTATACATTGATTGAACACAGCTAAAGATCCACCCGTGATGAACATCAAGCATCAAAGGGAGAGAGAAACATTAAATAACCTTGTTTGCCACAATTTTGCTATTACTTAAAATCCTGCGACATGTGAAAATAGATTTTTAGATTAAACAGCCCACCGTAATTACTTTTTGCAAGTATAAGTATTTTGAATTTTCATACTAGACTTCTTCCTACCGGTAACCCTCTACGTCAGGGGTGTCAAACTGCCAGCCCGTGGGCCGGACGCGTCACGCGGAAGCCACGCCCACCCCATTGCCGGCAATGGCAAAAACGTCCCGATACGTTGCGCGACGTCATGTGATGTCGTGAGTTTGACGTGTCTGCTCTACGTTACTTATATTTTCAGTCCAAAGTATGAGAGCATCAGTTTCAGACAGGGGCACAGAAAAGGATACAGTCTTTACCCTTAAACAGAGTTTTCCCAGTCAACATTTCTGCCATGATACAACCAACAGACCAGATGTCCACTGTTTGGAAGTGAGAGAAACATACAAGAAAGGATTTAATGCTAAAGTTTGAAACAGCAGCATTGGAAACTAAAATACACATTTTATGCATGCTTGTAACAGATCTGCTTGTTTACAAGTTACATTACTGTACCTTTAGCTATCAGACCTGGGCTGCAAAAATCCAGACAAGATGCAGCCAAGAGATACAGAAAAGTCTGACTCCTTGCTGCCATCTTGTGGTCATCCAGATTTTTTCAACATAAAGCTGATAGTCCTACTTGTAATATTATCTTTTATTATTCTTATTTTATAGTTTTGAAATCCTCTTTAAGTGATATGAGGCAATGAGCTATTTTGCATAAAGGCAGATTTTCCACTTTGCGCATGCACGCACACACACACACGACACTTGATGGGCTGTGTCTAACATAATTCCTAGCCAGCAATTCTCTGATCGTGCTTGTAGAGGATTGGGGCATTGAAGAGCAATCCCTTTTGGGGACACCATAATGGGCAAGTGTGTATTCAGATTTTTTTCTTTCCTGATTTGGTTACACAAAATATATGGCTGGCACTTATAGGTTTTCAGATATTTTAATTTCATTTTATTCAAAGGATACTATTACAGGAGAAATGCATTAGACTAACAAAACATAACTTTTTCACAGTAGTAATAGTTTTGTCAACAGCTGCATTTGAAGCACAAGTGTCCATATATCACAATGCAAATGAGTTAGAAATTACTCATGCTGATTAATTTACCAGGAGACACAGAACAGGATTCTGTTCTGTTCTATTCTGTTCTCTGCAAAATAATTGGACTAGATTAATCTGAATGTCAGGAATTAATAGCAGTGAAAATAAAATTATGTAACACAGTCCATGGTAGCTGTCTGCAGTTTATGGAAGATGAGAATTCAATTCAGATGAAATATTTTGTGCATCTATCTGGATGCATCACTGAAAAGAATACGACTTCTCAGTAAGCAAAGTAGGGGAAGCCATAATACTTTAATTAAAGTTTGAAGAAAAGTAGACTGCAAACAATGGGCATATCATTTGCAAAGCTATGTTTTCAAACTGTAATTATTGGGCTCATGCAATTTGAAATGCCACAGCTTAACATAGTCTGAATCAGGACACCCTGTGAGGGTTTGTATTGTACTTACTGAAAAAAGGGGAAAATTAAATACATTAATAAATCACACAGAAACACCAGAGTTATCCAATAATGCACAACTTATTAAGAATTTCCCAAACCTCCTAATGAATAAATAATTTAACCCACCAGTCTGGTTGTAATGCATCCAGTTCAGAATCACTTCAGGTGCTCTGTACCAACGAGTTACAACATAGCCTGTCATCTCTGTGTCTGTATGTCTTGCTAAGCCAAAATCCAAGATCTAAAAACATAAAAAAAAATCTTTTGTACAATGACGAATTTACAGAACAGGGTTGCCATGTATCCAAAACAATAGCCAAAAAAAAAAAAAAGAAGAAGAAGCAAATTTTGTTTTTTCGGAAAGCTCCACAAAGTTTCTTAAGTTCTTCCTAGAAGCAATAGATTGCTATTATAAAGCCATTGTTTTATGTGATGACTAAAAGCACCTTTATTTGGCTTTAATGATGCCAGCTGAGGGCCTTTCCCCATTGTTGAGCCAAAGGGCAATCCACCCATCTTTGAGTCAGCAGGAAACTACACTGGCTCGCAATTGTGCTGCCTAATTACAATGCCTAACTTGCCTCTGTTGCCATCTGTTCTAAGTCACCATCAACTTGTGTTGTCTTGATTTTGTGGGTAAAGCACGTGATAAGCCAACAATTAGTTGATCCCTCTGGCTGTGCTGTTCTCTGTCTTCAGCATGTCATCAGTCACAGCACTAGCAGCAGGACAATGTCTGTCATCTCTCCTACCTGTGCCCTATCCTCTGGCATCCCATTCTGTCATAATCCATGTGGAATATTTTTTATTTTTTTTTAAACCAGGCTGGAATCAGGAAGGACTCTGAGTCAAAAAATAACACTTATTTAAGACTGCCCTCTTTTTCCTTTTTCAGATATACCACAAATGCCAATTTTCAGTGTTCTGTTATGAGAGGCAAAAGAGGGGTTGATCCCATCATTCAATGCCATTTTTGCCTTGGATCAAACCAATAAAGGTATAGAATTAAAGAATTTACAGTACTGCCAGCTATAGCATGCAATGCTATTGCACAATTCTGATAAGCCAATGGCACTACACTGTGTCCAGTTGCTAGAGCAGAACTGGTGCAGAAAAGGGTGACAGGAAGGGAGAGGATGTGCCTTTATCACCTGAAATAATAACAATTCTCTGAACACATCTTTGACCTCTGTCATGTAGTGGTGGAAAAGCATAACAAATTTTGCCCACCATGAGACTGTCATTTGATGCTGTTGGTATAAAGGGAAAACACTGCTTTAACACTGGTATAGCTGAGGATAATTTAAACCAGCCTCAGCTATGGGCTAGGCACAAGAGGAAAACAACCTAATGAGAACAGAGAAGCAAAAATACATTGCCAGGGCATGTTTGTACCATGACTAAGTACAGGTGGGAAAGGCCTGAGGGAAACCAGTTCTCTTTCATTTTTTGAGTGTTATAATCTTGTTTAGCCAAGACTCAGCTATTTTGCCAAAACTCATGTTCTAAAGGTGTGCCAAGCCTAGCTATAAATCAAGGGCAGAAAGTATAGCAATAGCAATAATACTTAAGAGACTTATATACCATCCCATGCTTTACAGTGCTCTCTGGGTGGTTTACAATATCAGCATATTGTCCCCAATAATCTTAGTCCTCATTTTATCAACGTCAGAAGGATGGAAGGCTGGGTCAACCTTGAGCCCCATCAGGATCAAACTCCAGGCTGTGGGCAGAGTTCGCTTGCAATACTGAATTTTAACCACTGCACCACCAGGACTCCTTCCTGTATACTCCATTCCCAAGCACTGTATTCTTCCATAGAAAGAGTTCTGACAAATCATTCAAGATGCCATTACCGCGTGATTCTAAAACTGAGAGTGGCTTGTAAACTGCATTAATATTACTCTGCAACTGAATTCTTAGCCCTTTGCAGTGTAATTTTAAAACTGGGAACAACATTAAACTCTAATTCTATGTACTCTTATGAAATATAAGGGTTCTTCCAGGTGAAGGCTCTTTGCGGACATACTTTTTTTCCTATTTAATAGAAAATAGATTTTTTTTCCCCAAGGAAAGAAAATAGATCGAAAAATAATAGGAAATAGGGGAAGTTTAGATGATGTCACCTAAAATTCCATTTCAAATAAAGCAATTACTTAACAAAATTCAATAAATGTGTTGCCCAGGTGCACTTTAAATTGGCTGATTTCAGTGAATCTATCTTTAGATATCCCATCAAAATAAGTAGGTGTTATTTACAAATAAACACACATGTGTTGCAGAAGAAGGTGAACTGGAGATTCAAAACAACATAGTGAAACCAGCAATGCAATCTACTTTTTCATTAAACAAAAACAAAAATCCTACCTTTAATTCACAGTCTTCATTCACCGCTAAATTGCCTGGCTTTAGATCCTGCAGTATATGAAATTAGAAAACTCCATTGTCACCATCACAATTTGATCCTAGAGTAGGCAATTACATAACAAGCACATTCTTTCCTCCCATCCCAGAGCCATGAATCGGGTTTTCTCCCCGACAGGCACTTAACATGACCCAGGCTGTCTGCTGCCCATTCGGTCCTCAGCACTGAAAAAGCAGTTTCCTTGGCTAAAAATTTGAATGTGACCAGCCAGGTATTCAAAGAAAAAATCTGCTACTGATTAGTATATAGAATGTCAACCAAGGAGGTGCTGTAAGATTTAGGCACTCTGTTCCATCAATCTTTTTTTTTTTTTAATTTTTGATTCAAATAATTGTTAATCTATCAACTTTATGATTATTGGCTGGAATCAAAGAGGTTGTTTTTCTTAATTGCACCTGGATTTGTACAGCCTTGATGCAGCTGCTCCGCACATAAATATTACTGAAGCTGAAGATGTTAGTGTGTATGAGAGACATGTTGAACTATGGTGTCTCTTACATACATTCACATCCTTTCTCTCAAAAGGTTTGTGGCCTGTTGATCTGTTGACTAGTCATCCTTTCAAGCCATCTGCCATGTTTGTGTCTCTTTGCTGCCATCTCAGTGTTAATTGGGTCTGTACAGGCGAACATCACTGTATGTGGAAGCCATACCTTTTCCAGGTTACATTCTGTGATGGGGTTGACTTTTCAAAGAACATCCTGTGAGGAAGGGAGGCAGGACTTCCCAAAAGCAGGGTGTCCATTGGAAAGGGGAGTGTAGGCTGCAAAGGTGCAAGAGCCAGGTCTATTCAATTAACCTTTCAGTTAGGTGCATTAAGCAAGGGATAGGCTAGTCAATTTGAGATCTTTACACAGTCTAGACCGGTCAGGTTTGGCTAAAACACACATGAGCCAGATGAAGGGAAGGATCCCACAGCAGAACTGCTAACCCGAAGGTACCAGAGCAGGGAAGGAAAGTAATACATGACTTCAGCCTGCCATACTATGAGATGGAGGCTGTGTTGTGAAGA
Source organism: Azemiops feae (assembly GCA_023970755.1). Lineage (NCBI taxonomy): Eukaryota > Metazoa > Chordata > Lepidosauria > Squamata > Viperidae > Azemiops > Azemiops feae. The sequence continues at coordinate 1,665,140 of JALGBA010000019.1, forward strand.
AATGTCCTTGGGAAACAGTAATGGGGTATGCTTGTGCTACAGTAAGGAACTGCATGGATGAGCTCTTAAACTGTAATCTGGTTCCCACTAATTTAATAGTTTTCTTTTAAGCTCAAAAATTGGATACAATTTAGATTGCACTCTTCTTGCTGGTTGACAGCAAGTTTTTAACTCGCTTGACAGCTTTAGCAATATTTTGCCAAGGGAGGGAAGGACACCAAGCAGGAATCTTCCTGCTTTGCCAATGCTCCATTGGCATAGATGTTCTACTAATAGTGCTGCAGGTGTCACAAAACAGCAGTGGATTTGCCAGATCTAAATTTCCTTATTCTTCTTAACAATTTTCTCCCAAGCACCCGATACCATGTTGGCAAATTGCCTTCCATTTCATTCAACAGGAGGAAAAAAGAGAAAACCTGTTTTCCTGTCCCTCCCTACTGTGCTGCTGCAGCAGAATAACAAGCCAGAGGGGATAGTAGTCAGTCTATAAAGACCTTTCATTTCCCAATTCCTCTGTTGTAATTATTAAGAGCTAAATTCCTCTCCTTCACCACAATTAATGAGAATATAAATGGTCTCTGAGGTTCTGAGTATTGCTCTGCAATTGTGTGGTATGTTGTGTGGACAGTGTGAAACATTTCTGCTCCATGTGTTCAACCAGGGGAGTATTCTTCCTCTTTGAAAGGTACCTAATAGTCTCTCTCTAGACATGCATTTTCTCTCAATTCTGTAATGTTTTCATTGGATTATTTCCATGTTTAAAAACTGGCCTCAGGGCATGCACAAGGTCTGTCTAGTGATGCCTTCTGCTTGGGTGACATGTAATATGTTTTCCTCAGGCAGTTTTCAACTGCCATAGAAAAAGGTGAGCCAACAGGCTGGATTACAGGGTTTGATGCTAAAATGCATGAGGGAAATGTCAAATGAAGTACATCTCAGTGAGGATAGAATGTGTTTCCTAAACTGAGACGTGCCACATAGCTCCCAACTTCCACCAGCAACAGGAGAAAGGAAGACTGGGGAGACAGAAATTATTATGTGAACATTGTACCGAGACTTGTGTTTATTAAAACATTGGCCTGAGCATCACGTGGGGTATGATCTGGGCCCTGCTCCTGACAGCAAAAAGTTTTGGATCTGCACAATGATTTCCCCCCCCCTCTTTCTAAGGACAGATATGTACAATTGGCCAGCTTCCCATATTAATATGGTTTGTTAGTCTTTGGCTTAGCTTGTAAAGTGGGAAGCATTGCTAAATAAATCCTGATTTAGTTAACTAATTCTATCTTTGTAAATATATGGAAGGAGAAGATCTCAACTCTTCTGTTGTTTTCCTGGGGATGGGTTATTTTATAAGGAAGAATCAGTGGGCTAAGAAAGAAAAAAAGGAATTTAGCAATTTCACACATCCCCCCCCTCTCTCTATTCTTGCATAAACATGTTTCTCCACATTAATGTTACAAAGGAAACAAGTTGGGGATAGGATGATATCAGTTGAATAGGAGCAGCTGTGGTTATTTGAAACATGCTGGTGGGCCCGAATTAGGACATTGCCACCAACTTCCCAAGAGGCTTCTAGGGAGATGTGCAGGTTCTCTTCTGGGGGACAGAAAACAGAGGTCATTTGGTTTTAGCACAGCAACAGAGATTAGATGATCCTTTTTACATACCAAAGAGGTTTGAAAAGATTGACAACAAAAGAAGTTTAGGAATATGCACTAGTGCAGTCTTCCATAGTTTAGTGCCAATGGCGTTTGTGGCTGAGAAGATTATGGGAGCCACACCTGGAAGGCACCAGGTTTTAGAAGGCTGCACTGGTAAGCTGTACACTCTAGAAAAGAAATAACTTTTAAAAAGAACATACCCTATGAATGATTCCAGCAGAGTGAATATACTGCAAAAGAAGAAAAACACCACATGAAGATTACATACAGCCTCTTCCATAATTGATATTAATCAAGATTCCCCATGATAGAGCATGTTCTATGTAGTATCTTAGGGAACACAATGTATCTTTGTATGTGGATTAATTGTCTCAAAACAATCCTTAGAAAGTGGAAACACTGTTTCTACTGAAAAAAATAATCCAATATTCTCAAATTCTAGAATTCTTCAGAGCTTCTTGTCAACAAGCATAAAACAACCCTAATGAGGCCTTTTGTTCTTGTAAGGGTGACTCTGGTGAAATAAACTACTTTCCCTGCAGCTTTCTCATGTCTTATTTTTGTTAAGTCATGAGCTTTGGCAATCTTCCATTACTCTTCATACGTTGAATGATTAGCCCCACAATCCCCAGAGGGTGTGGTCACCACTGGATGGGCATGATAGGAGGTGTGAACTAAGGTGAGGACACTGATAATGAACAATTAACTACAGAGATAACAGCCATCTTGCTCATAACCAAGCTATCTTGGTTACAGACTGATGCTGTGGATGGGAATGATTTGTCCTTCAGAAACGGGAGATGCTTTTGAGATGAGAAACTCCCGGTACTGTAAATGATGGTGTCCACTTCATGTGGACATAAGTATGTAAAGCAATAGGCCAAGCAAACCAAGGATTTAATTGTCTCTATACAAATACACGAAGTATGAGGAGCAAACAAGAAAAATTAGAAGGCTTCATGCAGAAAAGTGATTATGATTTAGAAGGTATTACAGTACTGAAATTTGATGGGACAAGATTCATGAGTGGAATGCAAGGACCTAAGGATTTAAGTCATTCAAAAGCGACAGGGCAGACACTGGGGCTCTTATTTATAAAATAATTGGGTACATGAATGGAGACCTAGGAGTTTGAACCTGAGGATCCAGTTGAAAACGTATGAGTAAGAATACTTTGATTTATTATTTAGTTCACAGTACAGGTAGGCCTCAACGTATGACTATAATTGAGCCCAAAGGGTTGTTAAGTGAATCTGGCTTTCCCATTGACTTTGCTTGTCAAAAGACCACAAAAGGTGATCACATGATCCCAGGACACTGCAACCGTTATAAGTATGAGTCAGTTGCCAAGCTTCTGAATTTTGATCATATAATCATGGGGATCCTGCAATGGCCGTAAGTGTGAAAATCGGTCATAAGTCACTTTTTTTCAGTGTCATTGTAACTTTGAATAGTCACTAAGTGAATGACTGTAAGTTGAGGACTACCCGTATTTATCATTCAACCACCAAAGTAAGCAGACTTGAATACAATCTTCCTGTATTAGATTACAGACCTTTTATGGCAAAGAGATACAGGAAGACTTAAGCTACCTGGACATCTCTTAGAAAACCAGTTCAGCTAATACTGTAAAGTCCTCAAGTTTGCTCAGGGGCCTTTTTGATTGTTTCATTTCCCAAAAAGCTGAGGAAGAGACAAAGGAGTTGGCCCTTCTAAATCTTATCCCAACCAATAAGAAACAGCTGGTTGAAGAGATAAAAAACAAGATTTTGGGAGGAAGTGACAGTATCTTCTTGGGATTGAAGATACTGCAGTTGGAGCACTCCCATACAAGGTCACTAGATTTCTGAAGAATGAGTTTCAATAAGCTTAGAGAAGTACTGGGCAGGATCCCATTGATGAAATGCTCTGGACAAAGGAAGCACAGGAGGGTTGGAAATGTCTCAGAAATAAAATCCTGGAAGCACAATTACAAAGCATTTCATTGAGAAAAAAAATGAAGGAGGCAGTTCAAGAAATTTGTGACTGCATAGGAAGCTTTCGACTGAGTTAAAAGGTAAAAGGAAAATGGAAGCTTATGACAAGCTTTGCCTAATGGTTTGCTGAAGTGAAGGTACACTCCTACACTCAAATAAACTAGCCACTTTGTCCAAAAAGATCAACTTAGTTGATATAATTAGTATTATGCTGCTAAATGTTTTAAGAATAAGCTCTGCTGGTACAGCTGCCATTGATGAGGCACACCCCTAGCTACAAAACAGCTAGGTGTCAAGGTTACCTCTGCTGTCAACCAGCTCACAAAATTCCAGAAAATTTAACAATCAGCTCTTGCAAGCACATATAATCATGCAAGAGGTACATGGAAGTCCAAAAGGGTAAAGCACAAAAGAAGTTTAAGGACACAAGGGAAGTAAAAGCAACGAAAAAGATTTTTTTTTTCCTGGCCGTTTCAATAGTAAACGAAGAGAAAGAAAAGAGATGAGCCCACTTGTAAGAGAAATGGTAATGCAGTAGCAGAAGACAAACAGAAAAAAGGCCCTTTTCAACCTCTTTTTTTCTTTCATCTTCCTTGTGATATTTTTATTGCTTGTTCTATTAAAAAACAGTTCCCTCTAGGGAGGAGTGGCAATCTGTTAGGGAGCATGAGACTTCTGTGAACATGTTTAAATCGCCAGGTCAGACCAGATGCATCTGAAAATCTTGAAAGAGCTTGCAGATGTTACCTCCAAGCCCTTTTCTGTGATCTTTGAGAAATTATGGAGAATGGAGAAGGGCAAATGTTGTTCTGATCTTCATATAGGAATGGGGGGTGGGGGGGGGAGGGAAGGACCAGAATCACCAACCAGTAAGCCTGTAATTGACACATGACAAAATTCTGCAATAGATTATTAAAGAATTGGTTAGGGAGAATTTTAAAAAAACATAAATTACTTGGCAGAAGCCAGCAAGCATTCCTCAAGAAGAAATGTCAAATGAAGTTGATCTTTTTGGACAAAGTAGCTAGTTTATTTGACTGCAGGAGTGTACCTTGAGTTCAGCAAACCACTAGGCAAGGCTTGTCATAAGACCTTAATAGAGAAAATGGCACAAAGTTGACTGGCTTATGCTGTTTTTAGATGGAAACAGAGCTTGTACAATCACACCCATGAGTGCCATCATGCCACTGACTCTCTATCAGGCTGGAAGGAATTATTGCAGGGGTGCATTATAGGAAATTGGCTGGAATTCTTTTACCACATCTGCTTTCATTTTAATAAAGCTTCCTAAAGAGAACTTGAAGAGATTCACGTTTAGGAAAAATCACATTCAGGTAAGGCAGCTATCAAAGTTCTGACAGACACAAAGGGTGACTGTGCATTGTGTTGAGGAAAAGTGTCAAGTGGCATATCACCAGGGTTAGACCCTGTGTTATTCAACATATTTATTACTGTCTAGAATGAGAGATTAGAAAAAAATAATTATCACATTTGTAGATAACAAATATATGAGGAGATAGCAAATGCCTTAGAGGACAATATCAAGATTCCATAGCATCTTGAAAAGTTGGGGAAATGGCAGAAACCAGCACAATTAATTTCAACTGGGACAGATGTAAAATCTTTCAATCGTGTAGGAAAAAACAAACGCTTGGTTATAGCAATAGCAGACCATACTCCACATCAGGACATGGAAAATAATCTGAATGTCTTGGTGGATTTATTATGAAATAATTATGAGCCAAAAGGCATCTGCCAAAAAGAAAAGCCACACCAACAGATGTAGCATGTCAAAACAAGAAAATCATTCCTCTCTATTTTGCATTGGTTACGCTGCACCTTGAATAGTTCTGAGTATCGCATTTTAAGAGGTTATTCACAAAATTGCAACCAAGACCATAAGATGACTTGGATAGCAAAATAGATGAGGAACAGCTGGTGCTGGATGTCTTTAGCTTGAGAACAATTTTGCAGAGAAATATGATACTGAAGCTGTCCCAATATTTAAAGGGCAGAATTATTTAGAGTTGTTCCAGAAGACAAGAAAAAATGACATAAGTTAACAAGAAAAGGATACAGTAAGAGTCTTTCATCAATCCACATACTGCTTGATTGGAGGTCTTTAATAACAGCTAGATGGCTCTTGGTCAGGGATACTAAAATAGTAGATCCAGTGGTGGGATTCAGCCAGTTCGCACCAGTTCGGTAGAACTGGTAGCTAATTTTTTGTTGCCCATGCCCAGAATGGATTTCCAGAAGTAGCATCCATACAGAGAGCCAATTGTTCACGTATTTCAATCCCACCACTGAGTAGATCCATATACTAGGCAGGGAGATAGACTTTATTATCTCTAAGGTTCCTCTCACTCCTTTCAATGCTATGATTCTATGTTCAGAATCTATTAAAAGATGTTGTCACTACAAAGATACTAAAGAAATGAGATCTTTTGGAAAAGCTGGCAGAAATCTCTGTTCTGAATTTTTCTGAAGTTACTTACCTTCAAGCCTTTCAAAACCTGGTAGGTCAGATACTGAATCTTTTCTTCACTGAATTGGTGTCCCATTATCTTTTGTAAATCTGTTTGCATGTATGGCATCACCAGGTAACTAAAAATATTTAAAAAGTAAGTATCAGGGAAAGATGGAAGTTATAATATGGTTATATAGTTCACCAGAAATAGTAGCTAATTCATGCTAAGACACGTACTGATTTTATAAAATTCCACTTCTGAAAATAAGAGTGCATGGCTATAATTTAGAACCAGGAATGGGAACACTAGCTCATTAAACAAAATACTGTAGCAAACAGTGTTATTCCAACTTAATTTTTATACCGCAGTCCATAACAAAATCATCTGAACTTCTCTGAAACCACTACTTCTATTGTCTTAAATAAGTCTATTGTCAATTTAATAGTTTAGTTGATGTGAGACTCACACTGGTGGCTTTTCAGATCCATTTAATCTATGCTTTTCGATTTCTGGCCCTGTGTTTATTATACAACACATACAACACAAAGGACTACCAGATAAACTAGCTATTGACTGGAAGCTGAGGGCCAGTTGATTTGCACTGACTTCTTATGTAGTTACTAATTACACAGAGGTAAGTGTCATCTTTGAAACCCTTAACTATGGTACAAACCATGGCACAAACATTTCCTTATGGTATTGCTTTTATATCCCCAGCCCACAGCTATGGCAGCTTAAAGTAATCTTAAAGTGAACTGTTTCAACTTAAAGTGGTGTGCTCCATCTTCTCCTGACACAGTTCTTGCTCTGGACACAATCTAGCATGCTTCACTGATGATATGGGTGATGGTCAGGATTTGGAACCTGCCCATCTTCTAGTGGCTGCTCTAAGCTGCTAGGGGCGTGCCTCTCACCCTCTAATCATGGGGACTGCCCTCCACGGTCATTTCAATTTGGACTGCAGTAAGCACGAGAGACATAGCTTCCACAGAGATACTTGCCTACATGCCAGATTGGCACTTCCTGAAGTATTTGTCAGATGTTATGCAGGCTTCTTATAAAGACAGGCTTAGTGCCCTTTTGAAAGAACACTAGACTTATTTTTCAAAAACAAGATTGCTGCTCAGTGCTGCAGAGAAGGTTGACTTAATCTGGGGAAGAGGTTGGATTTTGCTAGTTCTGTCAAGATTGGGTGCATTATGGGTCTTCTGTCAATAAGTATCTTTGTTTAGTTCTGCATGTTATTGTTTCCATTACAGGGACATGGGGAATGAGTTCTATTTTGACTACTTCTTCATTATTTTGTCTACCTCTGAAAGCCCTGTTGACAGCAGTGTCGTTCTCTCTTATTAATTAAAACCAATTACTAATTAAAACCTCCAATTTCACTCTGTGCCCCACTTCCATCAATTTCAGAAGAATGCTAGACCCATGTCTGGAAATAGTAGAACTGGCAAGAATATCAGAAAACAACAGCAAAATTTAAAAAATATTGTATTCACAAGTTGTACTCTGCAGCTTTTAAAACCAATGCACATTAAACATATAACTATGTGTTTGTTGTTTTGCATAAAGACTTTTTAAAAATGACTAGCCCATTTTTACATGTATTTGAATATTATATATTCATATTTTGCCTTAGTGCTGCTGATACTTGTTTTACTTTTAAATTTATGTGATTAGTTTAGACTTGGAGCAATTGTTTAGTATTCATTGTTCCTTCAAAGAATATAAAAAAAGACAGATGTATAAAATTACAAGAAAGCACATCCTAAGCTAAATATTAAAAGAAACTTTACAAACTGTTTATGGAAAAACCAACTGCCTTGAAATGTAAAAAAAAAAAAAGGCATCTCTATAGATGTTACTCCACTAATTGTTGCCCTGATATGCAGTGGTTTCTATTAAAGGCATTTATGTAGAAGCTGGATTGTGTCAGCACAGTGTAACATGTTTTGCATTTTAAATTGTGCATCGAGCAAGTTTCATGAGACGACCTCTAATGTCTCTTCCAATTATGTTTTATGATTAATTAATGAACATATTATAAATATCACCTCAATCAATCACCTCAGATTTTATTAAATATTGCAGATCCCATAATACGGATTGTGTTCAAATTCCTGATTGGCTTTTGTGTGACACAGATTGCTCTCAGCAGGCATTTTTTTGGTATAAATATTAAATATTAAAACATTACAAGGATAAAAGCTTGTTACGAGGTTTCCAGTTCTGGCAAAGAGCATATTCTCCTCCCATATTCATTTTTACAAATGTAAATCTCTTGTCATCAAAGCTCCGTTTGAAAAAATGCATGGCAGGGTGAAAAATACCATTTCTTCATTTGGGAAGTTGGAACCAATGGGAATAATTTAAAAAAAAAGACAGGACATCTGATTATGGGTAGCAATTATTTCACTAGATTGGCCCCAGAAAGTTTGTCATTTAAAAGCAACAATTAAAGACAGAATTTCCAGGATGCTAAATTGTGTGCAAAAATTAATGTATACTTTACAATAATAACAACAATAATAAACTATGTATTGACAAAATTTCCATCTGTCAATTGCAAAAAGCCACACTGCTTGTATCCACACATACACTACACTGATACATTACAACTAAAGAACTAGCAATTGTGATTTCATGTTTTTGTGTATATGATAACAATGAGCATTTTGCCTATTCTGTAGTTCTTGCTTGCAGATAAATGGCATTTCTTGCAGATATTCCAATGCATCATTGTTGCCACTTTGTCATGTTTCTTGTTAGAAAAATGAAGAAACTGAAGTATTCTGGGACTTCAGACAAGCAGATGCCATATAACACCACAGACTTAACACTTGTTGATAAAAAAGAGGGGGAAAATCTGGATAAGGGACATGGCAGTACCCGGAGATAGCAGAAGAGAAGAGAAAGAATGGGAGAAATTTACAAAATACAAAGACCTGCAATTAGATGACTGTGGCAAAAGAAAACAAAGATAGTACCAATAGTAGTAGCGACCTTGGATGCAATCCCAAAGCAACTGGAGCACCACTTGAACAACATCAGCATTGTCAAAATTGCTCTCAGTCAATTGCAAAAGGCAGCTTTACTTGAAGCAGCTTACATCCTGTGACAATATCATTAACACCATCAAACAACAACATCTGCCTATTCCAGGTTGGACTTAATAGATGGATAAAAATATCAAATCCAGTATAAACATCTGGCTGACTGTGAGACCAACCATAATATCATCAAGCAACATCTGCCTATCACAGGTCCTTGGGAAGGACTCAGTAGGTGGATAAAAAAAATGCCAAATCCAATCTAAATATCTGGCTGACTAGGCAACCAAGGATAATAATATAAACTGAAAAAACAGTGGAACCCCTAATTAGCTGTTGAAAGAAAATCACACAGTCTGACTACAAAGAATGGCATGACAAAGAAGTAACAATGGTGCACTGGAATATCTGCAAGAAATGCCATCTGCTTGCAAGCAAAAACTCGTGGCATCATAAAATAGACCAAATAATACAAATTGAATAAATTGAAATGCTCTGGGGCTTTAGAATTCAAGCAGACCAACCCCTGCCACACAACACCTTAGACTTAACAATTGTTGATAAGAAAGACAAAAAAGTCTACATAGTGGATGTAGTAGTACCTGGAGACAGCAGAATAGAATAGTAGAGAAAAAGCTGGAGAAAACCACAAAATACAAACATTTCCAAAAGAAATAGAACAACTGCAGCAAAAGTCACACCTTGAGTACATTCCCAAAAGATCTGGAGTAACACTTGAAGACAATTGGCACTGACAAAATCATCATCACTCAATTGCAAAAGGCAACTTTACTTGGAACAGCTTATATCCTGTGAACAAACAACAACATCTGCCTATTCCAGGTCCTTGGGAAGGACTCAATAGGTGAATAAAAATGCCAACTCCAATCTAAACTTCTGGCTGACTGTATGACCAACCATAACTTATTAAACCTGTATACCACCCAACTATCAACAATTCACAATAATATCACATTACAATAAGATCACTAAAACATGAAAGATAAAGATAAAAATGACAAAGACAGTGAAGTGAGAGGTATTACTTTTCCTAACCAAAGGCCTGGAAAAAGAGTCAGTTCTTCACAACTTTTTAAAACAATAGTAGGGTAGGAGCCATCTGGATCTTGGAAGGAACATCATTCAGCAACTGCTACAGAGAAAACATGCTTCCAGGGCTTCAATAGATGACATTACTTAATAGAAGGAATCTGGAGCATATCAAGATTGCAGGATTGAATCAGCTAGACTGATGCTATGTGAGACATGTGGTCCCTCAAGTATCCAGGCCCTATGCCATATATGCCATACATAGCTATTTATTTATTTATTGCTAAACTTAGTGACAGAACCTGTATAGACCCATGTTTGAAAATAACAGATTTTGAGAGAAAATGATCAATGGACCAAGCTGTTGTGCCTTCTTTAAAAGCAATTCTTCGAGAGGATCAACCTATTCTTCAAACCACTTGAAAGCAGGACAAGAAGCAATGGATGGAAACTAATCAAGGAGAGAACCAACCTAGAAATTTCCTGACAGTTAGAACAATTAATCAGTGGAACAACTTGCCTCCAGAAGTTGTGGGTGCTCCACACTGGAAATTTTTAAGAGGAGATTGAATAATCATTTGTCTGAAATAGTACAGGGTCTCCTGTTTGAGCAGGGTGTTGGATTAGAAGACCACTAAGGTCCCTCCCCATTCTGTTATTCCATTATAATTCTGCACTAGAGCTATAGAACATCGTATGGTAGAAAATGCAAACTTACAAGTCCTGGAATCCATCAAATGAAGTAGCTGAAGTGAAGACATCAAGTAATCCAATAACCTGCAGAGAGGTAGACTTGGAATGTTAGCTTACACAAAATACAAGAACATATCTATCTAACATGATAAAAACCAAGCCATGTTAATTGGCAACTTGAGACCTTTCCAAGCAATGGGCTGGGAGAGGGGAAGTATTATATTTTGTGATGTTCTCATAGGAAGCTCCAAGACCAGGGAATAAATCCAGGGATAGTTGTACAGAATGTATGTTTCAAATTCTGGATGCACCAATATTTTATAAATTAATTAGAGCATGCTGCACCACAGCTGACACTACTGTAGCTGAAAAAATAAGAATTATAGAAAACTGCCAGCATATCTGTTTGCATATGTTTTATTCTTATTAGAACTCAGACTGGATTCCCATTCCTAAAAGACTACTGAATTTAGAAAAGAAAGACATTCCCATTAACAGAGTGTCATGCAAAATGATGTTGCAGTCTTCCTATCTAGTTCATGAAGAGAATAGGAGATTCCAACACACTAACTAATGTCAAGAAGATGCCGTAACAAGGATGTGTCACGTCTGTCCTTGCCACAATCATGTGCATATGACTTGCTTACATAAAATAAATCAGAGTGAGAGTCACAGGAAAGAAGGTGCCAGGAGTGGAATTTCTTAGATATCATTTACAGTCAGTTCTGGCTACCTTACACTTGCCCTACAGTAAGCTAACAATTGATAAAACGTTTGCTGTGCTAGCTGGTTCAGAGCTTAGTTAAACTAAAAAAACAAACCTGTAGCTTAATGAATGCATAATATGAAAGGACCAGATTTCTACCCAAACCACAAATCAGGCGACAGCATTAAACTTGAAGTACAGAAATTCAATACCTGTATCAGGCAGTAACTGCAATGCCTAGCTTGTATACAGTACTGTAAGTCCACTATTGCTAGAAAATTGGGGTGGAGGGATGAAGGAAAATGGATTAAGAAGTAACTATCACTATCAGGACTTTAGGAACCCCTCAGCAGAGTGCGAAGCAGGCTTGTTTTTATACTCTGGAGCCAGTGGTGGGATTCAAATATGTGAACAACTGGTTCTCTGTGTGGATGCCGCTTCCAGAAGTCCATTCTGGGCCTGGGCAACAAAAAATTAGCTACCGGTTCTGCCGAAGTGGTGCGAACTGGCTGAATCCCACCACTGTCTGGAGCTGCTTGGGAGTATCTGAATTATTCATAGCATATTGTAGATAATTACATTTTGCCAAGTATAATTGTTAATTGGCAACTTGAGACCTTTCCAAGCAATGGGCTGGGAGAGGGGAAGTCTTATATTTTGTGATGTTTATCCAACCAATTATGTGGTTCTTAAATCTTTCAGCAAAAACTGAAATACGATTATCAGTAGGCAGACCAGGGCATCCAGC